>CM044563.2:16134577-17334577 GCA_024416835.2 Perccottus glenii | reverse complement strand
TCCGCTTTTGTGTTCTATTTGAGGCTTGGCTGTGTAGCAAATTGTGTTATTTCTAATATGGGAGTTTGATTTGAACGCTAATGCCAATGAGGAGCAAAAGTTTGCGTTGTGTGCAGAATAAAACACCTACGTATGCCTCCAAGTCTGAAAAGCATAATAGTTTATTCATATCTAAGCTCCACCATTAGTAAGACCGACCTTTTTCTTTGCACCGTCTCCTATATTCCTCCACTGCTGCTGCTTTTATTGTCCGGTTTAGCTAACTCAACATAACTGCATTACAGCAGTTTAGTCCATTATGGCAATCAATAACACGAGTGCTCCACTTACTTACTGCTTTTATGACTCAAATAAACCCCAGAGGGCACTTTACTTAAGGAACTGGCTACACTAAGTCGTTAGAAGCGTTGTGTACATAGGGTCACACTATTTTAAATGGTGTGGTCAATGCACATTAGCACATTTTGAGACCTTTTGTTTTCTGCACTTTAATTTAATGGACACTATGGCAGTTAAATTCTCTTTATATCCGACATGCCAGCCAACTGTAACACAACGCTTCACAGTGCCACTATATACATACTGTTGTCTTCTTTGGTGACCTGTTTGGATGAGCACTAAACTTGTTTTTGGTAAAGTCCACACAATCTTATTTTTGCTAATGACGGTATGAATAGAATAATGGCAATAGATGTAAAACAACTAAAAATTTCTGTTTTTTTGCAGGATTGGTCAAACTTGGAGTCCACTGTGTAACATGCCAGAAAGTCGCCATAAAGATTGTCAACCGTGAGAAACTCAGCGAGTCAGTACTAATGAAGGTAAGTTCATTTTGTAGAAAAAGATTGGCCAAAATGGTTCAACCTTTAAAGACTGTATGATAAATTGCAATTCTGACTGAGATTTCAAAGTTAAAAAAAAAAAGTCAATGGGGTGCCTCAAACTAAAGGTTTTGCTGCCATTTCTTGTTTGTAACACTTAATACCAAAAATTGCCATTGTTTTGATTTGATGACATTACAAATGCAAAGATATGTGGTCAAATGCCATTAGGATTGTGTGGCATTTTGGTCACGTCTTTTTACCATCATCTTTTAATATGATCAAACATATATGAAAACAACAACAGCCCACAAGGACAAAACTAGTACTTTGCTCCCTATTGACTTCCATTCCTTTTTTATTTTTATTTTTTACTTCACTTTCCTTTCTCAGCAAATGAGGTCAGGAAGCGTTCCCAGTGAACCCAGCTTTACTGAGTTCAATAAGCCCTTACCAATCATGCTTTGTTTCTCTGGTTGGTTGTATGTTTCTCAAATTGCATCTGGTCAGAGGCCAGGTTTATTCTATGCATGTTTGGTACTGTCCCTGAATTCTGGAATTCTTAATCTGCTTCCATTAGTTCTGTTCCCTGTAAATCCAGATGTGGAATGCTTTGCTCCCTTGTAATAAGTTTGCAAACCAACCAACCTTTTCCCTGCATCAGCTCTGTTGGAGCATCATTAGCCTGTTGATAAAAAGCTCTTTTTGCTTTTGCACAAGTGTGTGATCAACAGTGTGGTATTAATCAGCTGTGATAGTGTTGCCCCAATATTTTCTCAATGCTCACTGATAGCCTGCTTTGGGAGGTGCTCTATTTCTTGCAGAGCCTATTATGCAGTCCAACATTTGCACAGGGAAAGTACGGGGTCATTTGTGACGGCTCAGCACTGACAAAACTATGATGTGTTATAGTCAACGTAGTGGCTAGAATCATTGTAACGTGTGACAGAAAGGAGAAACGATAGCGGGATAATGTCCTAACCCAGGTGTTTCAAACTGTTCTGTCCTGCACCGGAAAATGAACAGATGTCAAACGCTGACATCCTTCAGAAAGGACTAAGGATTTTGCTGACACTGCACTTCAGAACCAATTAATGAATTCAGCCGCTGTCACTCTCCCCTCTTGTCGAGGTTTGCAGAGCTTGCAGAAGCAGTGGAGTTCCTCGAAGGAGGCACAGTTAAATTTAGGATCTTGTGTGTGCCAAAACAATATTTTGATTAAAATTAAACTTCCTATTGATCAGAGGATTGACTTGAGACCCTTTTTATTGCAGTATATTCCTGTCTTTCCTGCGTCTCACCTCATTCTAAACGTTGCTGGGAGAAACCAGACAGTGGCTTTTTTGCTGTGGAGCTTAAAGTGGCACATGAAGAAGTATAACTCTAGAAGCAATGCATACTTTTGCAGCAGGCTGTAAACATGTTCATTTGACTCTATTGAGTTTCACAGGATTTCTGGAGATATAACAGGGTATAGGATTTAGAAGTAGTAAGTTGTAACCACATGTTGAAAGCCCACATCATTAAAGAATAGATTGACTGTTGGAGAGCTGTATAGAATGTGTAAAAGCCCAAGTGAAGGTAATCATAGTTTCCAGGATTTTTGCATTCTGCTTTAGAGGCAGACCAAAAATAACTGTCAACTGTCAACACAATGGGATTAGGCTTCCAACTTTGAAGTTCTTTCCTTGGCTGGACAGGTGTTTTCTCGTTCAATCTCAGCAGCCTCAAATAGTCCCATTATGTCACATTGGCCATCCATGCGTCTATTTGTGGCCTTCTTGTGTGGTTGTCTCACTGTCAAAGTGATCAGCCTGCACATTGCTCAGACTGTATAATGTCACCTTTTAATATGCTAATGTCCTGGTCCCTGCGGTGCCATTAGGTGACAGTCTGATTCTCTGGAACAGGTCTGTGTGTACGGCCCCATACACATACATCTTATGTGCATAAACATATCCTCTATGACACATGTCATCCTTCTACGCCTGTCCTTTCCCACAATGGCCTTGAAAGTCAGGGGGCTGCAGAGCCGAAGAAACGCCTTGAATTAATAATCTTTACATATCTGCCATATAAGTCTGCTCTCCACTCTGTGTTTGTCAAACTTTGTATAACTCAGCTCTTTAGTCCTTGGCTTGTCAAATTGACTTTGATAATGAATTTGTCTGTGAACTTTGAGTCAGTTTGTAACAGGGAAATAAACTTTGACTACTTCAAATAGTAAGTGCAGCCCAAGTTTTTTTTTTTTTACAACTTGTGAGCTGAAAATCTAACAATGGAAGTATATGAATAGTAATAAGAGCCTCTGCATGTAGAAAGTGTCACGTTTCAGATGATAAGAAGGTAGTAGAAGCGGACACAGAGCGTGGACATGTGACAGTATGACAGCATACTCTCACACACGAGCGATGGGACTTGGTGGTGGAACCTACACTACGCTTGTGAGTATGTATCTCCAGGGAGTAGTTAATGTCTCTGAGACCCTGGTGCTGTGTCTCTGCCTGCATCGTGGAGGATCAGAAGGATAGAGGGTTATTGAGAGCTGTATCAGAACAAAGACCCAGCTGCCAAATGGGCTTAGTAGTAGGTACTATAATGTTTGTGTTTCCTGACAGTGGTGGGCATGTTTAGTCTCACTGAAGCTTTGACGTTATTATAAATCTTATTCAATTATGAGATTGGGTGCATCTCACAAATAAAGCACATTTAACCAATGAATGTCTTTATTGTCTTGGACTACTTGATCATACTTGTACAGTATGACCTTCAGTGCGCCCTAAAGCAAACTTTTTTTTCTTTAAGCAGCAGCAGTGTAGTAGCCCCAATCTTTAAAGAACTGTAGAGCTGGTTTGTGCACCTAACTACTTGGCGCTGACTTTGGGATAACACATAAGATTTTGCTGTGGGGCACCAGGACCCTCTTCCCTAATTATAAAATAAATAAATAATCATCAGTGTAGTTTGTCATTAGGTAATTTGTATATTAGACATAAATCCACTACCTTTTATCTCTCTATCAGTCTCCAGATATAATTTACATCTCCTTGTCCTTCTTCTTCAAACCCTTTTGGAATAAATCAAGACAGACCCTAAGTGTCACAGGCCGAACCAGGCGGTTAAGACTTAATATTTGACCTACACAAGCATTGGGGCAGGTAATTGCCCATTGTAGCCACACCCTTGCGACTAGTAGAAAGGGGAGAATGCTCAAATTGAACCAATTATACTGTAAGCTTTCTTTTGTTACAAGTTGCATTTCTAAAAATCAATTTGTTATTCCACTGGATCCAAGCTCCTCCTTTTGACATTAATAATATATTACATTTATATTTGTCATAGATTTTCCAAACAGTATACTCTCTAATATTTTAAGTCTTTGGGCAATCAAAAAAAACATTTAAAATGTCTAGTCTAGTTCTTAAAATCCCATAGTGATCACAAATGAGGGGCAAGTAAAACAACTCTGCAGGCTGCTGTAGTGTACATGCTCTATGGGTGTATAGAACATGGGGGGAGTATTCCAGTAAGCAACTTCCTTTTAAAAACGGGTACCTTGAGAGTAACTTCAGCATGCAATAGTTTGCTAGGGTCCATCAGAGCGAGTGAGCTGCTCATATTGCAGCCTCTTCTGTTGGGATAAGGATAACTAATTAACCAGAGTGACTCCCTCTCCTCCTGAAACAGCAAAACTTCAAAGTCACTTCACTGTCCCCAAGCTGGAAGAAAGAAAGGAAGAGAGGAACGAGAGATTTCGAAAGAGCGGTGTAGGATGTAGGCAGATGGAGAGGAGTGTTAGAAGTTGAAATAGATTGTTTTTCTTGAAGCTCTGTTTTTTTCTAATTTTGAGTTTTTTTTGCACAGTTCCGTTCTTGGTTTGCTGACTCCGTCCTTGATGCCCGTCCTAGCAGTTCAAATGTGTGTGGGAGACAGAAAGGGAGTTGGGAGATGGAGAAGTCGGCAGTGTAATTGCCCCCTGAAGCTAATAATTGAAGCGGTACAGTGTAAGACGTATAAGGACACTGTGAAGAAAAAGATAGAAGATAAGACAATGTCACAGTGTGGGTCCTCTTTTAGACAAGATAGCTTTTGATTAAAGAAGAAAATCAATATTAGATTTTTCTATCAGTGTTAATTAAGAACCTCACATTTTTGTTTACAGAAAAAGATTTATGTTCTACATATTGGCTGTTTCTATTGAATAGCAAACAGAATTGTAATTGTATTTAAATATCCGGTTTTAAAGAACATAAACAAAAACATAAAAGCCAAGGTTACAGGAACAGAGATTGTGGTGGGCGGCTGAGGTGCAGAGTGCCATGGCGACAGATGAATCACACAAAGTCTAATCTTGTTATCCCGACACCTCTGTGACAGCGTTAAAGCTTTCTTCCTCTGCCATCCCTGCTCTTCCCTCGTAATGATTATAGATTGGTCATTCTCTCCCATCTCACTTGTGCCGCCGGTGCTTTGATTTAGAAATGCCTCCAACATTTTAACTTTGTATTGTGTGTAAATTTGTAGTGTGTGTGTTTGGGATTGTCTGGGAAAGCCAAAGTCGACAAGCATCTAAAATAAATGGCTTTCATATGTTGGGCTCCTGCGCCTTGATCCATCAGCTTTGTCTGGTGCTGAGCCAGAAGCTGGGGTTTAGTGCAGTTTGATCTGAACAGGCTCACTGCACAAGGAGGACAGTGGGAAAACCAAAAGTGTTTCCCTGCTCTAAATCTGCCACTTCTGTTATCTGTTACTGTAAATCCCAAACGCCAAAATCCTTCCCAAGATCAATTAAGGAATTTAAAGAATCCCTTTTTTGTGCAGTATCTTCCAAACTGTGTACTTCGTCAAGTAGCTGTGGTTTGTAAGCTAGGACTGACTACTTTTGCGACTGATGTTATGGTTGGTAACTTCAAGAAAAGCACAGATCCATTACGGCACTTTTAAGGTGAAGAATTAGCACAGGGTTGCATTTGTTAATTCTGCCTAGTTTATGCTGGTCTCTTAGACCAACAACATAAACTCTGCTTTTATCAAATAGTGTTAAATGTTCCTCTATCTCTAACACAGCATTGCTTCATGAAGTTTCTTTATTTAAAGTCAGCTATGTAAAAGAGTGTGTGTTGGAATTATGAAATATTGACCTCAGATCAGTAAGATTCATGTATTGTTTTGTCTAAAAACTCACTTTTTAGTCTTCGAGACACCAAAAAGAAAAACCCCGGAGCAGCAGGAGATTCAATGCAGTTATGGGTCTTTAAGATGGCAAAAAGAACCTGAGTACAGCTTACGATCTTCCCCAAGCTTGTACTGAGGTCTGTACTGCTAAACCTCAGCTTATATAGTCTTGTACATGACATTTTGACATTATTATTGTCCTGCATTACCTCCCCTCACAGTGCTCCTCCTATGAACTTTGTCCCACTTTCTTGAACTTTGTCCAACTTTCTGCACTTGCTGCTAAACCTCTTCTGAACCTGCTTCTGTGGGTCTGCATCTGCTTGTCTATGTATCTTAACTAAGCCTTAGCTAGAAAATAAAACAACATAAACATAACTTGACATATTGAAAATATGACTCAACAGTTTTTTTGCAATGTAGGTGTTTCTATTGAAAATCCATTTGTATATAATGTTGTATAGTTAAAGTATTGTAACAGCAAAAAAAAATAGCACCACTATAATATTTCAAGCCCCTTAAAGACAGAGACAAGTGCCAACACAACACATTCATTTTCATAAATTTGTATTCAAAGATACACAGTGGAGTCTAACTACTTTGTCTTTAAAAGTGGGGTTAGCCTCCCTAACTGATGCTCTAAACCCCCTGTTGTCTTACAAAGCCCTTTGTCTGTAATTAGTCAATATAGAGTCCTCACAGTCCTACATTCTAATTTAGTTTCCAATCACAACTCCTCAATCAATGCATTCACACTCTTTTTTATTTATTTATTTATTTATTTTTGCTAGCGTTTATTGAGTGTCCATGAGACTCTTGTGCAGAGGAAATGGAAAATAGATTTTACCCACAGGGTACAAGCTGTTTGAGGGATTGTTCCGAGATGTCAGCTCCAGCTTTACCTGCGTGACATTGTGTTTCGTACTAAATGCCATCGACTGGAGACGGAGATGTTTTCCACCGCTCTCGCCAATATTTAGGGAGCTAAAACTGTTAGCACTGCTCACTGCGGAGACCACGCTCATCAAACACATGCCGCGCTGTTTGACTGGTTTTACCTCTATCTTATCGACATGAAATGAAGATGGAGATCAGGCAAAATCACAAAACGGAGGGTGAAACAACACACAAAGTAACTCAAAGTAACAGAAAGCCCCATTGAGCTGGAAAACAGAAAGACAGACATTGAAACAGCAACTGAAGCTTTGTTGTCACATAGATAACAATCTCTTTGCTATATGTCGTCGCTTTCAATTTGGTGTCTTCTCTTTGTAAGTGAAGGGTACATTTTATCTAATTCTTGACGTAAAGCAAAGAAAGCAGCACAGTTCCCCTTCAAAGTTTCCTTTATATCCCTGTTGTTTATTTCTTTGTTTTGCTGTGGGAATTCTTCCCGCTTGATATTACATTTGGAACCACTAAAGTATATTTTACACAAGCCAACAGAGCATCTTTTATCTGCGTTGTTAAGGTAGGAAGCTACATCACTTTCCTCAATGTTGAATTTTTTTATTTAAATCTTCCACTCTTTGTTGTCAACTCTATGCATCTTTTAGCCACAAAACTCTGCTTGTTAGTTTGCCTTTTCTATCGACCTATGTCAGATTTAAGCTGCTTTGGAGAGTTGCTTTGAAGCAGGGATTTGAAAAATTTAAGAAGGAAAGAAGAGTAAAGGAGAGTAAACACACTGGGCTTTTAATACCTAACCCAACAAATATATCAGTTTTCTTGACAGTGACTTCTTTATTGCTAGTGAAGCGTAAATGGGGCACATGGCTGACTGAGATGGGATACTGAAAGGAGCATACAGTACCTGGGATAGAGTCACATCAAAGAGACAAAGCTGTGGGAAAATCATAGCTTTGGACTAGAACTAGCAACTGCTGCTTTCATGTCCACAGACACATAAGTCACACTTGACACCAGATGTGTAAGCATTATAATGTTATAATGTTGCACATTGTTTAACAGAGCTTTGCATGTCATAAAGAGTGAAATGTCCTATGAAAAGCCGAAATTACAATACCTCTCATAACCTTTACATAACTCTTATATTTAACTGTAATTTTTGGTTACTATACAAAATACTTCCCACTGTAAGCACACAATGACGCGACCATATGTGCACATATGGCTAGTTGCATGTGTATATGTTTGCACATATGGCAACGAAGTATGACAGATTTATTTACAAGTACACAACTTAATTAAACATCTCTGACTCTCGAATTTACAAAGTTTGGAGCTAATTAAGGTTTTGCAGGTGACCGCTCTCACCTATAAACCTACTTTCTGACTGACGGTATTGATGTTCACATATTGACCAGGTTTATGTGTCAATGAATAGGCCACATACAAATGCAGGGATTACAAGTGCAATGACTGAATGGCTCTAAAGACATGAATTTCACTAAGCTATGCATTTAATACAGTTCTTAAAGTTTTGTTTTCTAATAAAGTTACTTTCCTTTTCCAGTTGATCAGTCATTAATAGTGTAATTTGGTTACCTCTTAACATGCAACATTCTTTTTACTTTTAATTGAGGAAAACTAACAACTTTGAACACAACGAGCTGATTATTTTGTGTTTAGAGGAGGAGGACGTCATAACCTTCACAAATGAACCAAATCTATCGAACTAGGCTACGTTAGGCTACGAGCAGTTCTTTTTTTCACACAGATGCAGACACATAAATCAATTAATTTAATTATCTGAATTATCGGAGGACGCCCCTCCCCCCCCTAGCCCAGTCTGGCCCTGGTGAGAAACTCTGTACCTTCTTGCTGTGAGGTGACAGTGTGTCACCACTGAATTAATTTTGGCAAATCCTAGGAAAGTGGCTATTCCAACTCTGGTTACATCTGCTTAGACAGTGAAAAACAAAAAAGATCAAGGAAGGAAAACTAAACACAGATACATATTGGCAATGCATTTAGAAAATGTTTGACGACAGAGATAATCGCAGGATCACACTGGTCTAAACTGGACTAAACTCAGAGCTAGAACTTCAGATGTGCTCTAAACTCTGGTTTGATGTAGTATATTAGTATCTTAATAGCACACTGTTGCAATATACAGCTGTCCTCAAAGGTTGACATACCCTGGCAGAAGTTGTAATTTTATAAAAAAACATTTGGACCATTTTTCAAAGAATATTAATGATAACACACTTTTCTTTCACTTATTGTTAGTGGTTAGGTTAAGCTATTTATTGTCAAACAATTGTTTTTTTTTTCTTTTTTAGGAACTACTCAAATAACCCTGATCAAAAGTTTCTATACCCTGGTGATTTTGTCAAAAAACTTAAGCTGAAATACAGGACTCTCTAAAAAAAGGTGGTGTGGCTGTTTCAAGATACACAATAAGGAGGCACTTGGGCTGCACGGTCGAGTTGCCAGTAAAAAGCCATTACTACGCAAATGCCACAAAGTATCCCGCTTTTAATACTCAAACAGCACAGAGACAAGCTGCAAAACTTCTTGAACAATGTCATTTGGAGTTAGGAGCCCAAAATGTAACTTTTTGGCCACAACCATAAACCTTACATTTGGAGAGGAGTCAACGAGGCCTATTATGATAGATACACCATTGATCAGGATCATTTGGGTAGTTTCTATTGTCATTATGATTTAAAAAGAGTAAACCCAATTGTTTGACAATAAATGGCTTCATCCAACCTCTAACCACTGAATGAAAAAAAAGTTTTTGTATTATCATTCATATTCCCTGAAAAATGGCCAGAAAATATTTTAGGATATACAGGTTCATTTTCCACATGTTGCCACAATTCAAGGTCACCTTACATTTCTGCTTCTGTGAAACATCCCTCACTTGGGAACTGACTGACAGAAGTGACAAAAAGGCAACCTCACATACTTAGATGGTTCTTCTTCACTGTCTGCTATTTGTAGATAAAATGTCTCATCGTACACGATGATCCACAAACATATACTCACCTCCCCCTTTATCCTATAGGAGGCTTATGCTTACAACCTTTGACCCTAGATTGTGGGGTTGACCAGCCTTTTCACTTTATCACAGCCAAGGTTACCCAGGGATGTGTCTGTTAGTGCCAAATGATGTCACCTGCAACTTCTCTATGTAGCAGCCTGATGGGTGTCTCGGCATAGAAACACACACTGCAGACATTATTAGAGTGGAAACATGGAGGTAAGACAAAACAAATGTGGAACTAGACAAATTGTCAGAATTGGCTTGGGAAGGACGGGGGTAATGAGCAAGCTTTGATAGGCAGGGAGATGGATAAAGGATAAGGACTACCAGGCTAGATGAGACTATGTCCACATCGATTTACATGTCTCTGGCATTGATCATACTCCCCCGTGTAGGGAATTTACCTCCTCTCCGCTAAGGATGACTGATACAGTGATTATCAGAAACACCCGCTGTGCTGCCGTGTGATCGTTTGTCT
This sequence comes from Perccottus glenii, assembly GCA_024416835.2. Taxonomy (NCBI): domain Eukaryota; kingdom Metazoa; phylum Chordata; class Actinopteri; order Gobiiformes; family Odontobutidae; genus Perccottus; species Perccottus glenii. The sequence continues at coordinate 17,324,148 of CM044563.2, read as the reverse complement.
GTTTGTGTGTATCCCCCTGAAACACAAAAGCAACGAGTTTACTTTTTAGGTTAGATGGCTTTGACTGAAAGTAAATCATGTGAAAATCATTTTTATTTTCTATTTTGTGTTGCTCTCAGCGGGACCAAGAAAGCAGTCAGAGATAAAACTCCAAGCTAACATGCACACTCCTGCACCAAATGTGGTTAAATCTCTCGCCTCCAGCCTGTTTGTCAATTCCTCAACCAATTTTGGATAAGCAGATTTTCCCGTGTTATTGTCATCTGAAGATAACGGCCCCTGTGCACCACGTAAAGGCACAAACTCTATTATAAAAAGCACACATGGGCACACAACATGTGAACCCTGCAAAGAGACATGTCTTTGAAAAGTTTTTTAGCACTATTGTCTAGTTCCACATTTCCACTGGTTGCAGCAGAATATACAAAGTTACTATTATGGCCCTGCCGCAATTGTACATTAGTGCCCTCTGTGTAATGACATAGGAAACGAAGTTGGTTGCAACAAAGAGCAACTGTTGACAATGAAAGCAAGCATTTCTGCAAAACATAGGGTCAGGTTTGCTCTTTTGTTTGTTTGGGCTTGTTCTCAAACAGATCTGCTCTTGTGGTGTGTTTCTCCTTTTTAATAACAATGGTCTCCTTATGCCCTTCACTGCACTTTCTTTAAATGGTACTTTCAGAAAGAACTGAGGCCATTTTACAAGTATTTTGACAGGGAAACATGCCGAAATAACTTTTTAGCTTAGGTCCGACAGAGACAATGACTTTGTTTTGATAGAAATGGTTGAGCAAATAAGTGTTAGACATGGACTTTTCTGTCTGGAACATTTTTGTTGTGCAGAGAAGTTGCAAATCCAAGCAGAAATTTTATTACAAATTAGGCTCTTTGAGATGGACAGAAAATTAACATGGACTGTTCAGTGACATCCTAAATCCTTAAATATTGCAGGAAGTGTGATTGTTGTAGCAATCTGCTGCAGAGACAGTCCACATGTGAGAGTAAAAGCATGAAAATGCTCAGATATTAGAATGATGTAAACTGTTGTTTAAACATATCTCTAATGTTCTTTTCCCTAGAACGTTTATGGTTTACTTGAGCTACATACATGCATTACATTTGGTAGACAGTACTACTGTAAATGTCCACACCAGCTTGACACCAGCTTGAACTCCCCATGATGTTGGCCCTATGCTCTCATTGTGCCCCGCCGCTTCACATATGTACCACAACGGTGCATACGTTGTGTGCAATGTTTTCTTTAGTATTCAGGCTGATGAGCTGACTAGTATTGTCTCCAAGCCAACACCCATGCTGTGATGTCTCCGCCCCTTCTGTTGGGACAGTTGGACCTCACTTCCCTCCCTTCGTTATATTTTTTCATACCTTACATCTGCTCAAGTTATATTGTTTTATCTTATTTGCCTGTAATAATCTTTACACACTTTGTTTATATGTAATTGGGAATATACTCTATTTGCATAAGTAAACAAAGAGAAAATAAGAAAGTCATGACCCACAACAGAATCAACAGACTCTCATTTATTATGTAAATATTGGTTTGTACGAGTGTGAATTATAACGTTATGGCCTTTGTAGAAGATGTTTACTCCACTGTCTAAACTATTACAAAATGGTTTAGTAAAATACAATATTTATACAAGCGGTTTGAAGTGTCTTGTTCTTCACCTGTGTTACTTTTTGTGCGACGTTAAGTGCTGCTGTAAGTCCCGTGTGTCACTCAATTTAAGTGGCGAGTTTCTTAAAGATTGATTCAAAGTTTCTTGTATTTTTAGGATTTCCCTTTCTCCTTTGCAGAGAGTTACTTGGCTTACGCTTCATCCCTCCTGTGCCCCCCGAATCTCTTTAGTTTTTCCGAACCATCCAGCGATTCATGCATGCGTCGCAGCTCCAATCTACCCTTGCACGCATGGCTGCCTTGTTGACTTTGATCCCCAGATCTCAGTATTAAAAGAGCGTTTGCCAAGACGAGGGGACAAAAATGTCTGTGTTTTCTTTCTGTGTGCCTGGGAGAGACGGGCGAGATACAATAAGTGGAGAGTGAGAGATGACAGAGTCTGTGATCCCACATTTTCCCCCGGTGAGATTTTGGGCCTATACGCCATTGCTTGTGTGGACTGATGGGTGACATGTGTGACAAGAATCCAATCTCTTTACATCTTTGTTGTTCCATGGCCATCTCCCATCCGCTACGCCTCCATCATCGGACTGTTAGTCACACTGATGAAACTATCAATGCTGCCACTCATTTGTTTGCTCATCCGTCCGGCCATTCAAATCCACGCTGTAATTTAAAGAATCAATAGCGACGTGATGGAACTTTGGTATACCCGCTTATATCTTGTAAATTCTGAGTGACACATATGAGCGCTAGCAAAGACTTTGGGTTATTTGTAGTCTTTAATGCTCCACTGCACGCTCAGGCTTGTTCAATTTCACCATTATTACATACCATCTGCACCTGCTAATTCCAAAATAATTGCAACTAATAAATCACATTAGACGACATACTTTCAAACACAACAACACCAGAATTCAATTTCAGCGTGAAAAACATGCTGGCCTGTCCGATGTGGCGCCTTGCTTATGGGAGTCATTACCTATAGCAACCGTTTCTCGATTTTCTTTTGCAGCCTCCTGACCATTGCACCAGTGTTCCACAGTATTGATTTGTTTGTGTGACAGGAAATCCTATGGGTTGTGGTGAAGCAGCCTGTCTTGTTCTGAGTAGTTTTCTTGCTAATAATGATGCGCAATGACTTGACTTAACCGGACACTGTGGCTGACCATGTTTTGGATTGTCCAAATTGTGACACAGCATTATAGGCTTTATGTAAGCAATTGACTTTCCTAAAGTAACCCCAGTCAACACTCAATAGAGCAAACAAAAGGCACCAGGTAAAGAATGTTGTTAAGAAAATCTCAGAATTAATTTACAGATTCATCTTACCACATTACACATTCTTTTCCATTGTGTGGGACTGAAAACTCATACAGATTAAAGCTGTGCCATATCACATCGCCCACAATAATACCGATATAAGATAAAAGTCATCACACAATATCAAGAGTATAAAGTGCACAGCAATGTATAATTTATACAATGTTCTCTAATTGACACAGACAGCAAAAGGATTCAAAAAGAAAAATTTTCACATGCCGTGCTAATTCACATGCAAGTCTATGCTAAAGGTTTCATCTTCTGATTCAAACAAATCCTGTCCGCCAGCTGGTATTTATGTTAGCCTATATGTGTGCGCTTCAAGATGAATGCAGTGTATGTTAATGTTAAAAACACAATTTGGCATTTTGTAATTTCGGTTTGATTAGATATTAGCAAGTTTATTATCCACAGTAACTAGCTGTGAGCACATTTATAAAGTTTTACATTTGACTGTTTATTGAAAGTGTACTGTGGCTGAATGTGTTTAGGGCAGCACCACAGATTTACATTACTGTGTTAATCAACAGCTAATCTAGCAATAAGCAGACAGTTGTGCTCCTAAGTCTTTGCATTAAGCCTAATTTCTCGTATTTGATTTAACTAAAAGGATGTGCTTAGGAAAAGCTTAGTGAGACAGCTGCTGGCTTTGTTACATTTCGACAGCTTGGCCCTGTCTGAGTCTTTGGTAGCATTAGTCTCTCTGTGGGGGAGCCCTGCAGCCTGCTAGCTAGCTGTAGCCGCTGTGGGTCGAGTGTTAATAACACACCTTAGCCTCAGAGGTAAAGGTGGCATCATAGCACAGTGGGTAATGCTGCTGATAGCACTCATTAAACTATGGATTAGTAGTCATTAGCCTAGCTGTAGCTCCCACTGATACACCATACTTACATGCTAATTACAGATTCAGCTCATTAGCATTGTTAGCTGTGTTCAGGACTATGTTTGCTTTAGTCTATTCCCATGCTTTCCTAGCTGTTTATCTGGTTATTAGACACATTTTCTCATTCTTTACTCCTCACTTTTCTCAGTGTTTTGTAATGTAAAAAAATCTTAGTAAAAAAATTTATGAAATTAATGATTATGTTAATGATTACAGAAAGAGACTACATAAGCTATGCATACAGTACTGTATAATCACCAAAGGTTTTTCAACCTGAGCTGACAAAGATTCGAAGGAGAGCAATTTTCAGCTTGAGAACATAATAATTAGGAGGGAGTTCCAGATTTTACACTTGGTCAAACAAAATGCATTCTGGGAATTAAACAAAAACACATCAGGGCGGCATGTGACATGTGAGAGTGACAATACAAAGCCTGTCACAGCGAAGTGATGCAGCCAAACCGACTTTGATGAGATTGAGAAGAGGGGAAAGAGCTTTTGAACTCGTCTTCATCAGTCACTGGAAGAGAAGAGTAAGCAGACGAGTGCAAAGAGAGCTTGACAGCAGCACAGGAGGGGAACATTAAAACGCTTTCTGTCTTCTTTGCTGATTTACAGTCGTAACGGCACATGCTGACTCCCAACCTTTTTAGAGATGCTGACACAAATCCAAACAAATCTGTTCAATTTCTGTGATATTTGGGCTGAAACTGTAGGCAACCTTTCTCTCAGAGGCCCAGTAAGCAAACACAGGACATGTTGTAGACTGCTTGTTGTTAAGAAAGGTTAAAGGTACCACTAGGATGTACCTGTGTGGACATTTTGACCCAGAGTTTTCCACCAGCTCTGCTTATGTTGAACCTGAATGCTTAAATCTCATGTTTCTGAATGGGACAGTGTTTTTTTATTTCTTATCTTCGAGAGCTGATTTATATCATCCTCAAGCAAAGCACTGGATTATGAATTGTGATTGCAAAGTACTCAGCCAAGGACAGAACACAAGCTTTTGTAAGATAAGACAAACAAAAACCCATTTTATAAAATTTGTGATGAAACAAAACATATTTTCCACCTGACTTACTGGACTGTATCACAATCACAGTGTGGTCAAAGCTCTTTCTGCAGTAGAGAGTGCCAGTCAGCTGCTTCTGTGGTATTTTTTCCTCCCACTCTCCTCTGTGTTTAAATGGGACTTGTAAAGAATGTTACAGATTTTTGTTGTGAATTTAACTGTAATATGTTAATAATATCTCTTCTGTCTCTTACAGGTGGAGCGGGAAATAGCAATTCTGAAGCTCATAGAACACCCGCACGTTTTAAAGCTACATGACGTCTATGAAAATAAAAAGTACTTGTAAGTATCATCGGTAAAAAGTAATATGTGTCAGTGGTATTCAACATATTACTATTATTATTATGTATTATTTATTATTATTTTTATTATTATTTATTATTATATCAAATTTATAGCGCTTTATGCAGACAAACACCTTACCTTTTATATTGCACTGTTGCTAAAAATAATAATGGAGATTATGGAGAACTCGCCAATCAGGAGAAGCACATTTTAAACACTAAAAGACATCCCAATGTAGTTTGTCATGAAGCATGGTTTGGTTCAAGGGCCTCTGTGATGGGATAATGATGAAAGAAATTCACACCAATATTACGCAAAGGAACACTAAAAGGGTAGCCTTGCCAGCCGCAACTAACACTTTTCCTATTCTATACAAAGAAGTTAATCTGGTAACCTGTGAGTGGACACCAGAGCGGTTTTGTCGTTATTATACTTTGCTGGTTATTCAAAACTGTGGTGAAAGCAGAAATAAACGGCCTCTCGGTAGCAGCGTCCGCCATGTTGAATGTTTTTGACGAGCGGCGCGAGTCGAGTTATTTCTGTATAACGTAGCCAGCAAACCACACCCTGCTGCAGACAAACGGCTTGTGAGTTGTCCGTCCGCAAAACTGCCGAGGAAGGGATTTGCTGTGAGGAAGGGACCAGACCATCCTCCTTTTGAAAAAATGAAAATGGTCCGGTATACCAGGCTACTAAAAGGGGGCTTCTGAGTGATGCTTCCATCTGAGGACTAAGTCAACACAATTCCCCTCATTTTTAAAATAGACATTGAGACTCTCTGGAGTTTGAGTCAGTGCAGTTGCATAGTCCTCTACGTTAAATAGTATATCATGCAAGACAAAAAAATACTCTGTATGTACGTACGTATATACGTGTGTATGTACGTATGTATGTTGATTGTGAACTAGAAAGAGAGCCAGAACAAGTCTGAGCTAATAACAAGATAAACTGAATGTAAAAACATGTTTAGGCAGAAGATGAGCGACTCGCAGTAGCTTAGGAATAGCTGTATTTTCGTCCCAGTTCACACACATATGGACATAAATCTAATATTGGACTTCAACAGTTTAAGTGACAGGCCCATCAGTGCTTTAAAGTATTCTTCTTGATTTACACACAGTTTGTCCACTAAATTTTATTAGATCTTGTTATAAGCCTTTGGTTCAAATAGGATTGGACATGCAGCAGTGTACATGTCATCCTTTAAGACCAGAGAAATAGAAGCATATTATGAATCACGGCATAATTGGATTATTAAAATCACATTTTGTGCTCGTTGCTTCATCACTTCTGACAGTTGGTCACTAGTGGCGTCACACATGATGGATGGCCTCATATTTGCCTTCTGCTCCTTATATCCGTTATGGCATTTAGTCATCATTATCAGATTCTGACACCCTTAGCTCAAGTTAAAGACAGTAATTGGTAGAACTCAGCATAGAGCCATCTGCTTTTTTGTTCTTTAATCTGCAGCTGTCTGTAGAATGCAGGAGTCGTGCTGCACAAAAAAGTTGTTAGTGGACACTACTTAATGTTCATTCATTAAAGTTTTTTTACTTAGTTCTAATCAAAATACACTAGTTTTTAAAATATCTATTTTCATATTTACTTATAGATTAGAAAGACGTTATATACCCATATAATATACCCTACTTATTTGAATTAGGAAATGGTGCAGTGTGTTAAAATAGCCAAAGCTTTTTCCCTGCATTTTTTGGACTTGATGGATTGAGGTTTTCTCAGTTAACACATGCTTTGTAGCTCAAAGCAGTTTGCCACTTTATACTGTAATGAATAAAAACTGAAAAACACTGTGTACACACACACATACACACAGCAGGTTGAGGAGGAGGAAAGTGAGTATTCCAGCAGCTGCCAGAGTTTCAATTTGTCCTAGTGAAGATGAAGGGAACCAGTGCAGGATATACGAGTGAAGCGGTCGAGTGCAGGGCCACACTAGCACTGGCATTGGGCCCAGTGATGCGCCCCGAAGCCTGGGTCAGCACAGATTCATCTCCTGCCTGTCTTCCGGAGCCCTGGAGCATGGCCGCACAGTCAACATGACAGACTGCCCCCCTGCACCGGACGTACTGCCACAGAGCAGAGGCCACCTGAAGAGGGACTATAATACTGTGATGGCAGGAAATATGTGTGTGTACAAAATGACTTTAGTTTCAACTTTAGTGTACAGGTTCTTATTAAACCAGACCGAGTCATTGAACAATCAATTAACTATGCCACGTTGTCACCTTTATGGCAAAAACTTTCTAGCTACCCACCAGGATATACTTGTTTTCTTTATATATTAATTATTTCCAATACATCACGTATTTTGAAAGTCCATCCATCCATTTTGTTCCGCTTATCCGGGGGCCAGGTTGAGGGGGCCGCAGTCTAAGCAGAGACACGTAGACTTCCCTCTCCCTAGTTTCTTCCACCAGGTCCTCAGGGGGGATACCAAGGTGTTCCCAGGCCAGCAGAAAGACATAATCCCTACAATTGATTTTCATAAATCAATCTTTAATTGCGCCAAGCAAACCTCTTGAGTCAAACACTGGGCGAACCGGCCTCTTGTGACTAATCATGTGGCAGCACAGGTCTCATGGTGGGTGGATACTAGTCGGTGCTTCAGCCAATCACCTCACAAGTTTCAAACAGAACGGGCGGCAGTAGCTCAGTGGGTAGAGCGGTTGTCTTTCAACCGGAAGGTAGGTGGTTCGAATCCCGCTCTCCTCACAGTTCATACTGTCGTTGTGTCCTTGGGCAAGACACTTAACCTACCTTGCCTCCAGTGGCTGTAACACTGGTAATTACATTAGAACAATGTAAGTCGCTTTGGATAAAAGCGTCAGCTAAATGAATAAATGTAAAATGTAAATGTAGGTGCTTCCCTTTTGCAAATGGTTTAATCCTGGGAGCCTTCGCAGATGGTTCTGTGAAACAAACTATGCCATGGGAGCAGTTCTATCTGGCGGAGTCAGGTTAGGTGCAACCAGCCGTTCGAGAAAAAAAAAAGTCTAAATCCGGTTAAAAGTTAGCTCCTGATTCCTGTTCCTAACCACTGTTTCTTAACCTTTGTGAAATACCTCATGAGCTGTGGTGTTTCCACAATCCGACTCCACTAACCTCTCATTGGAAACACGAGGGGAAGTCATGTTGATGCACAGCAGCTTAATAAAAACTAACTGGTGTGGCTACTCCACACCAGTAATGTTTGTCTGTTTTGAATAATCCCTGTACAACACTAAAGATCATCATTTAATGTTTTGCAACACACAAAGAGTGTGTGCATGTAGCCTATTCAATACATTTCCAACAGCTGTAATCCACCCAAAGTCCTGGTCTGGTCAACCAAAGCCGCATCCTTTTCATTTATAAACTAGTGTTAATGACTAGCAATTGTTGTTGTGGATTTATGCAAATGAGCCACGCAGCTTAAGTTCTCATAAATGTAAAAAAATGTGCACAAAGTGGTGTTTTATTGCAGCCAACATCAACAGTGAACAATAAAAGTCAGGTATAAGACACTGTGGCTCTAGAGCATCTTAACTGTGGCTTATGCAAATATTTATAGAAGAGCGTAATGGTTGATGCAGAGTCACTTCACAAACTCACCACATGGAGATCGGCTTCAGTCGGACGTTTTTGTAAAAGTTCAGGGGTGGTTGCGCAATGAATTGTGGGATCCGGTTAAGCTCCTAGGCTGTGTCCGATTTAACACACTAATCACTATATAGTGAATACACTATTTTGTGGTGGTGTCCCTGTGTTTTTTGTTTAGTTATTTTATTGAAAAAGATATGTACATACAGGTATATACAATTAAACCTGCCAAATACAATACAATAATGTCAGGGGGATTACAAAGAAGAAGATGATAAGTAATGACAAAAATAAATAAAACCGAGAACTTAAAAAATTTAAGATTTGGATACAGCTGAACACATACTGTATCTCACATTTCCTCTAGTCCCTAATTCGAACACCACTACAAAATGGCGTAATCACTATATAGTGCACTATATAGTGCCTCAGCTGGCTTCTCTCGATGAGGAGGAGCAGTGGCTTTACTCTGAGCACTTTGAAAGTCCGCTTCAAACACAACCTGTGCTTGTGACATTGCTTCAGACATGGCTCTGCTGGCCACAGCACCTTGGAAACGCTCTTGGGAGATATTTGTACCAAACTGAGACTCCAGATGAAACGAGGTTAAAGTGCTCCTGGTTTGACGGATTTTATGTAACTGTGCTGCAGGGCACTACCATCCTCAAAAGAACATGTATTTATAGGATGTTTAAGAAAAGGTTAAAGCAAAAGCATCTGGAATCAGTTTTCAAGGGGAAGACGTTTTCTCCAAGAGACTTTATCAATCATGAGATCAACTGATTAGAGAGCTGAGCTTATACATTATAAAGACTATGAGACCAGAACAGCCTGGTCCTATTAGGTTTACTTTCAGGTCAAACTCCTCCCTCTAGAGATATACAGCTCTCTTATCAGTTGATCTCAGAATTTATAAAGTCTCTTGGATTTATAGACATTTAACCTTTTCTTCAAGATGACCTGGATGACTGAGAACCTTCACAGACGTATAGGATATTTAATAAAGTTAACAGACTCATGAGTTTTGCATCAGCATTTGTCTCCTTTAATCCTGGGTATACACTCTTAAAAAATAACATAGTGCCGCTGTTACCTTTCACTGACTTACCTTTAAAACAGCAACAGCAAACTGTCTGTCCCTTAGGATGTGACTAAAAAACTATATTTTTCACATTTTATTTTAACCACACACTCTGCAAACCACTTTTAGGTACCGACCTTCCCGTTGAGAACATTGGCTTTATAGGATATGGAATCTTACATCTTTTCTCAGCCTCTTTTGCTTGATTAACATTGTTCTGAAAGAAAAGACGATTGCAGCGGCTTAAAGTATCCCGAGCTCCAAAATCCCCTCCGTTATATTAAGAGGGGTAACACTTTATTTAACACTACACTTGATGCATGGTATCTAACTCCTTGTGTAACAAACTGTGATAACATGTAACTACTTAGTACATACATAATGGAATTATGTGTACTTATTGTAGGTAAGGTTAAGGTATGCATGTATGTACTATGTAGTTACATGTTATTACAGTTTGTTTAACAGTGTGTTACATTGTACATAATGAGGTTGATACAATGTGTCAAGTGTAGTGTAAAATAAAGTGTTACCTTAAGAAGTTACAGTCATCTACACCATCTTTCAATGTAAATTTAACATATATTTGTCTCCAGGGCATGGTTAATGAACACCAAATGAAATACTATCCAACTGCTTTCTTGCTGCTGTCTGTTCTTTTAATTATTCCAATTATTCATCTCTCTCTTAGATACCTTGTGCTAGAACACGTGTCCGGTGGAGAGCTTTTCGACTACTTGGTGAAGAAAGGCAGACTGACACCTAAAGAAGCCAGGAAATTCTTCAGACAGATCATGTCCGCGCTGGATTTTTGCCACAGTCATTCCATATGGTAAGCAGCTTGAAGGAAAAAAAAAAGATAGTGTTTATTGATGCTAGAACATGCCTGTTAAAGTTAAATTTGGGATGTTGAGACTAAAGTTTAGCAATGTCAATTTAGCTGTCACAGAACATTGAACAACTAATGAGTTTCTAAGAAGAATCTAAAATGATTCAAATTTCCCCCTGAAATGAATCTACAATCTAAATTTCAATCAGTTTATTCATAGCTTTGGAGTGCTGTTTGATTTTCGAACCACTGATTCGATTCAGAAATCGCACAAGTGAGAGAACTTGATATGACTTGGTATAATGTTGGAGTTTCTTTTCTTTCTTTAACTTAATTCATTAAGAACTGGCAGCTTAAATATATATAAATATATTTGCACTTTATATCCAAGTTGCAGTCTGGATTCTATAGCTGTTCCCTTGGAGTTATTTCAATGTATCATACACTGGTCTTGGACTTGACTCCGTCTCCATCTGACATTCTCTTGGTCTTGACTCTGTCTTGATCCCTAAAAGTTTGTTCCAACTCAGTCTTGTGTATACACCGACTTAATTACCTGGAATCTCGGTGGTGCTTTGTGTAGGGTGATCATATACTATATGTCATTTTAGCCAGGACTTTTGCTAAGCGTCCCTTCTCCAGCTTTCACTGTTTCAGTCTGTCATCAGCCAAAAAGAAAGTCGCCATTTACTAACGAACTTAAGGAACAATACAACTATTTGCTTTTAAAGCACATGTTTGTTACATGTTAATAAAATATAAAAAAAGTTACTCAATGCAATTAGTTCATTTTCTTTAGTGTTTCCTGCTGGTATATTGATTTTGTCCAGCATTTTCGATTAAAAAGTTTTAGTTAATGTGATGTCCTTTGATTTGCGTATATAAAATGAAATTTCCCAGTTTTGAGGTTTGAAAATCTAGTCACCCTAGCTTTGTGGGTAATGAATAAGAGCTGGTCAATGCAATTCAACATTTTTCCAGTTCATTTTATAAAAAACAACACAATCAACCAAGCGTCAAACAACAATAGCCAGGCATTGAACCTAGGTCCCTCTGTTCAAGAGTTATGTTTTCAACCAGAGAGGCTCTACTGAATTCCATTCAAACAACATGGATCTGAAAACATGGTTTGTAGTTTCTATAATAAATGATCACTTGGAAACAACAATTATTATTACCTATTATTACCTTATTATTATCATCTTATTACCCCAGTATTACCATTATGATCATAAAACTTGCCACGTTTGGTTCAGGATGGTTTTCTTGAATAACTGTGCATGCGGACATCCCAACCACAGTGTAAACACCTTAATAAAGGAGGTTCTTGTTCGACTTCCATCTAAATTCTGGTATGGTAATAGACCAACAAAAAGAAGAGCATGACAAGATCCAAAGCTAAAATCCTGTGACTAGAGCAATGTCTGTTAAAGTAAGACTAAATGAGCAGAGGCCAAACGTGCATCAATGAGGAGGTTAAATGCCTCTGTAGAGTTTTGTACAGGCACATGTTTGGATTTTTCAGGTAAAATCCAAAAGAAATAGATCTAGTTAATCTTAATAATTCAGGCAGGGGTTGTTTTTAATGCAATTTCAAGATAATATTTTTTTTATTTGAAGTCTTGTTTTTAAATGAGCCTCTGTGGTGACTAATTTGACTCATAACACTGATTTATTTTGGCTTTGAGGGTAATTCCACTGTTTACCAGCTCATAGACTGGAGGCGATCATATACTTCAGAAACCAAACACGTCAGCAGGGACTAATAAGAGCACTCACTTGTGTGCGTGACTGATTGTTGTGTTTTGAGTCTGCGCATGTGTCGTAATTTACCATCAAGAGAGTGGAAGCCTTTAGTCGAATTTTTGTCATCATGTCCCAGCATAGCAGGGCGCATTGGTGCTTGTATTTTTTTTTTTGAAAACTGAAAGAAGAGATAAGGCCACAGCCACCTGTTACATTTGTATGTTATCATTTAAAAGGAAAATATACAAGGACAGAAAGCAACCACCTGAATAATGGATGAATAAGAAGGTAGGTGTGTACAACAGATATTTAAATTGGACAGTATATAAAGTGAGGGCAAAGACGTAAAATGGTACATCAGGGAGACATGAGGTGAAAAACAAAAATCTAATGATAGCGAATGAAACACATGCTGCTTTATTACTATATTTTTCATCTGGTTAGACCCCAGACTCAGGAAACATGGAGTAGTATGGGCCAGTTCGGCAATAATGAGGAATAGTGAATCTTAAAGAAAAACACAAAGCAGCAATGTTTTCTTAAATCAGGCTTGTTTTTTTGTCATATTTCAAAAAGTAAGAAAAAAACATTGTGTTCACCATTTGTGACTGAAAACTGTTGCTTTATCAGACTCAAACAAGCCACCATCATATTGTTTAATACAAGTGGACCACATGAAAGAAAAAAAACAATACACCTCCTCACTAAATATCACCTAAGTGGGGCTTTTTGACCCTAAATAAACAGCTATATATACAGTATTGTTCAAAATAACTGCAGTACAATGTGACTAACCAGAATAATCCAGGTTTTTAGTATATTTTTTATTGCTAAATGGCAAACAAGTAGGTGCAGTAGATTCTCAGAAAACAAACAAGACCCAGCATTCATGATATACACGCTCTTAAGGCTGTGCAATTGGGCAATTAGTTGAAAGGGGTGTGTTTAAAAAAATAGCAGTGTGGCATTCAATCACTGAGGTCATCAATTTTGTGAAAAAACAGGTGTGAGTCAGGTGGCCCCTATTTAAGGTTCCCCTATAAATGAATTTAGTATAGAATAGCAATACTGGTTTCTCTCTCATTTTAATGTTGAGGAAGATTAAGCAGGTGACAAGGGAGATGAGACAAACACTGGAAACCGCAAGATAAAATCCGACCCAGGAAAGAGAGTTGTCAAGAAGGAAAATTCACAGTGAATGTCTATATTCTATTCTTTTCTCATATAGATCTTTTGTCAAACTGGATACTTTTCCAATTTTCCTGGCTACTTTCTTTTTTTACTACAGTGTGGGATTCTGCAGAACTGTGACTCAAAGTGTGACTTATAGCTCATTGCTGCACTGTGATGCATTTTAATTTGTAATTCTAATTTAGTGCTCACTCTGGAAAGCTTGAAAAAACACGCTTTCTATAGTTTTGTTTTGGCATCGACAAATTATAGACAAACTGGAAGTAATTTTTGTGTTTTATTGTATGTCATACTATAGCCTTCCTCAACTTTTTCATAACTCTTTCAAAACATTAAAGCATTTAGAAGTGTTTTCCTTTCTCTGCACGCCCAACTCCAGTTAAAGAGTTTCCTGCTGATGATAAAGAGCAAATACAAAACGAATGCTTTAATATCCCCTAGAAATTTCTCTTGCTGCTGGGCGCCGAATGCTGGGGAAATAGATTTGCATATTGCTGCAGAGGCAATTAAAAGAAACAAATTAAACTGATTCGTCACGCAACGCTTAGGTAAGAGTGGTAATGATGTGATTTGATCTACTTACTTTGTATTCTTGCACAGTATGTAATATAGAAGAGGCAATTACATTTTGGGCTGCGGTGATTTAATAATATAGCCACTGAGGGAGCCGTTATGCATAAAAAGAACAACTTGGACACATTTTATTGATTATCTTACAATGAGATTCTTGACTTCATTTTAAACATTTAACAGGTACTTGATGTGCTGAACTTGCGGTAATTGCATACAAATGAAACAAATAGAGGGGGAATGAAAGTGTGTAAATAGGAATAGATTTGTCTGGATTACTAGAAAGCAGTTTGGACTGGTATTAAGAACATGAAAATAGACAGGCCCTCTTCAGACTTTGCGTTTCAATCCGGACTGTAGGTCCCGAATGTCCCCGTAATGCATCCTGAGAGATGGGATCTGAACTTGCATTTGGAAATGGCCTACATTAGCAATGTCTTTAGCAATGCTAGTAGGAACATTCATTGTATTTAAGCTCTCAATTAAAGCAGCAGTGTCTAGACATACCATGATCATTAAAGAAACGCTTAAAATAGCCAACAAGAATTTTATTTTAAATATTGGTAAGATTGTTAAAAAGATGTTGAAATATGGGCTTAATGCTTTACTTTTAGGACCCACTAAAGAAAGAACCCTATTTAAAATCTGTAAAGACCTCAAAGATAGAGTGTATGGCCAAATGACACTGCATAAAACAAATCTGGCAGAAGGCAACCATCAATAGATTAAGGCACAGGACTGTCTACTTTTCTAAAGTTTGCATTTGACACAGACTTCTGCAGTTCAAAGTTTTACACAGATTACTGTGTCCGAACGGAGGCTTGAAAAAAAAGTTTTGGGGTGTGGACCTGTGACCAGTGTGGCCACTGTCTCTTTGGTTGATACTTTCTGGAGCTGTTACCACATCTCCACACATTGGATTAAGTTTAAAAAAAAAAAATGCTATCTGAGGATTGTCAAACAGATTAGACTAGACTCTGTTCTGGTGTTTGGTATTGGTCCGGTCACTGTTTTAAGGCTATTTAAGGCTTTTATTTTATTTATATGGCACATTAGCTTGACACAACCTGACTAAAGTTCTGTATATTCTATATAAAGAAACTCATTCTGCCAAAGCGTCATAAACCAATGAATCTTTTGGTACCGTACCAACCAATCACATTCAAATGCCGCGTGTTGCCTTGCGTCACACTTAGACGACCGAAGTCTTGTTCAAAATAGACAAGATGTTGCACGGGACTGCCGAGAGTTGGTTTGCCTCTGCTCTTCAATCAGATTTAAATAATCAAGATAATATTACGTGATTAAAATCATTTACAGGCACTCCGCATGCCATGTTGGATTAATGCAACAATTTCTTTTCGATTGTCGCCTGTCTAACGTCATACCCCACCGGACGCCGCTTTGAGGAAAACAAACTTACTTTCCAGACTCCTTGCCGATACAGTGAGTAGTCTGGCTTGCAATATGAGGGTAATTCAAAGTGCTTTACAGAAAAAAAGACAAATTTAAAGTACACAGACAATAATTTGAATAATTTGAATAATAAACATAAGTAAAAAACTGAATAAAAAGATTAATAGACAAAGAGTGCAGATAAAACACTTTTAGTTTGTCTTTACTGAATGTAGGCAGAGCTAAAGAGGAAGGTTTTTCTTCCACTTGAACATTGTTAAAGTTGAGGCAAGTTTTTTTTTTGCTGCATGAAACTTAAACGCTGCTTCACCATGTTTAGTTCTGACTCTGGGCACGAGCAGAAGGCCTGTCGCAGATGTTCTCAGAGTCCGAGGAGGTCAATAAGAAACTAGCATGTCAGAAATATATTCTGGTGCTAAACCATTAAGAGACAGTTCTGTTTTAAAGTCTATTCTCTGAGCATTTAACATTATGACAAATTTTATGTGCATTTCCCTTTGCTTCCCTTTTCTATATTTCGTTTTTTTCGTTTTTCCTTGTTTAACTGTGTAATCAGACATAGCCAGCGCTTTCCCAGTAGTAATGTCTGTTCCTTATTCGAATGGGAACAATCCATCTTTTATGGTAGTGTGTGATTGACCAAAGCTTGCTGTCATGGCATGAAAATTCTCATCCATCAAAAATGATGATTAAGACTAGATGACATCTTCATTAAAGTCTAATTTTTCACAAATCAATCCAATGTGCTTTTAAGTGATTAAACAGCAATGAAGTTTGGACACTGCTTATTATAAAGTATAAATAAATAAGGAAAGAAAGGCCAGTTACAATGAGTCGTATTGTTTTGTATAAGAAGTGGGAAATTGATATTCTATATGAACACAAGAGGACATATCTTAATACCAGGTTTAAATATGAGTTGAGCTGTTCAGGTCTGTGCACAAGAGCACAGCTAGTTGGACTGAAATGCCTTGTCTAAAAGCAACCATAGATAACTGCTATAACTAAGTCTTTTGTATAACATTCCTAAGTCGCTTTCTCTTTGCTGCTGTCTCTTCACAAATCCCTAACCTGGAGCCATTAGATAGAAAGTGATACCTTGTAAGTTTAGCTCCAAAAAGGATTATTTGGGAACCTGCTCGCCCTCCTCCCAACCTCAATTAGGTGCGCGCAGACAGACAGAAACAGCCCTTCTCACCTTTTTTCTATTCCACTCTAATGAGATCCCAGCATCCCCTCAATAAAAAAGCAATAATTCCTTCCATTTCGACTTGTCGGCACAGGAGACCTACACTGGCCATTAGAAGAGCTTCTTTTTTTGTGTGACTCACTACGCAGAAGGGGGTAAACGCATGCTCTTTGCCTACCACACTCCTCTCAATTTTTTTTTTAAATTCTGTTTTCCACCCATGTTTGTATCTCTCTTGAGCCAGATTGGTGTTAGTCAGGCAGCGACAAGAGAAAGGAAAATGACTGTTTATGAGTCACTGGTCCTCAATCAGTTTCTGATTCAGATCGCATTTAGACAAAACTTTTTTTCCTTTTTGGTGGGGTGTTAGAGAAAACGAATGATGGGTGACAGGGGAGATGAGGCAAACATTGGAAACAGTGGGATGAAATCAAACGCAAGAAAGGAAGTTGTCTGTAAAGGAAATTCACTGTGAATGTGGAAGCAGTGGATGTCTTCATTCTATTCTCTTTTTATTTATAGATCTGATGTCAAACTGGCTGTCGATTGTCTGGATACAACATGTTGTGATACAGTGAGGGACTTATAACTCATAGTATGAGTGACTGACAGCTTGTTGGAACAAAGATCATTCCGCTCTGTGATACATTTCAGTTTGTTGTTTTTTACGGGTCAAAAGCAAAGTCACAGGTCAAGGTCGGCTCCAGAACAACTCCACTGTTTAGAATTCAGCTCGTCAATGTCACACAAAATAAGTCATGGTGAAAATGTCAGATCTAGCACTACACAGACCAACCATAGTAGAGGTGTAGTTAAGGTGTGCTCCAGTTGTAGTTCAGGTGTAGTGGAGGTGTAGTTAGGGTTTAGCTGAGCAGTGGTTGTGGTGTGATTGAGGTTTAAATCAGGTGTCTTGTCTCTTGTTTTATGCACCTTTATTATTTTATTATTATACTTTCACCTTTATGTATATACATCAATATAAATATATGTACAGATGATGATAAATATATGTACAGATAGGAAAAGCTATTTTCCTTGTGGATTAGTAAAGGTGTAGTTGAGGTGTGGCTGAAGAACACTTGAGTCAGTGGCATTAATGGCATAATATGAATTTTTGTACACAACCCGGCCGCATGTCCCATTCTCATCAGTGAATAAATGTTGAATCTAATTTGACTTAAAAGAATTGCTATTGTCTTAGAATTAATGTATGTCAGTTGCTATATATACATCCATTCTCTTAAAAACCATACTTACTACATTTTTGTCCTTAACCTAATACATTTATCAACAGTATTAAATCAAATGATTACCTTTTCCATAAACCCGACTACCAACACTATTTGATGATATCACTCATTGATTCACTGACTCCATTGTGGACTCTGCTCCTGTCTGGAATATAGGTATTGATTGTCTTGTGTGTCTAAGGCATCAGTGACACTTGACTCTCGTCTCTATATGTGGTCACGCACTCTTCACACCAAAGCACGCCCCCGCATAACTCCTCATTCAGTCTACCCACACTAATGGCCCGTTTTGTCATGTCATTACACATAAATGCATAAACTATCTGAGCATTCATATGGAGACTCACAGGGAGTAATCAATAAGCCCTACAACCCCCCCGTCCCCTTTGGCACCCCAGTTGCATCATCTCTGGTAACCCACTTTACAAGCTAATGTTTAATACAAAGCGACGGCGAGTAGGTGTTAGATAAGACTAAGAAAAATGGGAAGTATCCTTAAAGCTTCCTCATACATGCACAAACACACAGGAAATGGTCACACATCCTCCTATTCTGACACGTACGCTCGCTTTATGGCAACCACCTACATGTGTGCAGACTAACACCTGGTCCAAAAGTCACATTACACCCACTCACAAGCATCATCGCAGCAGTCATGCGTATCCACCTTCTGGGCTTTTACTGTGTCGCCTGCACATTGCCATTAGAAACTTTTAACGTTACAGTCGTCTCTATACTACACTTCATCTTCAGCTATTGTGGATATTCGTTGCTACTTTTCATAAAACCCACATTCCTATCTTATACACCATTACTGCTGATGATATATAACGCCACAAAATCCCATTCTTTCCCTTTTTCTGATGGTTCCCTTTTTCTGCATTGCCAGTTATAGCGTTGCTGTGTAACTGGATGAAAAAAGGGAATGATTTCAAAGGAAAAATGTGGAATGGAGAAATGGAAATTGGACGGCGAAAAATGACTGTGGAAAATGGTGCCCAGGGAAAGAGAACAAGTCTTGGCGTAGCTTGGTTTATGGAGGTTGATTTAGAGGAATGGGCAAGTGGGTGTTAGTGGATATCCTCACAAGAAAAATGGAACTGTTGGGTGTAACAGTAAATAGGTAGGAGTGGCAGTAATGGTAGCTGGTTGAAGGTAAGCAAAAATGACTGATAAGGCTTGAATGACATTTTTAGAAGATCCCAGTGAGTAGAACGACACACAAATCAAATCCAATTGTCTGTTTTAGATAACTTGACTTTCTGAGCATGTTTTCTATCTCTGCCACCCTTTCACTCCGATGCCTTTCTGACAGCTTGTCTGTTTATTCTGCCTTGAAGGTCCACTGCTCATCCTATCTTCCCCGAGTCCAACTTGTGTGGATTAAGAGCTAAATGCACACACAGATTTGTCACAACAAAGCAAGCGATTTGTTTTCCTCAGACCCAGTTATCGCAGTAATCCCACGCTTTAGCCACTGCATTACACGAACAATGTATTGCTTTCCAAGTGTCGCTTAAAAAGCCACAGAAGCAGATAAGAATGCTCCAGATGACACAAGTGATTCTGTTCTTACCATTCTCTGGAGATGGGAGACTAGTAGCAACATAAACTTGACAAAAAGCAAAAGCCACCAGGGGGGTTGTCATAAATATTGAGGGAAGAATATGCAGACATCTTGAAGTAACCTTTAGATACAACTTCAGTATAAAACAGAAAAGTCAAGATTTGACTTTTAGAGCATGTCCAAACACATACACTAAAGGTTTGCGCTAAGAAAAACTTCAGAAAAGGCCGTAAAAAGAAGTGATAACACTATCTTTGTAGTGCTCATTGGCTCAGGGAAATGGTACATTATACTCAGCAGTTCCAATGCTGTCCTCTTTTGCTAATGTGATAGAATATTAGCCTTAAGGTCTTACATTCAAAGTGTTCTGTATCTAATTAGGTCAGTAGAGGCCTAAAAAACTTTGAGAGAAAGAAAGAGAGGCATATATAATGAGGAGGACGAGACAGAGGCGCGCCACAGGCTAAATGGGTGCATTACAACTGGCTGTGTTCAGATCTCCTCTCCAGCGAGCAATAATGGTACCAGGCAAGCTTTAGTGCTTTGTAAAAATGGATGAGCAGGTGTGCTGTTTTTCCAGGCAACATTAATATGCCAAAAAGACACACTTGAGCCATTAGAGTCACATTCAAGTGTTGAGAGCCAAGTCTAGTTTAGGTAATTAGTGCAACATACTGATGCGTAGTAACTGTCTTAAAAAGAGGAAATATTAGATGTGCTTTTGTCAAGTGTCCATTTGAATTGGTCTGTCAAGTCGGTTTTCCTTTTAGTAAAATTGTGCATGACCATAGGTGTGTCCAGGGATGTGAAAAATCTAAATCCTCAAGAAGTCTGAGCCGATACAAGTCTGTGAACAGCACAACATATCGGCGTGGAGCATGCAAATGATCACAGGCAATTACGAGCTGCGTGGTGTTGGATTGCTAGAATCATGTCTAACAGCCCCACTGGGTGTACACACACATGTATCCGGTAAATTACACTAAATGAAACCCTAAGGACAGTGCAGAGTGAACAGCACGGCCTAAGCGTGATGAAATAAAATATGTTCAATGCCACAAGCATTATGATATGTTTCTGTACAGAGATGTAATGTTTACTTCTTTATTATAATCTGATTATTAGCAGAATAACGGCTATCACAACAATATGTGAACTGTTTAATTGATAGAAAGAATCATAATGGTCCTAAAAAGCTAACAAACAAAAATAATTGAAAGATTATTCTGCAGACGACTTCAAATAAAAATGTGTTAGTGTGGATGTAGCCTTACCTTACTGCAGTTGCTGAATTCCTGTGAGAGTATTGGACGCAGTGTGACATATGAGTGCACACACAGATATTTCCCACTGCAAAGCCTGCTGTGTGTGCAAGATTACAGTAGCAACGTGCAACCTAATGTGTCAGAGAGACAGTTTAATGTCCTATTATGGATGCCAGGTTCCTGACAGCCAATAAAACATCCAGATGCAATTTGTCCTCTTGATGTTGCACCAGATAAACACCCCGCTGCCCTTTTTTTCCCCTTTTGTGCAGCAGTCCCTGGAGATTCTCTGCTCCTTTATGCATTTTACATGTGATTACGCAGTGTTTATGTCATGTTTATGGCTCTCAAAGATAATAATGGAATGTGCTTTGTAAGGTTCTGAGTATCAGGATATTTATGATCCTAGTAAAGGCTGTGTATTTATGATTAGAGAGCCATGTTTAAAAGGCAGAAACAATCAGTGCTGACTAATGACCTTTCAAATTTCAAATGTCTAGGCTGCCTTGTTTGGCCTTTTCTGTTTCTGTTTTCAGTTTTGAGCTTCTGTCATATAACTCTGGTCTGGTGGACAGGGGTTCAGGGTGTGCACAAAAAATACCAAGGGGATCTTTAATTTTGAGGGTTTAGGATGATATTCTGGAACCATCTGGGAAGACTTACACTGAAAGTATTTGCAGAGATTTTCAACAAAATCTTTAAATAGTTCATTTGTAATGGTAAAATGTAAAATCTAAAACATAGACATAACTGACAGTATTACAACAAGAGCAAGATGGGCAAGATGGATTTTAGTGAGTTTGTGGCCATCACAATCTAGTTACAGCATATTTTTGTTCTTTTTTTGTTACTGTTCATTCCTTTAAATGCTCCTGACCATAATCAATTTCCATGAGCAGATCAATTTTTATTGTCGCAATTACTGATTTTAAATTCTTTAGTGTCCCAAAAAAATGTTTTGGCTTCTGGCCCTGTTTGGTAACCTCAGCACTATAGTACACAAACTGTAGTGTAAGAAAGCTCTGAGTAGCATACTTCAGGACTGGCTAGTGTTCTTTAATACACTAACATTACCGTATACAACCGTACTGGCATATCATTGTAAGTCTCACTAGTCTCGTACCGGTGCCCCCCTTAAACACTCGGTAAAACAACAGGCTGATCCCAAATGTTGGCTTGTGTGAACAGATAAGGTTTTTTGCCTTGGGGGTAACCTGTTTTAGATGCTATCTCTGTTTTATTTCAATTATGGCTGAGATCACAGAGGCTCTTGGTGTGATAGCAAAGCAGCTGACAGCTGATCCCTGCGGAGAGTAAACGGCTCATACAGCATCTCATGTCATCTGGGGTTAAACGTCCACAGTGATGAGGCACTCTTCAAAGACACACTCAGCTTGCTTTTTATCATTAGGCTAAAGGGAAGATTAAAGTCTAGTTAGTGACATGGCCTGTTCATTCTGTGATTTCAAAAGGAAGGAGTTGCACTGTTTATGTAAACCTACTGTACCTACATAGATGCACAGTGTGCCGCTAGTCTCGACCCAGGGAGCAATGTTGACTGCAAGCTAATGCTACTGCACTTTTAAACAGTCACTCGTCATATTTAACCCCAGCACAGCAGTGGCGGACATGATAGGATAAAGATCACCCTCTCAGCGGCCCCTTTTAAGGAGGGTGATGGTGTCTGCTGGATACTAATGCCCCTCGCTGTGTTTCGTGGTAATGAGTGGCAGCTAATGAACATCACCTCTTTGCCCGACTCCCCTCCATGCTCTTTAGCTCAGCCGGTTCACTGGTGGCTGTCTGGGAGATGAGAGGAAGGCGATGCAGGCCGAAGGGGGAAGGAAACACAAGGAGAAAGAGGCAGCGGGGGGTTGTCACTCTTCATACAGCCAGGCAACGAGGTGGGCTTGTTTAAGCGCAGGCAGATCAAAGGAGGAAGGTGCAGGGCTGTAACAGGTTGTAGGGGGATGTACAGTGCAGTGGCGTCCGCAGGTGTTTGACGGTGAAATGAGGATTGCGCACATGCATGTTTTTGTTAATGTTTTATGTCATTGTCTTGCAGCCACCGGGATCTGAAACCAGAAAACCTGTTGCTAGATGAAAAGAATAACATCAGGATAGCAGACTTTGGCATGGCTTCCCTTCAGGTTGGAGACAGTCTGTTGGAAACCAGCTGCGGGTAAGAAAAATACAATACAATATACTGTAGCCTTTTTTCTAAGGAAGCGCATACAGTATTTTTATTGAAATATGATGTTGTGTGAAGATATCAAGCCACCTGTTGTGTGCTTAGAGCCTCTGTTATCCCACAGTGTTAGTGTTTCAAAGAGAAGCGGTTGGTGTTTCTCCAAAGTGTGATATCTGGCTGTGAGCAGGGTCAGGGTCATGGTCACACATTACTGCTCCCCTTCTCCTCATATCTTATGCCTGCTTTTAGAATCTGGCAGTCACGACTGCAACAAGCCCATCAATTTTACAATGTCCCAAATATATTCACACAGAGCTAAAGTCACTTTCAAACTAGAAGGAGTGCATTCCACAAACAAGTGCGTTCAATGACAGTACTAAACATGTACGAGCAAGTAAAATCTTTGAGGTAACCAATATACTGTGAGTACCTTGTAAGAGTAAAGCTAAGAGCTAAAAGGCCTATTGACATCTGTCCACTGTTCCGACCTGATTTCATCCAGATTACTCCTCCAAATCAGCGGTTTAAATTAGAAAGGGTTGAGTACACGCAATTCCACATCTGCACGCTGCTCTGGCAGGGCTTAGTTCCTCTCTGACCTCCAAGACCCTTTGTCCTGTGCTTGTACTATCTCCCTCCCTACAAAGCACTGCCATCCATTTCAAAGTGCATCATTTCTGTTTAACAGTAAATACAGATCCTGTGCTCTCATGACTCATCTGCAAAGGTGTTTGTGAACGGCTATCTGCAGATAAAATGTATACAACTGAGTCACTCTGCAGCAACATAACCAAAGACACAATTGTTCTGTTTTCCTCAAAACA
The DNA here is from genome assembly GCA_024416835.2 of Perccottus glenii. NCBI lineage: Eukaryota > Metazoa > Chordata > Actinopteri > Gobiiformes > Odontobutidae > Perccottus > Perccottus glenii. Next base: position 17,300,224 of record CM044563.2, on the reverse strand, counting down.
CTTCAGAAGAAAGCTACCATTCATCGAATATTTTAAGATGCCAAAAATAATGTGAATCATTCATTAGCTGGACAAGTAAAAATATAGTTTTATATTTTTGAATATAACACAGTCACATCTTTTGTGGTTAATAAAAATAGATTGAATAGGAAAAAGGAATATGTTGAAAGACCTCGTACTGCACTGACAAAAGTCTTAGAAACCATTCAAATATGTCAGTTGTCATCATTTCCATGGTAAGTAACAACAAAGAGGAAATGTATTAAGATTTCCTGCTGACATTTACATACAAGGTTTTATATCTATTTCAGCTTAAACATTGTTCTCTATTTGTGACACAGTGAAAGCAACTCAAACAAGAAATCACAATTTTAGTCTTAGAGCTTTTTTCAGTCTGCATATTAAGTATCAAATATGATAATCTATTGTGTACAATAATGTTTTCTCCAAAAAATAGAACTGGCCACATCTGACATTGGGGGAAAACACTTCAAACATGAAAAACCTTCTTCCATTTGTCATTTTGACTCATGTCTACTCCTCTTTTACTTTGCACTAACTAAAGAGCCTTGTGTGGGATTTTTTTTGAATCGGCTGTTTTTATCTTCCACTTTCACTGTGTTATCACTGTCTACTACAGGTGCAGTGCTCCCCTGTGCACATTTGCTGAAGGCACTTGTTGCAGGTGGAAACTGAGCTGATACTCTCACACAATCTGATCTGAGTTCTGTTTTTGTTCCAGTCCTGTTCAGCTCCGTTGCTGTGTATCTAATATAAATATATGAGTTTGTGTTTCAAAATGCCAGCGCCTAATGCATGTAAATGTGCATATACTGCATGTGTGGTTATTGATTATTCATGCTCTTCTGGCTGTCCCATCTCTAAGTGTAGATATGACAGTTTTTAATTAAACACATTTATCTGCCCCCCGCTCACCATGCAACAGTCTGACACAAATGTATTCCATTTGCCACGGGTAATGGAGCTGAGTGAAGATGAGACTCGCTCCAGGTAGAGTAGTGGGAGCCCAGAGCACATATATTAATACACAGAGACACATCCAGTTAGATGAGCATAGGCATTGACAATAACATACAAATATGGATCTGTTCGCACTTTTAGACCGTCTCTCCATCCGTCACTGTCGACAGCGGCCCAGCTGTGAGTTCACCACTCGTTGTTTGATTAGTTCTGTTGTAATGACTGATGAAAGCAAATTAGCTTACATACTGTGACACGCTGCACAAATTTAGGCTTGTTGTAGTCTCTTTGTGTACTTGCACTTTTCTTCCAATCAAATCCAATTTCATTTAAAGAGCACTTAAAGCGGCACTGCATAACCTTTAGCCACTAGGGGAGCAGTTCCCTCTACAGACTGTCTGTGTTGTTTATTTTCGAGAGGAAACTATACAAAACCGGGCAAGTTTGGAAGAAAAAAACATGTCTTCTGAAACAGTAGGGCCCTTTGTTTGTGTTTGTGCATTCTGTAGAACTACAACTCTGCTAGTGTCCAGTGTATCTGCCTATTTTTGCTCTTTCTGTTTGCTTGCTGCAAAGCATTTGCACTCAGGTGAGGTCAGCTCGTCAAGGTGGCATGGAATTATATATTATTTATATTGGAGTTTTCTGTCGAGCTGAGGGTACTGTGTCAGTGAGATATGCATTACTCTACCAATCGTGTGTCTAAGAGCCATTAAATCAATACAAGTATATATAGTTTTGGACTTTAAAGTTACATGATACTAGCCAAATGCCACTTTAAATACAACACAGTTGCCAACCTAAGAAAACACCAGGGAGCATTTGGCTCGAAGAGGTCATCGTTTTTGCTTTTATTTGATGGGATAGTAGATGGACAGGAAACAGAGTGAGAGTGGAAGGACACCGGGGGCAAATGAACTGAGTGGGAATCAAACCTGGGTCTCCCGAGTACATTCTATCCACTCTACTAAGTGTGGCACCGAGGAACCCCACCATTTAGACATTTGAAAACAGATTGGAAATGCACAAGGAACTAATAAAGCTTTTTGGGAGCGTCCACTTCAGTTTATAAATGCCAGAAATTGATCTCTCTGCAGAAGCGCAAAATCAAGAGCTGGCAGAAGTTAAAGGTACCAACTCCAATTGAAAGCACAAAAAGCTCACCTAGAATAGATGGTGAACTGCCCCAAACACATTAAGCATACTGTATGCAACATTTTACCATGTAATATGTAACATTCAGATTAGAATACCCCCTTAATTATTGGCACAATGCACCTAACTAACCATTAAAATTGACCACTTTAACAGGTATTCCACTGGGTCTTACCCCCACTCCCCTCTTCTCGCCCTGTTTCCTGTCAACCTACTGTCACCTATCAATAAAACTATCGGTAAAAAGGCCTAAAAAATCTTTAAAAATTTGTTTTTTTTTTACTTTTAGAAAGACTTTCGCACAATATAGCAGTGAACATATTTTAAAAACTTGGGTTCACTTATCAGAGTCTAAATTGAGATAAGCCGATTGCCATTTGGCTTCTACAAAAAGAAAGAGTGTTTGACTGACTGGATAAGTACCTCATAAAGCCCCGCTTCAATCAACTCCATGTAATCCATAGTTACACAGCGTACAATGTAGTGTATTTTACAGAAAGTTTATGAATGTTTGTTCGAGCTCTGATGGCTTTGTTGGGCTTTGTGGTTGCCATATCTCTCTGCAAATTGCTCCATCTGACAATATTAAGCCTCTCACAGAAGATAAAATACACTTTCCACAGTTCTTTTCTTACCACAGACTGAATGCAGCCTTATCACACATCTACTTACAGCTGCTATTGTTGGCCACAGAAAAACAGACAAATGTAATGCAGGTTGTGTTAAATGTTTCCGTTTTTGTGAACTCTGCACTCGCCATGATCAGCAGCAGTTGAGAGACTAAATGAGCAAACAGCGGGGAAAAGACTGATGTTATGTCAGCCCACACACAACTGTTCCTCAAAAGACTGCATTTTTCACACTGGGCACCGGGAAGTGGCTCTTATTGCTTTCAATTTATCTTTACTATCCTTGTCTATAATGTGGGCCTCTTGTGCAAGTAGCAGTAGTACATTTTTCTGTTTGTGAAGAGAACTTCAATCCACAGGTGAAATACAAATAGCACAATCTAAGGTTGCATGATGTTTGAATATTGCGGCTTTTCCCCTAAAGTGAATATAGTCTTTTAAATTGAATAAAAAAATATAAAGAATGTAATCTGTTTCAACTATTTCTTGAGTTGGGTTAACTTGTTGGGTTGACAAATGTGCGTGGGTGGAACATTTTTGAGAATACTACTTAGCCCAGTAGCTCTCAACTGGTCTCATCTTGGGATCTTGTTGATACTACAATGACAAAAAACATTTGCCATCGTAACTCATTTCTTATTATTATTTCAGTTTGGTGTCTTACATAGTTTGTCCTGCTGTGTAGGGCATAACAATTTTAAATCACTTCAATGTGCCGGATTTAAAATCTTACTATTTTGGGCACACCAACTTTAAGTCAACACATAAATTAGGTGTCACTGGTAGTATATCTTTTGAGAACACAACTGATTTAATTTATAATCCTCATAAATTAGGATTCAGCCCTTTATCCATAAGCATCTACCAATAATTTGTTTATAATGATGCCCAATCTGACTGTGGTGATGAGAAGCCACAACTAGTGAAGGTCTCTGGCGTTCCTTCTTTTCGTCCTCGCTCATCTGCATAATGCACTATGACACATGCAATCAGGAAGTCCTTATTTGCATAGGCTCGTGTTTGAACTTGCCCTGTTGGAGCAGTGGCACCGTTTGTTATCAGCCAGTATTTTGACAGCCTAGGGAGAAGTGTGGGGCCGTCAGGGAGCGCTATTCATGAGCACACAAGACAGCGACTCAGCTAATGGGCACCATGTTTACACACCATATCCTGCAATTAGATGAGATTTAAAGACAGAAAAAGATGCAGGACATTACTTGAGTCGAAGGGTTGGGTTGTCACATGACAGAAACATCCACAAATTAAGCTTCATTAGTTTAGGAAGTGATTGTAAAACTGCCACTCAAATAAGAACTAGTATTTAATGGAAAAAGTGGGGTAAAGCCTTCCTGTTAATTACTACAAAAAATATTTAATTTTTTGCCATATGGCCCAGCCCTCATAAAAACGTAATAAGTTTGTGTTTGTTATGTTTTAGGAGTGTTGGGCCATATGACAAAAAAATAAATCTTTTAATTTTAACTTATAACTTCTTTAACACATTTTAATCATTTTTTATTCATTATTATTATTATTATTATTATTATTATTGTTGTTGTTGTTGTTCATAATTTTTTTGTGATATTGACCTAATAAGGTTGATATTTTCACACTAAAACGAGGCATTACTCAGGTAATATAACCTCCTTTCTCTGATTTTTAGTGCTTTTAGCATCTTTGAAATTGCTTTGAAATTTTCCCAATTGAAATTGGGAAATAACAGCATGTACTCTTATGTAGGCTCTAATGTGCTTTCAGAGTAAAAGTAGAAGTGACAGAAATTATATAAAATTTAGCAATTAGCATTAACTGAACATGTAGCCTTACCATCAAAAAGATTCACTTGAAATACTTACGTAAGCCTGCTATTTTTCTGTTGCAAGTCTCTGAAAATATATATTAATTTCCCAAGTTGTATGTGTGAAAGAGGATGTTGAGCACTTGCATGTAGGATAAAGTGGAGCATTTTCCTCACTGTTACTTGGCATTCCATATGTGTTGTTACTGTGTGAACTATTGATCTAGTATATTAGTACATTTGATTGCCTTCCCACCCAATTCCAACATCCATAGCCACTGGCCTGTGAAGCCGCCATTGCTGTTGGTCGCTCAATTCAGTAAATCTTGAAATAATATTGATGTCAATCTGGTTGTCAGTCAAGTCATCGGCCGTGCTGTCAGCCGTCCATGTGCTGTAAAAGATTAGTGGTTCTGCTGTGTGCCGGAAGAGGATGCCCTTGAATGAGCTGAGCGGGAGGGCACCCAGATACCTTCAGGACGTCTTGATCTATGCTTGCTGGACACATTTATTGTCAACCTAAATTGTTCTTTTCACCCTTTTATATTGCAGCGTATGCTACTTCTTGACTTAATAACTCAAAGTATATGAACTTCCCTTAATTATTGATTGCATTTCCTCTCCAATCCACAGATCTCCACATTATGCCTGTCCAGAAGTCATCAGGGTGAGTCTCAAGATTCAGTCTGTAATATTAATATGTTCTTTTTGCCCCATTTATACTTGGTTATATTTGAACCCTCTTAACACAATGACCAAATTGGCTAATAAGTTCTCTGTTGTCCTCAGGGAGAGAAGTACGACGGGAGGAAAGCAGATGTCTGGAGCTGTGGGGTCATCCTTTTTGCCCTGTTGGTGGTAAGTGTCAACCCGATTTTAGGTAAAGGTGACTGGAATTATATAGCTTTTAAATTGCTACAAATGTGGAATGAGGTGAAGTGCGCTCAGCTTATTGTATGCTTTAACAAATCCAACAACATTAAAATCAAGACTTTTGTTGACTGGACAAAACCAGTCCAACTTTTTGACCCTTCACAATCCCTTTACACTTAATTGCTTTAGAAATAAAATAGAAAAGAAATAAAATGAAAACTTTTGTTAAAATTTTGAATCTTTCAGTGGATCAAAGTAGAAAGATAGACAGCATTTTGGTGTCACATTGACCTCTTTCAAGTACTTGTTTTTGTCCATCCATACTACATCAGAAGTATTAAAGGATTTCTGTTGTAACACATTGTTACAGAAGGTAGTTTATTTAGGTAATGATAAAGTAACGTTGAAAGAAATGAGAAATATCTTGTTACTAAAAGTGAAATGATTAGACTCCACTCATAAATATCACTAATATCAAATATCACTACATAAACAGAACTGCAAAAACATTTTTCATTTGGTTGTTTGGACGAAAATCATGTCAGAAATCTGCTAGGACTAATTTCTGTAGTTGACACTCATTTAGTGTGACCAGATTTTTGAACTTCAAAACTGTGACACTTTCAATTTAACTTTAATGAAATGCCCTAATGGAAAATGTGGCGCAAAAGCAATATACCATCAGTAAACACACATGGCTTTGACTAACATTTATTTTTTGTAACAAACATGTGCTTTTCTAAAAGCAAACAGTTGTACTGTTCTTTAAGCTTGTTATTAAATCGCACTTTTGATCTTTTTCAATTAGTTAATATTGCTGTAATCATGGCAGCTCTGTGATTGACACAAACAAAGTGTGCTGCTTTGGCTTTATGATGGGCATTGACGGTAAAGAAAAACAGGAAGAGGGGAAAACTGGGACATTTTAGTGTTTTTGCAGATATCCCCTGGACACGGGACAGGGGGATTAAAAACGGGACTGTCCCGGCTAAAACGGGACGTATGGTTACTCATTAGTTTGGTTGACAGTCAGATAAAATTCAGATATAGGTTCTCACTTCTAAGTCCACCTAAAAATGCTGTATTGACTAAAACTACCTTCCCTTTCTTTAAATTCCCATTGTTCTCACATCAACCTTTCCGGATCACCCTCAAGCTGCTCATTGTTGCACAATAAAAGATCAGACAACAGATCCTTTTTTTTATTTATTATTCTGTATCCTGTGCTGTATCCATAATGGAGTCTATTCTGAACTACATTACCTGTGTGGTTCCCCAGCCCTGCAGCTTTGTTTCTCCAACAGCTGTACCATAGTTCCTACACACTGCTGTCACATGAATAATTCATCCAGACAAAACCAAAGAGCCCAAAACATACACTCACGATGACGGGCCAAGTTTTTGACCACAGGCTGTGCACATTTATCTTTTACCTCATCTTTATGTGACACTGTGTTTGTGTTTTTATGAGGACAGATGCTCTTATACGCCTGCACAGACCCAATGCCATTTTCTATACCCCGAGTATACTTTCTCTCCTGTAAAAAAGTTTCATTTCTTGGACGCTGTTCTGCAGATGCTGGCTTCTTCCTGTTTGGTCCCGCTGTCTAGCTGCAAGATAACCATTTGTCTGATTGTGGGAGACGTGCATACTCCCCAGCAGTTAGACTGTGCTCAGATCATCTGTTACACAAGGCTTTTTTCGCCTTTCTACCTCTCCAAATCTCTCAGCCTTTCTCTCCATGTTTTCCTTTTCTTTTTTTTTCACCCTTCTGCGTTCTCCCCTCGTCTGTCTTGTCTAGTGTTGGAGGTTGTCATTCATCAAACAGCCACATCTGTGAGGTGTCAGGCCGCTCTGATGAATGACTCTGATGAATGACTCTGATGAGAGAATGCTAAATGAAGGAGGTAAATTAGAAAACAGGGTAATTATTAGAAAAGCCCTGTTTTCTACTTATTGCTGTTTATTATTTATTTTCTGTAGCTGAGGGCAAAGTGCTCTAATTAGAGAGCTGAGCAAGTTGAGAAATTGCTTTTTCTTTAACTACGGCAGGAGTTGTGGCCTTGTTTCCCTGGGCGAGACTTGTTAGACGTGTTAACTTTTTCTTTCCTATTCTATGGATGTTGGATTTCCTATTCTGACATTAAAACAACATATTAACTGTACTCTTACCTGTGTCCGTCAGGGTGCATTGCCGTTCGACGATGACAACCTGAGGAATCTTTTGGAAAAGGTCAAGTTAGGAGTGTTTCACATGCCCCACTTCATCCCTCCAGACTGTCAGAACCTGCTCCGTGGAATGATCGAAGTGGATGCCACCAAAAGACTAACAGTAAGTTTATTTATTCACACATTTGTATGGGGTCAGGTGATTTGCGTGCTTTTATTTATTGACATTATTTCAGTTCTTTTGGAGTAGGTCTTCTGTTTTAACAGGTTTTTACATTAACCATCTTTTCTGCATCTCTCTAGTTGTCAACACAGCAAAGATTCATCCACAATACATTTTGGTTAGCTTTAAATTGTAGTGTTTTGTTCATTTTCATAATCATTGCACTACCTACCATAAATTTATGATATAAATGATTCATTACATAGGACTGGACCATTCACAGGTACTGTACAAGCAAGAGGAAAATGTTAAGCCTACATCATCATTACAACATTGTATATCCTTTAAACTTAATTCACCTTGCCCTATTTGTGTCCAGACACATGTTCTTCTAAAGGTACTTTTCAAATAAAGTGGTACAGGTCAGGTCAATCCAGCACGCTTTTGGAGATGTTTCCAAGGTCACAAGGGGTATGAAAATTCCCAAATATGCATTTCATATCACTGTGGTAATCCCACGGGTTTGGATCCGTCATTGTGTCACAACTACTAAAAGATGGAGCTAAACGCTGATTGATTGGATTATCGAAAGTTATTACTCAAGTAAAACTGATCGATAGGGATAGACATGGCGTGAACAGTTATATCCCCAAAAAATTAATAATTCCAAAAAAGTGATGTACTTTTGAATAAACTCAAAGCAAAGATATACTGTATTTATTAGCAAACAACTTTTTCTGGTTTTAGATCGAGTCAGCATCTTTCTGCTCTTGCTTAGTCAATTAAAACATTGCATTTAATCTACATTGCATTCAACACAATCTTCCAACACAAAAGAATGATTCCCTAACATCCAGAAAACTGCTCCTTTACAATTATAAAGGCTAGGAATAAGCAAGAAATTATGTTTATCAGCGGTTTATTGCAACAGTAAATAGCCATTCCTCCAGTCTCTTATTCAGCTACAAACAACAACTCATGTCTTTATTAATAGAAATGCACCCACATTTTCAAAGTTCACTTCAAACTCCATTTTAGGTAGAAAAACACATTTACCAACCTATGCCGCCCTGACACTACCTTGCCACTCAATAAAACTGATGCTCATGTGGCTAGGTCTCATAATCTTGTCAGACTGCGCTGTTACTTTAAGCGCTCCCATTTTAAATGATGATTGCAGTCATTCATAACTCATGTGAGCATTCAAATAATTGCTTCATGAATCACCGCAGTTGTGTTGCCACAGCCGTACACGCAGCATACATCTACACCGGAGAAATGTGCACGCTGCTCTTTGCACCTCATTATGCACAATTCATACATTTGGAGTTCACTCAATAAGGGTCTGAATCAAATCTGCATTCAATATTTCATATGGACTCCACCTCCAGTAGTGTTTACTAATGATGTCAAGGCAAGAAGCAGCACAACACATCAAAATGTTATTTGGAGCATCATTTATAGAAAACACAGACAAATCAGGTCAGGGTTAGAGGAGAGATGTTATTATATTTTGGATTTAGTGCAAGGGGGAAAAAGTTAAGAAGAAGTGAAGCAGAATGGCTCATGGAAACTTAAGTTGTACTGTAAACTTGACTCTTTTTTATCCTAGTCTTGTGTTTGCCTCATTTCTCATTCTTTTTGAGTGAATCCAGGAGAGGACCGCTGTTTGTGTGCTCTGTTTTGTGTATTCATCACAGTGCCAGGTTTCTTCCTAAACAGCGGCTGATCTGAAGACAGTGAGATCACAGAAGTAAAGGGCAGAGGAGGCAAATGGTCAGGGATCTCAGAAAAGGACATACAGGATTTGGCTTTGACCTTGTGCATCATTTGAATTTAAAAGAGGGAAATAGGCATGAAGGTAACTTGTACTGAGCAACTTTTCTGGGTTTTCTTGACTCAAACTCTATTTCAACATACGTAGCTGTTAGCAAATGTTGTGACCTTGACCAGATGCTAATATACCATTTTGCTGTCCAAACATTTAAAAGGTAAAGGATTGAGACATAACACTCGTCCATTTTGGCCTGTTTGGTATTCTACATATATTCCGCTGGCTTAGTTTTCAGTTCTGATGAGAGGAGGTCACCCTGAGATCCTCTAGATATGTCCAACAGCCTCTAGCGCTGTCCTCGACCAAGGGTTACACACTGACCGAGCCGCTGAATGGAAAATATGCTACCTGTCTGCCCCCTTTTTCCTCCGAACATAGCTCTGGGGATGTATCGTAACCTCGCAGAATGTCAAATAGCCTTGTTCCCTGGTATGTACGAGGAGTTAAGATGTGACTGCCTTGTCACAAACGGGACAGGGACACCCAAAGGTGGGAGTGACATCACCCAGGAGCATGTTTTTTCTGGATATAGACAATAGCTTTGTTTCAAAATGTCATGTTAATTAGACTTTTGATGCACAAAGCTATTCTATGTGAGTAGGAGCGCATGTATGTGGGCTTAAGGGGTTTACCGCAATAAAAGCTATTCTCTTCATTTCCTGTCAGGGCCCTGGAGGAAACTGGGCCAGCCACCTTAATACAGACATCTCGTCCTGGGCTATTCAAATGAACATCTTGATGTGACTCCCTGTGAACCTGGGCTAATGAACAGAATGGGTAACTTATTACATTAAAGAGCAGTTCATCAAATAGAGACATAATACGCTCACGGGTGCAGCACTGATGATGATGTAAGCTGTTTCCTGGAATCAAAAAAGAGATGAAGAGTGTGCCCTCAAGAGTTGAATACAATTGACCCTATTTTAAGATTATACACGGAAGTTACCTTTGATTCAATTTTTTTTTTTTTACCTTTGCTCTAAATTGACCTTGTGTAAACTTTCAGCTTTCACCATTTCTCAAGGGCTCTTTGCTTTCTTCCAAATATTGAACAAACATTGTAGAATACTTTAACACTAGCAATACGTATGCAGCAGCCCACATTCAATTCTTGGCATTTGTTCCTTTTTTACTGTTTTTTCACTGTTAGAAGTAAAAAATGCACCAAATATACAGTCAGGTCCATAAATATTGGGACATCGACACAATTCTAATCGTTTTGGCTCTATACATCACCACAATGGATTTGAAATGAAACGAACAAGATGTGCTTTAACTGCAGACTTTTAGCTTTAAATTGAGGGTATTTACATCCAAATCAGGTGAATGGTGTTGACCAGATCAAGAACACTCTCCACAAGGTGTAAACCATTGGTGAGCCTCAAAAACAGGAAGGCCAGATTAGAGTTTGCCAAACAACATCTAAAAAAGCCTTCACAGTTCTGGAACAACGATGAGACCAAGATCAACTTGTACCAGAGTGATGGGAAGAGAAGAGTCTGGAGAAGGAAAGGAACTGCTCATGATCCAAAGCGTACCGCCTCATCAGTGAAGCATGTGGTGGTAGGGTCATGGCGTGGGCATGTATGGCTGCCAATGGAACTGGTTCTCTTGTATTTATTGATGATGTGACTGCTGACAATAGCAGAAGGATGAATTCTGAAGTGTTTTGGGCAATATTATCTGCTCATATTCAGCCAAATGCGTCAGAGCTCATTGGACAGCGCTTCACAGTGCAGATGGACAATGACCAAACGCATACTGCGAAAGCAACCAAAGAGTTTTTTAAGGGAAAGAAGTGGAATGTTATGCAATAGCCAAGTCAATCACCTGACCTGAATCTGATTGAACATGCATTTCACTTGCTGAAGACAAGACTAAAGGGAAAATGCCCCAAGAACAAGCAGGAACTGAAGACAGTTGCAGTAGAGGGCTGGCAGAGCATCACCAGGGATGAAACCCAGCGTCTGGTGATGTCTATGAGTTCCAGACTTCAGGCTGTAATTGACTGCAAAGGATTTGCAACCAAGTATTAAAAAGTGAAAGTTTGATTTATGATTGTTAATCTGTCCCATTACTTTTGGTCCCTTAAAAAGTGAGAGGCACATATACAAACTGTTGTAATTCCTACACCGTTCACCTGATTTTTATGTAAATACCCTCGAGCTAAAGCTAAAAGTCTGCAGTTAAAGCACATCTTGTTTGTTTCATTTCAAATCCATTGTGCTGGTGTATAGAGCCAAAAAGATTAGATAATATGTCCCAATATTTATGGACCTGACTCTGTCTGTCTTTGCTTGCTTACTTTACTGACCACTGCCGAAAGTGAACAGTGCCAAAAACTGCTGTGTTGGTAATGCTCTCACTTAGCACTTCACTGCGTCTGACAAATTGCTCAAATCTTCATGACATCAACTTCAAAGACAAAGTATGCTACAAATTGAACTATACCCAAGCAACCTTTGGAATTTTGAAGTCCCTTGGATGAGAGACGAAACCTTTTTAAACCTACGTCCAGATGCCTTTTTTGAAGACCAAGACTAGTCTCTAGCAGTACAACACTAGCAGCCTAGAAAACAGATGGATTTCCAGTACAAGTGTCACCATTTTGACTTTATTTCTGCACACATATCTTTCTGCAAACAGATTAATAATAAGCCATAAGCATTTTAATGAAGTGCTTAAAGGTGACATTGGTGCATTCCTCACATCCTGATTGTGCCTAATGAATTAGTACAGCAGCCAGAAAGCACGCACTTGGATGCACCGTTATATACAGTACAAGATGGAGCACTTTTATGGAGAGAGTGGCTGTCTCTGAGTGAAAGCACCTGCAATTGCTACTGTCACATTTAAAGCCTGATTGATGTTATAGTGCATTTCCAACCACATCACTTTCAAGCCGGCGTGTGATATCGGTCTCTTGCCTCCCGGCTTTCAATAAAAGTGGGAGAGAGTAGGTCACTCACTGGCCTGTATCTGACAGGCAGGGTGTCTCCGTCGATACTGTGACCTCTGTGGAAGCACAAAGCAGTCACCTCTGGCCGGTTGAAAGCAGCTAGCCTTTCCGTCTGATTGCACTAATACCACAGGAAGGCAGCGGGCAGAGGTCCATCCGTTGGGATTGCTGCGGCGTTAGGACAATAATAGAGACACATAGCCGAGAAGTATGCGTCTGAATAAGTGACAATAATTAGAAGTGCTGTGTGTATCTCCTGTGGCTCCACAACAACAGCAGGAGCAAATTAAAAAGTCCCAGCAGTGACATTGATCCTGTTTTCCACCGTGGGCCGTTAAAACGCTCAGCTTATTTTTACAGACATCTTTCTCTGTCACCCCCATGTTTGCCACTAGTGTCTCATTCTGCCGCACCTTTATTGGTAAAAGACAGCGTCGGTGACAAAGTGGACGCATTAAAAGGGCAATGATCGCAGTGGCAAAGAGATTATGTGTTTGTAGGAGAAAGAGAAATGAGAAAAGGTACTAGGAGATTCCCTTTGGACCAGAGGGCATTTGCAGAGCTAGCAGTGAGTGAGTCTATATGTGTGAAGCAGATAATATTCTCTATAGCTCCTTTCTATCCCAGCATTCTGTCATTCTGCTATTGGTGTCATAAATATTTCAAGCCCTTATTATTTACTCCTTCTGGCCCATTGTTTGCTCTTATTAAGTCAGTTTTGAAAGAGCTCAGTTATGCTTATGCACAGGTTTTATGTGTTGGGTGCACATAAATTATTCTTAAGCAAAACACTTTTTTCATGAGGTTTCTTTATAATATGCTTATGTTGTAATTTGTGAACCTCTGGAGCAGCAGAAGATAAACGAATGGCTAATGTAGGACCTTTCTGCTTTTGACAGTATTTCCTCTTTAGTTTTATGTCTTGAGGTTACCTGATTGCATCATTTTCTAACAGGTTTACCTTCAGTCAGAAAAGTCGTTAATGTAGGCTTAGAGGAAAATAATATGGATAAGGTTTATTTCCCTCAGGAAAGAAAATACTGTGAGTGGTGAATAGTCACATTGGACCCTCTTTACTGGAACAGAAACACACTTTTTGTAATGATTAAATTATTTGCAAAATAATAGCATAAAAGAACATATAACTAAATGCAGCCTGCTTATGAGAAAAAGAAAGTACTTTATTATACTAGGAATAGCACATATCTATCTATAAAGTGTTTTGTTTTTTCTGAATGATAAGGCAGTATGAACCCTTTTATAATGGATCATTTGAAATATCCAGAAGGTCACTGCACATGGGCTGCACGTGCACAGTTCATTGCAAATTTATTGTTATTGCAATATCAACAGAAGAACAAAGAACTGCTTGGAATAATAACATGGTATGTCACATTTCAGCTATTCCAAATGATTGGCAATAAGATAAATTTATCTGTTCTCTTCCTGTTGCTGTACAATAAATCACTCTGTCAGATGAAGTCATTACTATTGAAAATTGTGCTTGAAAAACCTTCACAAACCATGCATTCTGTCCTCAGGTCCCATCTCCGGAATAACTCCTTTGCACAAATGTGTTTCCTGGTGACTAACACGTTATCTCTTGTGTCTTGTCTCTTACAGTTAGAACAGATCCAGAAGCACACGTGGTACATGTAAGTATCCCTCTGTCAACACCCTCCACTGCTCTGTCCAGTCTATTCTGCCAGCCCTGTAAAACCTGAGGGGAGCCGCCACATGATAAATGACTGTGAGCTGCGAGGTGCATTTGAGCGGGCCGTGACTCCACTCTGGGGGATGTGGGGGTAAATTGGTAGTGCATGAAAGAGGATGTGCAGCATATGGCCGGATGAACAGGGAACAGTGGAAGAAGGAGAAAGCAAAGGTTGAAGCCACATAACCTCCCTGTACTTACGTTTACCTTTAATAACAGGGCGTACCCTTGTTTTTATGTTAGCATAAATCTTTTTGGAGATAATTTATTGTACAGTACACTCCAGTTGGAATAAAGGGAACAGGATTTGCACTAGAGTTTGTCCATCTATCCACTTGAATGTCTTCATTTTGTCTTAATTGCTTTTGGACAGGATCAGTTAAATGCTCATCAGCGGGATCAGACTTTATGACCCTGTGACTTTTGTAGCTTTCTGACTCAAAATAAGCCAATTTTATGACCAGACATCATTTTTGTAGTAAGGAAGTGCAAAATGTGACAAATTAGAACAAACTTGAGTTTAAGATCATCAGATTGCCATCTCTAGTTGTCACCCATTGTCACCTGATTCAGCAGATATCCTAACAGTGCAAGAGTGAAAATGAATCACGGGAGATGAATAGGAGTCCAGCGACGGAGTTGAGTTATAGTTTTGAGTTGTACAAGATCATGGAAACAGACAGCGAGACATGATAAAAGAAACAAGAGGAGACAGGCGCCGAGAGAGAAAACTAATGTAGTGTGAGTTTTGTCAGTGTCGGAGAAAAGCCCCCCGACTGTCTGCCACCGTGACGGGCTGAATGATTAAAACTACACATGAATGAATGAGGGGGGTGACAAGCGGTACACGGCGAGGTGAACAGAAGAGTTTTTAACTTGTGTGAAGGTGAGGTGAAAGATATGGTGATAAAAGAACAGCTCCTCACTTGCAGAGTAAAAAAGTTAGAACTGTATAACACTATATAGGTTTGTGTACAAGGTCTTCAGGGATGGAGAACACAGATTGGCTTTAATGTTGCTATTTTTACTTGTTCAAACATAAAATTTTCTATTACAGAAGTGAGTTGTAGGTCAACGGCGTTTCAAAAAAGCTTACTGTGTTGCACAGCAACAGCTACGAATGGGGTTTGCCTTGAGGTAAAAGCGTAAAAGTTTTCAGTACAGTGTGTACAAACCAAAGCCATATCCATTAGTTGACAGGTGGCATCAGAAGCTCTTCAGAAAAAAAAGATTGAAAAAGTAACATCATTAAGAAAGAAAAATGAAAAAACCCACAAGGAGATTACAAAACAAAGCAGTGTGACTCAGTTGTTTGGCTGCTTGTTGTTGAACATGACCTCATTTTGCCTACTGATGTGAACATGGAAAATGACTGAAATTACACATAACTAGCAAAATGTTCTTGGTGGGTACTGACGATTGTATTGATTAATAGTGATATATGCTGTTTACTTTAAAAATATTGTGTCATATTAGATCATAGAATTGGCTGTTAAAAAAAAACACGAGACATCTACAACAATTTACATTTACAAAACTTAAGAAAATGAGCATAAATGAGCAGCAAAAAACTGGCAACAAGGTTTTTTCTGATCATCTCACTATTTTGACAAGACTTCACTGGAGAAACCAGTGCAAATATTGTCCCTTTTTTTCATAAATTATAAACAATGTATGCAAAAATTCAAAAACAAGGGTACCTTCAGTCACATTGCTCCTCATTGTTGATATTCATTACTGTATCACTTCTAATAAATGGCTTTTGGGTTAGTCAAAGTGTAAAGAGCTACAGAGTCAGTCAAAGTTGGGGAAAAAGGGGTAAATTTTAACAAGAAATAATAAATCATCCATAATAAATTAAATAAATGGGGAGAGGCCCTACTGTCTACTATCCAAATAAAGTCAAAAAGGCTTAAAAAAAAATATATATATATATATATATATATATATATATATATATATATATATATATATATATATATATATATATATATATTTAATGTAAAAACTACTTACTAACATTCAACTAATTCAAGATCCTTAAAGGCTTAGACACATTTACTGTGATAACAAACAGTAAACTAAATATTAGCTTGCAGTAAATCTATCCTTATTCAGATTGGCTGGTACATGTATTCATATCTATTGTTAAATGTTAGTTAGTTATTATATGACTATATGTTGTTATATGACTATTGCTATAGTTCTGGCTTTATCATGTGATAGAAAAATAAATGGTGCATAATTAAGTTGGCCAGTTTTTGTGTCGCTAAAATTCTAGAGAAGCACTCACTACTAAAGGTCATAATGAACTTTCTATACTGTGTAGGTCATTATTAACAATTACTCTGCTGACTGTGTTTTTTTGCTGCGTTCCCAGAGGGGGAAAGAACGAGCCTGAGCCCGAGCAGCCCGTGCCCAGGAAGGTGGCCATCCGCAGCCTGCCGTCTGCCGAAGACATCGACCCGGACGTACTGGACAGCATGCACTCTCTGGGCTGCTTCCGAGACAAAAACAAACTCCTGAAAGACCTGCTCTCAGACAAGTGAGTGATAGGACAAGTAAAAAGGTTGGATGGGAAAATGAAGTGAGAAAAATGCAGATAGGATTGGGTATTATACAGGTGAGTGAGGATGAAAGGGTAGGTGATGAAACAGAGAAAAAGAGAAGCAGTCTGAGATAAGGCAGTGGTGTGGTTATAATAAAAGAAGAGGGTAGGTAGCTGTGCGGTGGTGTCTGCCTTGTTGTGTTTTAGACTGGCTTTTATGAAATCCTGTGAGGCTGTCACTTTCTATGACACAAGCGATAGATCACTTAACTGTTATCACACAGCTCATACAATGCTTGCCACTCGATCCTTTTGCCCAAACAGATTGAGAACTGCTCTTCAAATTTCTTATGTTTCCTTAGAATTTAAAAGATAATTTAAGTCAAATGCTTGTTGGGGGCATTTTTATTAAGTGTATAGAATATGTTACAAGTGAGTTTTAGGGAAAATGAATGCAGAGGTTTGGTCAAAATTATACTTGCTTCATATATTAAGGGCCATACCACAGTGGCAGGACCCGTACATTTACAAGCAACATATATCTGTATTCACTGGAGTTTTATATACAATTATACTGTAGCTGATGCAAGTCAGACTTGTTCCTGGTGCATGTTGGACTGCGGCAGGGCTGCCCTTTGTCACCAGTT
Source organism: Perccottus glenii (assembly GCA_024416835.2). Lineage (NCBI taxonomy): Eukaryota > Metazoa > Chordata > Actinopteri > Gobiiformes > Odontobutidae > Perccottus > Perccottus glenii. The sequence continues at coordinate 17,282,753 of CM044563.2, read as the reverse complement.
CTGTCTATAATCTTTATGGACAAAATTTCTATTCCGGTTTGGGGACCACATGATTTCCATCCATACATTGTCTTCAGCTTATCCATTGCGGGGACAGCAGTCTAAGAAAAAATGCCCAGACTTACCCAACTCCCTAGACACTTTGTCCAGCTTTTCCGGGGGAATACGGAGGCATTCCCAGGCCAGCCAAGAGACATAGTCCAGCGTGTCCTAGGTCTTCCCCGGGGCTTCCTCCCGGTGGGACATGCCCGAAACACCTTCCTTAGGGAGGCGTCCAGGAAGCATCCGGAACAGATGCCCGAGCCACCTCATCTGCCTCCTCTTGATGTGGAGGAGCAGCGGCTCTACTCTGAGCTCCTCCCGAGTGACCGAGCTCCCCACCCTATCTCTAAGGGAGCGCCCCGCCACCCTGCAGAGAAAGGGTGGTGGGGCGCCTATATCTGGGATCTGGGATCTTATCTTTTCGATCATCGACTGCATTACTGCAGAAGCTAAATCCGAGGTTTGATGAATTCTCCTCTCCAGTACCCTGGCATAGACTTTCCCAGTGAGGCTGAGGAGTGTGATCACTCTGTAGTTGGAACACACCACCCCTGTCTGCCAGTCCAGAGGTACTCTACCCGACCACCTCGCGATGTTGCAAAAACGTGACAGCCAAGACAGCCCCTCAACAGCCCCTCCAGAGACTTAAGGTACTCAGGGCGTATCTTATCCACCCCCAGTGCCTTGCCACCGAGGAGCTTCCTAACTATCTCAGTGACTAAACTTGGGTGATGGACGAGTCCACCTCTGAGCCCTCAGCCTCTGCTTCCTCAGTGGAAGATGTGACGGTGTGATCGAGGAGATCCTCAAAGTATTCCCTCAATCGTTCGACCTAGAACCGATATTTCCCTTGGTATTTCCCTGGTAGAGCTGGAGGAAGGGTCTAGGGAGAGGGAAGTTTGGGTGTCTCGCCTTAGACTGCTGCCCCCGCAACCCTTCCCCTGATAAGAGAAAGAAAATATACAGTAGATGTTGCTGGTGTCAGCTGTGTCCTTCCCGAGTCACTATATAACATACTTCAAATATCAATTAATACTTCATATATCAAATATATTTAGGTATATAGTTCAGATACACATATACTTCAACACAACTTACAGAAAACACTGCTCAATATAATCTTTGAAATACATTTTGTCCCTCAGAGTTAAGGGCTTTCTAACATTTTTTGTCAAAATTGAGTAATTAACATATTCCTATTCTTGGTTAACTTTCCAAAGTTGTGAAGATTTTGTGACTTTGTATCTGAAAGAAATTTGCTCCATGTGTCACTTGCCAAGTCAAATTACAAACTTTAAACCTCTCAGATATTTCAGAACTGCTGTACATTAACTATGAGGTGTTTTTGTCCTAAATTTAGGAGGATAATAGTAAAAATACTAAAAGCGGTGTTAAATTGATTAATAACAATTTAAGTCATTGCATCTCAGAGCTCTGCATTTTACTGTACATTTGTAAAATTGGATAAGAATTTGATCAACAGTTGTTTCTTTAATATCATATGTGAATGTTTTCAGTAAAAACAAGTACTAGTAAGTAAAATGGATCTGCATATTATAAAGTCATTCTGGTTCTATTTCCATGTACATTTGTTTGAAACAACAGTTCTAATCTTTTAATGTTTTATATGCACTGCTTTCCGTCTGCTTTCACTGCATTTTACATATTCCTATCCTTTCTTTTTAAATCCTAAACACATTTACTTCACCACTTTGCCCTCTTGCTGGTTCTTCTATTCCTCTTTCCCTTGGGAACGGCCTGTAATAATGCTGGACTGGTAGGAAATCCACCATCTCTTTCTGCTTTGCCGTGCTTTATTTTAGCTGAAGTTGCAGGTCCTTGTCTCTTTGCCACCTACTGCTTCCCAATCTGTCTTTATTACAGCAGACTCATCCCTGGATCTTGTTCTCAGAAACGAATACAGGCCTATAGGCTAAAGATATTAAGCTCCTTATTTTGGAAGAAAAGGACTAAATCTTAATGTTTTGATACTTTCATAAACTTGCTGGTAGACTGCATGAAGAGATCCTCAAAAATATGCAGAATATTATATGATAACTTAATGATCTGTAAAAGTTTTATTTTAATGATTCAAGCCATTTAGCGGTTTCACAAGGAAGTCAAGAGGAAAAAAGAACATTACTCATTGTGTTTTTTTATAGTTTGATATGTTGATTTTGGGAATTTAACATGCCTAACACTTTTTCTTTTTAACGCATCCTGATTATACTGTATTTGAACAGACTAATATAAAACTGGCTTATAGGACTGTTAATGACCTACCTCTTATATTCCACAGTGAACGTGAACTGTTGTCCTCTGGCTTCTGTGTTGTCAACTGAATCAATTTGTACCAATGTCCATTAGGCTTTTAAACAGCTAATAATTGTCAAAGGCTGCAACATTGGTTTTGAGCACTTTGTTTATTGTTTTTCTTAATGGTGTCTGTAATTGTTTTATTTTATCATTATGGTTGAATCATTGTGTGTTGAATGATAATTGATGCCCATATTTCTATTGATTTATGTGGTAGTTGCTGCAGCATGGGTGAAGAGCCCAAAGGAAATAACCCACATGAGAGGACAATAATATTGATCTTGAACACTCATTTAAAGAAAAACAATATGTGAGAATTAAATACACTGTGGTGAAGATTGGCAGAGTGGTTAGCAACCCTGTCTTAAAGCTGGAAGGTTGTGTATATGGGCCTTTCTGTGTTTAGTCCTTCCACTGTCCAGAGACATGTATACAGTGGGGATCAAAAGTTTGGGCAGGTAAAAAAATTTAATAATGTGCATAAAGACGGTAAGAAAAGATGGAAAAATCTCCAAAAGGCATCAAATGACAGATTAGACATCCTTATAATAAGTCAAAAAAAGTTAGATTTTATTTCCATAATTTACACTTTCAAAATAACAGAAAAAAAATGGTGTCCACAAAGTTTTGGGCACCCTGCAGAGTTAATACTTTGTACTGCCCCCTTTGGCAAGCTAGGACCTGACAGTGTCATGGATTGTTCTCAATCATCGTCTGGATAGACCAGGTGATGTCAATCTCAAAGGTTTTAAATGCCCAGACTCATCGTTCTGTGGACCGATGAGGTTAAAATAGAACCTTTTTGGCTGGAATGAGCAAAGGTATGTTTGGAGAAGAAAGGGCACGATATTTAATGAAAAGAACCTCTGTCCAACTGTTAAGCATGGGGGTGGATCGATCATGTTTTGGGCTTGTATTGCAGCCAGTGGCACAGGGAACATTTCACGAGTAGAAGGAAAAATGGATTCAATAAAATTTCAGCAAATTTTGGATGCTAACTTGATGCCATCTGTGAAAAAGCTGAAGTAAAAGAGAGGATGGCTTCTACAAATGGATAATGATCCTAAACACACCTCAAAATCCACAGTGGATTACATCAAGAGGCATAAACTAAAGGTTTTGCCATGGCCTTAACAATCTCCTGAGGGATACAGCTATTCAGGTCACCTATGTCATTAAACTTTGAACATCTGATTAAAGAGCATTTTTACGCTCTTCTTTTGCAGTGATAACCAAGAAAAGATGATTTACTTCCTGTTGCTGGACCGTAAGGAGAGGTACCCCAGTCAGGAGGACCAGAATCTGCCGCCTCGCAATGAGATTGGTAAGAAAATTACATTATTGTTTACATTTAATAGTTTAGACGATAAAGCACTGTATATGTCGTAACCATCTGAAGCGCTGACAGTTTTCAAGAATTTGAGTTCTGGAGAATTGGCTCTCCAACAGAGCAATGGAGGTTTCTGCTTATTCAAAATAGACAAGCTTCTCAATGAATTTAGCTGAAGAAATAGACAGTGTCATTAGGCCAGAGACTGTTATTTTTGAAAAACTGCCGGCTCAGAAATCTTTGGTTTTAGTATAACTCTAACACCAAATAAAGATACTCCCTCATTCATGCACCAAAATACAGCATAGATTTCCACCCACTGGATTCTGAGGCGATGGAGATGCTCCACTTCCACTTGTGCCAGGCTTATTTTCTGACAGCAGCAAGTGTGTGCGCTCAGATACCGTCAATGTGCAGGCCCTTAGTTCAAGGTCTGAACGGAACACATTAGCTCTTCAGTATTTGTTAAATGATGGTGATCTGAGCTAAACATCACTCAGCAAATGCAGGTGTTTCTCACAGGTGCGCTCATTAATGTTTGACGTTTGAAGTGCTTTGCTCTGCATGAGTTTCTCAATGTCTGTGGTAGATCCCCCAAAGAAGCGAGTGGACTCCCCCATGTTGAACCGTCACGGCAAGAGAAGACCGGAGAGGAAGTCCATGGAGGTGCTCAGTGTTACAGACGGAGGCTCGCCTGTACCTGCCAGGAGGGCTATCGACATGACGCAGCATGGACAAAGGTACGCACCAGAGAGGGTCACTTAATGTATAGGTCAAACTAAACTAGTCTAGGAGATTGCATCTGGACACAATTCATTTACGGAGTTAAAATAGGCTGCCTGCATATAATAACAAATCCGAGCAGAACAGAATTTGCTACTTATTTTGCTTTGCTCTTTCAGTAGCATTCCCAAGTCATCATATTGGTCAGACACAAAGAAGCTATCTTTGTGAACTTTCTCTGAACTCAGACATAACTTTATTTAATGGGTAATGATTCATTGTGAATCACTTTATTGTTAGATTCTGGTCTGCACGGCCACAGTCTGGAAAACAGGAACCAAGTCTGATCCGTGTTTCAAGCTGACCATTTTAGTGATGAATGGCTATATTACAGATGTATTTTAAAGGCGAATCAAAGCAGTTGGCACATCTGTATTTATCTCCTCAATGAAGGCATTCCTTTTTCTAGTACAATCATCAATATCATTTCTTGTTCATTTGTTGTCATGAAACATGCACACCAGCTTCACAGCATGAGCACCATTGTTGTGTGTCCCCTGTGCTCCAATCTTTTGAAAGATTCCAATTACAAAACAAAGTAACTCCTAAAAGAATGTTTGCTAAGGATAATATGATGTAGCCTAAAGCCCAACGTAGTCTTATAATTTGGCACAAATGAACGGGCCGCTCAAAACACTCCAGACTCCACAGTTCTCCAGACTACAGCTGCACGTGGCAGAATTTTAGAAGTAACTCATGCAACTGTAAGTCACTATTTAAGATCTATACCAAAAGTGTTTCACTATAATGTATGTTAGACATCCTGAGAGCAATGACATGATGTAGAGATCATTATGTACACACTCCTAAAGGCTGTTCAACAACGACACATATAACAAAGTCCAAAGGCCTTCTTCATAGACTACTTTGACAGAGAGTTTACTCATCACTGGTCTTTCAGCTGGATTTACTGAAAGGCTGTTAACAGACTGACGTTCTGCTCACTCTGTCTCTCTATAGTAAATCAGTGTACAGTAAAAGCTTGGAGATTCCTGAAGCCAATTCAAAATGCAGCAAAGAAGAAAGGTATTGACTAGGTGTTCTTCCCTTTAGACTTAACATCAGAGAGATGTCTGTGGCAGTGGAAAGATGCAGTGGTCCTTTATTTTTCTTACAAAAACCTGACTTCAGAATCAACCATATTTTTTTTGACACAACTCTTTTAATTAGCAAACTACCAAACCAGTGAAATTTCATATTTGCAATTCAAACTTCTGCTATTTCCATCCCCTTTTTGGTATTAGCCCAATTACTTCCCTCCATAATCTTAATGCATTGATAATCATTTTCTCCCATACTGTGCCCCACTTTTCTCTGCACGCATAGCACTTCTCTATTTTAAAAACGTTTTAACTCTCAACCTCACCCCCCAAGGTGGAGGAAACTGGTTTAAAATCAGTATACTGTATATCATCGCACCAGGCCGTTGAGCTCAGAGGCGGTGACATTTGTGACAGCGGGGAAGATTGAATCTGAGAGAGGTGATAACCTGATCTCCCTAATGATAGGCAGATCGGCAGAACGCTGGGGACGCTTTTAAATGAACCAGACATAAATGTGGAGGCAGCCGGAACATACAGTGCTGGAGCATCAATAATGTACAGTGTAGTCATGGAGTCAAATTTGCATCGCAATCTAGCTTTCCCTAGCAACAGGAAACTGATTTCAAACCTAAAATGATGATAAAATTCTAAGTTAGATTACAAAGTAAGGATTAAGCCCTAGTTAATTTATTAACTACAATACATGAAACAAAAGCATACCCCAATGTTAGAAAATTGCCTAATTGCATTGAAGCAAACTAAGTAATAAAGGGCAAACTAAAAAACTAAAAAAAATATTGTAATTATTATTTAGAAACATTTAGCAAGCAGTTCTTCAAATTGATTTTTAATATAGTACAGTTGTTTTCTTGCAGGAGCGTAGGAGAGACTTGTGAGACACTGTGTAGGAGTTCCTAAGCGTCGGAGATCATCATTTTGTATTGCAAACACAACTCTGCCTTAGATATACGATCTAAAATGGTCTGTTCAAAGAGCTATAATAAAGGCATGGAGCACTAAGTATAGCTTTGCAAACCTTGCCAGAAGGTTTACTTTGCAGCTGAATTCCTTGTGATACTTAATTTCTTTACCTTTATAATCTTATTTTTCAAGTCAGATTTAGGTACCATATACTATCAGTAACATGTTTATTTCTATTGTCAAAAGGGGCACAAATCATCCCAAATAGACATACCATAACATATTATTTTGTAAACCCCTCTCCTAAAGTTCAGAAGAATTCTGCTGTATATTGCAGCAATATTCAGCTAAATGTCTAGCCTCTAACACTGCTACAAACAAGGATTGCACACAACCCACTAAAATTGAAGCCTCAGCAGGGTTTACGATATTATGCCGTGCCAATCCGACCTGCACTGTTTCACCCTGGCTTACTTCAAAAACCTGAACAGTGACTTTAAATCCATTTTAAGAGCTCTCACCTTTGCACACCTCTGCTTAATTCTTCCCCTCTTGTGCCTCTCAATTTCAGTTAAAACTTTATCACCTTGTTTTTATCGCCCCACACCGACCACCGCTTTATCTCTTCAGGTGCAACAAGTCTAAACTCTTTTTGAAATGTGCTCCTTTTTTGTGCTATATCCCAAATCCTCTTCTCGAGTTTACAATCTTTTCATAATGCTGCCTAGAGTTTTAATCGGATCTTATACATATTATCTCCGTCTTAAATGAATCCTTACTACAGAATAACCTTTAGGCTCACTCATATAAATCTCAGTACGGTGACTTCAGTATATGATATAGTTATTACAAAAGGTCCCCTGCATCTTTCTTTCGGAGCTACTCTAAATCCATGTTTGTTTATTGCCCCCCACCCTCCGAGTGTTTTCAAGAGGACCCTCCGTAGTGTTTCATATCACAGCTCTGCCTTTCTTTCCTGTGGTCCCTCATGTGCAGCTGACCTTCACTCCTGTACACCCCCCTCTGTTAGTATGAAATTGCTATGCTAATGTGGAATTGCCGCTAGTTTCTCTCTGTCTAACTCCATGGTGACTCAATGATGGGGGGCTGTCTACTGCATCACCAAATCAAATTGTTTTTTTCCTCTTATGATAAGTTTTTTTTCCACTCAATTCATTGCTGCTGAAAAATTTGATGTCTTGGGGAGTTTTCTGCCCTCTTGTGTGTTTTGTCTGATCATGTGTGTGTGCATAGTTGATGGTGGTCTTAGATCTTACATTTGTAACATTTCCCGAGATTTGGCTGACTTTCTCTGAACTTCAGATCAGAAAGTGTCAGTGAACAGAATTTCTTTGAAACATATGTTTTGACAGAATGCGTGAATGGTCCAACAGAGAGGAAATGGAATCTGAAATTTTGCTTGTGTGTACACAGCTTCAATCCTAGCACAAACCTAGCTTCTTTTTAACTTTAAAAGAGAAGGCTTAAATAAGCTCATATGTTAATGATTACAACATTTTGACCATTAATCTTTAAATCCAGGAAACACTGTTAAACACTTAAAATGCAGGACACTCAATTTGCCCAGCATCACTCCAGGAAACCCTTGTTTACTGGTTTTGGCAGTGTTGCTTGCTCTGCGTTTGACTTCTGGCACCATCCCTCTTCATTCTCCTCATGTTTATTTCATTTCTGTCCATGTCCTCATCCCAAAATGGCTTGTATTTGTTCCAACCCCTACAGCACAAAATCAGACCCCCGATGAGTCTCTCACACAGCCGCTGGCCCAACACTGGAACGACGTTAGCCTAATAAACAATGGATAATGCCCAATACCTCCAATACTGCTAAATGTACCCCAAAAGTGAAAGTTAAAAAAAATATTTTTTGCTGTCATGGTGTTGGCTGCAGTACACTAACATCCTGCTTAGAATTCATTGCTACTAAACAACTAAGGTTTGTATCTTACTGAACTTTTTCCGACAAAGACTAAAGGTGTTTATTATTTGTCTGTGCATTTTAAGTGTATGCATACAGTACTGTAGCAGCACAGCATGGGCAGCCATACCCATTCACTTTGCAAAGTAAAACGGGTCTGGGATCTCTTCCCTTTCCAGCTACAGTAAAGTTCAAAATAATAGCAGTACAATGTGACTAACCAGAATAATCAAGGTTTTTAGTATATTTTTTATTGCTAAGTGGCAAACAAGTTACCAGTAGGTGCAGTAGATTCTCAGAAAACAAGACCCAGCATTCATGATATGCACGCTCTTAAGGCTGTGCAATTGGGCAATTAGTTGAAAGGGGTGTGTTAAAAAAATAGCAGTGTGGCATTCAATCACTGAGGTCATCAATTTTGTGAAAAAACAGGTGTGAATCAGGTGGTCCCTATTTTAGGATGAAGCCACCAGCACTTGTTGAACATGCATTTGAAAGCCTGAGGAAAATGGGTCGTTTAAGACATTATTCAGAAGAACAGCGTACTTTGATTAAAAAGTTGATTCGAGTAGGGAAAAACCTATAAAGAGGTGCAAGAGTTTATAGGTTGTTCAGCTAAAATGATCTCCAATGCTTTAAAATGGAGAGCAAAACCAGGGAGACGTGGAAGAAAACGGAAGACAACCATCAAAATGGATCGAAGAATAACCAGAATGGCAAAGGCTCAGCCAATGATCAGCTCCAGGATGTTCAAAAACAGTCTGGAGTTACCTGTAAGGACTGTGACAGTTAGAAGTTGTCTCTGTGAAGCTAATCTATTTTCAAGAATCCCCCACAAAGTCCCTCTGTTAAAAAAAATAAAGGCATGGGCAGAAGAGGTTACAATTTGCCAAAGAACACATCAACTGGCCTAAAGAGAAATGAAGGAACATTTTGTGGACTGATGAGAGTACAATTGTTCTTTATGGGTCCAAACTCCCCCAAACTCTGAATTCAAACCACAGTACACAGTGAAGACAGTGAAGCAAGCATCATGATATGGGCATGTTTCTCCTACTATGGTGTTGGGCCTATTTATCGCTTACCAGGGATCATGAATCAGTTTGCATTTGTCAAAATACTTGAAGATGACATGCCCTTGAAATGGTTGTTTCAACAAGACAATGACCCCAAACACACTAGTAAACGAGCATGTCTTGGTTACAAGCCAACAAGATTAATGTTATGGAGTGGCCAGCCCAATCCCCGGACCTTAATCCAATCGAGAAACTGTTTCTGAAGCAAAACCATGAAATGTAAATGAATTGTGGAATGTTGTTAAAGAATCATGGAGTGGAATAACAGCAACAACAGAGAGGTGCCACAAGTTGGTGCCACACAGATGTGAAGCAGTTTTAAAAAACTGTGGTCGTACAACTAAACATTAGTTTAGTGATTCACAGGATTGCTAAATTGCTAAACAAAAATGTTTGTACAAAATAGTTTTGAGTTTGTATAGTCAACGGCAGACACTGCTATATCTTTTGAACACACCCCTTTCAACTAATTGCCCAATTGCAAAACCTTAACTCTGAGAATCTACTGCACCTACTGGTAACTTGTTTTCCATGAATATAAAAAATATAACAATAAACAATTACAATAAAAAAAATACTAAAAGCATAGATTATTCTGGTTAGTCACATTGTACTGCTGTTATTTTGAACAATACAGTATTTCCAGTCACAGGAAAACAGATCACTTCTAACCATTTATCAAAAATAGAGTGGGCTTTATTTAAATCTTAGTTGTTTTTTTTTCTGATAAGTTATATCTATTAAAGTTTTCTAAAGTCTTTCTACTTTAACTTTTTGGTCTGAAAGCCCCTACTAGCTTAGTAGTATCATACCTGTCCCACCTGGCCTTAAGCACCAGCTCCACCCAAAATGATTCAGATTGCCAATATTTTTACTTTTACACAAGAAACATGGCAGCTCTATAATGTGCTCTTACTTTTTTACTGTATCACTTTGTCAATCTCTATATGAACTCTAACGCTCTCATTTACAGTAAATGTAAACTGCAGCATGTTTCAAAGATGACTATGTGTCATTTGCTGTTCACCCTTGTCAAGTGCAATTCATCATCTCTCTGATATAAGCATGCACCACTGACAGCCCATTACGGTAGTGCTTTACCATCTGTAACATTATCTGTATAGACTTGCTCGTCCAACACCAGCAGATGCAGAGTGCCTCTAACAATATGCTCCTGATTGCCCTAGGATGCAACGTTCTGGCGTTTGTGTTTAGACGCAGTGCAAATGACTGTGTGCACAATGCGGCTACGGGCAACTGTCTGGTCAGCTGCTCTCAGAAAAATGAGAAAACCTAGCCAACACCGTCTCAACATCGCCTACTCATGTGTGCATGATTGTGTGTGATAAATACACTCCACACAAGGGCCAGCGGGAGCAACATAAAAATAGCTAAAGTGTGGGTGTTTCTATATATGCAGGATATAGTTGAACAAAACACTTTATGATCCATCCATCCATCTAGCCTGGTTAGCCGCAACTAACTCTTTGCCTATTCTATACAAAGAAGTTATTCTGGTACCTTACATCCAATTTCAAGGGCGGGGTTTACAAGAGTAATGTTAACCAATCAGAGAAACAATGGACGTGGTTGTTTTTATACTTTGCTGGTTATTTAAAACCGAGGTGAGAGGACATATAAACGGCAGCGTCTGCCATGTTGAATGTTTGTGACCAGCCACGCAAGCCGAGTTACTTGTGTATGATGTGCCCAGCAAACCACACCCTGCTGCAGACAACGGCTTGTGATTGGTCCGTCCGCAAAATCGCAGAGGAAGGGATTTGCTGTGAGAAAGGGACCAGCTCGTCCTCCTTTTTGAAAAGAATAAAATGTCTGGTATACCAGGCTACCACCCATCCATCCATCCATCCATTTTCTTTCGCTTATACGGGGCCAGGTCGGGGCCAGCAGTCTAAGCAGAGACGCCCAGACTTTGCCCTCCCCAGACACGTCCTCCAGCTCTTCCGGAGGGATACCGAGGCATTCCTGGGCCAGCTGAGAGACATGGTTCCTCCAACTTGTCTAGGTCTTCCCTGGGGCTTCCTCCCGGTGGGACATGCCCAGAACACCTCCCGAGGGAGGCGTCCAGGAGGCATCCGGAACAGATGCCTGAACCACCTCAGCTGACTCCTCTTGATGTGGAGGAGCAGTGGTTCTACTTCTCCGGGGTGACCGAGCTCCTAACCCTATCTCTAAGGGAGCGCCCCGCTGCCCTGCAGAGAAAACTCAATTTTGGCCGCCTGTTTCCAGGATCTTGTTCTTTTGGTCTTGACCAAAAGCTCATGACCATAGGTGAGAGTAGGAACGTAGATCGACTGCATCACTGCAGAAGCTGCACCGATCCGTCTGTCAATCTTTCGCTCCATTCTTCCCTCACTCGTGAACAAGAACCCAAGATACTTGAGGCACTTTATGATGTCAAAATAATACCTTTTCGATTTGCATATCTCATAAACCTGGACATTTAAAGCCACACAGAACACAGTAGAGACCCATCAATTTTGTTCCTGTACAACTTACCAGAGCAGACAAACAGACCACTGCTTTTCATCTTATTAGAACACACAATCTTGTGTGGATTTTGTTTCTAATATTCCAAGGTAAACACATTTTTTGACCCATTTCTACAATAGTCCCTGCTGGGTTACTGGAGGAGTTCACAGAAAAAACCTGGTTGAGGTGTAAAATTGTAGAAATCCATCACATCCTGCTCAGTGCGAGGCAATTTCTCCCAACCATGTGCTGGTTTGGCTCAGTGGTGTGGTAGTACTAACAGTTGTGGGTGTTTTATAGATTTGATGACAGAGTGACTGCTTTACCATTACTAATGTATGACCAGTAGTTTTTGTCATTCATTCATCTCCAATCTCTCCCAGTCCACATCCATTTGTCAGCTCTTCTTTTCCTGTCCATTCCTTTTATTCCTTACTTTGAAGGTCTTCACTAGCAAAACAAGAATTAAGTAGATAATGTAAAGATAATATTGGGCCTTGAGGAGAAATATTTTTACAAGAGCCTTCCAAACATTTTCTCTTCTGATAATTAAAAAAAACAAAAGTGTATGTGGGATTCACCAAGCTTTCCAAATATATTGTTTTAATTATAAAAGTGTTCATTTCAGGGCTGTGGGTTGGGTTTGAGCAATTTTCTCTTCTTGGGATTTCTTTCTTCCAACTTTTTTGAGTTAATAAAAAAAATGGTAAGTGATAAAAAGGTATAGGGCTTAAGAAGAATTTGTATCAATGAGGCCCATTGTTATTTGTGCAAAGTAATATGCACTTTGATATCTTAATAATAAATCTCCAATATACAGTATAGTGCACCCTAAAAACCAGTATTATTTCCTCCAACATGTCTGGCCACATGTTTACAAATGCTTGAGTGATGAAATGGAGAGAGAACAAGAGGCTGACGAGGAGGGGGTCTTATTGGACTGAATGACAAAAAGGAAGTGTTGTGACAGTGAGCAGCTGGTGTTTCCGAGTGTTGACAGGCCCTGTTTTTTCCGTGCATGTGCGCGTGCACGTGGGTATGTTTGTGTGCGTGCTGGTTTGATGGAGACAGATTGGCCTGTGATTGTTCATTTCTGAGCAAGGCTCTGCTCATAGGGGTTATTGACAGCATCTGCGGGGGAAAAAAAAAAACATGACAAATGGCACTCAACCAAACGTCCCACTTCATTTCCACCCTCAAGATATTTTCTACTGATCCAGCACGAAAAAGAGCCAACATATTTGGTTAGGCGCCAAGCCATTTTATGTAGAAAGTAGCCTATAGATTTCCATGTGGCGCAATTAACCAACATATTAAAAAACACATTTTTGCACATAATTGGTTTGGAAATTGTCAGGAGTCATTACTAATAACACTTGCTGTAGTGCTGTCTCCCTCAAGTTTGTGTTGTGTATTCATGGAGCTATGGCGCCATATGCTGCAGCGCCTTTTAACCTCTAAGCTCCACACATGTTAACTGGAACATGTAGTGTGTACATGTTGAGCTCACAAATGACTGGTGTGTTGTTTTGTGCCACAGGTCGCGGTCTATTAGCGGAGCCTCCTCTGGTCTGTCCACCAGCCCACTAAGCAGCCCACGGGTAAGTCACAACCTTTTCCACACTACACGCCTCCCGACCCACTTTTAGGGGTATAACTGCTCGTCTGTGGGGATAACAAGCCCCTGATCTCAAGTTATTGCTGTCCCGATATTGACATAATACAGTTGACCCTTATAGTGGCAGGATGTTAAATCTGTTTTAGAAAAAAATATATATGTATTGACTGGATGTGTGATCTATTGAAAAGGATGATATTTAAGTTAGTAAAAAATAAAAATAAGAGTTGTGATTTTAGATTAAAGTAAATTGTGAGGAAAAAGTCAGAATAGGAAGAAAAAAAGTAGAAATTGTAAGAATGAAAATTCTGAAATCAAAATCAGGAATCTGAGAAAAAGGTCAGAATTCTGAGATTGAATTCATATAATTGTTAGAAAAGGTCAGAATTATAAAAAAGATTGTCAGAAATGTGAGATTAAATTTAGAATTGTGTGGAAAAGGGTGAAAATTCTGTAAATTAAGGTAGAATTTAAAAACAGTGAGGAAAGTCAGATTCTGGTATTTTGAGATTAAAGTCAGATGATCTCAGAACTATGAGTAATAAGGAACAGACTTCAGTAGGGGAGTCATAATCAAAGAATACAAATTTAGAAACTTTAAAAAGCAAACAAAACGTTCTTGGTATTCTGGGTTGTTTATTTTTTTATTTTATTTTTTTAGTAACACCAATCACTTTCTATATGTTATTGATAAGTCAAAATGATGCCTGAAATTTTCAGTAGCTATGAATTGAGGTTGTGACATTTCCTTTTTAGAAAACAGCGACCCACTGCCAATGCAATATCAGTTCTTTTATTAGTTTCTAAATGCCATTTTTATAAAACATAATCCACAATTCCACTTCAGAAAGCTGGGGTCTAGTCCGATAAGCTCCTCATATCCGGTCTTCACATGAGTCACCACTGCGTCGACAGAGTTTCTGCTACCTTTAGTTCCAAACTCACTGATGAGGACATGCAGGAGACATGACAGCGCCTTCTTCTCCTCCCCACAAAAAGCTTGCATTTTCTCCATTTTTCTGATTATTGTTTGCTTTGTTTTTTTTTTTTGTTGCCTGAGCTCTGCCGAAATCCAGCTCAGAAAATGCCTAAGAACAATCTGATTTTTTCCTTGTAGCTTAGTAAACTTTTCCAACTGAGTAACCTTAGAAGGGCTCAAGACAAGGCCGGGACTCAAAGACGTGCTCCTCTGCACCACACAGGTTCTGTCAAGCTGATCTGAAAGGGAAATTGATTTCTCAAACGTTCGCAGAAAGCTTGGATTGTGCTCTCAGCAAGAAACTCTGCAGGGGGTTATTTCTGCCCATTTGTCTCTGGCTAACTGGGGGAGTCTTTGGAGGGAAATCTTCTATTGCTACCATTGTGGAGGCAATTTCACTATTAGGAGTCAAACCGTCAACAAAAGCAACACAGAAACGGGAAATTTCCTGGTGATATGAGAACTTGTAATCCCCTTTGTTATTGAAAAAACAAATTGTCTTCACAGCTGGTGTTGTGTGTCTAGCACCTGTCTGCTTCCCTGCCTGTTCGAAGCCCCGTATGATTTGATGGAAATTATTTGAGCAAGGGCATTGTTTTCTTACTGGTTTTGTTTGTATTTAACCTTTGAGCCACTGAATGGTCTAACTGCATGTTTCTTTTCCTTTCTTTTTTCTGCAATGCTTCTTTCCTGCGCATGTAAACAATTGGCCTGCCTCGATATTGTCGTATTGCTTTGTGGTTTGTTCTGCTACACTTTTCCCTACTGTCCCGTGTGTGTTCCTTTTGTTTTCTTCAATCCTGGCCTGTATGGTGTGTTTTTTGTGCTCACTCCAGCCTGTCAGAAAGTTTGGAGTACCGCCTCAGTCCCCAGATTTAATGCAGTCCCCCAACTCCAGCCCGTGCCCTTCCCCGGAGCTCATTCCCAATCGTAGTGGTCCACGTATTTCTACCCCCAACTCGCTCTCTCCGGACTGTGAGCTCCTGTCAGCTTCACTAAACAAGACGCAGACGCTCCCTGCTAAATCCAAAGCGGTCCCTAAACCTCTTCACGCGACACGCTCAAACCCTCTCCCAGAATCTTCTCAGGATATGATCAAATCTGTGCCGGACTCTCCAAGTCATCCATCAACGCCTCCATCCTACTCCGTCCCACCGACTCCAACCTCCCCCTCCACTCCCAGCCCTGTATCTTTTATTTCCCTCCTAAACAGCCCCCAGGTGAGGCGGTCCCACTTTGCGGCCTGCCCCCAGCTCTCAGTGCCCTTTAACCCCGCGGTGCCACTGTCGCCAATTCGATTGCACCACTTCCATCCCGTATCACCAGTCGCTTCTCCCAACCCCTTTACTGACCATCCGCCCAAATCTATCCCCCTTATACAGGTCACCCCCCACCCCTCCCCTCGAGGCAGCCCCCTTCCCACCCCCAAGGGAACCCCGGTGCACACCCCCAAGGACAGCCCATCTGGGACCCCCACCCCAACGCCGCCACCCAGCCCGTCCATCGGAGGGCTGCCTTGGAGGACGCGCCTCAACACCATCAAGAACAGCTTCCTGGGCTCGCCGCGCTTCCACCGCAGAAAGCTGCAAGGTACTGCACAAATACCAACCTGTAAACATTTTTATATATATTTTATTAAAAATCTGTGTTTTACATGCAGCATGAACGACCTGTAAATAAAGATGGCCGACATAAAGCCAATTTATCCTTAATCTTTAGACCACATTTATTTTTCTAGAAATATAAAAAGTGCACCAATCATTTGGCCCCAATCAGACTTTTGAGTCTGCCACAATAAATTCTGTCTCAAAAAGCTTAAATACACATTAAACATATAATAATTACGAATAAACTAATTATCATCACAATATTCCTTTACTGTAACTGTTTATTACCCTTACCTCACATGAACTAAAATGAATAAGTTTTCTTACTAGGATTTATTTAAATTTAATGAAATCGAACAACATAAAACTTAAACATTGGTTATTAGCAATAAAATGAACAAACTGTTTAGAGCAACCAAGTTTCAGCTGGAATATTCCAGTGTGCACAGTCTCTTAATTAATAAATCGCAGCTGTATCTTGTTAAAGCTATAACCATGACTTGTTCCGACACTGGGTCCAACGAATAGCAGCAAATAATTGTTGACTGACTTAAGTTCCCTATTCAACTCTATACGCATACTGTATATCCAATGCCTTCCAAGTGAGGGGGTATTTAATGAGGGTGAACTGCCGCATTTTTCAGCCCAGTAGAAAGGATACTGTAAAGACATGCATATAGATTACAATAAATCTATTAAGATATACTGTATGTGATTGCTTAAAAATATATTTTCCATTAGCTGACATTTATATTTTATACATAATCTTTTTCATGCATTAATGAAAACAATGAGACAAAATTATGATACTTACCATCTTTAATGTTCCGTGGGTCAAAATGTCTGCTGCTCTCAATAGAAATGGTTTTAAGGTCTCCACGGAAAAGGCCTTTTAATGGCAACCGAAAATAGAGAAAATACTGTAAATATCTCAACAATAGTGTGCACATAAACACATACTGTCGCTTCTGATCACTGCAGTACAGACTAGCTCATATTGAAATAATTGTACTGTATGCCTTGTATGTCAACTTACATGTCACAAAATGTTTCAAATGATATCCATTCCTCCAAATATCACTTCCTACTATGCACCAGTGTGATCTCCATGTCTTTTATTCAAACCTCTTCACAGTTCCGACACAAGAGGAGATGTCCAGCCTCACACCAGAGTCTTCCCCAGAGTGAGTGCTGCATGTTTGTAGATGTTAAACACACTTCTCTTACTCTACTCTTACTGTATCATAACTATGCATAACCGTAACTCCTCAAACACGTTCAGTCCTGACGCGCCTGTGATGTTTTGAAAAGTCTCTGTGAATGTTTGATTTGGCCCGCTGAGTTCTCTGTAATGACCTCGGGTCCGGACTGGTCTGGAAAAGCAGAACGATAGCGGGAGGTAGTAGAGGCTGGTTATGAGGGGGAGAGGAAGTCTGTATGATGTTGCTCAGCTCCCAGGGGCTTGGTTACTCAAGCTTGGCCTAGATATGCCTGTTTGCTTGGCTGACTGTCTAGCTTGGCCATTTCTACCTGGCCGGGAAAAACATTTCTGCTGGAAATAGTCACAGAGGCTGGAAAATACCTTCTCTTTGGAGGGAGGGGTGGGTGTCACCAGCTCCTTGATGCAGAATAATGTAGAATTATAGCAATATGAAAGCTTTAAGTCTGGATATATAATATGCTCTTTTATGAGAGGTTAAAAAACTGCACCATGTACCAGAAAACATGCACCCCTTCAACCATTCGACTAGTGTTTTTTGTAAAGAGCCCAAGGAAAAAACAAGAGTTTTGAGACAATGGCAGTGCAAGAATCAAGACCAAGAGACCGGTGCATAATACATTGGAAGAGACACTAGGGACAAATCCTGCTATTTTCAGCAATCTCAATCAAAGTCCAAATTCATTAAGGGGTTAGCGAAAGAGTGAAAGAGTGTTTGCACTAGTACAGGGTCTCTGTGGTGACAAGGAGTTCACCAACAACTTTCTACTGTAGGGAATTCTGTTTGAAAGGATCTAACAGAACCACATTTACAAAATACTATCATTTTAAAATCAATCTCAATACCAAGACCAGTCTCGGGTACTATAATAGTACCTACTACTCTTTATCCATCACGTGTGCAAATTTCTAAATAAACACTTCACCAGTCTTTAGAAGCTAAAATGTCATGACATCATAGTTTTAGCTCTTTTACCTGAGGCCTGTTCTGTGTTTACTTTTATCCAATCCCTCTGAGCTACACTCTCCATTTTATGTTTCTCTCTTTCATTCTGCATTAATGAACACAAGCTCAAACCCTTTTCTGCCTTTACTCTGCAGGCTTGCCAAAAAATCCTGGTTTGGTAACTTCATCAACTTGGAAAAAGAGGAGCAGATCTTCATTGTCATCAAAGACAAGCCTCTCAGCTCCATCAAGGCGGACATCGTTCAAGCTTTTCTTTCGGTACGCACACACAACATGGAGTGCTTTCTTGGTTAATTTAATTTCTCTCTCTCCCTCATTCCACTCCTGTCCCTTGCCATCTGCTCCCTGCCCTCTGCGACCCAACTGTTTTCCACAGATTCTTCTGCTTGTGTGTGGCGTTATTACCTGTGCATCTGCTGTCTAATGCACACACAGGTGCCACTTTTTGAATTTTTACAATGGTGCCCCTGATTTATGTAGCAATCCGGTAAAGCACTTGTGTTCAGCACTTCTATTTAGTCTGTATCTGCACACTCACTAGAGGTCAATAGAAATCAACGGTGCATTGATCATTAGCATATAGATGCCTTGCCCTCAATACTGTGCATTGAGTGTGGTGTATTTTGATGAGTAGCAGAAGAAATAGAGAAAGGTGCCGAGGACAAGCAGGCAGGGACTTCTTAGAATGTGTTTACGCAAACATTCACAGTAAATCGATGTTCACTGTTCATAATTGAGCAGACTCGTATCTTAGCCAAGTTAGATTTAACAAAGTACACAGTGCCAGGGTGGGTCAGTGTCAAATCGGTTTCCCTATCCCTGGAGGTAGCTCTTTATTTGTACTAGCCGGTATTCCACACAGGAGATTGGCACCTGAATCAGTGGAATTATAGCTCTCTGCGCACTTGCATTAATGGAATGTCAAAGCCTCTCCACTATATAGCAAAACGTGACAATTTTCGAGCCCACCTGCTCATTGGGCATACAAATTTGTTTTAGGTGGGAGAGCGCCATGTTGTTGGATGACTTGAGATTACATTAGCTTAAGTCTCTCTGGCATGCATGGCTACTCCCCGAGGCATTAATCTCCTTAGAGTTCCAACTATGGCTCGCACTGTGTGGAGGAGGTTTAATTCACCTTGTCATTTGTAACACATAAGAAAAAACCTTGTGCCCCATATGTATAATCCCATTAGTATCTTTTACTGCTAACTATTTTTGGACTGACTCTTCTCTTCCGCCAGATCCCCAGCCTGAGCCACAGTGTCATCTCCCAGACCAGTTTCCGAGCAGAGTACAAGTCCACGGCAGGTCCCACAGTATTCCAGAAACCGGTGAAGTTCCAAGTAGACATAACCTACACGGAGAGCACAGCCGCCACAAAGGAGAACGGCATCTACTCTGTCACATTCATCCTGCTTTCAGGTCTGGAACCAATGAAATAGAGAAATGTAAAAAATCCTTATGCAGTATTTATTTATTTATTCAATTAGTTTTGGCTTCATCTCGCACTCTTTTAAAGTGATATTCCAGGATTTTCTTACTGGGGTTGTATGTGGAGCTTGTATATAGTTTGTACAGTATCTGAAGTAGGTTTTAGAAAACCTCAGAGAAGTGTACAGCTTTATATGGCCAGTTTTTGGTGTCAGGGTAAAAAAGTGTATTTTAAACAAAAAAAAAAAGACAAACTTTATAATAACTATTAGTTAGATATTTGCAACTACTTAATTCATAATTAACAAGGCTTTACCCCAACATTACTTAGCACTACTAAGTTATAAACATTAGGGAACTCTTTTGAATAACACACACTACAAAGCTTTAGTTGAGTATTTATAACAACTTAATTAATCCTTAAGTCATCATTTACAAAGCATTAATCCAGCATTAATCATCAATATTACGTTATAAACATAAAGAAAAGGTTAAAGCAAAAGCATCTAAACTTAGTTTTCAAGATGAATAACATTATTGTTGTTATAAACTACTATATTACTGTAAAGGTCATTATAAATTGTTATCAAACAATGTTATTAATTATTTTGGTCTAGAGTTATATGCTTATGTATAGTTGTATATACAAATTATGCTTCGGCATCTATAAATAGTTTATTACTTAATTAATTGTTAATTACATATTTTTTCATTCTTTAACACAAGTTTAATAGTGTGCTATTATGTGAAAGTCTTACCCAAAAGTCTTTCCTGATCAAATAAATGAGTAAATATTACAAATGTAAAGAAAGCATGTTAAAATCAGATTGTGTGAATAGACAGAAAATGTGTGCAGTAAAAACTAAGAAGAAGGCCCTAACTGAGCAGAACTAAACTAACGTAAGCCCCACCAACTACAGATGATGAAACAAAACAAAGTCACATGAAAGCATTCATTTATTTATATACATTTATGTATGCATATTCAGCTTCCCTGACAGTTACCGGATCCATGGAATGAACTGAATACACAAAACAATGTACTTTATAAGTGGCCTATATCATACTTATATTCATTTGTTTAGTAAGTTTTAGTTTAAAATGTTCTTTTCCCTGACACTAAATGCCGCTCATATTCACTGCTCTACCAATTGTCAGCATGCACACAGGTACACTACACAATATACTAGTACAGTTTCCCAGAATATAACCTTATGATCTGTAACTGCTAATCCCCAAGATGGGGAGCTCTGAGCCCATTTTAATATTAAACAAAATAAAAAGTGAAAGTAACACTTCAGACAGTGGTTGTCAAAGGCACTAGCACTAGATAATAGATAAGACAGTGAAAATGTTATTATAATTTCATCATGTGAGGGCTCTGATTATGTTCATATCTTGCCAACATATTAATTATACTATCAAAAGAAACAATGACATCTAACAGATAAATGTAACCACTTCTAATGGGGTTTGGATAAAGAATATGAGACATTTCTCATTTTGTGTCTCAAGTGTTTCTCACAAGCAATTTTTAACTTTAAATCCACAGGACAGACTTAGAAGGATGTCATTGCACTTCACCAAACTATTAAAATTACTTCATGGAAAACTTGTTATCAATCCAGTAAATACACCAGAAGTGCTGTTTTTCAAGTGGTGGGTGTTTTCCTGCCAAAAGGAGAAGGGGAGCTGCCTACGGATTTTCAAAGTTTCTCCAATTTTGAATGCTTGATAAGATTCCCCCCCTCAAACCTCCCTCTGCCTGACTAAATGAGGTCTGGCTTCCCGAGATTACATGCTACTCAATCATGCGTGCACGAGCAGTGTTGCAAAGATACTGTTTTTTCTTCCACGCACATAGAAATGAGGACAGATTTGGAGTGGGGTGATTGTTCCATGTCGGTGACTATATATTGTCAACAACAGGTCGACAAAGGTTCTCTCAGTTTATCAGGACATCTCTTGTTTTGTGCTTTTCACTTCTTTCTACAGTCTTTGCTTTTTCCCCTGTGGCTACTTTTGTTATTCAGTTTAATATAAGGTCTCTCGTCTGCTGCAGCTCAGTTAGACAAATATTTGTGTTGCTTCTCTGTGTTGTGTTTAGGGCCCAGCCGGCGTTTTAAGCGAGTAGTGGAGTCAATTCAGAGCCAGTTGTTAAGCACACATGACCAGCCTGGGGTCCAACAGCTGTCTGGTGAGTAGGAGCTTACTCTTTACTAAAACAAATATCCTCACTAAAAACCTCCTCATCCTGCCCATCCCATCTCCGGCCAACCACTCTTACCGCTCCTACCGTGCCTGAACACTGCCCTGCACTTGTCCCGATGGCTTCCGCAGCATGCCTGAGCCTGTACGCCAGTCCCATGGCTGAAAGAGTAGTATAGTGCTTAGGTCAGGAGCTGCTTGTAGTTGCCCCGGCAGTGCAGATTAAAAGCAAAAGTAGGCTGAGCTGATTCACATTCTGCTACTCCTATCGAGACTCCCAGGAGTGGAATCGCTGTAACTCGTCACCATAGCAACACCGTTTCACCTCAACGCGCTCCCATAATGCAATGCACCTCGCAGCAACGACACACCTGACAAACCTTCTCTTTCTGTCTCAGCTCTTCTTATTTGTGCCACTACAATGGAGATCTGACATTCATTTTTGCACCAGTCTTCTTCACAGCAGTCAGTGTCTTTGAAAGAAAATACTGCTTTACCATCACCAGCAAACTTTAGGACATTGTTAGACTTGTTAGATTACTTTCCATAATCTAGTCTATAGCAGTCATCTCAGTTAAGCACTCTTAGATTTAGTACTTGCCCACCTGTAAAAGTTGAACATATTTATAGTCCAAGTCTTGTGTTTAAACTATGAAATGATTGAAATTCTTTGTAATCACTCTAAAAGTCCATTTTTAAAGTAATTTTTAAAATTAGCATTGATTGAAGGCCACATTGTTAATTCTTGTCTGTTTTAATTAGTCCCGTTTTTGTGTGTGTCTGCATGATTATGAAAATTGTTTCTCAAGATGAAGAAAGTGAAAAATCAAAGAAGAATTACTTTCTCCTTAAGCTCAAAAGTGCCCTCAGCTGTTTTAAAAATCAGTCATTTAATATCTGAAGATATTGGTCCCATAACTACAATCAGTGTTTTGAAATGTGTTAACATATAGGGCAGTGCAAGCATTTAGACTCCCTCAAAAAAGAAATTCACTTAAAATTATTGTTTTATCATTATATCTGAGCGGTTAACATTCACAGAAGGGTTGATGCCCACTTCGGCAATAACCTTTTTGAATGGAGTCTGGATGTTCCACTGTACTATTGTGTGCTCCAGCTTTGTCCCACTGTTCGTAAACACCTATAGCTGAATCTAAATGAATTGTCATCTCTCAGTGGATGTTAGATCTATGATTAATTGGCAATCGTGCAGTGCCTCATGCCTCTAAAGCAGCTGGGATAGGCTCCAGCCCTCCTCAACATGTAAAATAGGATACATAGAAACATAGAAAATGAATATCTGAATGAATAATTACACTGAATAGAGGTCAGATTGCTCACCTAAGCCTTACTCATGATTCCTTTTCATTTTGATTAGTCACACGTTTTATTGTGCATACCCAAAATATAAAAACTATTAACTTTCTCACATGCTTCTCAAAATTGTGCTTGTCATCTCTTTGACAACAGCTCTCCCTGCTGGCCAAAGTGAAAACACAACTAACTCATTTTTATTCAAAGCAGGTGTGCAGCTTTTTCTAGTATTTCCCCACATCTTCAGACCCCAATTTCAAGGCTGGATATCTTTGACACATGGTTTGTTTGTCTACCCTTATGGCTAATGTAGTATGTCATGTACTATAGAAATTTTGTTTAACCGAGTGCGGAACTGTGTTGGTCATTACTTTAGTAAATGTGTCCTTTTATGGTTTGTGGTTGTCATTGGCATTCAGATGTGAAGCGCAGCCGGAACAGATGTAGATACAATAGAAAGATGATTAGAATATCACAGCCATGGTTCAGTTCCTTTACCATTTGCTCTGAACCTGTTTACTGTCAGGGTAATTAAGAGGCTGAGGTTTTATAATTATGTTTGTGTTTCAACAGAGATTAGGCAAATGTCAGTGCGCTGTATAATATTTTTGGCAGGTTAGAGGTACTATTGATCAATGCAACCACATCATTTGTATCCTTTCTCTTTCTATTTACCAAGTGTACGTCGTACAGAATATGTACTTGGCAGTCATTAAAGCATTGTTATGCTAAGATGAACTCAACTGCTTGTTTTTTTTGACCTGTTAGAACACCTTTTGTGCATCCAGTCAGAACAGTAATTAGGAGATGTGGGCGCTTTGAATACCAATGTGTCACTCAGGTTGCATCTGATCACCTTTCAGTATATGCACTAAATATTAGGAAGAGCCATGTTTGCATATCAAGAGCTGAGATCTAGTCCCATGTAGATTCAGGAGGACTCATGAACAGATTGATTAGAGCTGGCCATTTGTCATCAGATAAAGAAAAGGAAGTACAAACTTGTACTTATGACAGGCCTGCCTAAATATGTTTTACTAAACATTTTTGTTTAGTAAAATGATTTATTGCATATCTTGCCATTTTTGAAAATATGCAGATTTGGGTGGAGTGACTTATTGTGGAATTCTTAACACACAAGAGAGGAAAAATTAGGTATAGGTTGGTTTAAAAGTGGCAGTTGGCAGGCTATTCAGGTTCACACAAACCCCAACAATAGTGAGTTGTTTATGCTTTGATAAAGTTTGCACTGATCAGTTCTGTTGCCACACAAGCATAAGGCAAAACATACACAAAAGCTTTTGATAAAGTGCTGACATTTCAGTTTCTGCCCATAGGACTTTATTGTGCAAATAGAGATTTTGATTATTCCAAATAGTTTCTGTAACGTTCATGGTGGTTGGTTCATGGAGAGATGTGCATTGTGAGCATCATTAACAAAAAAACCTTTCATTTCCCAACATTTCTCATTTTGGGTGTGCCTCTGACTGCAGTGGGAACATTACAGCTGTGTGTGGAAAATATTCGGCTAAAGACCATTGTTATGCTCACTCTGAGTTGGTGTCCTTCTAGGTTTTGGAAAGCTAGTTTTACTTTTGCACTAGGAATAGATGTAGGAGTTGTGTTTATTTACTCCAAAGCTGAGTGAAGTGATGACGCAGCCTCCAAGTGTATAACTGAACCCTTGTGCAGAAATGTTGATCAAAGCTTGTGTTTCCGCTCTAAGCTCAGTCCAAACATTACACGCTTGACTTGCTACAAATAACCAGGAGACAGACAGGCAGACAGACTCCATCATCTGAGCTTCTCTGAGGCTTGTGCTGCTGCTGCCCGTCTGTGCTGTAAGGACACTGCTAAAAGATGAGAAATGTTTAGACTAAACAAAGTGAGCAGAAATGCTAATTCTTTAAGGAGTAGTTTTTAAAACTTTCTCATCATCCGTCTGCTGTCATGTGTGCTGCTTCTTGGCTGATGGGACCTGCTTTACCGCCAATTCACACTTTTAGAAAGTTGAAGCACTGGGAAGTATTAGAAAATAGTAGCACTTTACATTACAGCTCAGTAAGTCTAACACTAATGAAGTGACACAGATTTCTTGAGTAATACCATTGTAATATGTATAATAAATGTAAATATTGATGAAATTTTACTGCTTATTTTCCTTTTATTTCTATAATATCTAATGAACAAATATCATAGATGCAAAATGCTTAACAGCTAAATTACTTTTGATTGTGTTCAAAATTGTGACTTAGATCCGATTGGTTTAAATAACATTTGTTCATGTCAGTATAGACAGGTTTAAGTGTTAAAAGATGAATCTTCAGAGAAAACGTCAATAACTTAAGATTGTGGAACATGGTAATTAATAGCAGTTGCTACTTTATTTGGACATGCCTGGCCAGCCATACCCATTCACTCTGCAAAGTAAAATTGGTTAGTAAAAGCAATATCTACCCAATAGAAAGTACCAATATTAAACATTCATCAAAAATTGGGTGGGCTTTTTGCAATACGTGGTTTCTCTGGTTGGTTGTATGCCTATCCATTTATGGTCATAGGAAGTTTATTCTGTGTATGTTGGTACTGTCTCTTAAAAATCCAACTTGAATTTCACTTTCTCAGCGCAGAAAAGTGTCTGAAACCCCTCACAATCAAACCAATTCTAAAAGGGAACCAACTACTCCTGTTAACCACCACATCCCAAAATGAGGCAGGCTTTATGTGACACTTTGTTTCTCTGATTGATTGTATGTTTTTCAAATTGCTTCAGCCCATAGGCAGGTTATTGGTACATCATCCTGCTTTCTGATTGGTTGTAAGTCTAAGTTGCATTTAGAGCTAGTTAAATCCTCATTTGTTCTGCCCTTAGGAAATCCAAGTCATCTAAAACTAGCACTGACTCTTCATATAGAATAGAAAAAAAAGGCCAGGCTAACTTCAGTGCACAGAAACCAGACTTCTTTGTGTAGAACTGACTAATAATTAGGATGGCTGGCCCGGCTTGTGGGGACTATAGTAACAACAAAAGACAGGTGTGACTCACTATCTTTGCAGAGTCCTGTCTAGCGTCTAGAGAACATAATCATATTTATATTACAATGGTACTTACCTGTGGTGTTACACTTTTTGATGTGTTACCACCTAGCTGTAATGGAAAGGTCAGCATACAGGCATTTAACACTATCAAGCTGTGTTAGAATAGTACCAACATCTGCATGATTAAACATAACAGAAGCTTGTCATGGCGTCTGCAGCAGCTACCGCCCTCTCCGCTGTCTGTGTGTCTGTGACTATCTACTTTAATCTCTCCTGTGAACCCCACTGTTCATTCCTTTATTTGTTCTTCTCTCCCTCTTCCCCTTGTGTTTCTCCTCTTCTGCTCTTTTTCTTCCTCTTCTCCCGTCTGTGTGCACCTAGGCAGCCCATTGAGTAACTTCTTTGACGTAATTAAACAACTTTTTTCAGACGAGAAGAACGGCCAGGTGCCCTTCGCCTGTAGCACGCCCTCCAAGCACTGCCCCTCGCCCATGCACGTCCGGAGGCACAATCCCGAAAGTAATGACAGCAAATGTCCCGCAGTGGGCCGGGACAGGGGCAAGTTGTCGGTGGCGTCTGTCGGGACACTGGACGAATCTTAGAGCTTAGACTTGAAAAGAGATCATATTCTATTTAACAGACTTTTTTTTCTATGAATGACTTTAAAGATAGAACTATATTACAGAAATATTTTACAAACGCACATCCCACTCCCCACTCATCCCCCCTCCATCTTCACCCACCAGTCACTGTTCTGCTCTAATCTGACTTGTTTCCGTCACCAGGAATTATCCAAAAAACCTATTAAGGTCCCATGTTCCCTCCCTCGAATGTGTGCCAAGAAAGACGGACATTTGTTGATGACAGAAGATTTTTTTTTTTATCTTTTTCTTGAGGAGCATTGTCGGATATGAGGAGGGTTGAGGGGGTTACCATGGAAACAGGACTACTCTTCACCTCTGGCAGCCATTTGTAGAAATAGACCCTTAGTTCCCCTTCATCATGGACACACACTGACATCCACACGACACAACGCACACCTTCATATACGAAAACACACTTTTCTTCTTCGATTGGAGACAAGCACTTCAACTTGACAAGTATGCACAAAAAAACTCTGGGATGTATTAACAAGAACATTACAAGACCAAAAAACACGACCCGCAGATTACACTGATTGATTCTGAGGAGGAGAGAAGGGAGAGGAGTTTTCTTTGTGGAAAAAGCCCCAAACACGATGCCGACGCGGATTGCTTGCTGGATTGTATTGTTTTTGTTGCTTTTTAAATGTACTTTCTTTGTGAAGAACTTTAAAAAATATTGACTTTCTCAGACTTGATTCTATTGCTGCAAAATGCACTGGAATTGTGAGGGGGGTGGGGTTTGTGCAGAATTGGGGCAGATGATATTCTGATAGTATAAGGGGTTGATGGGGGAGGGATACGGGTGGGAATGTGGGTATTTAAAATGAATGAATCTATTCTGTACAGACTATCATTTCTTATGTATAAAAAATGAAATGTCTAGTTGTGACATTATGTTTAGATATATGAAAAGGTTGGGTTGGAATAAACCTGCACCTGCCACATTTTGATTTAAATTCTACCATGTATTTTTTTAGAGCATTTGTCTTACCCCAATAATTATTGTCATTCATTATGAATTACTATCAATGACGTTCCTGTTATCTGTTATCTGCCGCACTTTGTGTTTTACATTTAATACCTCTCTCTTCGGCTGTGTTCACGCTAGCCTCAAAAGTGGCCCACTTCAGATTTGTATGAGTTATGTCAGTGTAAACACACCAAGCTACATCCACGTACAAATTAGATTTAAGATATACTGTATTTTGTAGTAAGTGTGACTTTACTCTTTCAGGGGCTGTTTACACAACACAAAAATGGCTGATTGGTAGCATAATTGAAAGCGTTCACACAAATATGAAGCACAAAAAAGCTCATTGGGATACCATTAATTTTACTGAGCATGACGTTCTCGTAGATTTTACGATACATCAATAATTTGCGGCTTTGTGGAGTGTGAACGCAACAGAATGTCTTATTTAGTAAAAGTCATTGTCGTGTAAACGGCCTCTCACTTTTCTCAAGCCATTCTGAGATTCTCTAATAACTACTCACTTTGGGTCATTTTTTTCCTGCAGTGTAAACGCAGCCTTAGTCTTAACTACCAGCAGTAGGAGTAGAGGAACAAAAAACGATGACATATGGATATTTTTGTATTCTCGTGCTTATTTATTGATGTATGTTCATCTGACCTTTGGATTTCCTAATTTATTATAACGTGGCTATTTATATGGACAAAGCTGTTAGTTCAGTTGAATGTTATTTATTACCCTCATGTGTGTTTGTAAATGGAAAAACATAAACTTTTCTCTTTTGTTTTGTTCTGACTTCAGCAGAATTATGTGAACACCTCTTCTGCGGGAAAGAGGATTTGTTGAGAAAAAATGACTTGCCAGTAATTTAAGAATGTAGACTTAGCCTCTTTTGGAGAGGAAATATGCTCTTCTATTGATATTTGTCAGTTTCATATTCTTGTGCGTGTAGGCCAGAGCTGAGGAGAGACGCCACAGATCCCAGTCTTCTTCTTCTCCTTGTAAATAGACAGACACGCTGTGGGGTTGATTGTCTTCTCAACTATGCTGGGATTCCTGCTCTATGCTTTTAGCTTGTATTGCTGTGTGCATGTCAAACATGAGCTTTTCTTTGCATGGCTTTCGTGTTATTGTCCCATGCCAAACTCACCCCTTCTCTCAGCCTTCATGGAGCCACAAAACTCCTTTTAATGTTGGATTCTCCCTCTGTCCCTGATTTCTCACTCTCTCTGCTCTTACGTTTGGCCTTTTTTATTTTTTAAACTGCCCTCACCCATCTTTCCCTTTCTCCTCCTCCTTATCTTGTGCACAAAAGTTTGGGAAACAATGCTTCCTTTGACGCTGTACCTCTCTCTGAAGGCTCGGAGCGCTGGGCTGTCTCTGCCTGTAGGTGGATGGAGCACAGATGTCAGTACTACAAACTCAAAGCAATACCCTATTGTACACCCTTTTTTTGTTTTCTACAATGGGAAGCAAGCAGCACTAAGGACAGCTGATCATTCGGAGGCCCCGAGCGGCCTTTTGACAGAGCAGGAACAAAAGTGACTGATGTAATCCCCATAAAACATAACTGTGAGCATCTTCAGTGCTGAACAAATAAACTCATTCAGTTACGGTGTTGGCTTTTCTATGTGCATGTATGGGTAAGTTCATGCCCAAAGTACATCGCTTTTAATTCCCAGAAAACACCATTAGGGCTCCCACTCCTTTTAAGAAATGAGGTTCTCTTTTTTTGGTTCTTTAGAATTTTTTTTACATTAATGGACTTAGTATTTACCACTGACCCTGTTATACATTAACCATAAAAGAATAAAAATGAATGTTGTGATTTTTTCTTTTCAAATTAAACTCCAGAAACTACAGCATTCCCAGAGGGTCAAAAGTCAAAATTCCCAACAGGTTTACAGAAAGCCATAAATATGTTACATTGTTTTTCTAAAGCAAAATTCACACCAAACTTTACAAACGCAATCTTGAAAAAACAGGACTTTCAAATATATTTTTACATTTTCCATTTAATTTCTGTGACTTGAACAGGTTCATCTTCGGGCTGTAATGGATATATGTAATTGTTACACGTTTACACGGTCCTCAACGGTGGCCCAGAGTTGTATAATATTCGTTTTTGACAACATAAAATAAAGTATGGGTCGTTTGCAGATGTGCGCAACTTTGATATAATGTAAACATAATCCAAACTGTAATGCACAGAGACAAGACATGTTTACCAGGTTTATTACAGGTTTGAGTATTATAACTGTATGACTGTATTCAGTATTATACTGTAGTCAGATCCCAAAGTAATGCTCCTGTATCTGAGGAAGCACATAACCTCTGCATTCAAAATTCTTCACAAACTATTAAAGGTTTATCTGGCAACAGCAACACAAAAGTAACTTTCACAATAATAATAATAATAATTAGCTTGGGTTAAAAAACAATAAAAAGGGATGCCCCCAGTTAAATACTCTCATCTTTTTCTCATTAAATAGAAAATGTCCATCCCACTCTTTAGTAAGTGTTTTGTTTTGCCTGTAATACTTAGAAAATAGATAGAAAATAAAAACATACTGTTACATAAAATACACTTTTCAGTCCTAAGCGTCCTCCCGCTCAGTTTTTAGTTACAAAAGGCCAAAGCCAAAAGTCCAGCATGGCTGCCTCGCTTCAGTAGATGCTTCATCGACTGACTTTCCTTGTAGCTTCACTCAGGACTGACGTATCCCAGTTCTCCAAAGTAAGTGTGTGTTTTTGTCCACTAGAGGGCAGCATCACATTACAGTTCAAGTTTCCTACTTTCTGCTTCCGCTTGTTGCTTCTCCACAAAAGCTTCCTGAGCCTTGGAGATATCTCTCACAACATCACTCATTTTTCTTCTTAATAAATGTAAGTCATGATCTGTTCAGAGTAAAATCCTCACCCATCTGATTCCTGTGGTCTCAGTATATTAAACTGTTCTAGATCACTGAGTCAGCATGAACACATCTACTATACATTTAACACGAGTAGACAACGTTCTCCAAACACAATCTTTTGTTTGTCTTTTCCACACAGCGTTCATCATTTTGCCTCACACTCGGGAGGTGACATAGAGCAAGCAAAGACGCTGAGCCAAGGTGGTCTCCATCTCCTCCAGAGGACAGTCACCTCGGCTATGGATCAGAGTGGACGTGGAGTTGTTCCCTTGTCGGGGTCCCAGCAGCAGACTCCTGAATCCTTCCTTTTCCAACAGCGCAGGCATCTGCTGCAAGAAGTAGCCTTCACAGAATGAGCTCAGCTCCACCGACCCATAGACCTGGAATGACACAAGCACACACGGACAAAACTGATTTTACAGCTTGGTTGATGAATGTACATTGTAGTCTGTATGAATGGAACAATTGTCCATGGTGACATATAGACTGATGCTATGGATTATAACAAAAGCCTTTGTCATAGGTACATGGTGCTCAGAACATGAGAAATCCCATTGCATTACCTTAGCCGTCTTGTAAATGCTGACTGCATTATCGAGGGTGATGTGTCGAGAGCAGATGAATTCACAGTGTCTTTGTAGAGTGCCCAGCTTAAACAGACTAGCAGCTGCTAGCAACTACACAAGGCAGTTAAAAAATAAAAGTTTAATATCAAGAATGCCGAAAACCAAAAACATGAACATTATACACTGGAGTACCCAACAGGATTTTATGTATTCTGTGCTTTTCCTTACCTCTAACAAGTCAGGCACATTGGTTTTCAGAGATTCTGTTCCTCCACAGTACAGGTATGACATCATCATCTGTGAAAAGGTCAGAGGATCATTAGAAACAAGTTGGTCTAGCAGCTGGACAGAATTAGGAACAGCCTGCACTCTGTCAAATTCAATAAGTCTTTCCACCAACACTTAATCAACAAGGACTAAAAAGGAAATGTCTATATGCACTTTGAAAATAAAAATGTTACCTGGAAGGTGTTGTACTTGACGTCACTGATATTTATTTCTTTACTGGGACTTCCGTCTGGACTGGTGGGGGCCAAAAGTGACTTAAATCTTAACAAAAATACACAGTTATGTTTAGTAATAAAATAATATAGTTGTTTGACCTAAAATGTATTATATGTATCTGTCCCATTTTACTCAAACACGTACTTCTCAGAAGCTGTAATTAAAAGGACTTTGTGCCCATAAAACGGTTTCCCTTCAACGATAAATGTCACGTCTGACATCTCTGGGTTGTTCAGGAAATGAGGGTCTAAGAAAGAAAAAACACTTTTACAACCTTTTAGAACTATGAGCTTTGATTATAAGACCCAAATGTCAATGTGGGGCTCAATCAAACATTATCATTTCTGTTTAAGCATTTGCAGGTTGACGTGGTAAATTTGTTGTAAAAAAATCTATTTGGAAAAGCTGTGTCAACCATACCAACACCCATTTAAAAAGCGTTTCCGTACCTAGCTGTGCAGAAAGAGTTGCCTTCATCACTGAAATGGCTGGTAGAGGTGCAGAACCATAACAGTGGCTAAAAATAGCAGCCAGCTGTTGAATAATAGCATCATTCTGCAAGAAGAAAAAGTGAGTGTTATTTATTAAACTGTTCTATGTTTCAACATTTCTTCAGACAGATGCAGAGCTGAGGAGGAAACATACCTTGGTGATCCGTAAGATGTTAAACATTAGAGGCAGGCCTACAGTCACCAGCTCCTGGCAGTAGTCCTCTTCTTTGATTGCAGTAAACTCTCTGAGGAGGGACAGAGTGACCCCAGCCCTGGACTGCTGATGAGCACAGCGAAGAGATTCTAGCCACACATGCAGTTTCCATGGGACTCCTGTTGGGGAAATGATATTTGCTTCTTTAGTACTTGTCAAAAAGGATTGTCAGAGTCCTCGTAAAGCTGGCACACTGTGTTCTGAGGCTGATAGTTACCCATAGCACGTAGTTCCATGGTGACGTCCAGGTAGCCGTGCTCGGCGCTGTAGTAGCTCGCCTCTTGCAGCGCCTTCATCCTGGCTTTGCTGAGTTTAGGTATGCCCCCCTCAGGCACTGACCCGGGGCCAGAGGAAGGGGTCTGCAGAGGTGATAGGGGGAGGAAAGGGCACATCCCGGCCTCCTCACCCTCTACTCCTTCTGCTAAGATCTCCTCCAGAGACAGGACATCCTCCTTGACTTGCTGGGGCTGAGTCAGTAGTTTTCTCAACACGTTCCTGAAAATGACAAATGGGAGGGAAGGAGGAGGCACGAAGAGGGGATGGGAACAGAAAGAAAAAATGTGTGAAACATTTATATGTGACTGAAAGTGCAACATGTACATCCATTTCTGATTGCACAATCTGTCACCCTCACAGGAATGTGAAGTGTTGAGGCTACACTGTCTTCACACATTCAAACAGCAAACAGGTGGAGAGGTTTATGTGAGCAGTTGGTGCTCTCAGACGATGATGGGCCAGATATAGAAGGCCATCCCGACTGAATTTCTCTTTTCAACACATGATTAAAGAGATGGATTTCTCCTCAAAGCTCACATGGATCATATATGACATAGTGCTAAGTGCTGAGACTTAGCACTATTTCTGCTGTACTCCCTTCACTACTGTTATGAAGCTTAAACATGTGTCAGAGCTGTCTATTATCACTTGTCAAAAAAAAGTCTGTCTTCAGTATTTTTTTACATTAAAGATTAACACATACCTGTGTCCGTGTGCAGCGGCATGACAGAAGCAATTTATGTCATCATACAGAGATGATGTAAGCATTTCCATCATTGGTCTTTGACAAAGGGTCAGCGCCACGAGCAAGAAGCAAGCTAACCATCTCATAGTTCCCTAGAAAGAATAGGAAAAATGTCAATAACCTGTATCACACAACCTTTATAATTAACATAACAGTTTACTTTAAAATTAATATTGTATTTTGTCATTTTTGTTTTTTATCTTAATCATTTTACACAATGAAGAGGAATGCTTCTCAGCAATTGCAAACACAATGCAGGGAAATTCTTTTGAGTACCACATCAGTGTTGCACCCCTTCGCTTTGCAAAAGGCCTCCTTCCAAATCTCGATCATAACAACAGGTTATAGAAACACGTCGACTATGAAGAAATATTATAATATTATTCCTCAGTAGACTTTAATACAATTTCATTACAATTATTTTGGTGCTAATAAAACACTGGTTTGTTTCAGTTATGGATAAAATTTCATGTGGATTCTGGATTTTATTTTCACCTAATAATAATAATATACTTATATGATATACTCATTAGTTTTTTGAGCAAGCATCATATTGGCCTAATGACACAATGGAGCCTACTCGGTGAGAAAAAGTCTAGAGCTTTGTTACTGAGAATGTGCTGAATCATCTGAATTTGTATGTTTGAACAAACCCTGCTCAGTCTGTTCTCGCTTTAAGCTCATCACTTTATAAGAGAGCTGCGAGATTAATAGCTTTTGTACCAAAGGGCACTAAAGCTAATTACAATGTGTCAGGAATATTCTATTTCTAGAAATACTGCATATTAGGTCTTTAATGTAATGAATAGTAACAACAAGTATTATGAGCATTGATTATTATACAGTAGCCTTCAGTCAAAATATCCAGAGCCTCTGTAAAGATCTATTTTAAAATTATACAAAGTGAGATGGGATAGTTACTCCTCATTTGTATAATTGAGTTAACAGACTAAGGATTGTTGTCTGTCTCTGCACATTAATGTTTGTGACTTGGAATGTGTGTTAAATTGTTGATCCTAACTAACGTTGTTGGGGAAGCACTGTTTCCAGCTCCAGCCAATCACACGTGAGCATAAACAATCCAAAAGCAGATCACAAAGAAGTATTTGGAGAGAGGAGGGACTCACATTGCAACTGCTACATATTGACTGACAGGCAGCTAGACTGTTGCTTTGAGAGAGGGAGGGGCTCCTGCTGCAGAAAGCAACAGCGTGACCAGCTGCTTTTTGCGTACTTTTAGAGCAACAAACTGTGGCGTACCGAGATGTTAAAACACTTGCCTGCTACACAAAATGCGGACAGGGTGACTCGAGTCTCTATGAGCATTGTAATAGAGATTATTTTGCTGAAAGCAGATTACACTTTTGCTGAATATCTGCTCTTGTGATCTGAAGTAAGTCATTTAGCTCCCATAAATAAGATCAGAGCCCGGACTGCCAATAACTCTCTCATTATATTGTGTGTGTGTTCACCTGCTGCTGAAGCCAGCTGTAGTGGAGAGTCAGCAGTGTTCTCCTGCCCGTTGCGCACAGCGGCCCCTTCCACATTGGCCCCTGCATCCAACAGAAGCTGAGGAGACAAACCACATCTGTTAGGCTGAGAAGTTTTGACGTGCTGTAACTCATTTATGGCTTGACCCCTGACTCCACATTTGTCAATGCACTGTTCAGCATCACGTCCCCATGTAGCCCAGGATTAGTGACAACAAACTCTATTCATTGTGTACATACAGCTGTTGCACAAAAGGCTTGAAGCAGACATAAGTGTGTGTTTTGGATTCTAACCTGCACTACAGAAATGTGTCCATGCAGCACGGCAAAAGTGAGTGCTGCCCAGTGGCGGCTGTCAGGGTGCACAGACGGGTGCTTGAGCGAACATGGAGGAACCTGTCAAGAAATTAGAATTAGAAATAATAAAGAAAAAAATTATAATTCCAAGTTACAGTAAATAAAGCTATCATTGTTGGGTTATAATTGTTAAAGAATATGACTTACTGGAACATCAGGGTTGGCTCCGGCATCAAGCAACATCTGCACCAGAGCTTCATCTCCAGCTGCACAAGCATACATTAGTGGAGTCATCCCCTGTGTGACAACAAAGGGATTAAAAGTGAGAATAAATTAGAGGGAAATGTATTTATAGTTTATTCAGGGTATACAATTGTCCCCTTCAAACCTGGCCTTAAAACCCAGACAGATTTAGATCTGAACTCACCCAGAAGGCTTATTTACATGTCTTAAAAGATGTGACTGATGATGATGAAGCAAAATGTACTTTTACTTATATCCACATTTGAGTTTATTGCATTTTGTACGCTATTAAAAGCCTAACCAGAGACACCAGCCTAATCTGTGGCTAAAAGCCTTATGTACAAGACATCAATTACCTTATTGGTGGCAATGTCTGATTGTACTGTCTCTGTCAAATAAATAAATCAATTCAAATGAAGTTACACACTGTTTTAACTAACTAAAGTTGTTTTGTTATGGAAGAGGTAAGTCAGTCTAAGGATGCATGTGAAAACTATGTTGTGCAAGCCACATGTGTGAAATGCAAATGCTGAAAAGGCCCCATAATGCCAACTCCTCAGTACCTGGTCATCCATGCTGTTAACTCCATCGAGCCCCAGCAGATCAATAGCTTGGCCAATGAGATCAGTCCGTCCACAGTTGAGCATCCGGAAACCCAAGTCGAGATGGAACTTGTCTGTCGCTGCTTTTGAGTCCAAACGCTTAAAGGAGCTAAAACAACATTCAGGCCTGAAGAAGACAGAGGAGGGAAAAGAAAATAAATAAAAGTGTAAAGCGCTCTTGCTTCATTTCCATCAGCTGTGTTAGTGTGGGTTTGATAGGTTTCCCAAGACGTTATTATGGACTTTATGAAAAGGTTAATGAAACACATTCGGGGTGGCTGTCAGTTATTGTTACAGAGAAAAATAAATCCTTTGTTTGTGGCCTGAAAGCACAGCGCTGTCATAACACATAGTCTGTCCTGGCCGAGTTAGACAACAACAGTCAGTCAAAATGAAAAATGTCCCTTTATTGTGCATTCAAACCGCGCAGACACAGAACATGTGAATGGGAGGGTGGGTTATATTTACTTCAGTTGTCTCGGTTCACAGTCCAGTCCTGGGAGCAGCAGTCTGGCCGTCTGTCTCACGTCATCGCTGTCCACCAACAGACTCTTCCGATGTTCTGCATGAACTATGGCCACTCTGATCCACTCCATCAAAGGGGGCAGCAGAAGGAAAGGCCTGTCAATCAAAAGCTACATTATTAGGCTTCTGTATGCATCTGAACTTTGTTGCATCTCTAAGTGTGAACATTTGCAACTCTTATATTAGCAGACCATGACTTCACAGGATTTCTCTCACGCTGCATTCCGAGCGCTCCGTCAGTCTGTCAACACTCTGTTACAGTCTGGATGAGAAGGAACTCACCCAGATGACTTATGTACATCTGGCTAGTCCTTCCTTCCCTGATCTCTGTGCACAGTGAGTCATACCCAGACTTTTCGTATGCATCATCTCTGCTTATCTCACATTCTTGCTAGTTTTACTCATGCCTTTTACTGTCATCTGAAACATATGTGTACATTTACACGGGTGGGTGACAAGTTCGCTTTTATATGTGGGCTGAATGAACATAGTTGGTGTAGGTGTAACAACAGAAAGAGGAGGGATTTTTCCACTGTGGCTTGATAAAATACCATGGAGGCTTCAGAATAATTGGTCTATTTTTAAACCAGCGGGACAAGAATAAACTGAAAATGGAGAACAGCGTGACATTGTTATAGCCCAGGTTTATATTTACAATTTGGCGTCTGCAAATAAAAAATTAGCTCAAATGATAAATGGTTAATATTGTCAACTAAGTCAGTGAGATCTTTTCAAGTCTTGTAAATTGTTTGGATTGGCTTTTCTGCCCCTCTTCTCTTTCCTCCCGTCTTCTCATTGTTCTCTTGTAGCACCCGTTCTTTTAAATCCCTTCACAATCTGATAGTGATATCTCTATCTGCAGTCAGCCAGCTTTGTGTCTGTGCCTCTCTTTGACCATATGTGCATAGAATGCTGCTGTGAACAATGACGAGTTATTTGTCGTTTGAGTCGGAGTCAGAGAGTGTTAATGATTGTTTGAACAGAGTGTGTTATCACCAGCTACTTAGCAGCCATTCTCCTGCTGGGATGTTATTCTAAGCCTCACCTTTCTTCTGGGATATGCAAATTCTCATGTGTCTCATGAATACAAACAGCCAACTGTAGTGACCAGGCTAAAGGGATTTCAATTACTGTTAGTGAGCAATGGGATCCCTACAGTGCTTTTTATTTAACACTTTTTCATACAGTACATTCATTAGGGTCAGTGTGTATTGGACAGGCACCTGGCGATACATCACAATACACATGCCAAGAGACAGTATATCTCAATATATCCCAATACTGTATTATAAGACAATATATTGTGGTTTTTGATAAAATAATCTGAAAACCTTTTGTACTCTGTACATATTTACAAGAGCAACAATGTATGAAATACATTTTATTGAATTATTACTTTTTTAAACAAAATAAGGAACAAATTTATTGCTTACATATTTTTGTTTTATTTTTAAAAAGTGTTTTGATTAGAAATCAAATAAACAAATGTTCAAATGTAAAAATTCCCTCCAAAAACGTTTTTTGAATTTTTAATTTGGAAAAAAATCTATTCAGCTGTAATTTGAATCAATATGAGAATTGCGCAATGAAATATTCTGATATTTAACCAAATAGATTTTTTTCTAACATCCCTAGTGGTTATGGATGGGATAAATGTATGAGAATATGAGTGTGTTTGAGTGGGACCTTTGATTTTTGAGTAAATAATGCTAGATTGTGTGACATTGTGTTTTGTGATTTGACTTCAGTTGTGTGTGTGCCTTTATATTATATATTGACTGGTCTATTTATCCACTTACTAACTTACTGTTATCTATTTCACTCATTTGTAAAACATCCACCTGCCCAGGTACAAGAAGTGTAAATTAACATTTTTGCTAGCACCAGAACATCTCTCCTTTTGACTTTGTCTTGGTTAATGTATTGTTGTGCACTATCCCTGTCAATTATAGGATATAATTATAGTTATTCTACCAACAATCTCACATTTCATTAGTTTGAACAGTATTTTAATCCACTTCAATACAGCACAGTGTTAAACTTAGTTAATTAAAATAATATTTAGGATTAGTTTTCTGCTATTTTTATCTATTCTGTCAGATGTCCCTTTGCACTTTATCAGGTGGCCACTCAAGAGGAGGGACGTTCTGTCGAGTGTGGCGCTTAACAAGCAGAGGGACCTAATTAGGGAGGAATAGGCGCTTAAATAGGGTTGATAAGTGCATCTAAGGGAGGGGGTAACAGTGGTCGGGAGACAGGTGGACGGTGTCTAAATAGAAAAAGGATGGGTGGGTGGCATGTTTTGACAGTCGGGGTGCAATGAGTGAGTGCTAAAAGAGCTGTGTTCTGAGAAAAGGAGGAGGAGCAGTTGGTTTGGAAATCAATGTTATGTCTGGCTTAATGGGCTCCAAAGTAGGAATAGGGCTTTTTGGGTCTGTTTATGTTTGTGTGCATGTGTCTGCTTAAGAGTTGCTTCCAGGCGTGCATAATACTCACAGTAATTCAAGTGAAGGAGTTTAAATATGTAGCTTTTTAACATTTAATGCTCACTGATCTTTCAAAGAGGTTCCTCATCTTCTGTACTGGGACTAATTGTTGAATTACATTTATGCGTAGTTTTTGGAAAGTTCTTTTAGCTTAAGGCTTGAAAATATATGATCAATTATTTGGAAATACATTCTAAAGGCCTTATGAACAAAATCCGTGCTGCCTTGTAAATGTCATGTTATTAACACGTTCATAAGATATTTGTGAGTAATCTATGAATGTCATTAATAATTGCCTAGCAAAGGCGTATGTAATTAATCATTTGCTAATACTTTATTGCCGATTCTGAAGCCCATAAAAACAGACAGTTGAAACCTAACTGTGCCGTCTCCCATGCTGCTCAGGCCTCTTTCCCACAATTCCTCCCTCCCTTGTCTTTCTGTGTGAAGCGCCAGACCCCATGCGTCTGACACCCGCGTCTGGGTTATGGCCCTCAGCATGAAACACAAACTCCAGCTTCATCCGAGGGTCAGTGTGACATCAAAGGCTGGACGCCCGTTAAAACACTGTAACTGGATAGTCTTTCTGGCAGCCCGCTGACCAACGCACTAAGCCACTCTGTGAGCACACATACGCACAGGTTGATGTTAGCTGTGATTCATGGAGTCTTTTTTTCTCCGAACACCTGGCAGATCATAAAATAACAGTGGGCTTAAACCGCGGCCAGGTGTGTGTGAACTCTAACCTGTCCAACATTAAAAACACAAGCTCTCTCGCCGGGAGGCAACATCACAGTTTTCTCCGGCCTCATATATCTTCTACACATTATATCCCGAAGCTGGAGTACAGCTCACTTTTGAACAAACTTCAATAGGCTCCTAAAACCAAGGCCATTATGAGCGGACACAGGTCAAGGTTAACTGATGATTTCGAGTCAGATTTCTCTCATAAAGGGAGGGCAGTAACTTTATCTGATGAACTTCTGGTTAGGGTTACCTCAAGCAGTCATTTCTTATCATGATAACACATCTATCCATTAGTACTTCTGGGCATATGCTGAAGGAAAATGAGGGGTGGTCTGCACAGAAGACATGCTCGACTAAGGATGCAGTTATGGTCACTATTAAACATTTAAAAAAGGATCTCTGTGCCTTTATGGATGGAGTAAAAAGCAAAGAGAAAATACATCCATAGAGATTAATGGTGCCATCCCACACTATACATCATCTAATCCTTCTCCATATGATCATTGCTAACTAATTGCCAACATTTAA
Organism: Perccottus glenii; assembly: GCA_024416835.2. NCBI lineage: Eukaryota > Metazoa > Chordata > Actinopteri > Gobiiformes > Odontobutidae > Perccottus > Perccottus glenii. The sequence goes on along the minus strand of CM044563.2, from coordinate 17,242,182 downwards.
CAGGATTATAACAAAAAGGGCGTCTCCCGTAAGGATTCAAGGCTCCCTAAAATGTTTTCTGATGTGGCCTACACAGTTTTTGTGGTGTTGGGTTTCCACCAAAGATTTTATAAAGCTTTTAGTAGAAGCTGAGAGAGAGGGTGCCAGAGAAGCCCATTGAAAGAAACAAAAAAAAAAAAAAAAAGTCTATATCATTACCAGGCCTTCAAATTGTAATCATTACCAGGTTTTGTACTGTTCTAGTCCGCTACCTGCCCTGCAATAATAACAGAAAGTCCATGTGGAAAAGCACCTATATCTTTAAAATTATATGTTGCAGATGTTGACAGACGCCAAAGTATTTCATCCTGAGTCAATCTGACATATAGACAGAGTTAAGACATGAGAGAAGCACAAAAAGAACCATATCTCTTTTATCCTTTATATATCCATTTATTACTCCGTGCTTGAGAGGCATCTGACCCCAAGAAGCTGCAGACTCAAGGAGCTCCTATCCACCTTCTACCTATCTATGATTATCTCTCAAATGCCCTGATCCTAGCCCGGCAATCACTACCACGTGCCTCTATTAAACATTCAGCCGCTGTGACGCATTTATATCCTTGAGTTCTACCTTCACACAGGCCTCCATACATCAATTGAAAAGTGTAATTAACCTTTCAACATATGCGAGCACTTTCCACTGACATTTCGACATTGAAGTTCGAAAACCCATCTGAATGCTTTATTTTGCAGAGACAGATGTGCGGGGAGTACTTTCATAGCACAAACTCAAGATAACAATAATGGTAGTCCTTTTATCTGACATAAAATGTGTATTGTAATGTTATTTACCTTTTCTGAGAGATTAAATCAATTGTTACACTACACAGAAAGTCCAAGGATGATCTAATGGATTTTTTTAAGCATTACAGGTAATTAGCACCTCTTAAAGCACCAGTCTTCAGACTAACACTTACTTTGAAGTGGTTTTATCAGGCCAGCATTCACACCTGGAAGTTTCTCATTACCTGTTTTGAAATTAACGCTGAAATTCACAAGAGAAGTGGGTTGAGAAAAGTCTATTTCAAGCTGTCTGACGGTGAGAATGCGTTTGTGTATTTATCTAGGATTAACTACACTGTTCAAGATCATCAAGAATGCAACAAATGAACTCAAAAGAAGGGAAAAGCCTGTGTTCTGTCAGAGATTAGATCTGCTTGTGCTGCACATTTAAAAACTGCATCCGGTCAAGCATGACTCCCACCTCTCTTTGCTGAGTGCCATACGTGGGGGTTCCAAGTTGGGATTCTCCATGGACTCCATTTGTGGGCAGCGCAGGAAGTAGTAGAGGGTGTGGAGGGCGTCCGGTGACCAGGACACGGGCTGCTGCTGGGGACGGGCGTGCCGTGACGGACTCTGGCCAGCACGCACTGAACTCAGCCGCTGCATGTGGTGCATGGCGCGTGACACCAAGTCGCCTGCAATGAAATAGGCAGAGAACAAGAAAATGTTTTTGGTTACTTAAATATTTATGCTTTTTATCTGCTCTGCTTAATCTAATATTGATAAGTCGAGGGAAGCCATTTACACACAAGACAAGTTAAAGTAAGTAATCAATACACAGACGTTTGAGAAAAAAACCTTTAAACCAGATTTCTCTCTTCTTGATAAACATCTACCTTCGCTCCTTTCAATATCTCTTGTGTATTTGCCACTAATGGTATGAAATAGTCAGGCTAAATACCTATTCATCTTTAATGAGAGCAAGAGTAAATGGACTGAGCAACAATCCCAAGTTTAATGAACTGTTTAACCACTTCACTCAGCTCTAAGGAGTTGGGGATCATTCAAGGCTTATGTGTGATTAGAACTTTGAAAATATCTTGCCTTTTGTTTAGACTAGAAGGATTTAGAGCTAAGTTTACATAAAGTGGGGCTTTATCAGTAAGTCATGTGAATAATAAAACACAGTGTACAGGGACTAAGATTGTGACCATGAGCATGACCGTGTTTGTTACAGCACAAGTACAAGGAGAGTATCGCCCGTCACATATTGGGCATGTGGGGGTGGGACAGAAACTGGCATCATGAAAAAAAAAAAGGGAGGGGGGCAGAAGTCAGGATCATGTAACAAATGCTTATTTAGTGTGATTATCTCTAGCCCTGGGTTAATTTCTAACCAGATTACGGCAAGAAAAAGGCAGCATGAGGAGATCGGTAGTGTGTGTGTCCTTATTAAAAAGGGACAAGAGGTACTTCGAGGGGTTCATTGGCGTATCCCTCTCGAAACAGACCCCACTTAAAGCTGAAGGGCCTCCTTTGTGTTTAACTACTACCAGCAGCAGTTCCCCCCAGGAGGTCTCCTAGGAATTCTTGGCCAAGATGGAGAGCCTCTCCCTGGCTTTCCCCTCCATATTGTGCCCAGAGGCTACACTGAACAGCGGGGGTCAGAGGGTTATGAAATACTTCTTTCTTAGAATATAACTTATATTGGAAAGCCTAGAGGGCAATATTCTGTGGCATATTTACATTTTGGTGGATGAACAAAAAGTGGTTCAGACAGAGATATGTTTTAAAATCAGGCGTTCTAAAGATTGAGATTGTATCTGGATTTAGAAGCTTTAGCACAAGGCTTGTTTTATTTTTTGGTTAGTCCAGTACTGAGCTCCAGTTTTTCCTTCAGTTAATGTGAGATTCACATGCTAACAGTTTCCCATAGTTAACCGAAGACCACCGCAGACTCTCTCAGGTAGACTTATGGTTGCCCTACTTTTTCCCTTTTTTTCTGGATATGAAGCAGAAACGTCAAATCGTCTGCCATCCATCCTCCATCATGTTTATGTATGCTGCGCGTTTCTGCGTCTGGCCACTCTGGACATGGAACAGGCCGGAGCGGCTCAGTACAGATGCTCCTGTGTCTGCCCAGTCTTTTGAGCCCAGATCTTGGTGCCAAACCCTTCTGTGTTTTTGTTGTGTGTGTTTGTAGGCTGGAATGAGCGCGAAGCATGCCAGCCCGACCCAAACACCCTAGAAAGATGTGGCACAAAGAGAGCTCTGAGCGAGTGGAAGAAAGTCTGTCTGTGCACTTTCTTAATGCCCTGTCTTAAATAAACAAGTCTTCTCTTTCAGTGGCCAAGCAGGAGAGATAAACCAAAGTAAGTTGGAAAACCACATCCACGGGGAGACTATAAAGCGATACAGCTATAGATGACATAATGGAGCCCGTCTTTTATCATATTAACAAGCCGGGTATAAAAAAAGACACAGAGCACCTCATTGTTTGCGCTGACCTGATGCATCCAGTTCAGAGCCATTCAAACAAACAAGCAGTTAGTTAAATATACAAGTTATGGTCTACATCCAAACAAGCATTATCACTTTATTCTCCTGAGCTACCAGTGTAAATAAGCTATTTCATGCATTATTTATAGAACGGTGCAAATTGGATGCTATTCATGCTAAAGGACAAGACAGGACATTACACTGAAAGAGGCCATTATCTCTGCAGTGGAAAATAGTTATTTCAGCAAGGGAACTCTTCCACTCTAATGTGCTACTTTGGTATAAATAAGTTAGAATGGCATATAGTAGCACAGCTGTTAGATGTCAATTGACGAAAATGTCCGAGGCTAATGCGTTCCAATCTGCTAACACTCACTGAGTTCGGAGATGCTGCCCACACACGTAGCCAGCAGGGACTGTTCCAGCGTCCGCAGCTCCAGCTGGGCATAGGCATCCTCCCTGCTGTCCACGGACGTCTGCTGGTTCTCCGTGTACGGGCTGAAGTGTGCGGGGAGAGACAGAACACCTACAAAGACAAAGAAAAAAGAAGAAGCCAGAAAGCATAGATGAATAATGAGATCCATTAGTGAGGAAAGTTAGAGTCGTTGGTCATAAATCCACACCGCTTCTTACAGCGGGCTTTGAACAATCGCCGGAGTGTTTACACAATGTAACAGTAATCCCTTAACATGTAACTCAAACTGCTGCGGGCAAATAAACACAATGAAACGTGAGTCTTGTCTCCGAGCGTTTGGAAAAATAAATGGTGTGCAGACATTACGCTAATACAAACACAGGCACACATCTTCAAATGCATTAATACTGACAATAACGAAGTTAATGCATCATCTTTGATCACTCTTCACAGACAAACAGCTTAAGACAGACCCCATTTTGACTTTGGAATTTGGAATTTAAACTTGGACCTAAATTCTGAGTTGTGTTTTGCATTGCACTATGGATACTATGGCTGCTGGTGTAACTCAGACCTCTCTGGGACATGTGTGGCATTTCCTCTTCAGTGGTCTCAGTCTCTGGAGAACCCAGCCCAGCTATCTCTGGCACTAACGAGAATCATTAAAAAGAGGAGCAGCACAAAGTCAGATAAAAAGACAGTACAATTTCAGACCTAAAAGGAACTAAAAAAAAAAAAAAGAATCAGGTTTAATTCTAACAATACCTTTTTTTAACAGTCAAATAGGGCTGGACAATAATTCAATATCAATATATATCGCAATATTTTTTTTTTCAATAACGGTGATATGATTATTAAACACATTTTCAATATTTCAATAAAATCATATATATTATAATAATAATATAACAGCATTTGTCACTGACTGACGTTAGGCGCGCATCTGTCAGAAAGAGCAGAACACCATTGGCTACTTTTGTGATGACGCGTAACCGCAGAGTCATTAAACCAGTGCTCAGCACAGCAGTAGTAGGCTGATCTCAACGCGCAAATTTTAGCTACAAAATGAGCGCCCTGACCCTGTTTTTATTTCTAAAATATTATGCAGTTTTATAGGAGGAGGTTTCATAGAGTTGGCAAATTAATTTTAATTTATTATTTATTTATTTATAATTTTATAATTAATTTAAAATGAATTAACCTCAGAAGATTGTCGGTACAGACATCTGTTGTGGGCGTTATTGGCAGTTTTTCTGAGGCTTTTATATTGTTCATATTGATATCGAAATTATATCATATCGACCGAAATTAAGAAATATATCGTGATATAAAATTTGGCCATATCGTCCAGCCCTACAGTCAAACTACTGTACTTGTGGTTTGGCTCATGAATATAGAATCTCAGGAAATGTTTGTAAGTCTATTTAAACCAAGAGTGAGACGAGTTGTCTTCCAAAAGCTGCTGGCCACTCCAGTTAAACCCAGGTGTCCACAAGGTCACCTTTAAACTGGCCTCAAACCCGAGGAAAGCTTCCTGCCAAGCCAGTGGAAAAAGCATAGGAACTTTCATACTCAAAATGAGAAATGAAAAAAGCAAAGATGCTTGCTGCAGGTTTGTGATTTATTTATAAAACCTGAGGGGAAAGCCTCCTCATCTCTAGCTCTCCCAGAAGGGAAGAGATGGCTCCCATCCCGAAAATGACATTCCCATGTGCTTCTGAGAATGTGGTATTGGAATCTGGTAGGGAGCGGAGAATTACTGGAGTGTGTAGTAGTGGTAGTTGAGGTGAATAATAAAAAAAAAAAAATAGAACGAAAGATCAGGTAATGAAGTGCAGAAGAGCAGAGAGTTTGATTTATAGAGTCATGACAGGAAGTAAAGCTCTTTAGTCTCATACACAAATCTATCACATTATCTAATTCAATGGAAAGAGTGCAGTCCTAGAAAGTGCAGTCACAACGAACCTGTGACTCAGATAAACACAGGCTGGAACACCTACCATTTAGGAAGTCTTTTTTATTGGATCACTTTAAAAGAGAGTTAATGTGGTAGACATTAGAACACAAACAATGACCTTACATAGATATCTACTGTATTTAAAGGCCATACATTATCTTTGGTGTAAAGTTTTATCGGAGAATTTGTGAAGGACTTTCTGTAATAACTTCTAGTTCTAGCAAGTTCTACATGCGTCACCTTTGTATAACCACTGATGCACAGTCCCAGTGAGGTTGACATCTGAAGTGTAAAGAGATTAGCAATTGTAATAGTGGGTCAAAGGAAAAAAAAAAAACTCCAGGCGTAGGTGAGATGACGCATGTGTAAATGGCAGCTAACAATGGTCTGACAATCAATAGTTCTACATAACTGCCATTTGTGTGATTCACATAAACATCACTCTGACGTTGGTGTCAGTCTGTGCCGATCTGCATGGAATACCTCAAATAGAAATCTAAGATAAGCCCTACAAAGGAGTGCCTGATCAAAACATACCAGCCTTGAGGTACGGTAACACTCAAAATGTTAAATGCTTTTAAATTCTCAATTGATTTTGAGGTTTTTCCACACCACCACATTCAGACCCTTTCCCACAGTCCCACCCCGTTGACCGCTGAGCCCACGCCTGCGTCATTTGGGCCTGATGTAAGTCCCCACCACTACCACTAATATCATGGGCACAATCCGCTCGAGAGCAGAGAAAGAATCTGTAATAAAAAATGAGAGGGGCCCGTGGTACGAGCTGAGAGGACAGGAGGGACGTCGCAGCCATGAAGCATTGGCAGGAGACGAATGAGTCACACAGAGAGGGGTTCAACCGAGGAGGGGAATATGTGAGAGTGTGAAGAGGGCGAGGTGAGTGGAAGACAAGTGCTACAAGGGATTCATTCTTTTGTGGCTATTATGGTTCCATTTCTGAGGTTGACCCTGCAGATGTCATGTGGGGATCCCTACTACAAATCACAGCTGAAAACTCACCACAAAGCCCATGGCAGTCCTCATCCCGTCTAAACTATCTCTCAAAACCAAAACAGCTTCTCGTAGCGCCGTGCCAAGTTATCACAGAATGATATTGATGTACTTTTGTAATGCTAAACTGAACCGAGCCAAGCTGTCATTCTCAATTAGGGCCTCTTTAAACATTGTCAGCTTCCAACATGTTATAAAAGTGGCCAGAAAAGACTACAACACTGCCTTTCTGCATTACTTGACTTAAAATCTTTTTCACTAGGAGTTTTTTCTTTTGCAAATAAAGCTCAAATCTGTTTAAAACCAAAGGGTCGTATTGCCAGCTTTTATTAATCAAAACCAACAAACTTTCCTTAACTTTTTTTTAATGCATTTAATGAGCAGTTAAAATGTGCCACTGCTCAACACCACCAGGAACAAATGAAACATTTTTAAAGGTCAGCTCTCAGGTCAGCAGAAAACTAGCACTACTGTTTTCCAACATTAACCAAACCCTGAAATTTCCTTGTTCTTTGCCATATTCTCCCACAGTTCTTGCTTTCCCACCACTATAGCCCTCAAAAACAGTCCTACCTAATTGGTCTGTGCACCGACGTGTTTTGTCTACCAACCTGAGAGTGTGTGAAAGACGCAAGGACATGATTTCTCTTGATGGATATGTTCACAGCCAGAGTCCCTGAGAGAATAGGCAAGTCGTCACACACAAAAATTCAGCAGTCAACACCTGCTTGGCCTCATCTAACAGTCTCTTCATTCATTATAGTGTGGACAGATCAGAGGGACTTCTTCAAAGCTACTTCCCCCAGCCAGAAAACTGCTCTGATAGTGAGCCAGGGGGTCCCAGTGTGGAGGTTGGACATATGTACAATAATACTCCAGTGTTTGATAGGGTGTGTGTCTTCTGATCCTCTCCATCTTCTTGATACTGTCATTTTTAAACATGACTCAAATATCAAATAATGGTGGGCTGAACGATAAATTAAATAGAGTTTTTGATTTTAAACTCATGTCTTGGTTTTGTAACATGACAGAAATTTGAAATAGAAATAAAAAGTGTACCATCTGTGTGATGCACTGTGTATTTGTTGCTTTATGCAAATAAGCCATTTTAAAAAAGTAATTATTTTACTTTACATCTTAGCAAGACACAATGTATAGGCCAGCACTATGTGAAGGCTAATGCTGCTAGTGCTCAGAGCTCAAGCTGGAAAATGACTGTGGTGACTGCAGATTAATAATAATAATTTGAATAATAAAAACCAAAGCATGGCAGTGATATTAACTCTGTCATGTTGTGGTTTTCTGAAGTGGCATGAAATTGACATAAACCACAAAAGTGTAGTGTCTGTGTGATGCTCCCCCATGTAAGCTACTTGTAGATTTATGCTAATTAGCAATTCAACAGTACTTTTTGTCACTGACCTTGCCAATGGAGGCAAAGAGACCCAAAACTATTTTTTTTTCTTCAGCTTTGCCTTTTCCCCAGGGGTCACCACAGCGGACCTTCACAATAAGAGTGATGTGTATTGCCTGCTGCTCCTTGGCTTTGTTTTATGAGCATAAAAGAAAAACAAAAATTTAGGAAAAAGAAAAACTATGGTTTATATATATTGTTTTTTTTACAGCCCTACAGTTGGTGCTTTTTTCATTTGGCTAGAGTCCATAGGCCAGATGTGATCTATCGCTCACAGGGTCACCGTGTTTTCACCCTTAAGGCTTACAGACACCTGTTTTTTACACATTTAACTCAAGCCAGGCACATGGGCTGCATTCTTCTCACTTTCTCAAAGCTGCCGGAGTCACACACAGAACCTTTATTGAAACCAGTGAGTACAGTTTAAGAGGCTAATAGTAAGGCAGATGAATGGGTTTTATGTTTTGTGGAACAAGAAAGATAATCTCCAAGCCTAAGTAGAGGTTTTCAGAGTTAAAAATATCGAAGGGCTTGCTTGCTTGCTCTGGCAGAGGCTCCCCACGATTCTTATCTAAACAGAATCAAGTGGGACAGAGCACCATTGAGAATAGTAAAGTAGTCTATTAGGATCGGGGCTAAAAATAATCATGCATTTGACAAGTTTGCATACTATAAGGGTTCCGTTCAAAACACAAACTCCCCATTTGGGCGAACAGTGCTGCATTCATAAGCCCAGCCCCAGTTTAAATGACCACTCAATAAAATGTTTGTGTCCAGATGTTTCCCATTGGTGGATGAGATATTTGTTTAGAATGCATCCAAATCTTTCACGTACAAGAGCACACACACAAACATGCCTGGTTAAGTCAGATAAATCACAGACGACCGCGGTCTGCTCCTCATCCCTTGGCACCTCTAGTGACCCCCAGCGGCCAGGGGTCACAGGTCAGAGGAGCTGCTCAGCTGGGTCTAAAAGAGGAAGTAACTTTATCAGCTGTGTAAAGGGGGCTCCATACACATCAGCATTAATCACTGCGTGACACCCAGCCACAGGAAAGTTTCTATACTTGGGGAATGCAAAAGAATATTATGGATTTGGAAAAGTAATGACCAAAGTCAGGCAGGGGTGCACATCATAGGCCAAGGTACAATTTTAAAAACAAAACTCTTAATCTGGTAATGCAATTTCCATTTTCATTTAAAAAAACACTTCCCACAGAGCTCAGCAAAAGGGACAGAATAGGCCCGTTACTAAAGTGGATGTTTATAGATTTTACTGGCTCATTGTACAGTATGGGACTAAAATACACCCCATATGAAGAATAGTTCTGGGTTCTTAAATAACATGGGACCGAATAATGCACTCATATAAACATCTAACCTCAAATCCAGCCTAGTAATAGAATCCAATTTCACCATAAAGATGATATCATGATTCAGACTAAAGCCAAGGCTGACATAAGACGAAGGAAAATAGTAAAATGACCAAATATATAATGCATCTGAATCTGTGGACATTTAAAAAACTACAGCACGACTTGTCCTTTATGGCCTGTTATTTATCCACAAACACCCCCCCCCACACCCTTTAGGGACAGTGTGACCTCTATTCAACGCTTTGACAAACAACACTTCACAGAGGCAGGCTGGCAAAGCACAAAGCCTGTTGTGTGTCCGCGTACTAATTACTCCCATTCTGTCTGTGTGATCAGCTCATTTTCTCTTCACCGGACTGTCTAGGGAACAAAAACAGAGAGCCAGTCAGTTTGTACGGGAGACAAAACTTTCATTGAGCAATTGGGCCTGAACTTAAACTCCAGATTGTCGTATATACAAAGTTAACCGCACACACTGAGGTGGATTCATGGTTGGACTGTGGAAGTGTGGACATTTCAAGACTTTGGCGGACTTATCACTTGTGTCATTTGAAATCAGAATGATGCCATTCAGAAACAAAATGTTACACAACTCTGAATATAATACCATTAAACCATTAAAAGATAAATGCTCACATAAGCCAGGTTTTGAACAAGCACTGTTCACTACCATTTAGGAAAGACTACATAATTTTCCTACTTGCTGTGCGTCACCAGCAGCCAATAACTCTCTGGGACCATGCAGGATCTTGTTTTTTTTAAGTGGATATAATTACTGTGTGAAGTGGCAGGACACGCTACCATGTCATAAAAATGTATCTGAACAGAAATGATCATCCACACATCTGATAATTATATATTTATTGAGATGTAACAGTTGGATGTGACTCATGAGAAGTGCAGTAGTCCGAGTCCTTAGAAATGGATGTGTATTCTGAACGTTGCTTTGACAAGTTCTAAAAGGCAAGACAGAACTGCTCTACACTCACTTCAACCCTTTCTTGAAGTACAAAAAAAGGCAATTGAAACACACTTGCAAAGCTGTGCAAGTGCTTTTGGGGTCCTTTAAATCCTCACAGGTTTTCCACTCAGCCTCACAATACAGTCTTACCAAACTTCTTGCTCTTTTTGCAGCTCCAGAGTTCCCACAGTCCAATAAGTAGTTTGGATAGAGAGACTTAGAGCATGACATTTCAAAGAACTGGATCCAAATTCCCCCTTGTTAATCTAAAGCAGCTTTCTGCTGATTAACATTCTGCATTGGGCAGAAGTGAGGGCAAACCGTGACGCAGAACAGAGTGAGTCAAACAGGGAGGGAAACGGGAACAAGGGGGATGGGGATGGATTACAAGTTACATTACTTTACTCTCGCCTGGAGTAAGTATCTGGACTTAGTTTTACAGAAGAGTGGAAAACAAGCTGAGGAGAGGAAAGGAAAACCACTTTTAGAGCAGCATCTGATTGTTCACTTACACAAACTCACATATTGGCTGAACAGCAGGGATTTTGGCCCCTGCCTTTGTGAAGTCAAATTAAGAATCTAGAGAAAATGTTTTACTATGGAAGCTGCTTTCTGCTACTGTGATGAAAAATTACCAGTGCCCTCAAAAATACTTAAAAGTAACTTCAAGTGACAAGAAGTAGTTGTAATTTTGCCTTAGTACTTTATCTAGACAGGATTCTCGCTATTCTGAAAAATGCAAAATGTAAGCCTAGATAAACAGACTTAAAAATCCACCACTACTTTTTATAGACTTCTTAAAGTTAAGTGATTAATTCTACCTCCATTACAGGCATTGTACAGAAACTATAATGGAGCACTGTCCCACAACTTACTATGGAGCACTCTCCAATTAAACATGCATTAGAAAGAGAATAGAAATATAAGTCTATACCATTATAACTGATCAGATGTAGACCGAACGAAGGGAAAGGCATTATTTAAATGGGCATCACAACTCAGCAGTATTTCAGAGCAGAGCAGACAGTGGTCGAAGCAGAGCATTGTTCCGAAGGCCACAGCCCTTTGTCAGGCCTGATGAGTAGGCTTGGCCCGTTTACTATTGTAACCATTTACTCATTGTTGAAGACAGAAAAGAGGTGAGAGTGGCATGAGTGGGGAGGGGGTTGTATTTGGTAACGTCTGACTTTTTGAACACCTCATGCAATTAGTCACCAAATCAATGCCAGTAAGGGACATGTGTAAAACTGACAAGTGGTTATAAATCCACAGACCACAAAAACTCACGTCGGCATTCTGATGTTTATACCATCTGCAGGGCAAGTAAGAATCACAGATGTCATCAAATTTGCAAATGATCAGCCTATGAGCTGTCTTGTCTGATTATTCTCTGCGCAGTGTCGTGTCTGGGCACGTTTGTGACCCAGGTGTGTTAGAAACCTGCAGGGCGTGTCTGAATGTCCAAAGGGCTGTAAACCTTCTCTAACCAGGTCAGTCCACTCATTCATCCGGCTGTGCGACCCATCTGACATCCACAGGGGTTTATGGTTCACCCCTGACCACTGAACACAGAGGGAGTGGCTGCACCTCAATGAGGGCCCTGCTAAAAAGGGACCATCCTCTCAAGCAGTTTTATCACCCTTTGACCCCGCACTCTTCACAACACTTACTATACATTCATGATGCCACCCGCCCCAATGTCTAGGACTTCTCTAAGTGCCCATGTGGTGGTCAGTGGGACACTAAAAATGCACAAAGAGGTATTGTGTAATGACCAGACACACACTTTAGCGCCTTGTAACAAATGTTATATCCAAATGAATCCTGCAGCTGCTCTGAAATAAGATTCAGTAGCTTTGTAGTTCCAGCTCTGGCAACAATGACTGATATTTATAACTTCATCAAAATCTCTAATTGTTGTGGACAGTTCATTGAGGTTTTTAGACATTGATTTGTGCACAGGTCTCTTAAGATACTGCCACAGCATTTCAATTGGGCCAGGACTTTTACAACGCCATTCCAAAACTCTTTTCTTTTTAGCTTTCTATTCTAACCTGCTAGTTAACTATATTGTGCAACAAGGTTTTATGTTTCGAGATCTCTTTAACTTCCTGTTTCTTGGCTGAAAGCAACACTATGCAACTTTTAAGGGTTTGCACTCAATTATACTGCTTCAAACTCATATATTTTATAATACAGTGTTTCCTTACTAATTCAAAGACATTAGCCGCCCCCACTACAAAGAGTGTTTGGTGCTTCATCACTCCAAGATGGCACCTGCTCACACATTCCACAGCTCAGGCATAGCAGCAGTGCAAATAAAATAGTTTGTTTCTGTTTGTTTCTGTGTGTTCCCAGCTGTTCTCTTTGCAGGTACTATAGGTCATGGTGATGACTTCAATTCAAAATGCTGTCTATTATTTTATATAGTAGTAACCTTTTCTTGGTAACTTTATAATGTCTACAGTTTGTTTTTATGTTTGGACCTTTGTCTCATGGTGTATGTGGGTTTGGTAGGGCATACCAGGTTCCAGGATCTCTGCAAGACCACCCACTGAAGTCTTCTCCTCAAAAGCAGCAGATGGAAAAATAAATACAAGGATCAGGAAGAATGGAGAGAGATACCAAATCAAGAGTTGCTTTTCTCAGTCTGCGCTTCCTTCCTTGTTATTTCCCCTATCCTCTTAACTATAAAACCAGAGCACATTAACAAACGCAGCACTTTTAAGAAGCACTTTGTCAAGGCCGAAAGCTTTTCTATAACTGCTGGCCAATTCAGAGTGTGCATTAATGCTTCCTGAGTATCAAAGAAGACCCAGTCAATTTGCTTGAACTGACATTCCCAGTTCGCTCTTTCAAAGCCACAACTGCTTAATAAACACTGACATACTTTTCAAATATTAAGAAACGTACATTCTGTAATATGCACATATAAAGTTTCAACTGGCGGCATTGTGTATTATCAGCCTAGGTCAGAACATTCATTAATAAACCCCAACTTGGAAAGAAACAATAGTAAACCACATACTTTACACATATCTTTGGATGGGAACATGGTTATAATGTGTATGGAATCACAAAATGGGCTATTATGGAAAATATCCCTACTTGGAATATGTGCTGAATGTCAAGCTTTAACCACCATTGGGTATTGTTAGTAAATCATGACGAGGAAGAGGTGCTAGCCACATCATGCCACACACACACACACACTAAACACACAAACCCCGTCTCCCCTTTCCCAGAGTCACCCACTACCAGCAGAGAGCCATTTAAGGAGCGCAGGGCGTGGGTGTGGATGAGAGACATTGTTTGTTCGGAACAGATCGGGGGAGAAAAAGGCCTATTCTTGCACACTTTTAAAGCTGCTGTGCAAACAAGTGAGTGACAAATCTGTTCTCTGTCCTTCCCACAGCAGGCTGAGCAAGTGTGCCGGACATGTTATCCTATGCCTGCTGTTTGGAGTGTTGTCGTTTTTGCCTAATCTTTCACCCTTTTTATATCTTGCTTGCTTTAAAAAAAACCTTGCTCGTCCAAAGTAAACGACAACCCCTGTTTCTCCGCTCAGGAAACACTGTGACCACAAATGGTTAGACAGACAGGGAATGGCTCGTGGGAAGATTCAATCAACTCCATGCCAAGAGTTAAATCAATACTGGTTTCTATACACTGAGACTACTCCTGTTCTCTTGTTTCAACCGTTACGTATCAGAGGGGCAAGAGAAATATTAGATTAGAAAAACACAATTGAAAGGTTCGTGGGAGCGACATTTCTAAGTGAAGAATTGAGATGATGTTTCAAGACGGAAATCATACAAAGCTTCTGTTTCCTCAGTGGAAGCCAGGTAAATCTAGTCACCCCAGGGATTAGTGTTAAGTTTAGACCAAAAATTCCTGGTGTGTCAGGATAATGATACCTTCCACAGTCGGTGTCTTCCGTTGTGTTTCTTGAATCTTGGCTGACCCTCAGCTAAAAGAACTGGCGGACATGCAAAAAGCTGAGTAGAAGAAAAAAGTGTCACTTTTTGCAGACATGACCAAGATTGTACCAAAGAGAGCCAGAGAGGTTGGAATGGACACAGAAATGGCCAGGCCAGTGCGTGAATAGAACTTGACCTCATTGTGCCAGCCGTCTAACTGCTGACCTCTGCTCGATAGCTACAAACAAGAGTCGACCAAAGGGTAATTACAGGCTTCAGAGCAGAAGTGCGTGGGAGCCAAGAACCACGAGGCAGGTTCATCTCCCTTCTGTTTACTCTTGTGGCTTGCTTGGAGTCCTGTCATTCCCATTCATTCACTGTGTTCCCTAGAAAGCACTGGTGTTCAACCATCAATAAATATGTGTATAGACATCAGACATCTGCCAGTACATCTTGACAATGGTAATCCTTTCATGCTTACTCCTGAAACAATTCTGCTAAATCTGCAACACCACAGCATACCACACCTGCTAAATGTCTTAAGTGTTTCTTGTGTGTCTTGTGTTGATGAAATATGTCTCCTCTTTCATATGATAAGCCCACTATTGCACAAAAGCCATAAAAAAACAAATATGTAGAAACATGTCATTCTCTCTGTTTTTTGCCAAACAAACATGAAGATTTCCTCATGCAACTCTGGCCACAGGAGATGATGATGGCATTTCAAGACTTGCGTGCACACATCACAGGGAGCAGCATCGAAGAGTTAGAGGAAGAGGGGAGGGTGATGGAGCTCCTGGGACGGAAAAGTTTGTCTACCCTACATGAGAGGCTGAGGATGATAACTGTCTCTTCTTGAATAAGGACCGTTAAGAATCCGTTTCCCTTTCCTGAATCATGAGCAGCTAATATCTCAAACAGACTTCCTAATGGGGTTGTAGCAATCATTGTGTCGCCTACATGTTGCAAAAACAGCACGCCACATGCTGAGTGTGACTTTTATCTGCCTGTTTGCTATCAGTGCGCGTCTCCAACTTGAGTGACTTTTAATTGTCTTTAACTGTTTGCAGACGTGATGTTCTGGTTATCTTTGTCTGGGTTCTAACTTCAATGTTATCAGAGGCTCAGAGTTACACTGAGATGTCCTCCCATGTGGGCTTTTCCTCTGTTCCATGAGGGCTTTGTTGTTCTGCTGAGATCATACATGCTGCGGATCCAGCCTGGAGATACAGCAAAACAAACAAAAGCTTTCCAGAACTTTACAATAACAATGTCAAAAGTCGGTCAAAATGTTTGCAAGGGAACACTGTGATGTGGGCAAGCTGGTTCATTCAACTCATTCTACAATTTGGGTGGGTGTTGTAACATTTATGACTAACTGACCTCTTGGCTGTCTCCTTGCCCCTCACCCACTCTGGACACGCCCCTTCTTCGCACCTTACAAGACGACTGAAAGGCTCCTTCTGTCCAGAACTCGCCTGCTATAACTTTCCTGCCAAAAATACCATTTAAAAAAGGACAAAGCCTGGATTTGTTGGTGCATTTGATTGATGGCAGAAAGGTGTGTTAACCTCGCAGACTCTCCAGCTTCCTCCCTTTTCGACCTCTGCCAGAGTGTATGCTCAACTGGAGTTCATGTTATATTTAATCACCTTTGAGAATGCCTTTTACAGCACCTCTTTAACAGAAGCACCAAAAGGCCAGACACGTGCATATATATACTGTATGTGAACTGTACGGAGCGTGCGCTAATGTAAAACACATGGAAACTAATGCTACAGAGCTCACATCAATCACACTTCTACAGGCTGTGAGTGTGGAACAAATGTCTAATCCTAACAGGGTTAATAATCCCATTGGTGTTACATGGAAAGTGGTTTTAATGAGCTGACGAACATGTTTGCTTTGGGACTGTTTTTTGAACTGAACTCCTGACGGACCACAGTGGAGTGAGCTGCTCTGTTTGAACTGCTGTCTGATGACTTCCTCTACAGTCTCAGCAAAAAAGTCTGATTATACCTTATCCACTAATAGAGACCCGGGATATTAAAAAACTATGAGCCCATGCAATGTAGGACTATTTCTCTTTTACTTCAAGATTAATAGTTGTACAAAACAACTAAACAAGGCATCCTTTCATTGGTTGAAAATTCCAACGCATGCATCTTCTCCCGCCGCCCTTGCCGACACTGAATGAGCAGATTATCTCAAAGTCGAAGTGGAATCTTGGCCACTGTCGCTGGAATTGAGCATATGATGTCCAGCGGTGTTGGTGGCCTGACAGTGACACACAGATGGTCGAGACTGTAGCGAGGGGCAGAGGAGCACAACAGATGTGGTGTAGACAGACAAAGGCCAGTAACTCCTAAAAGTGTCACGCCCACACATGCACGCAGATCGAGGCAGATTCAAGGCAAGAGAATAGAATAATAAAAACAATACGAGACATGGTTTAGTACAAGTAACCCCTGAAATTAATAAACAATTTGAGTTTATATGATTAAATGTGAAGCAGATTTTTAAAATGCCATGTCCTCAATAGAATGAAAGTCAGTCCAATCCAACATTAAACATTGGCCACGAGCCCACACATGCGCCTAATTCTAGACAGACACAATAGAAATGAACAATCAGACAACTAACCCCCTAAAAACAAACAAAGCGTGAGCTAGTCTTATCGCCGCAGCTTTACTTGCGGCTGACTGGCATGCCCACGTGTAAAGCTGAAGTTTTCCCCCATTTCACAAACACAACATAGACACAAACCCAAACATAACACTCAGCATTTTCAAAGGGAAGATGCAGACATGGTGATTATGTGTAATGGGGAGTCTGCAAAAACAACCTGATGAAGACCGTCCCAAAGAACTACTAACCTATAACAGTGGGTGTAAGGATTGTTAAAGTCATACCCCATCTCAGCGTTTACGCTTTATTTTTAGTTTCTTTAGTTACCTTTGCTCTGAGCGGTTTATTTTAGTTGCAAGAAGAAGTTCCATGTGGTGGATGTGCTGCGCCGATCTTATCAACAAAAGGAGACCTAAGTTAAGGGTGTCCAGTCTCGACAAAGTCTATTTTGCAGTGCCCACATGTGCTCTCCATATGGCACTAAAAGAGCTCCTTCCCTCCACCAAACCACATGGGAATTCCAGAAAGCCTTACTGTACATGGTTTTGGTCTGTGGCTCTTTTAATGACCATGTGTCTATCTGGATACCCTTGACCCAACAGGTGACGTTTATAGTGGATAGAATTATGGTTTCATTAGAGATCACAAGGAAGGAATGTTAATGCAGACTGGAGAAAATATTGTGCGTTCTACCAGACCAGAGTGTGGCACGTGACTATGGAGCTTCTGAAACAAGAGAAATCTCACCTTTTAATCCAACCCACTGTGGTTAAACTGATGGCAACATTTGCACAAGGAGCTCAAATTAAACATGCTGTTGAATGTTGAAGCTTGCATGTGTTGCTGACAAAGCTGTAAGCATACACAAACAAACGCATTCCAGAAAGACACAGACAGTTGATAGAGGCGTGGCCCTGGAAGGGGCTAGAAACTTGGAGCAATACAGTGGAAACAGCTCTAAGAATGAATGGGGCAAAAGTTACTATTCCTAAAAGTTGCATGTGAATGAGGAAGAAGGAAGCCCCTATAATCAAGAGGATGTTTGCACGCCAACTGTCACTCCTCGATCTAGGCCAATACACACAGAGGAACAGCAATGCACATCCAGTCCTTTTGAAAAGCACCGATACCATCAGTTTCACGAGAGAAAGATGGTAGAGACAGCACATCAAAGCAAAAACATGCACAAGAAATGTCGACCACACTGCTGGCCTAGTTACACAGAACAGACAGCTTTGCACTCTGCCCACTGGGTAATCAACAAGTGGTTATTATAAATGCTGCAGTGATTTTTCCATTTACCCTGATTTTGTAGTCTTACCTCGGACCTTCGCTAAAGGAAACTTAGATAGCTGGTTTGGACCTTCCAAAAAGTGATTCTAAAGAGTGCAAAGTCATGCAAAACCCAGTGAGAAGACAAGTTTGCAGAGAGGTCAACTACACCCAAGACTTATGTTTGGACTCTTTCTGACCAACTACAGCAACTTTTGAAAGTCGGCAGATAAAGTTTATGAAAACAATCTTTGTCATAAATTTCCAAAACCCTTTTTTTTCCCCCAGTCGCAGTACCACAAGGGGCCACTGGTCAGATTGTTTGGTTGGTATAGCTTCTATAACAGGTTTATGGGTGAAGTACGGGAACAGAATTTCTTCACAGCATTTCTTTGTCTGTTTCACAGTGTTTACATACTCCTCCCATTACACAAACATACACACACACACACAGCGCCCTTATAGTCATGCATGTCCAAATAAAGGCATTTTCTATCTGTCAATGGGTGTGTGTTTTATGACAGGCTGTTACAACATGAATACTAAAATAAGCCTGCGTTTTATTATTTGTTCCTGTTGGTGACAATAAGTCACCCGCCAGGTGTGTGTCAATACTGTATGTGAGCGTGTATGTGAGAGAAAGGTGAGCGTCTTTTAACCTCAGCGTCCCCGGAGCTGATTTTCCAATACAGTCCCAACACACTTAGTCCCAACACACTGCTCCTCTGACTCGGCCGGACAAAGAGGTCAGTGAAAGCACCACAAAAAGCTCCCTCTTTTAAAAAAGGCGTTTACAAAAACAAAAAGGGTAACTTAATTTAACAAAAAAACTTAAAAAAGGGTAAAGATCACGTTCCTAACTTGGCTAAAGAACATCCAAAAGAAGCTAGGTCTCTTTTTAGTGGCAGCTGATGGAAGTCTGTACACAGCACTAAACACACACAAGGCTTAAATTCAGTTTGGCTCAGTCCAAACCTGGCTACACTGATCCCAATCAGAGAGGATATGTGGGATTTAAACACCACCCATCGCTCCGTGGCTCAGCACAACTCCAGCAGATTCACCGGGGAGCACAGCAAGGGGTTATTATATCTAATTCCTGGTCAGACAAATGTGTTTCCACTTTAACTACACACACTCCCTGATCCCGGCGCGTGCACTCTCTCCTCACTTCTCCATGTCTGTCCGCCTGATCTGCTGGTGTGTAATTAAATATTACAACCGAGTCACCCACAAAATGGCCCTATATCCACTGCAGTGACTGATTTAAGTTTTGCAGGAACACACACACACAGAGTGCCATGGCAGCTAATCACTAATAGCAATTAGATGTGATGGTTGGTATTGATTTTCTATGGCTAAGAATGGAAATGAATGATTTTAGTGGGTTTTGAGGGCGTGATGCTGAATGAGAGTTAACATAATGTAAAATCTGCAACATAGACAATGCTTATCAACAAAATGTAAAGGACATGACAAACTACAGTTAAACGTAAATGTTTTAGGTGGGACACCCTTCTGGACCATATAACCAGAGGGACATGGGTTTGATTCCTAGTTCAGGTCTGTTTCCACAGTAACAAACAGGTCTAGTATAATTTACATGCCACACAAAGAATTGTTAAAAGGTGCAAAGAAAAAAATGCTCTGAAGCACAATTTACATAAAGTACTACATTGGTGATTATTAGTGTCTTTAAAGGGTGAGCTAACAGACATTTTTATGGCTGCTGTACAATAAAATCTAAGCCAATAGCTCGGTTTCACGATGTTGACGAGTAGACAGCCGGTTCGCTGGGGATAGTATACTCACAAATTCATTCTGCATTTGTTGCTGGGGGACGGTGAGACCCATTAACTCTTATTCCTAAATAAGTTTCTGTAAAAGACTTACAAGCGACCATAGAAAGTTCACAGATTCTTTACCTTTCTAAGGCAGTGTCCAGTGTGGTAGAAAACAAATATGAGTAACAGGAGTCCAGGAGTGTCATGTCGAGACAAATATTCTCATCTTTCTTGATTTATTCGTCCCTCAAACAAAAACTACAATAAGCGATCACTGTGCCGCAATTATTTCTCTTCATTCAAGTTCCTTTTTCTTAAGCAGCTATCATTTCTTTCATCTCCTTCACTCCTTTTTCTATAAACAAACTTATTTGAAAAAGTCATGACTCATGCTGTTGTTATTTGAGCGGAGAAGGACTCAGGGAAGAGGAAGCATGTTAAAGCAGCACAAAAGTGTGGGGCACCTTCAGTAAAATACTGTCTTCTCTTTCAAAAGGGAATCTGTAGGAGGTTTACATTGGTTTTGTAACAGACCCACTAATAATTTCTGGGCTTGTATCTGTTAAAGCGTGACTCAGTGGTCTTCTAAGAATAGTCCACGTATATGTACCCACACTAACAGATGAGCCCATGTGCACACCAGTAACTCTAATGGCACAGTGTTTTCACAGCTGGGACTTAACAGAAAGCCAGTGCAAACAGTGATTTAGACAATGTGTGTGAGGGGGATTCAAGCAGACACACATTTTCAAAAAGATTAACCCTTATTATCCGGCAAATCTACGACTAACCTGGTGGAGTTTCCTTTTAACCTAAATACACGTGTATAAAGATTACAGCCAGATATATGTTAATACCTGTGCACATTTCCTTGTATGTACATGGCTAAACTCAAGTCGATTCCCCTCTAATATTAATGTCCATAAGTGTATTTGATCCCACTCCAGGTTTGCGGCAAAGGGAGTGTATTTTCGTTTTGCTGCTTTCTCCATCTGTGTCACCACAAAAGCTGGGCCGCTCTCTGTGCGTGGCTTTAGCCGGCTGTTCCCACGCCTCTTTCTGGGTAAAAAACATATTTAGGGCAAAAACTGCAACAGCAAATCATATGCCGTGCACTTGCAATACACCCCAGAAACATTACTCACTGGGAGAAAACTTGAAATCTAGGCTTGTTTATCAAGTTCATTTTGCTCAGTATGAATTCACAATGGCACGCTGTAGGCATTCAAACCGCAATCGTTTATCTGCTGTGGGCTAAATGCAGTTGATTATGGTCCAATCAAAACTTTGGGTAATTTTGCCTCTGCTTTAAACATGAAACAAGATGATCCGCCAGCTATGCCAGATTTTTAAACATCACCGTTATACAGATCAATGTTTATAGGCACTGTCCATTAGAGAAGCTCACTCTGCACTTTAAAATGCCCTGCTGTATTATCAATAGAAATCATACCAGGAAGTGCTCGCTCATGCTTTTTACCAGTGCAAAGAAATGAATGACAAATAGATGCTGTTGTAAGACATAAGAAGCTTTATAGAGTGGATACAAGACGCAGTTTGAACCGCTGCAGGGCAGGATAAATACACGCCAAGGTCTCTGTAAATGCGGTTGTATAGATGTGTGCATGAGTAATGAATAAGATCCTGGCACATTACAAACCCAGTTCCTCTAACGCAGTCTCTGTAGGCCCGAAGAAATAAACAGATAAAGAAGAAGTAAATGGAAGAAAGAGAGAGGCAGGAGCGAAAGAGAGCAAGAGGAAAGAGAGTTTACTGAATTGTTATTGGAGCCGTGGAAGTCATTTTGGTCTTAAAGAGTTCCAGATGTGCATGGGCCAAGCTCAGAGAAAGAGAAAAAAAAAAGACAGCGAGGCAGTGACATGAAATTAAGAAAGAAGGAGGAGTATTAATAAGAGCTTTTATAAATGATCGCCATAGAGAGTCCTATTCTGAGAGTGGCGTGAGACTGGGTCTGCTGGTGGTGCTGGTGGTGGTGGCCTTTTGGGTGTGGGGTGTCAGGTGGTAGAGGGCTATGTGGCTTATACAGGCCCAGACCTAGACCTATAAAAAGCAAGGGTGGTCAGAATAATGGGCTGTTGTCATTATGACTGAACTCACCGAAATAAGCTAAACCATGGAGGAGGGCAGTTTTTTCGTTTTTTGATTGTCCACTCGGATATATCTAAATCTATAAGTAGACTATATTAAAGCCACAGAGAAAAGCAAAAGAAGCTGGAGATAATGTGAGTGGATGAGCATGCTTAGAGTGATGGTTTAAAGAAAGCCAATTTCTACTGAACAACTAAAGTTGAAAAAAGAACACAGAAGCTCGAGTGAATAATAACTTGACATATGCATCAAAAACACTGCATATTGCCTAAAATTTGATTTAGGCATGTCAGCTTAAGCCATATTTTTGAATATTTTAAACTATCCGGGTTGTGAGCACATGGATGCTCACTAACTTTGCGCTGCAGCTTGATGCTCACAAGATTTGCGAGTTTACAAACCTGCAAAAATCCATCTTGTACTGCTCTAGGCAAAGTATTCACAGTCCAAACCCTGGCCTTACCGGCTCGTCGTGACCAATGAGGTGGCAGCATTGTCTGGGCATATTTTAGGTTTGAAGATGTAGCAACCGTTTTACCAACATTGTGCTGCTCTGATTGGATAAAACTGTGGTTGATAAATCCAGTTACTGAACAGGTATAGTACAAGTACTAATGATACTGTGGAACAGACTTTGTTTTGTGGAGCAGTTCTATCTGGCAAAGTCAGGTTACATGGATAAAACAAAGTCAGAAAAAAACAACCTCCATCGCTGAACATTGCAAACTTTACCTAAGTCTTTACAAAACTTTCACAGAGCTATTTTGAACATATGTTTCAAACAACCTGAGTTGACCAAAAAGCTGTACAAATTGCATCAGCATTTGGAGTTTGCACCATCGCTTTTGGCATGACTACTAGCTTTTCCCACCCTGCTGCACGTCTGCAGAGAAACATGCTCCTGCATGATAACTTAACTTCAATCAAGCTTTGTAACACTGGCAATCTCCTCTCCTCTCTTTGCAGTGTTTATGTGTGTTGGTGTGATTTGTGTGCCCAGCTCCTACTGCATGTTTTCACTCCCTCTGCATTGGGCTAAGCTGCACGATCACACAACAAAAGGCCATTGTGCTGCACTCAAAGCTCTGCTCCAGGGATCTGGTAGTGGGCCACAAACAAAGGCTGGTTACATTGTCCCAACACAGGCTCATGAATCAACTCCACACTGCGCTGCCAAAACAGCAATGGAAACAGAGCTGTGAGAACACGAGACTTTGACAAAGATCAGAACGAGAGCAGACAAATGGGTAGGGAGCGGGATGCACAGCTGGAGTTGGACAGCAGCGGAGATGTGGTCAGTGAAGGGATAAGGAAATGGATAAAGGGAGGATTCTGGAGGAGTAGAGCGCACACAGCAGGGGAGTGAGGTGAAGTCAGCGTTAACAGAGAGCTATGTCAACAGACAAGCCTGCTGGTGGGGCCGTAAAGTCCTGTATCCCGAGTCATAAGGGCAGAACAAGGCCCCAAACATGCGAGGATGTAAAGAGCCAATTAGAGCAATGAGAATTGGTTGTTCTCTCACATAATCAAACCTCTTCCGTTGTTAAAAAAAATGGCCTTCTTTGTTCGAATGTACTGTTTTTTTCTACACTGACAAGACAAATCAGCAACATATTCATCATAGCTCATGTGTTTAAAGAGCGGCGATTGACCAACACAGCGGTGCACATTTCACCTTTTCAGTGAGAGTGTGGAAAGTACCAGTGAGCGCTGAGTGACAAACACAAAACTCTGATTGACATCCGCAGAGCAATTGGTTTTCGATGTTGATTAGAAGCTGTAACAACCAAACACAAGCCTCATTTAATCTCCTTTCTTTGATATTTGCAAGAAATTGTCCCACCAATAATCTGCCTCAGCAGGCCTTGTGCCCCATTTAGGTTAAGTGAGCATACTGGTGCTCCAAAAAGCTAATATGATATAAGCCACAAAATGTCTTTCATAATGAGGTGAATGTAATCAAAAAGCATTATGTAATACCAACATCTTGACAGGCACCATGCCTTAATAAGGGCAAGGTGTATAGAAAAATGGTAAGGGACAATCAATGTTCAGTTATTTATTCTTTTGAAAATTCAAAGCAGAAACAAAATTGCAACTTTGCCAAAACAGCCGAAAGAAAACTTAGTTTTTTGGCAAATGACACCAAAGAAATCTAAACTAGCTTAAAACCAAATCTACTCAACTTTTAAAAGGACTCTGCAAGTGCACTGCTTCAAAGTCATGAGCCCACTGTGTTTCAATAAGTATGGGGTAAATCAGAAGTGGAGAGTTGTGGAAATCACTGTGGAGTAACTGGCCAAAAGTGCACTTCATCATGACAGGAAACCATAAAAGTGAATATGAAAAATAAGGTGATAGTTATGCGTTTTGTGTTAAAAAGTGACACAGCGTTGTTTTCACTGTGAAGAAATGGGAGACATATTTACCATTGGCATTCTTGCCGCAGATCAGGTGCTCATAGTGCTGCAGGACCCCCCACAGTTCCGCGTCGTTGTTCACGACCCCCTCCAGGATTTCTGAGCTCACTGGACAGAAGGCTGACCCAGTGTCCGGCGCTGAGTGACCCCTCTCGGCCATCAAGACCCGGGTTCCTATCTCCTCCACCAGAGCCTCTATGCACGCTGTCATGCATATAGCTGCGTACTCGTGGATGCGCACCGAGATGCGCGTGTCCCCCATCCAGCGGAAAAAGCGTCCTACGGAGAGGGTCAGGCCGCAGCGTGCAGACTTGCCCTTCCGCAGCAGTTCTCCCGAGCTCATGCAGTACATGGAGATAGCTTTGACCGTAGCAGAGACACAGTGGTCAGCCAGGGCCCAGCTGAGGATGAGCCGGATGGCGCTTTGGACCTCAAAGCGCGTGCAGCGGCAGTGCATGACGCTCAGGCGCTGGGCCTCTCTGGAGATGCGGATCAAAGCCCTGCGCAGGACACCGGACAGCTTCTTCACGGCTTCGGGGGAGAACACAGGGGCAGCTCCACCTTTTGTAAAACCACTTGCCACTTTACGCAGGATCTTTGCAACTTCCTCTTCAGTCCAGGGGAACTCCTCGAGCTCAGGTAACCGGGGACATTTGGAGAAGATGTCCTCTGGGTCTTCAGGTAGGACCGTGTTGACAGTGTCCCAACTGTTGTTCCTGCTGTTCATTGAGCCGGAGTAGTACCACCAGTTACCCCGGTGTGGAGCCGTCATGAAGGCCTGGGAGTTGGACTTGGAGGAGGACAGGCTGAGAGACTTGCAGGAGTCTCCCGCGCCGTAGCCCGAGTCCAGAGTCAGGTCCTCCAGTGTTTTCATGTTGCTCACACCAGCCATGTTGAACATCGGCGGCGCGGCTCGGGGAGAGCGGCTACTGTTTATCTACAGGCAGTCGAAACTCCCAATCGAGCTGGATAAACTGGTTACACGCCGCAACGCTTGTCAGGCATGCTTCCAAAGTCAGTTCAAAGCAAGCACGGCAAAATCCCTACTAGAAACCTGAGCGAGTTTTACCAAAAAGAGCAGCCAGAGAAATAAAAGTCTCACCTTTTCCCTTCAAGCGGAGAGATTTAAACTTTCTCCCACTGTCAAGTCTATAAAATAATGAGAGGAAATAACTCCCCGTTCTCTGGAAACAGCCGGTTTGAGTTGAGTGATGCTGGTTATGAAGAAAATTATGATTAGATGAGAAAACTCCAGCGTGTTGGTTTTGTGGGACGAACGCTGAGGTAAAGTCCGAGTTTACTTCATCTCTGTGCTGTGCCTGATGCTCGTACAGCAGACTGACGTGTGAGGGGCGGGACTAACAATCAGGAGGAACCCGACTTCTGGGTAAAGCCAATCAGCGCCTGCTTGTAAACTCCCCTAACTTTTAGCAGAAGTTAACTCATATTTACAGTGGAGAGGGTCATATAATTAATAGGGGTGACCACCAGCATATGATATTTTACTCGTGGTAACGCACTTTGTCGCGAGGGAATGGCGTGTCACATGACGCTTTTAAAGAAAGCCTAGGCTATATTTTTTAAATGGTTGCCTCAAAACGAAACAAACATTCAACATGAAAGACAGGCCTGTAATTCCCCTGCTGCCTGACACAGCAGACCCTTCTCTGCGTGTGCGCGCTCTCAGGGGTGCTTGGCTTGGTGCCCAAACATTGTCTCTAATCTCTAACCTACAGCCTGGAACAGAAACTGAATCTTCTAAGCCCTTGATGATGGTAAAAGAGGTGGGGTCGTGTTTTCTTTGATTTAGAGAGGCGCATCGAAAGTGCAGTTGAATGATTATTTAGCATTTTAAAAATACCGGGGATTTTGTCACAGCTATGGCACAGACTGGGGACCTTATTCTGAGATGTGTATGTCATCAACATTAACCTACAGCTGAGGCAACGGGTTGCAAAATTTGAACTTTTGTTTCAAAACAAAGCTTGAGCAAGTCCTCTAACAAAGGACTTTATCTCAGGAACTCGATGTATTTGTTGCTTCAGAACAGGTGCTATTGGTTATGCTTGAGTAAAAATCACAAGAGCAGGCTTACTCATCACTCACAGGTAGGGCGTGTCTGCATTATAGGTCTATTACATAATGGGTTTAAGACAGTGGAGTAACTTCATGACTATGTTTCAGAACTATACTAAAGGATAACTGGATTATGTGTTCCTTAAATATGGGCCGAGTCAGGGTTCACCTTAAAGCCACGCCCAGATGTCTTTGCTAACCTTTTCTTTATGGGCCTACAGCTTAAACATGTGTTGTGTTGTATGACCATAAATGGAAACACTAACTACACACACTCACAATGTGAATCACTGTCTGCCAAGTGTTAAATGAATAGGGAGTGAGCATTTCAGTTAAGTTTACTTCCTGTTTTCTCGAATGACATGAGAAGATGCAGAGTGTCTAGTGGAGATCACAGGAGGTTAACGCTTGCCTCATCCAGACCTCATATAGGCAGGGCGGTCATGAGCCTCTTATGCATGTTTTGGGGAAACATGGCACACAGAAAAGCAGAAGGGACATAAACTTCAAATTTAATTATGTGGTCAGCTGGTGTTCCTGTGATGTCAAGTGATGAACAGTTAAGAGGAAGAACATTTCTACTGTGAGCATGCAGCAGTTCAACTGCTTCAATATAAGCGTTGGAGGGGATTTTAGGTTATGTATTCTCATGAACTCTACTGAACTGCCTTAAACAGTCAGTCTTGGTCTGTAGCACCCTCATGTGGACACGAAGCAAACAGAGTTATGACTTTTCTTGTGGCATAATATTCAAATCATATGGAGTGTAAGCATAAAATTTTTATTTGCAAAAACAGATGAAAATAAAAGTACAATACATTCTTAAACCCATTCTCTACAAAACAATTTCATAGAAATTACCCTGGAATGTATATATTCCCACTTTTTTCTGTTTTTTACATATTGTCTCATATTTAAGAGTTTTATTTTCCATGTTTTTAAATAGACTATGTCAATGTTAAATGGTGAACAGATCTATTTCCACCAGAGGCTACAGTTGTTTAGAGGGCATTTAAACAATCAAACATCCTATAACCATTAGCCTCACATCTTCACCCTCTGCCACCCTTTTATATCAGTACCATGTTGCATAAACTGGGCTATTGGGACCCAAGCCTTCAGTCAGACTAATAGGAGCAGGTGGGCTCCTGCTGGACTGCAGCTGCCATGACATCTCCATCATCCCTCCTGTTTCAATTACACAGAACATCTCCCTCTCGGCACACATTAGCGAGAGACAGGAGAATATTCACCAACAGCACACTTGTCAAAGATAAAGTGACAAACACAAGCATCTGTACTTCATTTAACGTATTGGTAACAGTGCATCTCAATTTACAGTGATGGTACTGTGTTTCCACCTCCAAAGGCTGCAAAAGGCACACATTTGTGAGATAGCTATGCCTTCTTGTCTACACAGCAGCTGGACTGTAATCAGATTAAATCATGAGTGTCGTTTAACTAATTTGTTCAGGTCTTTTTGATGTAGTGTATACCATTCAATTTAACATTTAAATCAATCTCATTTTACATTTTAACATTTACATCTTCTGTAAATGTATGATAATTCACTTTAATTGTAGGTTCTATCTAGATGATTTTCAAGTTAGTGATCTGAACAGACACTGTCAGCAGAGTTCAAATGTGTGTAAACGTTCACAAATACAGTGTTTTTGAACTAAAGCACCCAAATATTAGTACATAAACTATGTACAATGCCATGAGAAATGAGAACTTAAAGTTTAAATAGATTGACAAAAACCCTGAAATGAATTTAAATCCAGTATTCTGGACAATTAATGCATGTAAAACTTTAAAATAGCAGCAAGGCTATGTAAAATGTTTGAACAGCACAAAATACATAAATAAAAAAGGTAGACAACATGAGAGGACATGAGCATTGAGAGGAATGGGGAGCAAAAGATTTGAAGATGATTCATGTTTTTGTCGTTTCTAATTACTAAATTATCAGTAGATTGCAAAATGTGATAAGCCACCTATTTACCAGGAGTGTTCCACAAATTTTACTTATGCTTATTAATGATATTACACAGGTAGTAGTTAAGATTTTTTTTTTTTTTACGAAAAAACATTTGTCCTACTTTACCTACATCACCATGTCTGTATCTACTGGAATAACATGTTGACACACATTCGACAAGGCTCCCTCATGAGAGCATTAGCAAAAACGATCTTAGGTTGTCTTTATACCTCCTTGTAAAAAAAAAGGTGCTTCCCGACACCGATAGCAAACACAACCTGCATTCACACACATTTAGAGAAGTATAGACGCACACATCTGCACACACATGTCCCCACACACACAAAAACAGCTGCTTTCCAGTCTGTCTTAAAAGATTGCACCAAAAAAAAAAAAAAAAAAAGGACAAAGAGAAGCAGAATACAAAGAACTTCCCTCTCTGTGTACAGTAGTTCAGTCAGTGAGGCAATGTGATGACTC
The DNA here is from genome assembly GCA_024416835.2 of Perccottus glenii. NCBI lineage: Eukaryota > Metazoa > Chordata > Actinopteri > Gobiiformes > Odontobutidae > Perccottus > Perccottus glenii. The sequence goes on along the minus strand of CM044563.2, from coordinate 17,213,114 downwards.
TCCGCTTTAATGTGTAAACAGCTCACTTTTAAAATTCTGCTTTAAGTTCCGTTTCCTCACTGACACGAGATAGGCCTATGGCGAAACAGAGGCTACCGTAAAGGAAGCTTGTTTCATACAAAGCAGAGTTCAGGCAGTGAGGAGCTCCGACCAGTCGCCCTCACTCACAGTGGCTCTGCTGTTCTTTTAGCACCCTGACCAGTAGACGGCGCTATCCCTTAGGAGTTTTCTTGTTCTGAGCATTCCACATGCCTCGTTTGGAGTGGTAGTAGTGAAAAAAGTTCCTCAAACGAAGCCTCTCTACTTCTAATCCGTTCTGCAGTACCCTGAAAGGAAACAAAGAGAGTGACATTTAACTAGGAACAATCAAGCTCCATCAAGCATAATGCAAGTAAAAATCCTATCGAAAAGCAAAAGCGACACACTTAAGCCACCGTTGTCTATTGGGTTACCTGTCAAGTAGCTCCCAGTCTTCTCCGCCCCAGCGGTCTTTGAATTCCTCTGTGTTCATCCCTCCAATCTTATCAAAATCAGACTTATAGATTCCAAACAAACCAAAGCCATTAACCTCCCAATAACCTGTAGAGGAAAAAAAACAATGTTGAAACCAAAAGGTGAAATGTTTTTGATGTGTGTTAACATTAATATCTGAAAAGGCTTTTTTGGTGAGATTGACAGCTGCGACCCTGTAAATAATAATAGAACGTTACCATCGGGCTCCCGTGGAGAGCTGCCGCAGCCGAGCCTCATGACTATCGGAGCAAAAGCCAGGCGTCCCTCCACGCAGTGTTTTCTGATGCTTTCCAAGATGTTGAGAGGGAAGTGGATGTGCAGATCACACAGGAACACAATACTATGGCTATCCTATAAACAAACACACAAATGATTCATTCAATGTGCAATATTAAGAAGCTTGTTTAATGGCAGCAGTCTATTATTTTATTTAATAATTGATAATAGTTGATAATAAAAAATAAATAATTGTATAGTTTTTTATAAGCTTTTTTTCCTTTGCACTGAAGGTTTACGTCAATTTTTGTTATAAAATGTATTTATTTACTCTGTGCAAGTATGTTTATGTGTAAGTATGAGACGTTACATCCAGGAAATATACCAAATATAGAAGTTCCTCAAGGCTATGACAAAAGCAGAAAGTTTACAAATGCAGAACTACAGTATTTGTAACTGTTCACATGACTTAATACAGGCTTTAAGATTGAAAAACAAAGAGGTCTAGCTTTAGCATCAGCAGCCAATCTTACAGAGCCTGCAGGTCATCTAGACATGACTGACAGAGCTGTCATCTTCCCATGACAGCACTGACACTCAATTGACGGATCAACGTCTGTCCAAATTTCTAGCTGCTTCTCAGCCCGCGGGGGGGGGTGCTCGACTATGTGTGATAGAGAGACAGCCATAGCGAGACATAAGGGCACAGGCACACAAAATAACCTGGGAACAGAGTAGATGTGACAGCTGTGGTAAACCCATGACAGTGGGAATGCAGCTAAGTGTCGGTGTGACTCTCTGTCATCCACAGCCGGGCTCTGTGGGGAAGTGGGATGAGACTGGGAGATAAGGCATAGTCCCATAACAGCCCCATCGAGCAATAATGTATTCAGAATGCATAAGTGTTCTTTCTAACTGTCCAGGCAGAAAAGGTCGTACGGTCAGTGTGAGTGGTTGACCTTCAGAATCTGGCTTTTTGCTGCCAGCTCACAGATTGTTCTCTCTTACCTCAATAGTGTCCACTCCAATCTGAAGTCCAGCTGAGCGTTCAAAGTTCCCTTCTCTCCTGAGATACTCATACCTGTCAAAAACAAACGTCCCAAAAATATTACACAGCCATGAATAAATAATGCAGGTGAATTGTATTTTTAACTTGACATGTTCAGTCTGCTGTGCACACACCGGGGCACACTGCTTTCTCTAAGGGCCTGTTCCACATCCATGTCGTCACTTTCAAAGTCGACAATAATGATACTGAAATTGTCATCCTTAGTTTGACGATGAAGATTTTCCATGTCGGAGATAAACTGCTGCACCCAGCGAGCCTGGTTTTTCACTAAAGAAAAAGTAAAGAAGTGTTAGGAAGACTAATGATCTTTGAGAAGGTCAACTGATTGTTTAATATTGATTGTGAATGAAATAACTTCTCTTTTGTCTGACCTGGCACCACAAAGTGCACCATGACATCTCTCCTCCACTGAAGCATAACGGGCTGGCAGAGCAGAGGTTTGGCATAAGCAGTGCTCCAGGGGGTGGTCCCGGGTCGAGTTGGGGGTTTTGTAGTGGGGGGAGGTGGGGTGGCGTGGCTGGGTGTAGCTGAGGAAGGGGCAGCTGCAGGCGCAGAGGCCAGGACAGAGTCTGTGTTCTCTGGGCTTTCGTCCCCCTGTCTGCTCCGATGCAGAAGCAGGTAAATGTATTCGGATAAACGCACCACACTGCGGCCTCTCTCCATTAACTCCAGCTCCACCAGGTAACGGTTACCTCTCGCCGAATCACGGCGCTTCTCGACATTAATGATTCGCAGCAGAGTGTAGATACTGCAGCATGGAAAAAAATCAGACAAGATTTGCATGCTCAGAAAGAGAACATATGGCAAGTATTATTAAATGTGTAAGAACTGAAGCACATCTAATTGGCACAGTGGTCTTCTATTATTGATCAAGCAAAGCAACTTTTGCATGTCTCTGTATGTATACTGAACAAGAATTTAAACTCACCACTCAAATTATGTGTGTCTTAGGCTGGCCACATTAAAAAGCCACTCTAAAATGTGCCTTTTATTGTATTGTATTATTCTATTTATATTTGGGAGAAAAATAAAGTACATAGAAAAAGTCTTAGTCAGTATATTTGGTAGTCTTATAGTTCAGCTCATGAAAAATGGGGACAAACACCAAAGTGTTTAAGTATATTTGTATTTATTATCTGAATTGTCTGTAATTGTTATTATTATTATTGTTGTCCTGTCTGTTGACACAGATGATTTAAAGCTTATATAATACTGTACCAATAGCAAATTCCACTAACTTGAGATGTGGTAAAATTACCAAATGGTTAACATAAGCAAACTAAGGTTGAGTTAAAGGAACATTCATTTTGCCTGGCTTTATTCTAATCCTACGCCTGCTTTTTTCTTACCCTCCATTGCGTTCGTTGAGTTTCTCCATGTACTGTGCCAGCACATCCACCACCTCGCTCTCTGCCAACTGAAGGTTTCCAGACACATTACATCGCAGGTCGTTCCAGTCAGAGCGCAGCAGCTCAAAGTCCATAGGATTAACAGAGAAAGTCCGCTGCCAGTTGATGCTCTCCTCTGCCCACCCCGGCCGAGCCTCAACCTCCTCGTAGCTGTAGTCCGACAACTCGCCCTCCTCAGGCTCTGGCTCTGCGTCTGGCTCAGGGTCGGGATTGGAGCGATTTATGTCTGGGTCAAGTTCTGCTGGGTTAGGGTCAGGGTCTCTTTGCTGCTGGGACTCTGTAATCTCTGAAGTTCTGAGGTAAGAGGTAACGCGTATTTGTGTGTTTTCAGTGGCGTTTACAGGAGGTAGTGGGGGATCTTGTAGACGGGGAGGCTGGAGTTTTGAATCTCCTTTGCTGTTAAGATAAGAAGTCACAGTTGTCTTTAAAGACTGATATTCCCCTTTTCTTTTGCTCTTCTCTATTTGTTTTCCTTCTGCAGCCTTGTTGGCAGACTTGTGCACGCTTTCATTCTGTGTGCTTATACTGCTATTGTGAGAACCTGTCTTCCGCTCTTTAGTTAAAGGGTTTGGCCAGAGCGGGGCACTGACAACATTCCTTCCTCCTGTTGTTCGTCCTTTAGCCCCAAGATTGACCAGCCTGGTTGTTTTTCCGGTCTGATACAAAAAGACCCCCGGAAAGACTTCTCTGGGGTGTCGAGAAGCCCATTCCCGCTCCTCTTTTCTCTCCCGACGCTGTTCTCGCTCCCTTTCTTTGGCATGCCGAGGCCTAGTAATGTAAACCTTGTTTTCTTCCTTCTTCTTGTTCCCAGTTGCATTGTTGTCATCATGGAGGTTGTTGCTATGAGCAGAGTTGCTGAGGATTTGCTTGGCACGGCTAGCGAGAGCAGACAAGGAGGACTTTTGGGGAAAAAGGATGGAAGGCTTATTCAGTTTTGGGGGATTTTCAGCTTCCTGGTCTCCCCCTGTATTCCTGCCAGGGTTCAGTTCTGCCGGACCGGTGCGGATCCATGACAGAGAGCGACCCCGTACTACGCTGTATGCATCAGACCGAAGCCCACCATGTTGGAAATCTGAAGGCACATTTCTGATGTCCGGCCTGATGTTTCCTCTTACCCACTCTCTGTCTCTATCTCTCCTAAGAAAGTGCCTTCTCTCTCTGCGGTGCATGATCCTGTTCATTGTGTCCTCTTCCTCGTCGGCCTCCTCCTCTTCTTCTTCTTGTTCTCTGACACCAGTCGTGGGACCAGGTCTCAGATGGTGATGGTCGAGATTGGATGTGTGGCTGGTGTGGTTCGGATGGGAAAGTTTTTTGGGCGAAGGTGTGCCGACAATCTCTGCTTCATCCTCTGCTTCTACCACCTCCTCTTCCTCGAGGAAATCTGGAAAATTGAAGGGCACACAAGCATGATATCAAAATGGTTTATACAGGATTTTTGCTTTTTTGACATTGTGACAATTTAGGCCATAATAAAAAATGACACAGTTTTAAACCCAAATTTAAACACACTGTTATTTGTTGACTTTGATACCAACAATGTTGAGAACACACAGTGAATACATATGAGAATTACATATTGAAGCTGTCAAAAATTTAGTTTTGTTAGTTTTCAAAAAATATAATTTGTATTTGTTTGTGTCTGTCTAATAGAACCACACATTTCGAAACACAAAAAAGAGTTTTACAAAAATATTTCATGATTGTGTGTTTGAGTGTCTGTAAACTTTTTTCCATCGCTGTATTGCATTTTTTTTCAAATTTGTGTTGATTTGATGTATTATTTTAAGGTATATGTATATGTGTTCATTATTAGTTACCATCGGGGTTGGGGAAGAAGAATGGTCTGTCATCTTCCTCCTCATCCATCTTCATGTATTTGTAGAAACCAAACCTGGTTGACATAATAAGATCACACAGACTAATGAATGCATTATCAGAAGTTCAGTGGGCCTTATAGCAAAATAAACTTCCTTTTTGTGAGATAGATCACTGTCCTCACATTTACATTTAAGCATACTTGAGTTAAAGCTTTTAAAATCCTTACTTTTCAAGGTAGATGGGGGACTCTCTGTAGAAGCACTTGTTTTCTCTCTCCATGTGGGTGAGTCGTGTGAAGTCATTGGGGTATACAAAAGACAGATAAACCTCAAGAATGAAAGAACAGAGCTGTGTCAAACACACATTTTGCAACAAGGACAAAAGCACTTGACACTAACTGAAGTTTAAACTTAAAACTTTATAAAAAATAAATGTATCATTGAATATTAAGAGCAGCATTCTAATGTCACTGAGCCTGCTGCTTATCAAGGCAGCGGTAGTACCCCATATTGTCCTAAAGAGGGAGGCAGCACTCAAGATGTGCTCATAGGTATGTTATAATACAGAAGATGCTTTTATGGTCTGTTCTAAGGAATATGATCAAAACAATGCTGATTCAATATGACAGCAGATGCACACACAGTAATCAGACTTGTTCATATGTAGAACGTAAACCACTACTGTAATCATGTTACCCTTTAAGACCCACTATCTTCTATTCAAAGAAATTACACAGACTTTGCACTGGTGAGCTGCAAAGTCAAGTCAATTCAGTGCTTGGTCTGACTCATTCTGACATGCGTTTGCACATGCAGCTTCTCTTTGTAAAGTCTAGTGTGAAAGGTGCATTCAAGTGGCAGGTGTGTGATGATCTAGAGAAAAGAAAAGTGCTAAAGATACTTACAAACTGCAGACCCTGATATCTGGCGATGGGAAAATCTTTCACAACATAGGTCGGGGAGTAGAGACAGGCAGGCAGAACATTTTCCAGACGGGACGGGTCGATCATAGGAGCTAAAAAAGACAGATAACGAGTGAGGTGAGACAATTATTTGACATCTTTGACACAAAAAATAATATATCAATTTCTGAATTCGACAAACTCAACAGGAAGATGGAGCGAGAGGAGAGAAAAGGGTGAAAACACAAAAAGAAAATGATAGACTTAATATAGCAAAACTGACAGCCAAATAAGACTTTGAGCCCGACAGCCAGCCAACCAGTCAATCAGACAGCTTATGACTAGCTAGAAAAACAGCAAGGGGGCAGAAAAAGGGGACAAGCTGAAATGATGACTGGCAGATTTACTGCTGTAGAAGGTATCCCGGGGGTCTGGCTTCAGCATATCGGCTCCGTGCTGCATGAAGCCCCTGCCTTCCAGCCCCTGAGGTTGAGAGTCCTCTGGGAGACGGATGTGACTGGCCAAGGTCTGGGGGATGTGGTCCACGCTGTTCATCTTCAGATTAGACTCGTCTAAAAAAAGCACAGACAGAGACTTAGTCAGAGGTAGAGTAAGCGCTGAAGAGAGTGAACATCACAAGGCCTTTTAAGATGAAGACTGGCAAGTTTGGTTTTTGCTGATGAAAGGGAAATGTACATTATCTGTGTAATCCAAAAAGAGCCAAAAGCTGAAGTCAGAGAGTCAGGAAAAAAGTTGGAAATAAAACCAAAGCAGAGGCGAGTCATAATTATACTAATCAATGGCCGGGAAGGAAGAGAGAGCATGTGTGATTAATGGCATGTCAGGAGTAAGGCCTGATGGGCGAGATACTTTGTAATTAACAGGGTGGTCAGCATCATTTTATTCTCCAGGGGCGGCAAGAGTGCACACTGAGCTGTTTGTGCTTTCTGGACTGTGTGCGTATTAGTTTTCTTTTCAACAAAGAAGAATAAGGCATCTGTTGATCACAAACTGTACCTTGTTACTACAACATACTGTGCTATAGCCCTGACTTTTTGTTCTCCATCTTACAGCCCCCCGCAGTCAGATGCACCCCGTCGTCTAGACAGCTGCCTCAGAGTGTAATGACCACATACATTTTTAATCTTTAATTCATAGTTTAAATATCAACAGCCAAGATGTCCTTCACTATGACTATCTACTTTGCAGAGCTTAGACAAATATTAATAGCGTTACAAATAAATTACCTTGTTCACTTTTTTTTGTTCCTTTAATTGACCAAATCTGAATCCTGGAAGTAAATAGCCATATTTTAAACGTGATTGTGCTTTCTGTGTTGCTAGTCAGTTTGCAATATTAGTATGAAAAACAACTCCACTGAAAGTATAAATACTATGGCATTGCATGGATTTTATATATTCACATCAAGCTTTCGTTCCCCCATTCTCACACACATTAATACACCAGTGCCCCGGACACTGGAGGCAAGGATATGGCATCAATACGGGGTCACATTAATTGAAAACGAAAAAAAAGGAATTAGAATCCACCAGCAACACAGAAAAAATATGAAAATATCTCCTTTTATGTACCCAATATTCTGTCCTTTTTATGTTCAAACTGTCTCAGCCTGTCTGACCTCTGTGACCCTCAAGCAAGTGTTAAAAAAGACCCCCTGCTTTTCTTACGACATAGGCTCGTTTAAACATTTAAAATTGAGTCAACCTAGAAGCGTGAACGTAAGCTTAGAAACTTAAACAAAGAAACGTAAATAAAAATGGAATTGTAACTGTAGCCTTGAAAGCGTAAACAAAGCAAATATTTTCGTAAATGAAAAGGGCTTTTTTAGTAATATATACTATGTTTACGCTCCCTATCCTTTGCTTTTACAATCCAAACTCTACGATTAAGAATAATACTCATTCATTATTCATGAGCCTGTGTTGTGGGGGTGCGGGTTTAGGGAGTTTCGTCGTGAATATCCCAGATTAAGGGGGGAAATTGAAAAAGACTTCTTTGACCTACGTTACAGCTAAATGGAGGACAACTGCTTATCAAAAGGTGAGTGTATTAATGTCTTTTTCTTTTTACAATAAACAAACAATTGCCACTGTCCGACCTAGCTTCCTCTTCCTCTGACATGGTTCAGCCAATAGACGGTGACAGGCTCAATTAAGTACATTCTTAACTTTTGAATTGTAAAAAGCCTTTTTTATTTATGAAATATTTACTTTGTTTTGTTTTCAAAGCTTTGGTTACAATTCTGTTTTATTTACATTTCTTTGCTTACGTATCTGACATTTAGGCTTTTAGTTTATCAATTCCAATTTGATGTGTTTATGTGACTGAATTTTAAATGTTTAACCCAGCCTATGTCATAGGACAGAATATTGGGTGCTTAGGAGCATAAAAGGAGATATTTAAGACTAAGTGAGCCACAACATTTCACAAAATTTAGCACAAAAGTGACTCCAGAAATGTTATTGTTAATGTGAAAGACAGAGAAACATTTAAAACACTTTTCCCTGCATGTGAAGTTTGACTAAGACTAACTGCTGAAGTCTTTAACTCACACAAAATCAAAGCAATGCAACTTTGAACAATATACATTGTGTTGCAGGTAATCAAACACAGCCTCATACTACAATCTTGGTGCTACTCTTGTACATACTATATCAAGACAATGTGTCAGTTGCTTTGTTGTGCTTTTTGAAATTTCCCTCATTATGCCTGCAGTAAAGCCGTTACAAATTCAGCAGCTACAACTCTTCTCTGTGTGCTGATCCCTGGCAGTGTAATAAACCAACAATATCACACAAATAATGAGATGCACTGGGCTTTAAACCAAGACAAATATTCTGCAGTGAGCTCCTCTGAAAACGACGCTGGTCAGACATTCAATAACCTGCAACAAAAGATTGATTTTCTATTGTGTACTCTTGTTAAGTAATGCATACACTCAGGGATTATTATTAATGTTCATTATTCCAGACACCCTGCCTTTTTAAATAAAGGCACTTAAGTGATAAGATTGGACTCACTGAGTAAAGTAATAATAATGTGTTGTTAAGTGCAGCTGAAGACATAATTATATTAACGGGTAGCCAAAAGTCCTTGAACAAGCCAAAACATGACGATGCTGTCAAAAAAAAAAACAACCTTTTTAGAGTGAGAAAACTAAGAAAGCCTTATCACGGAGATGGGTGGAGAAGATGCTACTGCCTCACTCCTATGACATCATGTGCAGTGGAGCACAAAACCTCTTTCTTCTCTGTCATAGCTGGCCATAAACAAAACGGCAGTAGTCAGCGAACATCTCCTGCAAACTCCATACATCATATTTTTGCATGAGAGGTATGGGCTGGGCTTGTTATTCACACTGTTGCTGAATAACTGTGGCACACTGCTATTCTTAGTTCTTTGTTAGGCATTGAATCAGAAAAAAACAGCGTGCTCATCTCTGCTGTGACTGACACCCAGAAAAAAAAAAAAGAAAACGAAGCATCTATCAGATTGTGTTGTCACAAAGAGATGAGGTGACAGGCTTTGAAACTGATAACCTGCAGCTGGGTGTGAGGAAGAGTGACAGTGCTGTCAAGGTCAGGACATAAATACAACACCTAAGCCTGTAGTTAGAAGGTGTAATAAGCAGTATATATATATATATATATATATATATATATATATATATATATATATATATATATATATATATATATATATATATACATATATATATATATATATATATACACACATATATATATATATATATATATATACACACATATATATATATATACACACATATATATATATATATATATATATATATATATATATATATATATATATATATATATATATATATATATATATATATATATATATATATATACTCACAAAGTGGAAAATTATTGAAATACAACCACTTTGTAGTTTGTAAATCAACAAGAGGTGCAGAGTCTGGTTAAATAATGGCCTAATAAGAAATCCTGAAAATCCTGCATTCATTCTATAACACAGAGTGATGACTTTCATCCTGATTTATCAAGTAGAGGTGTAATGTTATTATGTCAGCAATATGTTATGATAATTATGAACACTCGATGGATATGCTCATTTACACAAAACAACAATGAGCATGAATGAATAGTAAATTGCCTGGTTTTTGTAACCACTTTGTAGTTTTTGTAAAGGCTTTCAACAAGAGCCCTGTCTGGCAGAGTCTGGTTAAATAATGGCCTGGCCAAAAGAAATCCTGAAAATCCTGCATTCATTCTATATTGGCAACACAGAGTGATGACTAAAGACGTTGTACTATTGTAATTTATGAAGTAATTTCTTTTATCATTCATTATATTAAACTTTACATTATATCAGTTATCTTAAAATAGTCCTATCTAATAAAAAACTTTGAAAAAAAAAGGCTTACTTTGCAAACAACACAGAAAGGTGCAGATGAGCTGTTACCTGTATACAAGGAGATGTAGACCGAGTCAATCACTTCATATTTCAGTCCAGGGAGGAATGGGCGCCACTGCAAGGAAACAGAAAGAGAGCCAAAAAGAGAGTAAGACAAGCTAATTTTAAATAGATTTCACAATTACCGCGTCACTTCTGCTTAACCGGGATATAATCACAGGAGACGGGTCATTTTCCGACACCTTGAGATTCACACATAAATACAAACAACTCCACCGGCTCATGCAAATGCCTCTACATGTTTACGCACAGTCACAAATGCACATTAAAGTACACACCGTTAATGCTTTTGATTGTGCAGCAATTCACATTTTGCCGTTTATGCAGTTAAAAAGCGGCATATTGTGTGCTGTTACTAGATACAAGCATTGACACATTTGCACATAAGGACACATATACTTTATTGTATACGACAAAGAAGGACGCAATACAAAACATCCTGCCGAGCGCCCAGCAGGGAGCAGCTCAGTGGGCTAGACAAGTCTTCAGCGATGTGTTGTATTTCAAGGCTGTTTTCAAGGTTGATGCAGAGGGGTGTCAAGGCAAAAGTTAAAGAGGACAGAAAAGTGGAGACAACATAAGTTTTAACAACACTTATGCTGCATAAACTTCAGAGGAAGTGCTAATCAAGAAAACCTTCAATGTTTATTTCAAGAGCAGATTTAACACAAATAGAACTATAGCCATAACCAATACTTGTCATCTTTACACTACCAGCAAATATGAACTAAGACAGTTCCATGCTAGTTATGCAGCAGCAGTACTTCTGAAATGATAAAAGTAAGGACCACTGTGCAGAACAGCAGCAGGCAGCTAGCAGTGTTATTGTATGATCCACATAGTGACATAAGAGGGGTTCAAATAATATAGCAACTAAAGGTATGTGGTTGTAAAGAACATTTATAGCTGGTACATTTCGGTTCAGGTTATGTTTCCTCCCCCAGGAGTTTATTGCCTTTGAGAGGCAGAGTTTTGTTTGTTTCCTTCAATTCAATTGGCCACTCCAGAGCCACAAGCACTGTGGAAACCAGGTTGTTTTGATGCTGTGACACACAGAAGGTAATGTAATAAAAAAAACTCTGACCCTTCTTATTTTATGTAAAAATCAATTTAGCTCTGAAGACCAACAAGATTAGCAGAGAGTAAACACTTGAGTGTATTAATTATATATATAAACGTGTAACATTTTGTTCTGTAACAACAGAATTGCTTGTCAGTTGAAATCTGTGATGGAATAGATAGACCAATTCTAAATAGTGAGATATAAAGTCCATTGCACACCTTCCTTCTTTATTTATATTGCCAATTGAATAGTGAGTTAAGTGTCGACTATGTGGCAGAGTGGACACAAGAACAAGACAGATGGTAACAAGCATAACCCAAATGCCTAAAGGAACAAGACAAGGAGACAACAATCCGTATTTATTCATTTAACCTTTATTTATAGCTAAAGGTTTAGATCCTACGCAACAGTGTCTATCCAAAGCCAGTTATTCCCAGCTAAAATGTTAAAGAGAACTAAAATTAGGGCCAATATTAGCAGCACCTGGAAATATGGTATATCCCTTGTCCAATAATAATAATAATAATAATAATAATGCTTATGTTAATATGATTGGTTTAGTTTCAGATTTTAGAAAATTTCAAATTGAGCTCTTTTCAACCAACATTTCTCTATTTATGAATAATGAGTATAAGAAACAGCTAAAGTTCCGCAGCAGTTCTAAACTATTACACGTGGGAAACAAAGGATGTGGTAATTCTTAATGAGGTTCCCACGAGTACTTTTACCGAAAATGTACACTTCTTCACCTCCAATTCACTTCACATTTGATTGAAAGTCGCACATTGAAAATAAGGGCTCTCATTGACCTGTGTTCGTATTTCGGTTGCCAGACAACTGTACAACCATAGCAACAGTGGTTTCTCTGAAAATAACATGTCGCTAACATGCAAAGAATTATGTTTTGTAGTTGTGGTGCTAAATAAGCAGCAGCACAAGAGTCATAGTTAACACGCTAATGAGTACATATTGTTTCTTTGTTGTTTGTCAGATAAAAAAAAAAGGGCAGAACAGGTATTTAATTTTGGAGTATTTTTTCCATTATTTGTAGAGGTGTGAAAATGTTCTGCTGATATCGGTCAAACTAATGAGAACAGACATTGCAGTATGATGTGTGCTGTAGATTTGAATCATGACTTTGATATCTCCTTGTGCTGTGGTGTACTGACAGGCAGTTTGTCAGCTGTATTAACTGTACTGTAAAACTAACAGAGAGGGACTGCTGACAGAGCTTTGCAAACGTTTCTTTCATAAGACTCCTGAAACAAAGGGTGGTATAAAAAGTTTGCATCAATCAAAGCGGTCTTTATAAACTCATATGAGCAAAGCAACAACTCATCAAAGAACATATACAGTATAAGGGTTTCAAGTATACATTGCAGGATAAACTAGTGCTGCATTAATGTGCTTCTTGGATAGTCCAAGTCTGACTCGCTGATTAGTTACAATACAAATGTTATTCTTTTTTTTTTAGCATACCACAACAAAGTGAAGTTTAATGTCTATATTAGTGCAAATATAAACTATACTTTTTAAGTTAAAGGTGCATTGTGTGAATGTCTGTTTCAAACAGTCACACCTAAATTGCAATATATGCATTTATTTATTTTGGAAAAAAATATAATTTTTCTAGACAAGCTCCACAGAAGCCAGTTGTTGTCAGATGTTCCTTTACTTCCTGTTCTGATTTAAATGTTTTAAATGGGTAGGCAAGAATAAGGCTTGGACTTTGGCCTACACCCTTATGGTCAATGTGAGCTTTTTTTTTTTTAGGAATTATTGTTTTCTTTTTCTCTCTCTCTTTTGCTTGACCTGAATAAACTAAACTAAACTGTTTGTTTTTACAGCTGCCTAAAGAGAATAAACACTGCTAGAGAAAAAGCACACTTGTGATTGTATATAAATGACCATCAGACCCATTTCTACTTGAATTTGTTCAGAAGAGAGCCACATCTGTTCACATGTGTGTAAGGTGTGGAATAGGAATCTGCACTGTTGCCACGAGATGTCGTCAAAAAGGCCGAAAAACAACATAGCCCACCTTTAAATCTTCTACTAATATTAAGACTGGCATTTCAACTTCTTTAGGTTACTGTGCATGGACTAAAAACAGCAATAGCTGTCCTAGGGAAAGACACTAAACCCTACCTTGGCTCCAGTGTCTCCAGTCTGTGAAGCTGGTGGATGAATGCGTGTGTGTGTGTGTGTGTGTGTGTGTGTGTGTGTGTGTGTGTGTGTGTGTGTGTGTGTGTGTGTGTGTGTGTGATGAGGTGAATGGACGCTTGATATACAGTGCATTGTTAGAAAAGCACTAAATCAGTGCAGCCTTCTTCAATTTTCTACAACACATTTTTCAGATGTGCCCAACCCCACTTGCATGCTGCATTTGTGTGATTAGTGATGTTGGCAGTAATGAGTAGGCTGTTGTGCGTTGCTATGGAGCTGTCAGCTATGGTTCCTGCTAGCTAAACATCAAGGACTCCTGTCTATCACAGCATCCTCTGATCCACTCTAAGACACTGAAGAGACAAAGGCTACAATGTTTTGCTCATGTACAATTACAGTACACCGAAAGTTAACAGTGAGACACAATAAACTAGAGCGTCAAAGCAAAGACATTTAGCATCTAAATGATTATGCTCTTCTGTCACTTGACAGCTAAATACAACTAAACACTCCCATGCTAGAAGATAAATGCCATAAACATTGGAAACACTGGCTCATTTTTCTCGACACGCCATATGCTGCCTGAGGACGAAGGAACAATATTCAAAGAAGGATGAGGAGGTGGATACAGGGGGTGTTTGATTTTCTCTGTTGAATTATATATTAGACAAAGTCTCACACGCCAGGCATTTTAGTTAGACAAATGAGCTCAATAACCACGGCAATTACTGACATGTCACATTCGTGTGTGATTTGAAACTAGTTAGTAACGTTAACATGCACTGACAAACAGTACAAAAAGAATATTATGAGAAATTGTAACGGAATATTTGGAATACCAAGGCTAGTCCGGAAAGTAGAGACAAAAAGCTGCAGTTTAACATTTTGTATAAATAGTGCAAACCTGCTTGAACATGAGTGGTTAAAATACACTCATATTTATGCAACAAAAACGCCTATAGTTTAACATTTCAGCTGAATAAATTCACATTCTCCATGACCTAAATATACTTATAGCAGATTCCCAGCATGTTATACTTTGTTAAACCAAAGACCCATTTTGGGTGATTGCCAGGTCATTTCCAATTACAAATGCAGGATTGCTAACTTCCTCAAGGCCATGAAAAATTAATTGAATACTTAGTTGGAATTTTCCTACTGCTGAAGATATTACGCCAAGTCTTTCCAAGAGCCTATGAGAGGAGTTTAGGATTAAAATGATATAGGCATATGAAATGTTGAATGACAGGGGCAGAATAAATGTGGGTGTTGGGGCGAAAGCTTGCATTCAGAAGATAAAATGAGACGTCGTGTGGGACAGTGAGCTCTAGTATGTCGATGTTGATATATACACAATGACAAGAAGAATGCGTGGCATGAAAAGAGATGAATAAAACACTACTATAACATGATTAAAACCTTGACAAGTGCTCACTCAGTGGTTTTATGAACAATGACTGCGCATGTTTTACAGTACACAGTGAGGGAAAAGAAGAAAGGCTAAGCTGAACAGTGTGTTTACATGATAGCAGTATTGACTGGTATTGACGTTGGTGTCTAGAGAAGGAGAGGTTCGGCTCATGAAAGGTGTTCAATGTTATGACTGATTTCTGCAAAGACAAATTGTTTAAAAGCTTATCACAGCTGATTCATGTCTACAGTATAGTGTGGGGCCTGTATAAACAAAGACTCTCAAAGATAAAGGTAATTTATGGGATAAAGACATGTGTAGGTTTTGAAACGGCGAGAAGAATGTAATGCATTTGCGTGCTATTGAACGAACAGGAATAGATTAATGAGGTAAATGAGGAGGCAGTGAAAAATATGAGCAACAACTGAGGCGTAGAATATAACTCCATATGTTTCTGAGCTGCTGCACTAGTGTCAGCCCTAAAGGGTGAAGTGGGAACGTATCTGAGCCTGCTAAATTATTTCCAGAGAGAAATGACACACACTTAGTTTACCAGCTGTCTCCAGGTCACACAGACCAGACACGGTTTATGTTGTCAGGATCCAAGGTGCGAGGTGGCCGTGCACATGTGAACAGACGTGCTTGAGACCGCAAATATGTGCATACTTGGGTGTGTATAAGACGAGGTGGGCAGTTTGAGACTGGAGCCTGGCAGGAGCGATAAAACAGAGCCATTAAAATCTTGCATTTAAATCCCACTCTGCCATCTCTCTATAAACTTGCCATGACTAATTAAGGCATGACTTTCTTCTTCTTTCTCTCTCACTCCCTTTTTTGTCTTAATGGCACTGCTTAATGGCCAACTTTTGCCTTTAGTCACTCGAATGCAGTTCCATTACAGCAGAGGCAAACCTAGCCCTTGATTAATTATTTACCAATCAAAACAAATAATACCACATTGTGACATTATATTTGTGACATTATATTTGCATGACATCAGGTGAATCGCAGGGCTAACACGTAGGGACACACATTTAATCACTATATAGACAGTTTTAAGCTGGAGTAACTATAGATTAACCTGACTGGCTAGATGGAACTAAACATGTCCCCTGTCCCACAAAAGGGAAGGTTCTTAAAATATTAACCTGAGTCGTGATTGGATTTACAACCACAGTTTCATCCAATCAGAGCAGCTCCATGTTGTTTACGTTGATAGCTGCAGCAAAGTTAACCATAGACACATGGGGCCAGGACTCCCCAGCAAAAGAGATTTGTAATCTCAGTGTGACTTTTCCTGGATAAATAAAGGTTAAATAAAGTAGAAAGTTCAGGAAGGACATATACAGACTCCACACAGAAAGGCCACTGTGGGTCGGACCTAAAATTAAACTTACAAATACACATAATGATACAAACATGTGATTGACCATTACTTTGACCAACTCTAGCTCATGATTTGCAAAATGTAGTAATAGAAACAACTCTTCAGACCCATTTTCTCTGGTCTGTAACAAATGAGAATACTTTGACTATTATTTCAGTTTGACTAAGGATAGAATAGCATCACAAAAGCCACTGTTAAGCTCTTCACCTTGTCACTGGTGTGTACTAGACTAGAGCGACATACAATACACATTCTACACAAGTCCTTTACACAAAGAGAAAAAAACGCATATATCACATGAAAAATAGCTTTGTAAAACTGAAACCAAAAAGTGGCTAATTTGCACAAAAATACATAAATACACATAAATATCAATGTCTTTCCTTAATGGATGAGGATAAATCTTTTAGTATGAGGCTGTTTGTAAGAAATCCCACATTGCCAAGTGAGCATAAAAGGAGCTACTGAAGAGCACAGACATGTGCATGGTCCTGAGAACCCAAACACTTGCATGCACCAATGAGTAACTTTCCATTTAAACTAAACATTTACAGTTGACTAGGTGTTGGAGGAAGACTGGAAGAAAATTAACTTCTGTACCCATTCTAATAATCAGCTCATTCACTGACCTGTTGCTATACAACCAGAGTTTCCATGCCTTTGGGTAAAGTCTTATCCTGTCTTTAACACTGTTTTTTTTCCTCTTGCAGCCATTCGCTTTTAATTCCTTCACACAATTTAAAGAAGACTCCAGTACAAAGCGAACCAGGTTTCTCTTTCTTAGTTCCTTTGCTAAGAGGTAACTTTAGGACACAGTTTGTGTATCTGATATTTACTTCCCTCTCGTTTCTTTATAAAGAGTGCTGTTAAACAAATACATCCCCAGAGGAACAGCCCACCTTTGACCATGCAATCACAGCTTGGCACGAAGCAACAGAAGAAAGTGTAGTGAATCCTTGCTATCTTCTCTTTAACAAATGAGCGCTTGGGTTTCTGTGGATTTATGGAGCCCTGGGCTTTTGCTGTTGTGGGCCCGGTCACGGTAAATCTGCTATTTTTGTCAAGGTGTGAAATAAATTTGGTTGTTAAATCAGGTGCAGGGGCCTTACTAAGAGAGTATTCCACGCACACAAACACACACTGTCGATCAGAGTTCGTGCTTTGCTGCATGATGCCCATACGCTTCATTTAATTGTTTCAGTAGTACTTTGGTGGCCTCATGGGTAGCTCACAGAGGATGTGAAAGAGACAGCTAGAGACTTTGACGGGGTACTCACACTGCTGAAAGGATGATGATTTGACTAAGAAATGCCACACAGCATTCTATATACTACTATATCTATTATTTGATATACTTGTAAAGAAACCAACACCTTCAGTTTAAAAGCTGCACATTTCTCCATTTTTCTGACAACTTCTATTGTTTACCTAAAGAAGCAAAAATGTCTCGTACAAGAAAACACAACAAAAATAGCTTTGTATTGAACAGGAAAAGACAGTGTGGCCCGATGTGGTTATGTTGCTACGGGAACCAGCAAGAAGACAGACCATGACAGTAGGACTATTTATACAGCCAGGCTCTAAATATTTCTATATTAATAACAAAAAAGACAATAGTTACAGTAAAATAGTGTCCTTGTGGATTTTTGGCTTCAATTACTGTGCAGCTATAAAAAGCGACTTTGTTGCAAAAAAGTTGCAAGCTCTGCATTGTGTCTTTTCAAAACTGTGTCTTGTTATGAATGGAGTTGTCACAGGCTTACATCATAAACACAACAAAATAATAAGCCATACAATACATCAGTAGTCAGTGCCACAGTAAATACACATGCAGGATTTTTATACTTTATCAGCTCTTCCTGAAGTTATTTATGATCATTTGTAAATGACTGATGTCAAACTAGTGAGGGGGACAATATGAGTCACCCCTGAAATGGCTAGTGTTTCCACAGCGTTGGCGGTAAAAAAGTCCACCAATGTGTTTCTTTATGAGAAATAAATCATATTTGAAAATGTAGATGTGGTCTCATTAAAGGTAATGTATGGTATTTTTCTTGTGCTGGAGGAAAACAGTTTAATCACCTAATAGCATATTGTAAAAGGTAAGCTTTAAGCTTCAGGTTTGATGGAATGTATTAGTATTTTGCAGGGTCAAAAGGAGTAAAGAGATTTTTTGGGTAATGCAGCGTTTAGTAAAATAAAGTGAGCGCAAGTTCCCAAAGTGAGCGCAAGCCATAAGCCTTGCTGACACTATTCCAAACTAAAAACAACTGCTCATACAAAGCACTTTTTTTTTTTAATTGGATAAAAGTACATTAAATATTGTTATAATATGTTTATCACACAAACACAAGTTTCTTTTGAGAAAATACAGAGATTTGAGTAGGACAGACTGTGGGTTTTGTCTCCACCTTTGAGAGGACTGCTGTTGAAACTATACTGGAGGAGTGACCAAAGTGGTAGAGTGCACTTATTTAGGGAAAGCCTTACCTCCTTTGACAGTGGAAAAGCCTTTTGTGCTTATTCAACCAGAACTATACAGTTCAATTGGAAATGTGTCTCCTTAATTCTCACACCTCACAGTCAACACGCCACAAAACCAAGACAGCAACAATGAGCCCAAACTAAGATATAAAGTAGCTGAACGCCACAGAGCCAAGAGGAAAGTGAAAGTGTGGCCAAGGTTAAAGAGCTGTAAAATGATTAATGGCTCATGGAAGGAAGCAACAAAACAAAACAAAAACCATGACAGGACAGTTAAGCAGATAAAGACTTGGGTAGGGAATGACAAGAGGTAATAGGAATAGAGAAATGCATGAGACGATAATGGCCAGGGTGCTCTCAAGCAGATGGAGAAAAAACTTTAACCTTGAGGCTGAGAAAATGACACTTAAGTCTTTTAAAAGAAAAACTCGTATTACTGTTGCTGCTCTGGCACAGTTGATGGTCACCATGATGGGGATAACCTGGGGCTTGTTAAAAGAATCATTTCATGCACGCACCACTGCTCTCTTTTATCGTCTGCCTGGCTTTGCGGCAGGCATGTGGGCTCTCGCATGAAACATCGTCTCGAAAATTAAGCCCCACTCGTCTCTGAGCGTCGCCTGAGGTGTAGAACAGCACTACTGAGAGAAAAAGTTTAGGAGAAAAAAAATCTAAACTTAGAGGAAAAGTAAAAGCATAAGATGGACTAAGTGACGGGGGGATGACAGATGACAGAATGAAAGGAACCTGAATGACTTTTAAATGTGTTTTTACTGCCTCGGGCACCAGAAGTGACATGTGAAGTTTTAAGTCGGCAAAGTGACGAGATGTTTGCAAAGAGGTAAAATTTATGTTATACAACTTAAGAAAAGTACCTACCCCGACTTCGACATGATCCGAGCCCTTGTCATCCTGCTTATGGAGGATTTCAAAGTAGTACCGCCTTGAAGAAATCAGGCTGAAGGGAAATAAACAGAGAAAAAGAAGTGGAAGATTTGATTACATAAAAACATGTCTTCATTAGTGGAGTTTACCTCAAGGCAAGTTGTTCAATAAGCCCGCAATGCAGTGAGGTAAACAGTTTGAGTGTCTATGAAAACATACATCAATTGGCAATCTGTATGGGATAATCAGACCCAGACATAACTTTGCGCCACAGGGAGGATGGCAGGAGAGCAGGCAGCAAGCCCAGATATTATATACGCCTTAGGTCCTGAATAAAACACTGCTTCGGAGCCAGAGAGGGTAAATCAATGCTTCACATAAATCAACATTTTACACTGATAGTATTTCTCCGGATATCCTAGTTAGACTGAGTAGAGGCCCAACTGAGGCTCTACAGTTTTTATTACGGATCAATTCCATACACACAAAAGCGGCAGTATCTGTTGCTCAATAAGAAAGAAAAGTCAAAGTGTGTCAATGCACACACATCTTATTATAGAAGAACACAAATTTTATTAACAACGTCATAACATATGTTACAGTTCCATGTGAGTTTGCAGTGTTCATAAAGTTTTCTTTGCTAATGCCCTGCCAGACCACAGACAGATTGCAAACAGTTTTTTGAGGGGGATTATTCTGTGAGTGTTCCAGTTGAAAGGAAAGGACAGAGGCTGAGAAGAGGGACAGTCACGTGTTGCCTGGATGTGATGGCTGCTGCTGCATCATGAGGCGGCCTCATGTCCCATATTCAACAAATCACTGCAGGTGCTGGGAGCAGTGACAGTGCGCTAAGGTCACTCTCTCATGAATAGGCAACAACTCCTGGTGCAGCAGCGTACATGGCAACTCCGGCAGTCAACTTGTCCTTTAACAAACATTAGAAGCAATACGAAACACACAGAGAATTTGGTTTTGTCAAATTATGGCTTTGCTAAAAGGGGAAATGTGTCTATGATAAGGTTAGGTTTATTCTCTGAATGTTACATATGGTGAATAAAGTTTTATTTTTAAGATTTATTTTAGGCCTTTTCAACTTTATAAAAACTCATGGAGCAAACAGACCAGAGTCAGGTTTTGAACTCTGTTTTTTCTGCTTTGTGCTCGACCAGGTGAGCGACAATAGTGTACATTGTTTGAAATACACAGATGAATTTATCCAACTATCAAACTGATGCAAGCAGGCAGGAAATGTCTTGATATAGTTTAAACTGCAACATTGAAGCATAGAAAAAACGTGTTTGATTATATAATTTCCATTTGTTAACTAATGCCAACAACCCGCCTTTTGCAAATGTATATGATATATTTATTATTAAGAACCCACAGTCAGGAGTCTGCATGTCTTCAATGTGGGGCTCTTTCAACGTTCTTCACAGTCTGAACCATGCATGTAGGCCTGGTACTTTTGAGATTCTGATGGTATGATAACCTTGGAAAAATATCATGCTATAATGTTATCATGGTATTGCAGATACACATTTTAATGGTTTTAATCTCCTTGTAAATTGGACATAGTCAGATCTATGGGTTTATATAATTGTTAAATAATGCAGTACAATAGAAAATCCAAATACAATTCTTCCAAACACAGGACCACTTTCTGGCCTTGTCTCTTCAGCTCATTTTACATGAATAGGCTGCCACGGTATTTGTGTTTTTCAATACTGTAATTATTATAGCACTTTAAAAGTGTGGTATACCCTGAAACCGGTTATTGTCCCATGACTACATGCATGTATAGGTCATTTGGTAAATCTAACTTACCCAAAGTAAATTATTGTGAGAGTCTATGGTTATCTATCAATGTTAGTCTCCAAGTGTCGATTGGTGATGATCCAGGATGTACCTAAGCCTAAGCAGCTGGGATAGGGTCCAGTCCCCCGTCACATTATTGAAAAGATTTCAAAGCATTTCAAACTGTTTTAGAAGATACCCTAAGTTCACCATACACCCAGTTAGGTAAATTAACATTGGACTTAAACGCTCTGTGCTTTACTGATATGTCTCTATTGTAAAAGAACATTTGTCTAACTGTCAACATTTATTGCTATTTATTTTTGAGAAGTGCTTGAATTGTTTAGTAACTAATCATAAGGAAACTAAAGGTCAATGACAACTGAAGACAAACGACTCCCAAATCCATCAAAAGAAACATTGTTTGCCATGACATAAGTACATTTCATCCTCTAAAAAGGATCAAATATTATTAGGAACTGTTAGGGCATTTCTTGGTCTGTTATTAGAGACTCCATTATTTTATTTCAGGCCATAATCCTACTCCATCTGTAGTTCAATCTAATCCCCGGGCTGAATGTGAAGTGTGACGGCGCGGTGCTTCTGACTCAGACTGATGCACTAAAAGCAGTGACACGAATCAACCATCGTCCAAATCCAGCCTCAATAAAACATAGTCTGTCAGTCAATCAGGTTTGTGCTGAAGGATCGCTCTCCCCTTTTTCCCCACCTCCTGTCAGAATGTGAGGCATTAAAGCAAACACAACACCCAGCGAGCCAGAACTTCAGCGGCGAGGGGAGAGATTGGCAGCTCGGCAGCTCCAAGACTGTTTACCTGATAGAAGATGGAGGATAAGACAATGCACACAAAGCCATAAAAATCACACACATGGAGGAGATAGCAAGCCGTATCGACAGGAGCAGAGAAAAAGAGACAAAACAAAAGAATGATATGCCAGAGCGACAGATAAATAAACAGAACCGAGAAGATGAATAACTTTTTCCCAGCACACAGCCAGCATTGGTTGTTATTTATTTATTGAAGCGACTTTCTTACCATTTTTCGATTTGCAATTTGAAGCTCCAACAGCGGCAGTACTTTCATTTTTGGTGCATATATATTATCACTTTGTTTCTGTCTTGTGGGATACATTGTTTGCATTTGTCTGGGGATAATTATTTCCATTATTGGTGCGTGATTTCCCTTTTTGCTATGCCTCGTTTTCAGTTTTGGAAGGAGATGAGTAATCACTAGGGATATGAGATGCATTAATCATTACAGGGCTAAATAAAGACGAGATGATGAATAGAAGAAATGATAATAATATGCCTGTCATAAAAGAGCATTTACAAGGTAGAAAAAGTCTATTCTCTGTAATGATTTGTATTAAACTGGAAAGCGGGACACACAAAGGACCCACTTGTGTTGCTGTGTGTGTGCGTGTGTGTGTGCGCTAGCCCCAACAGTATGGCCGTGATGGATGACATCTCTGGTCAAAAGAAAAAGAGGGAACAGAGAGAGACAGGCAGAATGAAAGATGAGGGAGGGGTGATAAATAGAAAAGGAACAGCCGAAACAGTGAGGGAATTAGAAATAGAAAAATACATTAGAGTGAATACCGCGGAGGCATTGTTTCATATGCTATTCGCCAGAGGAGGCAAACACATAAAAGCACAAGCGAAGGGCAGATGAGAGATAGAAGCGGAGAGAATAGCTGTTAGAATGCAACAAGGAGAGGGCACCAAACAAAAGTCTAATTGCCTGACTAATTGGTGTCTTTGTTTCCAGTTTCCCTTCATTGAGCTGAACGGAGAGAGGCAGACAAAAGGATAAGGATGTGGCCGAGCTGGATAACACAGGATAGGACTTACTCATACAGCATTATCTCAGCTCAAAGTCGGATGGATTTGACGTATGAAATATTTATTTGGCATATGGAAGGATTTTTATTTTGCTGAGAGACCATTTCTACTTGATGCATCACAAAGAATACAATCAGATTATAGAGGATTTCTAAATAAATATAAAAATCCTTGGGTGTATAAAACCCTAAGGAGAATCTGACAAACTTGCACACTTGCTGCTCTACTGAGCTGATTTGCAAGAACACTACAAAATATAAATGAAAGCCCTAGATTGAAATTTGAGTAGAAAACACCCTGGTTTCAGTAAATACCAATCTCCTCTCTCATATTCATACTCATGACACTGTCTTCTATCTGCCCGCCAGCTACAGCAATTTCCTGCTTCTGTGTTTCAAGTATCTCTTCTCAAATTCTCATTAATGCTATCTGACTCTCAGGCTGTCCCCGTCTCACTCTTTCCCTCTTTTGCCTTTAGCCTAATACCCACAGGTTGGCTTTGAAAAACAAAAGGCAGCTCTCCACGGCGAGTGCACTCTTCTCGAGCGCATTAATGACACCAGTGTTTAGAGCTGCCCCAAGGAGACGCGCAAACTTCACTTTTCTCCCCGTCGCGCGCACACTCCCGTCTTCACCCCATCTCTCATGCCTTTCTCTAATCCATCAGAGAGCTATCACGCTGCTCTTCCCCGCAGCCGCCATAAATCCTCCTCCTCCTCCTCGTCTTCGATTTGTCCCCTTGTTCCCTACGTTGTTCCCTTTATTCTCATCGAGGATGCTGTTTATCACAAGATTTTTTGGGCCTGTAATAATCTCCCGAAAGGTAAATAGCAGGGGTAGAGGAGAATATGTTGATAAATATTACTGTGTTTTGGAATTGTTATATCATGATATTAAAAGCCACCTCTAGTGCTCCCTTCCGTGAAATTAGAAGGAATTTCATTCACCATTATCCTGTGCCTGTCCACTAAAAAATTACGATACAAAAAAGCACCATGAAAATTTGAAACCTGGAAGCGCATGGCTATTTTGCATAAATAAACACAAATGCAGCATTATATACACACACACTTTTTGTGTGCATGTACTGCTACTGAACACCTCATGCATCATCCGTTTCCCGTAACAATAAGATGTACAATTTATGCAGTTGTCTTGACTCAGATCACCGTGGAAATGACTGTGTTACTAGCCCCCTCTGCGGGATAAAGGCGGGCCCACTATGGTGGGACATAATACACAGGAATATCGCACAACAAAAGGGAGCATAGAAGAGGCTACTGTGAGATAGACCCAGATACAGTGATAAGTACATTATTTGACTTTTGGTTCTGGTGACATGAACAAGTGGAGATGATTACATTTGAATAAAATACTTGAATCCATCATTACACAGTACATTACAATGACCAAGATTGCCAAAAGCCGCAGCTTTGATGCATGCCCCCTCTTACCAATATTTGTATTACAATGCAATGAATTTAGCAGAATTGCATCTTATTTAATACTATATTATTATAACTCATACTATTTTTACAACTAACACCGTAAATAAATTTTTTCCTCATTCTTACTCATATTGATTTGAAAGTGTAGACAAGGACAAAAAAATAAGCTTAATTATCTCTCAGAATGCCATGTTCTTGGTGGGGGTTTTGTGTATTTGTGCTAGACGCAGGGAGGAATCACAGTGTAGTGTAACTACAATATGTCAAGGTCAAGACATTTTGTGTGAGCAAGCTGCTAGAAATTTACACTTTAGAAAAGAAAGAGAGCACTCAGGAATGAAGTGTGTGGTATTTATTATTAAATCTTTTGAATAAATCAAACCAACAATAATAAAAACAACTCAGAGAAGGCCACTGGAGTCTATTATATTCAACTACTTGAAACCTTCTATTGTTTTGTTATCAGTGAGTACTGTGTGTATTATGGATCAGACTGGCAGTATTTTTGTTCTCACAGGCTGTATTAAATTACATATTTATAAAAGAGAATTATTAATCTTAAATGTAGGCCTTTTTATTTGATCTATTCATAAAAACAATTACATTCCAAGCAAGGTTCTTTTAACGCTTGTGTACACATTTTCAATTGTTTTAAGTTCTGAGAACCTTGATAGCAAACCAAACAAAAATATTAAAGCTTTTAACAGTCTTGAGGACCTTGTGCCCTACTCCAAATATTGAATATGCACCACCTTTATTATGTACTAAACTAAAGCTTCACTGTTTCAAATGGGGGCATGCAAAGAATGACATAAAAGAGATATGTTGTGCCGCGTGAAGCAAATGCGGGTCACACTCGTGTCTGCATATGTTATCAATCTTTTCTGATGATATTTAATACATCACGGCTTGCTCCCTGTCACTTTTCAAATGCATAATACATAGGCTCCCCGGGTGAAGCATGTAATTCCAGTCATTCCTCATAGCGGCTGACCCTCTGTCTCCATGACAGTCGTCTTATACGTCGTTTTTGCCCAGAAGCTGTGCAGTGTCACCGTTGTACTCACTCATTCATGCCAATCAAATGCCCACTACCACCATTTTTTCAGAACTAGAGATATGTTCGAACACCCCAAAGACATTTCCATTAAATATAAGTCACCACACACTGGAAACATAAGTTATCTCAGTGGGCCGCCGTCAGTCACAGTAACAGATGGCATCGTGGAGGCTCGAGGGATGAAGAGGAGGACAGCGTGGAGGCTCGAGGGATGAAGAGGAGGACAGAGAAGCCATTGCAGATTCAGGCAAACAACTTTTTATAATTCAGCTGCTCTGGTGTAACAAGCAATTACCTTGAGCAGAGAGAGGTTAGAGTTGAGGAGGGTATTTACAATCAAAACCATGGAGTACGTGTGCCGAGACACATATACAATGTCAGAAAAATCATGTGGATGTGAGTATACATATAATAAGGTGCAGGGACTCTTTAATGTGAGTCAGCCTCTCATTCAGTATTCCTATGATGTCATGGGCAGAAACACTACACTTTCCCCTCTAAATGCTTGAGCTTCTACAACAGCTAATAGCCAGCAGTGCTTAAGTGATTCAATTATAGATACTGAGAGATCTCATAGTAAAATAACTGTTTCCCAATAGGTTTCCTTTATTGTTGCAAGGAAAGGCATAGTTAACTCTTTCCTAACAACTATAATCCGTTTCTGGAAGACAAAAACATAAGGACGAGTTTATACAAGGGACTGAATGGTCTAAATAGAGGGAATGAGTAGACTAAATAAGCACATCAACGCCCACATGTCTGAGAAGGGATGGGCCGAAATGTCAGATGCTGCAATTTGCAAAGTGCAGTCTGCTCCCTTCAAATGTCAGCTGCAGCATCACACAGAAGTTCAGGATCCTCTTCAGTCCTACTTCCTCAACCACTGTCAAAGGTCAGAAGTTTTTCATTTTGATTATTACAAATGAAAATGTTGACAGTTCCCATGTTTGAAAACTACACAGTTATGAACTCATGACTGGCTGGTTTTTGGATTTCCCTTTTGATCATTTTTAAACTTCTGACCTGGTTCTTCCTATCCAGAAACAGGCAGTACTCTTTTAATGCCAATACCTTTCAAACAACATTTCTTCTAATCTTCAAGAATCTGTCAATCACATCTTGATCTAAGCTCGACAAATGCCTGACGGCAAAGATAACGGCAAGTATTCAACACATCACACTTTAGCTTTTGGAGTTGTAGAAAACTGAGTTAGCGCTGTTGTCAATTCAGCCTTAGCCTCCACTAGAAGTGTCACTGAGCAAAGATAATGTTGACATGGTTATCGAGGATTTTTATCAGGCTGCGTCACTGTCACTCAGCAAGCTGTTGTGACAGCACCAAGCCCGCAATGCCAGCAATCCCTTCACAGATCTGAGGCTTAGCTGGAGAGACAAAAAAGGTACACAGGTGCCTATATGTCACTTAGCCTGCTCTGCCTGCGTGTCAATATTAAACAGCAATAGGTTCACCAGGCTATAAATCAAGGTCTGTTCGCTAACTGAGTATACCACAATCGTGTTTTTATCTGACACAAGTCCAATTGATAAATGGTGTCTTGGGGCTACATTTAAAATGCTCAGCCACTGCTTTCTACTCACATCCCACCTTCACCCCAGCTCCTCCTTTTGTTGTATTTCACACAGTAATTATTCTGATATCAATTGACGATGATACTTGCTATAATTTTGCCATCTCATGGTCATCTCAAGATATCAACGATACAGCGAACAGGCATACATCAACAAGTCATAAACCCCTTTTGAACAAGAACTGTGCTCATCTTGCTCTCTCACTGAAACACAAATATTGGCTCTGGTTTTAAAGGTTTGTAGCCTCTGCTCAGAAATACATTTAAACCAACTTTAAACACTTACTACAAATCTTATGCCAGCAGAGGACAGAGGCTGACAGTAGCAGGTTGCGTTAGCATAGTGCTAAACTGTCTGGAAGTAAATAGGAAAATGGCCTTAGTTTTGTAAAGTAATTGTACTGAAATATTACAGCATTCAATTTAAGCATAAACTTAAAATTATGTTACAGAAAATGGTCCTGACTAAAATGCAGTTCACTGTTAAAGGAAAAGTTTTGTCTAACTTCACAGTGACTTAGACACACTTAGACGCATAAACAGTACGACTCATTAGATCCAGGTGGTTACATCCAGGTGGCATGGACGACAACCAGACATCCTACACAGGTGTATTCATCCGTCCCAGTTTTTCAATTTGCCACATTGCATCAACTATTATGCATCATACTGTGACAAAAAACACTGCACCTTTTTGGTGGAAACAAAACCAGTTTTGAGAAATCTGCTTGCACAGTACACAGTTTTTTTGCCATTACTGCCGTGAACGTTTACACTGCAGCACACAAACCAATACAGAGAAAAATACCTTTGCTGTTTCCTCCCCATTTCCCTGCAACGGCTTTAAAATCACTTTATGGAATGTAATTGTGACTCCAGACTGGGCACAATATAGGAAGGCCATAAAAAGGAAGCTGGAAACGGTGAGTAAATGAAACATAGAATGAAAGGCTGATGGAAAAATATATGGCACAATTTAGTGTGGATGAGTTTAGCACACCTCAAAGACTAGCCATCCAAGATGTGAAAAAACACACACACTTGGAGTGCTAACTGAAGCCTGCCCACCTGTGAAGATTATAAATACAATATCTGGGTCTGTGTGAGGGAGACAAATGTGTATGGATGTGTGCCTCTTGTTTTCCGTAACCTCCGACTGCATTGTGCGGCGACCTCCAGTGACTGAAGTGCTTTAAATGAACCTCTCAACAACAATATGTTTCATCGTCTGACAATATGATTCAAGCCTGCAGCAGCCATTAGTCACTGTTCACTCAGCTCGGCTATAGTGGGCTGCACAACTCCAGTGAAGTGAGACGTATAAATAACTGCAGTCTGAGGTGAAGTCTTATGTGTTTGGCTTTGGTTTCCTCTGCGATCACACCTCTGCGGTTATTCCTGTTTTATTTCAACATGACAACAGCAAGAAGCATTAGTCCATCAGATGTTCTCAATTGCAGTGCTGATTGTCTGACTGCCTTGGACTGCAGTGTCGATTCCTACTGTTCCAGCCACTTCCATAATGATTTATCATTTTTACACAAAAAACATATTCCTGCCGCTAATCTATTTCATTATGTTCAATAATTTATTTTATCAGGTAGTTTCAGATAACTGCTGATAAAATCTAAATAGATAAGTGGTTATTTTCTCTGTACTTACACAGACCTTACTCCGGTGCTGTGATATCTTGTTCTGCTCTGCACAGCTAATTTGCTCATTTCAATTCTACCCCACTTCATTTGAAGCATATCATTTTATGAATCCATGCTAATCCACCCTGCAGCACACACACACTATATAGAGCATATCTGCTTTGCCACAAACAGGTCCAGAGTGTCGCTCAAGCAAAGATGGATGTTGCACAGTGTGTCCCATTGAACAGAAGGTGTATAACATGTAATGTGCCTTTGCTGTGTAATGGGTTTCAGTGAAATCATTGCGGGAGGGGTTGGATTTTAAACAACATCGTATTTACATATTCATGTGCATAATTGCTTCAACATAGAGGAGGCTTCTTGAATGTAAAATACACCCACAGAAAAGTCAAGCCAGGACTCGAAAACTCAAAGCATGTGCACCTCATGAGCTATAAATTAAAAACACGTCTGACTTAAGTTATTAGCAACCTTGCTTTTAACTTTTTCCAACCTATTTCAGGAGGTGATGTCAGACTTTTGAAACACCCCAGACTTTGACAGAACATAGTCAGACTGTTGATGTTATCATTCGTGTGGGGTATGAAGTAAGTAAAAAGTGTGTCTGCAGTAATAAGTTATACTCGTGCAAGGGCCCACAATCATTTCCCGATGTTCCTCTGTGATTATCTCATTATTCTCAGGCTGAAAATAAATTCTCACAAGGAAATCTGACTTTCTCGCTTCCTCCACTCTTCCTCTTGTCTCTTGTAAAGCTACTTCCTCACTTGTCATCTCTCTGTTTTGCCTTGAGTCTGGGGTTCCTGCAGTTCAAGTCAGGCTCAATTAGTCCCACGCACACATAAACGCCAACAGGTCTTGGCCTGCGTTCACTCTCCGTTCATTATGCAATGTCGTCTGCTGATAACAGAAAAATACTTTTCTAAGCATCTTCAGTGCACTATTCCATGCACTAACATTAAGACTTACGAATACTTACTGTGAACCTTAACAACTGAATCCATGGATGGTTGTGGGTTTGCGTTAATAATTCAAGAAAGCACTCTGAGCTTTAGTTAATCAGGCGAATGTTTTGGCCCAGTGGATCAGTGTTCTAGTTTTACTCAGAAAGCTCTTTGCAATTAGAGGAAAATGATGGTGCTGAATTTTAAAGAAGCTAATCTGTTAATGGAGTCCTATCTTAGATCTAGAAATGCCTGTTGTCAGCGCAGTGTGACACCTGATAAGAACTTTTTTTCTGAAATGTTTTTTTTTTCTTTCTTGTTTGAGGCATAAAAGGTATTAAGTTTTGTAAAGGTAAAAAGGTGAAAGATATTTAACCAAGAGCAGAGGTACTTACTGCACAGATTTGGAGGACTGGGACCTGAACTTGTTGAACTCGCCTGGAGCGGTCCACTCTGTACCCAACTGCAACACACAAAATACATGACAATGTTAATTAATCTCTTGCAATATAATAGTATACTATGAAATCATCAAAAGCAGTTGTATTCTGAGAGTGAGTCAAGACAAAGTGCAGTTTGGCCTGGAGCAAAGGAAGAAGTCAGACAGTAGTTCTGTTGGGCAAAGTGAGCAAACAAAAGGAGATAATGGCAAAAAAGGGGAACAAAATGAGAAAAGCTGATTCTCTGCCAATTTGGCGTCTAAGATGGCGGCTCATCGAAACCCCGGAAGGCTCCTGCTCCAGGCCTGTGGTCAAATCGGTGCCCATTCATTTTCACAGCACGCCACCGGGACTAATTAGGGTCCCTGCTGCCTTTGCTACCAGAGTGAAAGAATGGGGTTAGGATCACAGTAGGCTGGCCTTTAATTGTTTGTGTTGGCCACACTTGAGGGCTTTAAATCGGTCAGAAACACTGTGGAGCTCCGTGGCAGAACACAAGAGCCTCTCTGCTTGTAAATATTGCTGATCCTCGCTTTGGGTACGGCACAGTTTGACACAGAAATACTGAAGCCATGTTTCCACTGAGCAGTATGGTACGGGTAAACCCAAAAAAGGAGCGTGTTTTTAATGTGGTGTGTGCAGAACATCAACATAAACATCACAGGATAGAAAAACCTAAACCTAAAATCTACACATTATCACCAGACAATGACATCATGTAATTTCACATAACTCTCTGTCACAACAGTGGTCACTCTTTATTTTGACTGAATTTATGATTAAAATAAGCAGGCGTCAGCTGACTTTACGCAACAGCCCACGAACCAAGAAACGGTCAATAAATAAAAACAGACTCGCTTAGTGCAGCAAACACTGGTGATGCACGGCCAGTGTTTGAATGGACTCGATCGCAGAACCAGTCGGAAACATTATAGAATCATGTCTTTGTAATGCTCTTGTGCATCTTCATAGATCACTTTGTGTTTAAATAAAAAAGAATATAAGCACGCCTGAAGTGTAAGGTTAAGCTTTTGATGAACACAACTTACATGTATCCAACAACCTGTTGTTTATTAGAGCTGTTTTACATAGTCACAGAGCACAACAGTTAACCGTCATTAAAAGACAGTTAGGATCGCAAAGTCCATTAAGAGCTGGTGCAGTGGTGCGTTCACTGACAGTAGACTGCGCCGTACAGATTCCACTAAAAGTCAGATATGCGACTAGTTGACCAATGTAATTCCTCATGTAGCATTATAAGAGGATAGGATCAATTTCTAGTTTATTCCTAGCTTTTTCTACTCTAAGAGAGCTGCAATAATTTGGAAACAACCTTTGCTGATAAAAAGCTAATGCAAACTTCAAAAAGTACAACAATAAGGATTCTTTCTTCTTGGAATATGGGTTTATAACAAGAGCAACAAGAACTATAATGATGTTCTTTAAATGATGAGGATCCATGCAAGGGTTGAGTTTTCATGCAAGTAATCTACAGATCATCAGACTGCAGTGTTTATCTCCACCTTTTAGTACACTACTGTTAATACCAAAGTAGTAGCTATGTAATAACACACACACACACACACATTAAATGGCACCTCCGAACCCATTTCTGGCACAAAAAGAAAACCGCCAAGGGAGGAAAACTTGTCCAAAAAATACCATTCCAAAAGCGAGCAGACCTCAGGCAGTGTCAGAGGCACAATGTCTGCTACTGTGCCTTTACTTCACACTGCTGCTGTTGTACATTTCCACACTAAAGGCCACCTCATAGAGTCCAAGACATACCACAGACCAGCACA
This sequence comes from Perccottus glenii, assembly GCA_024416835.2. Taxonomy (NCBI): domain Eukaryota; kingdom Metazoa; phylum Chordata; class Actinopteri; order Gobiiformes; family Odontobutidae; genus Perccottus; species Perccottus glenii. The sequence goes on along the minus strand of CM044563.2, from coordinate 17,180,709 downwards.
GGGTTACTTAGTAAGAACATGTAAACATAAACATAATTAGAACCATCAACTGTTCATCTTATTTTATGATGAATTTAAAGGTAACGCAATAGTTCTCTATCATGGCATAAAGGAAATTGTATTCATGTTCCAGGGCAAAGACTGTGAGCAACAGTTGCTGTAGTTTGTCACAAATCAGTGTTTTTCTTTACATTTTCCTCTTGTGATAAAATCAGAGTGGTCTTATCAATGAGTCAGTGATGCACACTATATTCACAACTTGAGCTAAGGTTAAGAGTCAAAAGACTTCCTGTTTCTCAAATAATGAATACCTCAAATCATTTTAAGGCATTGCCGTCACTGTAACCTGTGCAAAGCAATTTACATTACTATTTTTAAGAGCAAAGCCTAGGAGTTACTTGCCAAAGGAGAAAGACTGTATTCATGCTTTCATAAAATATCAAGCAAACTTTAAGAAAAACTGTATAAATGTGGAAAGAAAAATGAGTTCCATTGACCGTGTGACATCAAATTCTAAAATTAGAGGAAAAAGATGAACAACTTAGAGTTCCTTGAGCTTTGTATAAATAAATAGTGCTGTATTTTTCTTATTGTTTGTGCAATATGTTTTTTCAAAAGTACAACAATATATGCTGTAAATATATACCCCAAAGGAAAAAACTATCTGAGCATCTGTCGTCGCTTTAAATCACAATTCAAGTGACCCAGGCACAAAAATGACTATAAAACTACAGGGTAGAAAATTATTATTTCTCAAACAGTGTTCGGAGATGCAGGTGTTTTTGTTGAAATGGAAATTGGTACCTTTGTAATGTGCACCTACACACAAAGGATCTGCATCAAGGAACTAATCTCTCTAAAACTAACAGCTGCCTTTTTGTTTCCTGTCACATGATTAATCAGGCGTATATGAACACAGCCAGTGATCAGAGGCATTCGTGCAAGGACAAAACACCTGCAATAACTGGGCTCCTGCATTAAAGGGACAGATGTGAGTCAAGGTTTCTTGTGCATGTGCAGCCAGAAAAATTAAATATAAGCCGACATGCACATGCACTGACAGCCATATGCAGAAATGACTTCCCACTGAACAATGAGTCACTGCTTATTAAATGTTGCATATCCTTGCAGAAGGCAGAAGGTATGTCAGGAAGCAGGAGGGAGCCACCCATACTGATTTTACTAACGCTGAGGAAAATTGGGAACAATCCAATATTTTAGTTCAATTCAATTTGCATGTTCTCCTTGTGCTTGTGTGGGTTTTCTCTGGTTTCCTAACCTTGCACTGCAGCTGGATTCTCGCGAGATTTGGGAGTTTCCAAACTCGGGTAAATCCATCTTGTATTGCGCCAAGCCAACCGTTTGAGTCAAACCATGGGCTCACCAGCCTCTTGTGACCACTGATGTGGCAGCACAAACAAGAAGCGGGTTATTAAATCTCCTCTTTGTTATCAACATGACTACGCTGAAAGATGTTAGCACTGATACATATACACATGCACACACAGCACAAAAGCAATAATCATGGCTGCACAGGAGCAGGCCTTGAGCGAGGCCCAGACCTACCAGACAAGACCCCAGGTTAAGGCTGTGCAAAGAGGCCCCTGAGACAATCCAGCACTTAACTGCAGGGTGTAAGATGATGGCAGGAAAAGCATACATGCAACACCAAAAGTGGCTGGTATAGTGGACAGGAACATCTGCAAGGAGTACGGACTGGAAACCCAAGTGGGAAACACCTCTGAAGGTGGTAGAGAACGACAGCCAAGATCTTGTAGGATTTCCAGATACAGACCAATAAAATGGTAATGGTGGTGGACAAACAGCAGAGGAAAGCCGTGGTGGTTGACGTGGCAATACGAAGTGACGTCAACATCAGGAAAAAGAAACTTGAGAAATACCAAGGGCTCAGAGAAGAACTTGAGAAGATCAAGAGTAAGTCTTTTTTTTATTGATAGTTGACAGTTGGTTGACAGTAAACAGGTCAAGAGAGGGGGATTACATTGGGCAAATGACCCCTCCAAGAGTCATAAAAAGATCACAAAAATATGTGAACATACAAAGCATAAATGTCTGAAACACATAGTACCAGAACAGTAATTGCATTTCAAGCCGTCTTTGCATAACATGGTGAGCAAGCAGTTATTGAGGTGATAAAAAAATGACTTATTATAAACCCCTAGAATTTAAACTTCTTGGAGAGACTTTGAAAAAGACCCCATTTCTTCCAAATTAAATGCATCTCACCTCCTTCAACTTTTATCTGAGGATATCGGAATAAAAATAATTCCACACAACCACTGGCCTTGAAACACTCCAAAGCAAAACACTAAACAGGGTCCAAAAATAGAAGCATTATTGTGGAAGTGTGTGTGATATAACTACTCTATGTGCCATTTTTATCTCTTCAGTTAAACTTCAGTCGAACAAAAAATAAGAGAAAATGCAAAGAAAAACAATCTATTAGAGTATAGAGTACACTAGACTAAAGAATAAACTGACAACTTGCAATGTTTGAAAATGTGGATGAAAAGGCCATGGCATAATAGAAAAGAATCAAATAAACACTGAATCTGGTGAATAGATTTGGATACAAGAGATTGTCCTAATGGAGTGTCCTTGTCCTATTTGTGTTGTGTAGTGTCACGTTACTTCTGCTGAATTCGGACACTTGAAAGGAATAGAGCCATTAGTAAACTTTGCTTGTATTTGTTACGCTCAATTGTTAATTAAGATGTAGGAAAAACTTTATTTTAACCAGCATTTTAATTTTTGTCATTTAAATGCAAATCATGGTTTAGAAGACATTTTAAAACAAGGAAACATGATACTTTAGAGATGGAAAAACAAAAATGTACGGTACTTTATGGCTGTAATAAACTAGAGAGGGTAGCATAATTGGTCTGATTGTAGACTGATGGCAGATGTCAGGAATGCACTAAACAACTGTCTGTTTTGTTTATGGCATACAGGTGAATGATTTATCAGGCTGTAACATCAGATACTTTTAGAAGAGAAGCTGCTCGCCTCATGTTGTAACTTTTAAATGGTTACGACTTTTGATCACAGCTATTCAACACCCAAGGTGCTTATTAATTCCATTTATTCATCTAAGTCCATTCATTCACTTTGGCACATGTTAAACCTGCTTAAGCTTCCAAGTGGCAAGTTGGTAATCCATCACTGCGTCCTCACGTCTGCTTTTATTGTTGTCAAAGTGACGTTAGCGCTGGGGCTTACACAGCTGTTGGAATAGTCAGAATCAAATGTTCTTCTGCTCCAATAACAGAACGGGGACAGAAATGGGAGCAGACACGCTGTTCACTGCAGTGGAGGGCCTGCCTCAAGCAGTGCTGTAAATGTTTGGGCATTTTGGTGGCAAACCCATTTTCCTCACAGCTTGTGTTTGTTAATGTTCATGGTTCAAAAATGTGTGGCCTTCCATAAACAGATTCCTGCCACAATTCTCACATAAAACTAGTTACTCGTTATATGCTATAGTATTGACCACACTATGTTTGTGTTTAGAAGATATGCATAAAAAAAAAAAAACAATGGAATTTTACTAAAGGTTGATGCGCTGACATGAGGTATCTACGGTGGCCGTGAAGTGCAAACAAAATAAGAAACTAAAAACAAAATAACAAATCAAAAAACAAATGAACAAAACCAAAAACACAACGACAATTCAGACAAATCGGAAAAGTATTGTTGGCAGACAGAACTTTTTTTGATTTGTTATTTTGTTTTCAGTTTTGTTATTTTGTTTGCCGTAATTATCCCTTAAAAAGACACAACAAACTAACTTTTTACATTAGTTTTTTTGTGTCAAAGTGTACATTCAGTCGAAGAACAGGCAGCTCCTGTGCCTGTCAAGTCTTTATTGATTACACTTCCATGACCTACTTTTCCGTTTCTCTTGGCTGCTTTCTGAACACTATAAAATAACCATCACAGCACATGTATCAATGACACACATGTCACATACACAAACAGGATGGTGCACACACAATCACACATGCTTCTTACACCTCTCAGATACCGCAGTAACATCCAGACAAACCCTGATCTGGTTCAGCGGTAGGCTCTGCAGTGGCTGTCTGGACATTCTGAAGTAAAATCGCATTACAGATTAGCTCTGGGCAAAAAAAATATGATTAATGCCAAAGCGGGACAATGGAGATTCCTCTCTCACATTAAGGACTGTGGTATGCAGATGGGTAATGTCCCAGCAGGACCAGGGAAAGTGTTCTTATTAAAAAGCCCTGTCTCTTCTGCTAAGTAATGACCTGAGCTAAATGGAAGGTGTAAGCAACAGAACGGTACTAAACGACAACTCAAGGTCAATATACTGTACTGTGGCACCTGCTTCAGAGTCTAGAAGAATCTGACCACATTCTCAAAGTGAAACTGTGGTGGAGTGGTGTAAGAGATACCATCATTGTTTATATTATGTTATAAGCTACAAATAGAATGTAAAGCCTATGTATTTATATGTTTAATGTTCCATGTCTTGTTTTATTAATTGTAATTGTGTAATTGTTATGTACTGTATATTGCCATTGTCTTTTATGTCAAAATTTAAAAGCCTAACCAGGGACAAATTAACAAAGCGTCAGTTGCTCTTTGTAACAATGGTTTGTGTTTTGTCCCTGTCAAATAAACATAACATAATTAAAATACAAGGAACAAACTTCAATTGATCAGTTCATTTTTACTTGAATTGAATAATAATATTATCTCCTCACTTCATTGTCTTTATGGCACACAAAAGTCAAAGCTGAGATTATGAAAACATGACAGATGACTGCCCATATTCAGAGTTCACCTCCCTTACAACAACTCCTATAAAATACAAAAGTCAGTGTCAACTTGATAATGTTCCCTGGATTTTTTAGAAACAGAACACCTCCGCAACATTACTAGCCTATAACTCAACATCACATCACAAGTGTCTAAAATAAGGGGACTAAACTCATTTAAATAGATGGCTAAGATATGAGCAGAGATGTGTCTCTAATGACAGGCGGCCTCATGGCCTGTCTGTCAGCAAGTGGCAGAATGAATGATCCCTGGCCACATCACTGCTCCCATGCCATTACCCAGAGGATATTTCTCTGCTGTTAAATGTCACATCAATATTGTCTGCCTGCTAATTAATCTCATCTCCCATCAGAACCAGGTGACGCCTCACATAGTGTTGGAATACAGATGAATAGCCAGACCTCTGCTCCTATCATGTATGGGCCCACCTACTGTGCAAACTCACGCTTCTCCTTTTTATGAAACAATTCAAAACAGAGTAAATAATATTAGGGCAGGCACAGCAGAGCTCGACTTTTATTCAATCAAAGGCAGAGGGTATTTTGTGAAAGGCTGGAAATGAAACCTATTTTCCAAAAGGCTATTCTACATGAGGATGCTCGTCTCCTTGTGTGCTGAAGATGAGTGATAGCCCTGGTGTTATGATGGTGACATGGGGCGAGCAGCTGATTACTAAAGACGAACAAGGTCATATCGCTCAGTGTCCCTCCTGCTGCTAGTCAAGTGCTGGCAGAATAAAAGGCTTACGTTCTGAAGGGGTCACGAGTCGAGTTGTCCATAGCATTTCAACACTGTCAGCTCAGAGCGTTAGAACAAAAGTGTCTGACCCTTGCAATCACATTAGCAAGCTTATTTCTATGAGTATATTAGAAACTGTCGGAAACGTCAAGACTCTGTGTCAGTGGCAGTGTGTTTCCACATTGGTATACAAGTATTTTATATAGTCATGACAATGAGGATTGGAAAACAACCTAGACCCCAGGTGCTTCAGCCTCCTCCTCCAGCAAAACCTTGTTGCTAAGCAATATTATTTAAAACCAGGGGATTTTAATTATAGTCTTGGAAACCTTTATTTTAGCAGGTTTGCTGATAAGCTAATGAATGTAGAGACGTTGAGATGCTTTTAGGGTTGCTGTGGTGCAGTTGTATAACAGGAATGTGGTCTAATCATATTTCTAAATGCTTACCTGTCCCACATAGACGAGCAGCCGGGCACTGAGAGGACTCTCATCAGAGCTAAGCCAAAACTCGGAGTTATCGTCAGAGGATACGGAGAACTGGAAGTCACCTAGGACATGGCAATGTGAACAAACTTTGAAGTTGCTATAAAGGCATGGTGAAAATATAATCAAAGAAAGCAGTAATCAAATTAGAGACATTTAACGCATAACGCTTTGGGTGGAACTGAGTAACTAATCAGTCATGAGGCTTTAAGGTTTAATTACAAGCATATCCCACAGCAGCATTTGTTCATTTAAGTTATGGTCACTGTCAATAAAATGTCAATAAGACACAACACTAAATGGTAAGAATGAGTAGTGTCTGGTGCAGCCTAATACTGTTATTTAACTAATAAAAGGTTGTGTCAGGTAGAATGGGGTGAAGGGCACTTGTTTGGTCTTGTCAGAACCCTGGATATAGTATAACCTTTGAGCTGTCGATAATGGGCTTGAGAGGAGGTCATGAGCGCTGAAATTTAGCTGAAGAACCCTGGCATTCAGTCCTATTAAAAAGTGCACATCCTCCTATATTAGCCACTCTCAAGAGCTGTGATTAGAAGGGGATTGGAAAATTGTCTTCTACTAGCAAGGACAGATTCTGAAAAAGCCCCAGGAGGGGACCGCTAATAACACGAGCTAGTTACCATCTCGGTAAGGGTGAAGGAAGCCAAAAATTCTCAGGCCGTAGTTCTTCCACTTTGGTGCAACAGCGAGTTTCTTCACTGTGGTTCTGGTCTGCATTTTGTACAAATTGAGATTAATTAAAATACAAGTTTGAAAAGACAATGATTCAGCTTTGTATGTAATACTTACATGAGGGTAAAGAGGGAAGTGCAAGTTCTTTCTGAGTTGAGCCACCGAGGAGCCACACCAGTCCTCGAAGACATGCAAGTTGGCCTGACCTTTATACTGCCAAAACACAAATAGAAGACAATTTAGTGCACACAGGATTACATTTGTCATAACATTAAGATAATATGCTTGATGCATTTTGGACACTGGAATGTCCACTCTACATGAAAGAGTTCCATTTCCACTGTCTCTGTGGATGTATTTTGTGGAATGTATCCATGACGTCTCGCCTTTAGGCCAGAAAAATGGATTCTCAGGGAAACATGAGAGTCGAGTATGCCTCTGCCTGTCCTGAATAAGAGAGGTGACAGAGAGCGCGCCAGAAGGGAGCGCAAACCGAGGATGTCTGAAGTTTGTCGGAGCTCATCCCTCGTCTATAGTGTGACATTTGTCTGAATTACACTGGGAAATCACAGGACACAGCCAAGGACAGATGGTGAAACCGGTCCGCCTTGGGGTGTACTTTCCCCAAACACGTGCACACACACACACACACACACACACACACACACACACACACACACACTGCTTACATACCAGAAAAGATGACTCTCTGTTGGCCAGTCTGTCACAAAAGTGCATAAAATACAGATACATAAATAGCAATGCACAAAGTATGGCTATTTAAGTCAGCCTCCAAGGATATGTTTTAACATTTTATATTTCTTGCATGGTATTATATACACATCAAGTGCCATATACATTTTTTGGGGTAAAAATTTTGTCAAACTTGTCAAACACAGTGTAATGGGAGAAAAAATGTGCTCCTACTGTTTCCATCAAACGGCGCCCGTTTATACAATGTCAAAATGCAAACGCTCATCCATAGTATAATTCAAATAATCAAAACAATCTGCTAGTTAGAACAATTGTCATAAGACACAAGAGGAAGGCCTAATAAACGCTGCACTGCTCTTAGAAACCACTTTTTATTTCTTTCTGGAGCAGTGCTAATACATTTGAAGGTATGATTAGGGATTTAACATGAATTTCTGATAACATTTTATCAGAAGTTTGCAGTTTTGTGGAGTTAGGATGCCATTCTTAAATGCCTGCAGAGCAACAGAACGACCAAACTGCCCTTTTTGTGAATGTCTTTGAAAGTTTTTAATATGTAATTTTACTCAGGAACATTTAATATACTGTATGTATACATACAAAATGGATAGATCTGGGCATTAGATTTAGAAGATGATGTTTTTAAAGTCCACTGCATATAGACCCACTACCCATACTCACAAAAGTTAGCTTTGGGAATGAAGATGTCAGCTGTCAAACTGTTAGTAAAGTATAAATGTGACTTTTCTTTTTTCATTTATTTTCTACTGCATAGTCCCATTAGGGGTTACAGGTGACTGGAGCCTATCCCAGTTAGTCGCATAGCTGAGTAATTGTGACCTCTAGACTGAAAACACACAAGGCCTTGATCAGATGAGACAGTTCCTAAAATTTGTCAGGGTGAAGAAAACACCCTGCTGTGAGCTTCAGTGTCGATGTTTAAAGTTAAGATGTTGACAGAAGGTGTGGCGCTCTCTCAGTATCACACAGGGATTTCAACAGATGGTCTGACCCAAAGTGGTCCTCCTACTCATTCCTCCACCCAATCTGAGCGGTCATCTGACGGCACTGCATCACAATTACTGCTCATGTATTAATGCATGAGGTATTTTGTGGAGCAAACATGTCAGTCCAAAGCAGCGGGGCTCCTCAGTTTGATTTTTTTATGCGGATGTATGCTGTTTACTATTAGATTAGAGGCAGGATGACTGATGAAGATGAGACAGATTTGAAAGATTTAAACAAACACGACAAGAAAGTTGGAAGTGGCAGTGTGGATGAGACGTGGGGAAGTTTCAGCAGAAGGCACTGTGTAAATATCCCTTATGTAAAGCTTTTAATAGATTTCCTGTGGGTTTTAAAGTAAACCCTACACAGTCTGGGCCCGCCCTCTTGTCAAACAGCAATAAGCAGACAGCTTTAGAAGACTCTAATTATTCATACAAACACGTCCTTGAGGAGCTTAAGAGACGCTGCAAAGTTCAGTTCTAGCAGCAGTTGTCAGGTTTTGGTTATAAAATGCGGAAGAACATGTTCCTATTTTATGTCTTAAGTTTTGAAGTTCAACTAATGTTGTCTATTTTGGATCTACTTTCCTACCTTCTTCCAAACTCACAAAGTCTGTTGTCAGTCCATTTTCTTTACCATTACCTATTCTGCCCTGCATTTGCTCTCACATTAATTGTTAGTATATGGATGTCGGTGAGGAAGTGAAGGTGTTTCTCAGAATTTGAGTTAGAGACAGTTAATTGTCAGGCAAATGTTAGAAGTTGTGTTGGCGTTTTGTGCAAAAGAAAAAGACAGAATAACTTATCTAGGCAAGTACTAGTATCAATTATGCAGTAAGAAGAGACAGCAGAAAAGTTTAGTTTAGTTTATTAAGTTGCATTCGGTTCCACCTTTTTTTTTTCTTTTTTTAAATAAAACCTTAGCTTAGTTGGTAGAGCACTCACAAATACACAAGAACACTGCCCAGTGTCATCCCCCCTCTGTCTACTTGTTTCCTGTCAGTATTCAACTATCAATAAAGGCTAAAAGAACAAAAAAACAAACAAACAAAAACATTATGTTTGTTTAGTGCCTGTTTGCTTTGTGCATTTTTACAAATGGATTCTTTGTCACCAGCAAATTCATATTTATTCTATATAATAGTAACACAAATAAATAAATAAATAATGTTGTTATATTTCAAATATAAATATTATAAATATAAAATCATTTCTTCCATGCCGACTTCTCTATCTACCCCTTACATCTGACTTTCCTGTGACTATATCATCAACTGTTCATAATCCTAAGCCATCATAGTATCAGATTGAGGACACTATCTGATAACACAAAGAGCTAAAGTAAAAACTTTATAAGCTTCTACATCAACAAGCTCTACATCCACACTTTTTCCACATTCATGTAAGCTTGTCACAGTGCTTCTTTTTCTCCTCTCTTTCCCAATATCATTTCTCTCTCACCCATCTGGTTACACAAACAACCAAAGCACATATCAGACTTTTTCACTTTCTCCTCTGTCGCTTTTTCGTCTGTGAGGGTGTTTCTCCCTCTTGTGAAATCTGGTGCAGCCTTCTGCGTTCCTGTTGGCAGCCAGGCTCTGACAAATGCTCAGTGCAACCCAGTGACGAGTGAATGCAGGGACTGACACAATAAATCCCAGTAGGGTGGAGAAGCAAGCACCCTTGGGTATATATACGATATTCCCTGGAGACATAAGGGAAGCACGGTCAAGTTTCCTGTTGGTACATTACAACACAAATGAGAGGTTCAAAATTAAAATGTCATGGTACTATTTTTCTTACTGGGCAACTACGGTATAATTACACCATTCTTCTTTGATTAGTAAGGTTAGGTCAATGCTGCATTTTGTGTCTTGTGTCCAGCAGTTTACAATAGACCCTGCTGTTAAGGACTCCCCTGCTGAAAAGCAAATATATGAAGCCAAACATGCCTTCTATGTCTATAATCCATATATGTATTGTTACTATGTGTATAGTGTATGTGCACAGGTAAATATGTTGCACACATGTTGCCATGTCGTGCATTCAGAATGTTCAGAAAGTTTTAGAAAGTATTAAGATCCCCCTTGACATTCCTCTTTGCATAAAGAGGTTGTTCTTTTTTGGGGGGAAGGTATAATGAGAGCTCATTTCACAGAGAGGAGAGAAGCATGAAAAATAGAGATGAGGATCATATGTGCCTCATCAACTACTTTAATGAGGGTTGGTATAAGCTGCCATCTGTCCCAAAATTACATGTTATCTGTCATGCCAGGAATATAACATGAGGGGGATTGATGTGTGGCTTTGGTGATTTTTTTCCCTTCTGTGACAAGCTGCAGACTTCTGGGTTTAGCATTTGGTGTAGACACGTTGAAATTAGACAGACAGCAGGCAAGCAGAAAGAGACAAATCGCAGCCTTTTCTAGTGCATCCTCTCGTCGTCTTATAACTCACATGTTATTAAGTGCTGAGGTGGGGAGAGGTTTGAAAACACAGATAAATGTCCCCCCTCCTTTAGTCTTGTCACTATATGTGTTATGTCTGAGGAACCAGCTGTGATGATTGCTCCCAGCTGAGTCGTGAGTCTGGCGTTTACAACTCATGAGGCTGGTTCTTGAGAGCTAAATGGTAATGTGTCCAGTTCTGCAACAACTAAAGAATACACAGGAAACAAATAACTTCCATTTTCAAATTTAGGCTTTGTTTGTGGACTGGTAAAGAATTGGTCTGAGTTCAATTTTGAAGTAAAGTAATCTTGTAAATCAATATGAATTTTATTAATAGTAACACATGATAAAGGGCAGGAACTGCTTTGGATATGAGATGGGGTACACACGTACAACATGTTCAGTCCTTTCCTCATGCTCTCTCACTGCTCTCCACGCTGTAAAAGAGCAAAGGGAACCGAGCAAACTCCGATACAAGTATCTGTGGCCTGTGCTCTGTAAATATTTACTGTAGACACCAGCTTCACGTTGTATTACAGCAGAGGACAGTGGGCTCACCCTGGCAAAAACATGTTTTGATTGACGGTCTCTAGATTGAAGGCTGTGCTGGTGTTTTTCTTCTTAGTTCTTGCACTCCAATTTCATCTAGCAAACCTGGTTCAGACTATGATAACGCTGTTGAGATGCTGACAGAGTTTTATTTGTACAAATTGCACTAAAATGACCCTACCGTTTCAGAAGACATGTTTTTTTCATTAAAACTTGCCTGTTTTGGATAGTTTCCACATGAAAACAAACAACACAGACAGTATCTGTGCCACCTAGTGACTCAAACTTAGATAGTGTTGCTTTAAGTGCTCTAAAGTTTTTTATGTCTATATTTGTTTCTTAAATTTGTATATAATTCTTGATTATAGGTATAAAGGTTCTAAATAGATTAGTTTCTCCTACCAAAACATGTACCTTTAGTACCACAGTTAAGATTCAGCCCTCTGTGGTGTAAACTGTGGCATGCAGACCTACAGTGTAGGCTCTTTACAATCAAAACATGCATTTACCTTTTTTTTTTCTCATACATATATTAATTAATTGCATGGATATATCAATTATTTTGAAGAAATATCTCCAGTGATAGATTAAATAAGGGCTGGTTTAAGACAAAATTGAAAATGAGTCTCAGTCCATCCCTGCAGAGCCACAAACCTGGAGAGCACGATTCATTGTTGGACAATTGCTGCACCTTAACAGCCTTCTTGGACTAACGTTGGACAAAGTGCTCTGACTCAGGAAGGACATAAAATTTGTGAAATTGTAGCAAAATAGATTTTCAGTCTGTCTTTATTAAAATAGTTATTGCTCATGAAGTGGAATGTATTTGTGCCGTCAGCTGTTTACAAAGTCTAGTGAGGGAACTCGAGGACATTAAACCATTTTAATGCTGAGACAGATATGTAATTCTATAGCCTATGAGGTCACACCAAATTGCCTTTATATTTACTAGAAACACAACTACTTTTTCAGATATGGTTCATGAATCATTCTTTCAAAAGGTCCTTGGGCTTGTGTCCTTGACTGATAAACATCCACTCAACAGCTGCATGTCTCAGCTAATCTGCAGTCACCTCTAGCTCTTCTCAGTGGCCAGTGATTCTCATTAAGACACCCATAGTGTCAGAAAACAACCTGCTAAATCCCTCACAGGTAACAAAACCAGTCCTTTAACTTAGAGCTTTAAATATAGTCATGAAATAGAACAGAATGCATATTTTTAGCTTGCTGTGTCTTGTGCTTACATTTTCTGTGGGGAATTTGTGCAAGCTACTTGTGGATGTCCATGCGACCTTTGCCACTGTATGACAGCAGACATATGGCAGTGCTCTAGCTCTAGCATGCCTCTGACAGTGCCAGCTCAGCAGACCCCCAGACCTCTGCCATCTTGGAGATGCACCAGGAAAACAAGTGAGTGCTGGTAATTAGGACAGAAAGTGTTTTTGGAAAGAATTGGTTGTAGCAGAACATGAGTCTAACATTAGTGAGAACATTATCGATAATTTGAAAGTAAAATGATAACATAACAGATATGCATTTACACTGAATAAAAATATGACTAGGGATGGGTATCGTTAAGGTTTTAACGGTATTACTACTCTTACCGATACTGCTTAACGGTCCGGTACTTTAACGGTATTCTTATCGGTACTTTGTGTTGTGTTGTGTGTGTATTTTTTTTAAGAACAAGTTGAGAACAGAATTAACATTTCCTTATTTTTTTTATTAATAAAACAATTATTTGTAGTGCAAGAAACAGCCATGTTTGAACATATAGCTATTATACACACACATATACACACACACACACACACACATATATATATATATATATATATATATATATATATATATATATATATATATATATATATATATAGTAAACTAACTTGAGTTTGTGCTGTGCATTTAAGTGCTGTTCATTTAAGTTAGCCAAATAAATGTTTACATTTACATACTGATTTTTCTTTATTTGGAATTTTAAAAACAAAAGAAATCAACAGAATTTCTACATAAGGTTAACAAACCAGGGAGATTTCACATTTATTTTAAATGACGTGAACAACATTGATTCAACATGATTTTAGCATACATACCAGATGTACGGGGCAACAACCAGAGCTGAGCTAGCTAGGCAGTCAAAAACTTTGCATTTCTCTGTCTGCATATAATGCACTTTTGAAAGGTGCTTAGACAGATTGCTTGTGTTTCCGCCCTTACATACAAACATTTTATTGCACTTATGACAACGAGCGTTGTCTGCATTAACTCTAGAGAAGTGTAACCACACTTTGGAACGTTATGCTCTCTCCGCCATCGTCACTCTTTGTATTAAGCGGAGGTTTTCATACTGATGTGCGCATGCGCCGCGCTCGTTGTGTTGTGTGTGTGTGTGTGTGACAGAGCGCTGTGACAGACAGCCTCCGCTGCGCGCATGAGAGATCTCGCAGATCTCACAGACAAACGTCTTAATATGATCCACATTAGAAATGTTTGGTGAGATAAAATGTGCACGATAACATATTATTAAGCGAAAATACATAGTACATTATTTTTTTCTCCTCCAGTACCGAAAGCAGAACCGATAGCGTCAGATCTTATTGATACTACGGTCTTTCATAATTTAGCCCCGGGGCTAGTTTAATACCGGGTTTCGGTACCCATCCCTAAATATGACACATTTGTTTTTGGCCCCATTTTTCATGAGCTAAACACAAAGATCTAAGACTTTTTCTATCCACACAAAAGGCCTATTTCTCTCAAATATTGTTCTCAAATCTGTCCAAATCTGTGTTGGTGAGTACTTCTCCTTTGCCGAGATAATCCATCCACCTCACAGGTGTGTCATATCAAAAAGCTAGAAAGCATGATTATTGCACAGGTGTGCCTTAGGCTGGCCACAATAAAAGGACTTTATAAAACTCTAATTTGACTTGGGGAGGAGCAGGTGGGTCTAACAAAAGTCAGTATTTGGTGTGACCACTATTTGCCTCACGCAGTGCAAAACATCTCCTTTGCAAAGAGTTAATCAGGTTGATTGTGGCCTGTGGAATGTTGGTCCACTCCTCTTCAATGGCTGTGTGAAGTTGTTGGATATTGGCGACAAGCATACCTTGGCGACAAGAAGACCTGCCCTGAGACGGTTTCTGACAGTTTGTGCAGAAATTCTTTGGTTATGCAAACCGATTGTTGCAGCAGCTGTCCGAGTGGCTGGTCTCAGAGGATCTTGGAGGTGATGCTGGAGGTCTTGGGCTGGTGTGGTTACACGTGGTCTGAGGAAGTAAGGCCAGTTACGTAGATGTGCTGCCTAATTCTTTGAAATGCCTTTGGAGATGGCTTATGGTAGAAAAATGAACATTCAATTCACGGGCAACAGCTCTGGTGGACATTCTGGACATTCCTGCAGTCATGCATGCCAATTGCACAATCCCTCAAAATTTGCAACATCTGTGGAATTGTGCCACGTGATAAAACTGCACATTTTAGAGTGGCCTTTTATTGTGGCCAGCCTAAGGCACACCTGTGCAATAATCATGCTCTTTAATCAGCTTCTTGATATGACACACCTGTGAGGTGGATGGATTATCTCGGCAAGTGCTTACTAACACAGATTTGGTCAGATTTGTGAACAATATTTGAGAAAAATAGGCCTTTTGTGTACAGAGAAAAAGTCTTAGATCTCTGAGTTCAGCTCATGAAAAACAGGGGGAAAACAAAAGTGTGCATTTATATTTTTGTTCAGTATATTTAAAGACATACTGCTTTATTATAATGCTAGCATTTGGTAACAACACATGCTATTTCATTTTAAACCAGTCAGTCGGGCTTAATGGAGTTGGTGTAGATTTTGCAATATTTATTCTGACACATTTACAGAGAGCCCTGCGGTCTTAACACAATTTTGATATAAAATGAAAAACCAAACCAGATATACAAGATGTTCTGAATAAAGTTCCTAAACATAATCAACATTGATTTACACGCTGCTTTTGGACGACTTGTCCTAGATTGAAACAGCAAGTTTGGTGCCAGTCCTAGATTAGTCATATCAAGGGAACGCTCATTTTCCAAGTAGCTTCACTTCAAATGCCAAAACATAATTTACATTCAAATTCAGGTCCTGCAAACGGCAGGTAACAGATGTTGGTGTTTCATGACATTGAAAAACGGATGTCATCCAGGTGTATTGCAGCCAAAATGACAAATGACAAAAAGTCTTGATTATAAATGTTGTTGTAACATGGAAAACAGTCTAAAGCTACAAGATTTTTGAAAGAAAGCACCCAGAACTTGGTTTAATGTTTACCATAAAGATTTTAACATTAAACAACAACATGAAACGTTTATCGTTTTTGATTTGCATTCAGTGATGTTTAAAAAATATATATAATCCCCCATATATAGCACATTTTTCGACAACATCTGACACCTGTGTGGGAGCTTACATATGGGCTTTGCTTTTGTTTTGTGCACCGTAGGGGTGATTTTGTGTTTGATGTATCGAGCTGCAGAGACAGAGAATAAAGACGATTTGTGCTTCCTTAAGACAAGCTCACCCTGGAGAGTCTGCACAAATAAAACAACAGCTTCTTTGTTATTACTGAGTCCGCACTGAGATGAGCCAAGATGTGATGTTACAAAGACAGTAAGATTACATACAAAGGTTTTCAGACACCAGAAATGGCGCATCACAAGTTGGCTTATTTTGAAAAATTAACTGAACACTGCTTTATTCTGTTTGTGTCTTTTTCTAGTGTTGTGAGTTTGAACTGTTTCCTTGGTTTGGGGTTTGACTAGAAGACTGCAGAGATAGTTCAACTTTACCCCAGGTAGAGAAGGGTAATAAATCAGGTTTTGTAGATTAGTCTTTTATACATACACACACATACAGTACAAGAGCCTTTAATTAAACACGACTGAACAGGTTACAAATCTAGTTCCGCTTTTCTTATCACAAATCCGCTGCCTAATTGCCCTGTCTGCTGCTCCCTTTGTTACCACAAATGTGCAGACTACATCAGTAAGTGAGCAAGGAAATAAGAATGAATCACATCAGCTTGTAATCTGCAGGTCAGGGTTGCCTTTAAATACAGTCCGCTAATGTTCACGGATGAAATATTATTATCGTCAAGCAATAATTTATCATCATAACCCCATGGTCTATTTTGTTCCCGGCAATAAGAGTATCGTAGAGAAGCAGATCTCTATTTGTCCTTGCACATCAGCCTGCTCAAATAGAAAATGCATTTGCACTTAAAGTTATCTTTAACAGAATAAAGATACAGGCACTCATTTACAAAAGCAGTGATAAAGGCATGTTAATAAATCCATTCTCATAAAGGTCAGTCGCTAATGGACTGGCAAATGTCTGAGTGGCCCTGCCAGCTTTAGCTGATGAGCCGCTTGAAAGCAAAAAAAGACCTTAAAATAATTATTGTTATCTGTCTGAGGGATGAAAGGGAGGGGTTCAAATGTGCAAAGGAAGCAGAGAAGTGGGAAAGAAATAATAGAAGGGTATAAAGATGTAAATTTACCTCCGGTTTCCAAGGCAGCTTTTTGTGGCGTTGGCTGAGGAACTTCCGAAGGTGTGAGTTGCCCCGGCCACCTGCCCCTCCTCTGATTGGCTCGTCATCCTGTAGAAAATCCAGGAAAAAAAACTAATGAATTTCTCTCAAACCTGTGTAACTTATCATAGTAGATAGAGAAGCAATGGAACTTTTGTATTAAAGATGCTTTGTATCAGTATGTTGGTACACTTTATGCTGCTGCTGTGAAATGGTTGTTCAACACAACAATTATAATTTGACTTGAGATATTTGAAATTTCATTCTTCCAGTTTAGAGATCTAAGAAAATAATCAAAAAGACAAACACATTAATTTCAGAAAAAAGAATAAAAACACAAAACACAAAAAGGTGCAGTATTTTGTATTCATATACTGTACATGTGGGTAAAGACACTAAATTTAGACCTTTTAAGAGTCTCAAGGGTCTAAATTTAGTGGAAAGAAAGTGTTACTACTGAAGGGCTTCAGTTGCACTCAAGTTTGTTTGCTGTTGTGTTGTTTACTATTAGCAGATGGTGCAAGAAATCTTAGAAGCCATATTCAATTATTTTGCATTGCCCTCAAGGCCTTATGTGGGCGATACTATTACCTTATATGCAACTGTATAATGTATATTATTATGGAAAACTGTATTTCTTCTTAATGCAGATTTTGTGAAGCATATGCTAATCATGTCAAGCTGTTCCTAATAGTCTTTGATGGGGAAGCACAGGTTAAACAAACAAACTGTGTTTAACTCTGGGTTCTCTGTGTACACAAGTGGTTGATTGTCATTAGCCAAAATGATCTTTGGCTTAATGTTATGTTGCCCATGATAACAATAATATTAATTTTGCCAGAGTTTTTAATTATTTATTTATTACAAACAGATTTTATGGAAGATTGTTGTTGTTTTTTAAACAACAAACCATCAATAAAATGAAATGGCAACATTCTCAGTTATTAGTATTGTCAAGTCTATACTGTTTTGACTAAAAAGAAACAAGTGTACAACATAGCACCTAGAGTCTATAGCCTATTCTCTACACAATAGCAACTTGTTAAGGTCAAGAGCCACCATTTTCCCATCAAACCGCCTTTTAATAAACGCATCAAGATAATGCATTAGAGGTTATCCCCAAAGAGCAACTGTAATCTCTGCTCTTTTATTCATTTCTAATTCAGCATTTGACTCACCAAAACCCTAATCTGCTGGACAAGCCCTGCTCCCTGGGAGAGTATGCACCCGCTGCTCTGACTATAGCAGCGCAGCTCTGTGTTCTGCTAAAAGGTATGTTAATGTTTCCACGGTGATAGGTAGGACAGAGCAGCACCGAGCGCCGCTTTTCTGTCATCTATGAGCAGATAAAAAGCTGCGAGGCTCCCAGAGGAGAAATGGAGTTGCAGAGCTGTTAAATGAGTGGCAAAGCATCCTCTATTTAGCAGCAGTGTCAAAAACGAGGCACACCTCCACTGGGACTTTGAGCACCCCAGAAACGAGGGCGTGTGTCGTGAAGATGCCACTGTTTGCTAAAGAAAAAGGTTTTTTTTTTTTTAGAGTGGTAGACGCAGTGAGACAGAGCTGTCGGATGCCAAGACTTTGATTACTTTTTTAACTTTGAAGGGGAGTGAGATGAAGGAGGGCAAACAGGGTAATGATGAGGAAATATGACAACAAGTTATTTTTCGGAATGCTAGCAGAGAAGTGCAGGGTGCCTCATATTTGTGAACACCCACTTCACAATAACAGCAGAAAAGCCACAGCCTAGAAGTCAAATCTAAAGCCTCGCCATTTCTAAGGTCAAGGAAATATGCAGGTAATGTCATCTGCCTGCAGTAAACTGTTCTAAAAAAGGTAGCTCATTTGCAGTCTCTAATGTGAATAATACAAAAAACAAAAGTGCTCCCTTCTGCTCACAAATCAGTACGAATATGTTTTGTTCATTAATACTTTTGAGTGAAGTGTTTTTAATTTTTTTAATAAAAGGTTGAAATCCAGAAGCCAAGTGCTCTTTGTTGCCTTGCCAGCAAATCAGATTTCATTACTAAAACAAGTGTGATGACTGCGTAGAGCTCAAGAACTTTGTGATGTGTGATCAGTGACTTTAATGAAAAGGGACAGTTTGGTTTTTTTGTTTTTAAGTAATATGTGGTTGACCTTAAAAAAAATACCCTTTAATTCATTGTCTAAGTTAGCTATAATTCATTCTGGCACCACTTTGCTGAAATGCAGCCTCAGCTCGATGCAGTTCAAAGTCTGCTTATAAATGCAAAACCAAAGGGTACTGTTAAACTCTTTGACCTGATGCTACACTACACCCTTCATCAGATGGATCCATAGGATACAGTGCTGCGCTTATTGATGAAATGCTTGGGTAAAATACTATTGTTGCTTGGAGAATTTTACAATATTTGCAACATTCTGTGTGAAACTTTATTTCAGATTCATACATTTTCTAACCTTGTAGCACCTTTTATGGAATAGCCTCAGGAGTACGTAAAGGTACACTTTATCTACAAGGGGCAAGTTGTTTCCTTTGTTAAAAAGACTACAAAGAATCTCATATAAGCCTTCTGTACTACATTTGGTTACTATAAGGAGGAGCCAAACAATGCATGTATTAGCAACATCTAGATTTAGCCAGAGCATATTAGGGTGTCTTATGACATTAGACCTAAGCTGTGCCACTGTCTAATAATCGGAAAGCTGCAAAAACAATATTAAAAAACAATATTCTGTGCCATTTCTTGCAGACTACCAACCTGGTGGGCCTCCTCTGCACCTACCACAGTCAAGACGCGCTCCTTTTTATGGCTTTACTAAGCTTCAGAGGTCATACAAACCAGACCTGTACAGTACAACTCAGTGGCAAAGTGGCAGATGGCCTTATGTATCAAACAAAGTATATTGACTATTTATCATGTTGTGTTTATACCTTGTTGACTTCCACTCAAAAGGAATGATAAATACCTGTATGCGTATTTGGTATCCACAAGAGCAATGCATCAGAGGCAAAAAATAAATAAAAAATAAACAGGAGAGAGGCACAATTAATTACAGCTAAACTAAGCTATTTCATGTATAAACATGCATGGCAGAGTTGTAAATCTCTAATGGATTGACTGATTGGCTGTCTGATCATGGAGCCTTTGGCATCCACGAGCTGTCCTATCCATCCATCTGCGCAAAACCTCACCGACAGACTCCCGGGTATGTGTGAGATGCTTCCAGACTCTCCAAGTTCTCAAAAGGATGACCTCAGCCTAGGAAAACAGCTGGAGTCAGTGTCCTAGAATACCAATGAGCTTAATTAATCTCCCTTATTAAACACAAACAAGCAACGGTCTGCGGGGAGGATGCAGATATTTTGTGGGTGAAAGAGAAATGACAGGAACAAGGGGTAGAGCAGAGATCTGGGGCTGGTTTCACAAACTACCACCCCACACGTATACGACGCATCTCCCTAAAGTCCTCTAATCATATATTCACCTCTAATGTAAAAGCTAATAACCAGCATCAAATTATTGCATAATTCAATTTTTCATTTACTTTAAGTACCACAGAGATATATGGTATGCTGACACAGTTTATTTTAGGTCCATTAGTAAGGCTACTGACAGTACTTTGTGGGCACTTGGCACATATTTAGTGCTTGTATAGATAATGGCCAGAGCTAAATATATGTCTTGATAGCCATAACTCTTTTTTAAATGATGTGACATTAAAAATGATACACTGCTATATTATAAAGAAAGTGTATCACAATCATATCACAATTATGAAGTGACTTAAGGATTTATAAGTATCTTTAGAACTTCAAAAAAACGATTATCATCAACAAAGCAATGATGAATTTTCATTAAAAAGGATGTTTTTTTTAATACAAGACCACAGCTTGAAACAAGAACATATGTCTAGAAAAGGTAATTGCAAAAGTCAGCTTAAAATATCAAAGTTTTCAGTTTTCTAAGTGTGGTACAGAAGAAGCAAAAAAATAAGATGCAAGATGAACTTTGTTCCCTGTAGCATAAAGCTGTACCAATGCAGAAAATAGATGATTCTGTGATCCAAACAAGATGGTACAGGGGAAATTAATAAAGAGAGACACACAAAAACACCTAAAAAAAATCCTATGTGGAGAGAAAAAAAGGTGACCAGTGCAGCAAAAGTATGAGCAGATCTTTGATATCTAGTCTTTGGTCTGATGAGCCAGTCTAGTTTTCTGAAAGTCCTGTGTTGCAGCAAATGTCTGAAGTAACTTTGTGCTGCCAGAATCCCTTCCTTGATGACCGAAACAAACCTAGGCCAGCATTGCTTTTAGAGAGGTGCCACAAAGCTCTGTGAAGTATTACACAGTCGCCAGCACCGGAACTGAAGCTGAATAGATGGATTTTCTGTTCCCAATTCTCAAGATACCTACACTGATACAGTATTTCTCAGCAGACAAGCTGGAAAGTGGGAGAAAAAGAACTGCTAGTCTTGTGATTTGTCCCACTGCAGTAACAAAAGAAAAACTCTGTAGATTGATTGGTAAAGGAAGTACAGTGTAAATGTATAATGTATTAAAAGAAAGAAAGAAAGAATATTGTTCTCATTTATTCATTTATTTCATTTATTCATTTAGTTGACGCTTTTATCCAAAGCGACTTACATTGTTCTAATGTAATTACCAGTGTTACAGCCACTGGAGGTTCTAAGTTCAGACCTTGGAGAGCATGCATAATAATCTTATCCAAGCATAGAAAATCCTTGAATTATCCTTTCCAAGTCTTGAGGGGACTTGAAAAATGTTTATGCACATCCTTGAACACATTAAGGCAAAGAAGAGCTCTACAACACAAGATGCTTACTGGACAATGACCTTTTTATACTTGGCCCGTCACTAACCACACCAACACAGTCACCATGGTAACGCTGGTTTGTGAAAACCTTGTGCAACCAATAAAAGAGTTGCCTGGTCATGATTGTTTCTCAAGATTTGGCCTTAAATCTATCTTTTTTTGTATCTCTTTACATGTTTTTGTGAATGGGTTGTTTTTGGTTTCATCTTGCCCTATGAAATGACATGGAAAAGAATTGACCTTGAATGTATCATCATGGCATGATAACATTTTTATTGATAAAAAATAACAAATCCCTTTATTATCCCTGTAGGGAAAATAATTGTTGGCAGCCGACACCAGGGTCGCCCAGCTTGTTTTTGATGAGGGAGGGAAACCAGAGTACCCTCAAGAAACCCATCCAAGCATGGGGAGACCATGCAAACTATTTATCAGTCATTAGTGTCATTTGTTGTCACATGGACAAATTAAAAAAGCTATTTATTGTCTATATATAATATTAATGAGGTGCTTATTGTCAAGAGTCAGTATGTTAGCTAAAGCCAGTGCGTTGTAACCAAACTTTTTTGTAATGTGACTTTTTACCTGAAACAGACATCACCAGACGCTGGGTTTCATTCCTGGTGATGCTCTGCCAGGCCTCTACTGCAACTGTCTTCAGTTCCTGCTTGTTCTTTGTGCATTTTCCCTTCAGTCTTGTCTTCAGCAAGTGAAATGCATGTTCAATTGGATTCAGGTCAGGTGATTGACTTGGCCATTGCATAACATTCCACTTCTTTCCCTTAAAACACTCTTTGGTTGCTTTCGCAGTATGCTTCGGGTCATTGTCCATCTGCACTGTGAAGCGCTGTCCAATGAGTTTTGAAGCATTTGGCTGAATATGAGCAGATAATATTGCCCAAAACACTTCAGAATTCATCCTGCTGCTTTTATCAGCAGTCACATCATCAATAAATACAAGAGAACCAGTTCCATTGGCAGCCATACATGCCCACGCCATGACACTACCACCACCTGCTTCACTGATGAGGTGCTATGCTTTGGATCATGAGCAGTTCCTTTCCTTCTCCAGACTCTTCTCTTCCCATCACTCTGGTACAAGTTGATCTTGGTCTCATCGATCCATAGGATGTTGTTCCAGAACTGTGAAGGCTTTTTTAGATGTTGTTTGGCAAACTCTAATCTGGCCTTCCTGTTTTTGAGGCTTACACATGGTTTACATCTTGTGGTAAACCCTCTGTATTCACTTTGGTGAGGTCTTCTTTTGATTGTTGACTTTGACACACATACACCTACCTCCTGGAGAGTGTTCTTGATCTGTCATCCACCACAGTTGTCTTCCGTGTACTTCTGGGTCTTTTGATGTTGCTGAGCTCACATGGTGTATTCACCATGCAAATAGCACACATGAAATGAACTTTGAACCTTTTATTTTCACGTTGTAAATGGGATAATGAGGTAATAACACACACCTGGCCATGAAACAGCTGAGCAGCCAATTGTCCCATTACTTTTGTTCCCTTAAAAAGTGGGAGGCACATATACAAACTGTTGTAATTCCTACACCGTTCACCTGATTTGGATGTAAATACCCTCAAATTAAAGCTAAAAGTCTGCAGTTAAAGCACATCTTGTTCGTTTCATTTCAAATCCAATTTGGTGGTGTATAGAGCCAAAAAAAATAGAATTGTGTCGATGTCCCAATATTTACGGACCTGACTGTACATGTAATAATATACCTTATTGGTAAGTGAGTGTGGGAAGGGCAACGTTAACTTTCTAAGCTCGAAACAAACACACCAACTCAGAAACTAGGACCATCAAAGCAGCCCACAAATGCAACTTTAGACATTCATGGCTTCAGTCCCTCTTCCAAATCAATTATAAACAAACTCATATTAGTAGGGCAGATGTTCACTATGAAAAACATAGCTACATTCGATAACAGTGTGTCCACAAGTCCATGCAAACTAAATATTTTCAGATTTGTTTTTAGCAGTGAGGGGAATCTCAAGGCCAGACAGATCTTCTATTGGTGCTTGTATCTGTACAGTTGAGACAAGCTGCTGCCATCATTGTTGACATACCTGCTCATAGTCGCTGCTGAGATATGCCACCCTCTGCATTGTCTATGAACACATACCACAGCAGCACATAATGGAAAACAACAAAACTGAGAAACCAAAGAATCTGACTCGAGCCTGACTCTATAGAAAGACACACGTGCGCCTTCTTCTCAGTTTATCCAGAACTCATTCACACCTGAGCAAACTGTATTGTTACCAGTAATGTAGTATATGGCTATCACATTTCAACACTGACAGAGGACTCTCTACACACATTATTTTAGTTTGTGTTGGTAAATTGGGCAATGAATAGATTCAAAAGACCGGCATATGTTCATAAAGCTGCTCCTGGTTAAGGCTGATGAATCCTGGGAGCCACCTTGATGATCCCGGATAAACAATCCACCAGCACTGAGAGGTGGAATAAATCTGCAGCCTGATCTCCCTATCAACCGTTGGAGTGTATTTCAGTATGAATACGGCTTTGGGAACCCCAATACCTTCAGATCCAAATCCCTATTACTTTTAACAAAGTGGCTGGCTGTGGTGAATAGAAATCGGGCCGAGCCTATTCACTTAAACCATTGCAGAACAAATCCCAGCCAAGAGAGAGTAAGGAGGAGTGCAACTATTTTTGTCTCTCCTCTTGCATTATTCATGTAAGAAATTACATGCTGGTCAATGGAACAAAAGTAGAAAAGCTGAGCGAGGAGGAGAGGGAGAAAAAAATGGAACATAAATAAGGGACGTCTGCAGTCGATAATAGGAATGATAGAGTCGGTGGCTGCAATTCATTGGGTGGAAGATTAATGGCGCAGAAATGACTATGGCAGTGAGACAATAAGACACAAAGGAGAAGTAGAAGGGGGGATTGCTGAAGAGAAAGAAAAGGAAAGAGGTGCCCCTAGCAGTTTGGTCCCCTGGTGCAAGAATACTAAGGCATACATAAAGTAACATCGAACAAGGAAATATAATAAGATGTTGGCTAGGACTGGTTGCAGCAGACTGGGTTCATATTCATTTGTTTATGGCTGACATTGATGTGGTTCTAAAATATGTTTTGCATTCAACGCTGCTCACACGTAATAGTCTTTGTATCCATCTTTCTACAAGGATGCTCAACAATCCTACTCCAAAATATAAGGACAATTGAAAGGTTTGGATACACATGTTCGGTATCAGTGATACCTTTGTGCACCTCAGTGCAGTAGGCATTGGAGAACCACAGACATGATGAACAGTGCAGTCTCTTGTTAGATCGATACTGGACTCAAAGAGCTTTATGTGTTTGTTGTTCAGTCATAATCCACTTTCAAAGTAAAATTTATTGCCTCGAACAAGGAAGGGGCCGATTATTGAACATTGGGTTATTAATCATTGTTCATCCTTTCTAATTGTTTAACATATGTTTCTCAGCTTTTATTAGGAAAAGACAGTTAGTAGACTGGTAAGAAGGTAGAGAAAAATAGGGGGTGACATGGTGTAAACTCAAACCAGGATTTGAATCAATACCATATATATCATTATGTGGTATGCTTTTTTGCGTAAGGTGCCTCTGTTCACTTTTGCTTTTGGAACTATTGCAGTAATAAAAAGGTCTATTACCAAATTGTTATATGCCTAAGTGCCATGTTGTTACCCTGGTATTGTGTGTTCTTTTTGATACAGAATATTTTACTAAAGCAATTGTAATGGTTAGATACAGTTTATGTTCATGTGAATGCCAAATTAACTTTTTATTTTAAACAATGAATCTTCTGAGTATTCAAATAGGTGTCAAACATAGGACTAGGCAATATGACAAAAAATAAATAAATACAAAAACACAATATTTGTTTTCATACTGGTCAATATCAATATTTAGAGCTTTAAAATTTTCCTGATAAGATACACAAGTATTGAACAATAAAATATGAACATTAAACAAACTGAACACAATAAAAATAAATATCTTAAATAAGCAAAATAAGCCAACCTAAAAGTACAAATGTATTTAAGAAGATTTTGGGAACATGGGTTTAATAAATTCAATTTTAGTTTAATTCAACAACTAATGAACAAAATCTCAATTGTTGTACAAATCTCAAAATAAGTATGTATACTTGTATTTTTAAACCATAAAATACTAATTGCACACATACAATGCAAAGGAAAATGTTAAACAAGCTCATTAAAAAAGTAATTTGCTACTGCAATGTTATAATAAGCCATGAATTACAATTATACTGGAATATCTGTCTAATTAAGGCCAGGATTTTGCATTAGTGAGAAAAGCTCCTTTGATGGTTTGTAATCTTTGCGCTGTGTAATTACAACTGGCTGTGAGGTGGCTCAGTCAGACCCAAGGAAAATGGCTGTGAAAATATAGCTAAAGGTGACTTTACTCTTTATGAATGCAGTCTGAGCTTCAAAGAGACACAGGCCACGTTAGTCAGAGAGGAGAAATTGAAGGAGACAGAAAGCAAGTTAGGAGAAGGTTTCTACTTTTGACTGTGGAGTTAGAAAACCAGGTTACTGCAGAAAACCTTCTTCAACTAACATTAAAAAAGTATAACAAAAACAGTTAAGATTTCATGCATTCTAGGTTTGCTTTTTTATATTTTAAGATTTAAATCTTTTTTTTACCTTTTTGACATTTTTTGATAGATTGACAGTATAGGTAGACAGGAAACAGGGCAAGAGAGAGGGGGATGACTCTGGGTAAATGATCCATCCGGGATTCAAACTGTGTCTCCTGAGCTCTAGCATATGTGCGTATTTGCGAGTGATCTAGGGTTTGCATTTTTTTGTAATATTGCTCATCCACTGGTGGTTTGTGACACGGTGCAGCTTTCAAACAGATAAACTGACAATCATCCCTAACCTGCGTTGGGCTCACGCTGCCCTAACAAATAATGAATCTGCAGAAACTCTGGCGGTTGCTAGCTGTCAAGTATGTTTGCATGTGTGCTTACTGTTTATTTTTATGTTTGGAGGTTATTGTAAAAGATTGGCCTCATAAAAAAAGTTTAGATCAATAATCCAAAAACAATGTACTTACATGGGCTTATCATACTCACACCATATAAAGGCACAGAATAATGACACCTTTGTGCGAGACTTTGCCTTTGTCCAAGCGGCTGTGAATACGCTAGCAGCTCAGACAAAAAAAAAAAAAAAAGAACAAGAATTTAATTACAACTTGTTGTGCGGTCTGTAAAACATGATATGGTTGACTTCTGAAGAAGCATATCAACAATGACTCAAGTAACCAACAGCAAAGCAACTACTGAACATTTCTTTACAGATGATATACAAATGCAATTACCTGTTTGTTATCTTATGCTTTACAATTATCTGTGAGTGCTCACCTTGACCATGTAATATGTCTTCACAGCACATTTCACAAAAAGTACATGTGTTAAGTGAAGGCAACACTGCTCAGCCAATTTTTGCATGTGACATTTTTGCTGACCACCACTCTTTCGGCTCGCTCCCATACTACTTTCTTTATTTGGTCATTTGCTGTTTTTTTTGTCTTGAGGCTGTCCATTTATTGTGATATAAGCTTTTTTTCTACAAGTCCTCAGAGACAAAGAAACACTTAACACAGAACCAACAGTCGCTTAGTGGGTGCATGAAGAATTACTTAGTATTTAAGATCTTTAAGTGCTCTTTAGAATGTTTGCCAGACACTCCATTATTCTCTCCTTATAGACCCTTCACAGCCTAAAAGTAACCTGGGTTAATTGCTGCAGATTGAGTCACTATCCATCAAGAGAAAAACTTAAGACTTCCTCTTTCGCCTAAGCCCAGACTTTTTAAAGAAAAAGTAAAGCAAAAAAAGGTTAGTTTTGTGATTTAAAGGCTGTCATAAACTAACCGTGAGGGTTGAGACAGGATTCCATTTATTTGCTTTGTTCTTCTCTAGTTTACTTCGGAACTTGGCTGGTGGGCGACAAAGATGAGAGAGGTTTGTGGCCCTGTCACACTCAATTTCTACCTCTTAAATAAACACGGGGATGTGTCTGCAAAGCCTTTGGCACAAGGGTGACTTTCATTCCCCATTTTTTAGCTTTTCTTTTCCCAAGTAACAGTCACTCTTGAGGACAAAAATATTTCAAACTTACACAAAGATGATATTTTGTTACATTTCTGAGATGCTAGATCTATGAGCTTTATGACAAAACAAGTGCATCCTTCCTCATTATTCCTAACAGATGTGCAACACAAGGTTAAAAGTTATGTCAAAATGACTTATCTTTATTATTTCCGGGCCACTTGTTTGTCAGGCCTGTTTTTTGGCCCTGTATATTCTTCCAAACTTCCTTCAACTCCTTTGTCATCAAGAAAACAAGACAGACGCAGACTAATTAAAATGGCCCCTGTCGCTTGGTGTTTAGCACTTCTGTCGGCACTGGAGAAACATGTACTGTAGCATCCATTTTCTGCAAACAGGTTGAGGTGATATTCTTTGTTTTGGGAGGAAAAAGATGCATTTAAAACTAAGACATAAGTCTTTCCAGAACAAATATCTGTGCAGTGTTATGCTTAAAGTGGGCATTATTTTGGGTCCTTTAGTGCATTCCACGACAGTATTTTTGTGAAGTAGATCCCTCTGATTAACTGAGCTAGCCACTTGGAGGCTGCAGCAGAAGAATACGGCAGAGTTCCTCAAATCTGGCATGTAACTAAAGAACTGTGTTTGTTCTAAACAAACATTAATTTGTACAGCAAAGGCTTGCTTGTGCTTTTTTCCAGCCAGAACCCAGCCAGTCCTCCACAATATGTGAGCAAACACTGAAATTTACTACAGATGACATAATAATTATATAGTATTATGTCTATAATATAATAATAAGTCAATAATTATAAGTATCACTAACAACCCTATCTAAAAATCACATTTATGCTGTGTATTGTTAATGCCAAAAGCAACTTGTTTGAGATTGTTTTCACACTTTTGACATTCAAACTGAGGACCTGTGGATATGGAGCTTCTAAAACAAGACAAATCCTGTGTCATAATGTCAGAATATTCATAACTATATTTACAGTTGTCATGACAATCCAAACGGCAGATGGCTGCTGAGTGCTGCTTATCCGATGTCACCGTCAGGAGAGCTTGACTTGTTTTTTCACCTTGCCTAAAAACCCACTGCATAGAAAATGAGAGGATTTTAAGTGCTTCCGGATATAAATGGCACTTTCTATCATCCTTGCTCTTCAACAGCTGGATTGCTTTTCTCACCTCACTTTAATGGCTGTGTTTCTAACCCTCCGCTCTTTTCTGCACCCACACACTAAACTCACCAGCATCATTGTAGCATGGCTATTCAGCGATGTCTGTATGTAAGTGGAGATAGATGGTAGCAGGAATAGAACTATAAATCTTCATCATATGCCTTCACTGTCCATTCTCCAGCCATACACTCCTACAATACCAAGATAAACCTAATTACAGACTCATTTTTCCATCTTAGACTTCAGCCATATTTGGTTATACTGTATGTTTCCATTAGATATGCATTTATTCATCTATCAATCCATAATGTCTATGCATCCATTCTCTGGACACCTGCTGGGAATTTATAACTCATATCTGAACATTTCAGGCGCTCATCTTTGCAACACTCCCACATTGTTTGATGGCCTCCATCCATATAAACCAAGTGCGTGGCTCATAATTTCATGTTCCTGTAGG
This sequence comes from Perccottus glenii, assembly GCA_024416835.2. Lineage (NCBI taxonomy): Eukaryota > Metazoa > Chordata > Actinopteri > Gobiiformes > Odontobutidae > Perccottus > Perccottus glenii. The sequence continues at coordinate 17,151,113 of CM044563.2, read as the reverse complement.
CGTCTTGTCAGATCATAAATGACTGTACCAACACTGGATACAACCACCTGTAATGGTGCGATGGTCTTTTAGAAACCCACTCACTATCTCTAACAATACTGCAGACAATAAAAGCTTGTCTTTTGTTCAAATATGGTTAAAAACAGAAGAGATATAAAGATTAAATGTGTGATTCATGTACTTTCTTATACCACGTCTAGTTTTCAGTGCTACTGTTACTGCATCTGTAGAATCCAGGAGTTTATTAAGAATTTTCCGAGCATCTTCAAAGTCCAACGTTAAGTTATTTTCCTAGCATCTACTACTACACTATACTCTGAGAACCACTCTGACAAAACTCAAACCTCACATATAAACTACTTACCAAGAAAATACTTTGTCAGATTGGTACATTTTAGCAACATTAATTTTCCCTATTTACTATAAAGTGTTTTCTTTTCCAACAAAAGAAGCCAATTGGCCTAATTATTAGGGTATTGTTCAAATCTGAGGTTAGCTAAAAGCTTTATAAGGGCCCTATTATTTGGCTGTTCACTTATAATGCCTAGTGACCAATAATAAGTAAAGAGAGAAACAACACTGGAATCAGACCGCTGCTGACTTCTGATTATTCTTCCACCTGCCGTGTGATTTTAATTAACTCTCCTCTCCCCTCCTAGAACAATTACATCTATTTAGAAGTGTCGACATGAAATCCAATAGTTTAATTTATTCTTCAAATGTTCACTTTATATGCAGCGGCATTACCACTCCATTCCGTCTATTTTTTTAGTTTAAAACAAGCACACACCAGAGACAGACAGGCACTCACTCAAAGTACACCATTAATTCACTGGTCGCAATTAACATACTGTTACTCCTGTCCGCTCAGGCGCAAATTGAAAAAGCCGATAAAAATTGGTTTTCTCTTCTCAAAGAATCTAAAATGTCCACTCTGGATTCATCGGTGTCTGACTGGAACCTCGATACACCTGTGAACTTCTACAAGTTCAAGTAAGAAAAATCAAGACAGGGGCTTGTTTGATGACAGAATAAACCCAGGGAAATGCTTAAGGGAATTGATGCCCTGACAATAACAACAGCAGCACAGAGCAAACCGTTGTCTGCTGCTGTTAGCTTAAGACACCCCCGACTTGTTTTACCGTTAACCCATGATGAATAATCACATTTTCTACAGCTTGACCTTCTTTTAGTCACCATTGTAGTTTGTTAAATCCATTAACATGGATTTAAGTGGCACGACATGCAAGTTGTCATGGCAACATATTGAATATAGACCTTGATTAAAACCAGCAAAAGAGGTCTGTCCTATTAAAACCTCCCTCTAAAAAGGTCAGAGTGGTTTCTAAAGGAATAACAGCAATAAAATCAACTGTGAAATGTCCTGTCAGCACAGCAGGTGATACTGGTATGGCACTGACATGACATTCTTAGAGTAAAATGAGAACTATGTGAATAGATTTCTATGCAAATTATATCATTGGGAACAGATGAGGAGGAGGGTGTCAATTCAAGACAGGGATTGCGAGCACAGAACTAATAATACAGAGGAGGAAGAACAGTTGACATAAATTCAACTGGAAATCAATTTTGTTTCCTTAATTTGGCAAAGCCTGAATTCATAACATTGTATTAACCAAACTAATTCCTAACAAAAAACAACCTGCTATGTTCGGGTTCAGAGATGATTTGTGTTTTAGGAATGGCTCATGCCATCTGCCTATTGTAGACAAAAAACGGATTTATTTTATTTAAAGAAATATAATGTGCAAAGCAAGGGTTTAAACTCCTCTTCACTTCCATCATTCACAAACCCAACATTACAACTGCAACATACGTATCTTTTTTATTCTGTTTCTGAAAATTACATCATGAGACCATTACAGAAGCCTACAGTGCAATCACAGTTAGTCATATACTAAGCATCTTGTGCCAACATCCACTGCATCTGCTTATGCAACAGTATTCCGTTGCTGGAGGTGAAGAATTTAATTGACATGTACAGATGGTAGATTAGTTATTTTATCATAGCTCTTTGAAGAACAAATGTTTGTAAAAAGGCTGAGTGAGAATCTTGTACCGATCATTCAACAGGCTCCAAGTGTCTGGCCTTAGCTTGGACAGCTGGGAACCTAAGAATCAATGAGAAACAAGGCCCATGGTGCGCCACACCACAGGAGATGATACAATAGAGACCTGAAACACATACTCTCAACGAAAGGCTTAAAAGTTAAATGGAAAATAGTGTACTGAATGAAATAAAATAAAAACACTACTTGAGATTGTTTCTGCGTGTGCCCAATAAAACTACCATGTGGGAGGGATGGTCCAGATAAATCAAAACGTGGTTGTATAAACCTTAACGCCTACTCTAATGGTAACCTGTGATTTGTATTTTTTTTTTTTTTTTATCAAACCTCTATTTTTGGTGGCTCTGAGCGCTTCATTCACTTCAGTCACTGCGTTTTACCAAGCACACCATTCCAATATTGTCTGATGTTTTGAGGCTGCTCGTACATGAAAGACTGCAGTCTGTTGAAAGATGGCACCTATATAACTTCCCCTAGAGACAAACTGAATCTGAAGGAAAAACATTAAATCCCCTCCAACTCTTTGGAGATATGACTAACTCTGGTAAACAGAGGCAACTGATAAAAGCAGGAAGTGGTCCCATGGGAATGTAAATGAATGTTCACTCACTCAACTGACAAATAAAGAGCAACAGCCAAACAGTGTCTCTTCACCAAGAATTTTCATCCACAATACAATTACACCACTAATGTAGATTAAATCTATGCTTCTACTAAAAGTGTATTACCAAGTGTCTTTTTTCTAAATAGTATAGACAAAAGTTAAGATTTTCATTGATGACTTCTACAACACAAAGGGCTGTCTGTTCCCTGCACAAGAACAGGAGCTTGGTTCACATTGCCCGTAAGTAAGACCTGTTCATGTTGGACTCCGGTAGACCTGCCTTTTGTCACAGATTGTGTGACAGAATTTCTAGGTGCAGCCAGGGGCCAAAGGGAGTCTGGTTTGGTGATTACAGAAACTCATCTCTGCATTTGCTGATGATGTTGCCCTTTTGGCTTCATCAAACCTGGAACTTCAGCTTGCACCAGGACTGTAACCAGAGCGTGAAGCGGCTGGGATGATAATCAGCACTGGAGATGTTTCTAAGGGTCATGGTTCTCGTAAAAGGGTGGCTTGCCATCTCCAGGTTGGGGGAGAGTTCCGACTCAAGTGGAGGAGTTAAAATACCCTGGAGTCTTGTTTACAGACATCCAAGAATGCAGCATGATGGCAACATGTGTCTGTTCAATGTGTTTTTACCTATTTAAAATGGCTCTAGATTATATTTTATTGAAGCAGTTGCAATCTGCTACCCTCTGATAAATACATCTTGTAATCCTGACGAATGTGGATTCTATACCCCGTTCTTTGTGGGGTTTTGCTCTTGCTGGGCCCTGTACTGCTGGCTTGGGCCTGCTACACCACACCGAGCCTGTGCTACCGCTTTAGCCTGCTACACCACACCGGGTCTGTGCTACTGGGTTGAGCCTGTTTCACCATATCAGGCCTATGTTTACCGCTGGAGCATGCTGTAACACACCGGCCTTGCTCCACTACTGAAGCCTGCTTTAGAATACCTGGCCAGTGCTACTACCGTAACCTGTTATATCAGACCTCTTTTTAACTGTACTATGTCCATGTGAGGTAAAAGTCAAATATGGATGGATGTCAAAGTTGTCCTCATGTTTTTTTCTGTTCCTAAAGTCACTGACTGGGATCCCATCTTTTCTAATGCTTTGAATTTTAATAGGAGTCCTGCAAACAGTTTTTTACTGTTTTCAGAAAATATTTTGACTGTGCACTCTTTTGACTTCTTGTATGAACCATACGACTGGTTACTGACTTTTTACAGTCATTCCTTCAGCTGGACGAGGCACAAGAAAAATAATCTCATGCCGGTACAAAATTCAGTAAATAAAAAGTGTGTTATTATACTGCTGCTTCTACTGTCAGGGAATGTTGGATCCAACCCTGGTCAAGAACATTCATGTTTGAGCTTTCCTGATTATTTTAAAGCTAAGTGTGGCCTTGGAATTGCTCATCTGAACGTCAGAAGTCTTCTCCCTAATTTAGATTTGGTTAAAATCTGTGCTGACAGATTTAAAACTGATATTCTTGTTTTGCCTGAAACATGGCTGACAAAATCAATCACTGATAATGATATTGCTATCCGAGGTTACAATGTTTTTTGCTGTGACCATCCCAGAAAAGGTGGTGGTGTCGCTATTTATGAAAGGAACAGATTATTTTATAACTGTTCTGTCATCATTGCCTATTAGTAAGTATAATGTCTAAAAAATTAAATTAATTCAATTAAATCTGAAATCCTAAAGTGCTTCAACAAACATTTTGTTTCATTGTATTGTCTATATGAGACATTGCAACCCATCTCAAAAACCTTAATTGAACAAAAACGGCATTCATCTCCCCCTCCTTTACCGTCCTCCATTGGCTCGTTTGTTTTCAGACCAGTGACTGAGGCAGAGGTCTACAAAGCCCTCAAGCAGCTGGAAACAGATAAATCTGCAGGTCCAGACAATCTTGATCCTTTTTTTCTTAAAACATCAAAAGATTTTATACCTGAACCCCTGACATATCTTTTTGACCTTAGCCTTTCAAACAATGTTATCCCTGTTGTCTGGAAGTCTGCTTTTGTTCTTCCCTTGCTGAAAGGAGGGGACTCAGCCAATCTCAATAACTACAGGCTGATATCAAAGTTATGTATCTTGGCAAAGGTCTTTGTGAAAAATGTTGAACAGCTTAAAAAAATTATTGAGGTTCATAAAATTATATCAAACAATCAATCTGGTTTCCGAAAACTACACAATACAATAACTCCTGCAGTTCAAGTAGTAGTGATAATATCATTGAGGCTCTTGATTGTAAAACGTTCTGTGCAGTGCTGTTAATTGACTTGTCAAAGGCATTTGACACAATCGATCATGTCGCCTTGTTGGCTTTATAAAATTGGTCTTGTTGGCATGTCCTCCTCCTTTCTTTCAGTAATTAAAGGAGTACCCCAGGGTTCTGTTCTGGGGCCATTGTTGTTTTCTATTTATGTGAATAATCTTTGTCAAAATGTGTCAAATGCCTTTTTTCACTGTTATGCTGATGACTCAGTTATCTATTGTTCCTCTCCTTCAATTGAACAAGTCTTTGATTTCTTGCAGTCTGCGTTTGATGCTGTTCGGTCTCATCTAAATCAGCTGAGGCTAGGGTTAAATGCAGACAAATCTAAAGTTATGGTCTTCTCAAATAGAAAACGACTACCCTCTCAGCTCCATAAAATAAAAACAGCTGAAGGAAAAGAAATCCAAATGGTCTCATCTTACAAGTATTTAGGCTTTGTTATTGATAAAAATCTGTCCTTCATGCAACATATTGAGCATCTTGTACATAAACTGAAGCTAAAGCTCAGTTTTCTTTTCAGAAAGAAATCCTGTTTTATACCAGGAAACGTTGATTTCTGCAATTTTTTTTTACCTTTATTGGATTATGGCGATCTCCTTTTTATGAATGCTTCTGATCATCTTTTAAAAAAGCGGGACACTGTTTATCATTGTGCTTAACGTTTTATGACTGGTTGGGAAAATTGTGTTTACCATTGTACACTGTATGCTGCAGCTGAGTTTCCGTCCCTGTATGTTCGCAGGTGGTCTCATCTGCTGACTTTCATTTATAAATGTATTCTTGGGCTCTTCCCATCTTACCTCTGCACATACATGAGTAAAAACCAACAACAGTATGCTCTACGTTCTCAGAAGAACATACTGGTGGTTCCCAGAGTCAGAACAGAGTAGGGTAAGGCAGCCTTTAAGTACGCTGCCCCTTGTGCATGGAATGACCTGCAAAAGGACTTAAATCTATCTGAACTTGTGACTTTATGAGAATTTAAATCTATTCTAAAGAAGCGTGAATTTAATGAGCTTGGTAAATGTAACGTTATGTAATGTTTTTAAACTTGCACAAACTGGGTATTTTGTAACTTTTGATTGTAAATATTGTTATTTGTCTGTTTAATAATGTCTTGTATTTGTCTGAAACCTGATGTAATGCTGTAGCCTTGGCCACTCATGGAAAAGAGATTTTTAAATAATAATAATAATTAAAGCCGCAAGCGGCGATAAAGGCCCTCGCCTCCCTTGAGACCGCGGGGACACATGCACTCGTAGGAGTGCATTTCGTGCTTTAAAGCGTAAACTTCACGGTAAAAGGATTCTGAGGAGTTTTCTAAGACTCTAGCCTTGGCTCTGGAGGGGCCTCCTCTAAAGGAAGGATCCTGGCAATTGGGAAATGGCATTTATTTCCCAATAGTTGCCTCTTCACAGACTCATTACGACCACAGCCACAAATGTATCAAAAAACAAATTGATAACTTTTTTTTGCACACGTGTCTAGATGATACTCACCAAATTTGGAGCTGTTTAGATGAAAAGCCTTTAGACAGAAGGGGTGCGATTTAGGTGGTCACGCATTCCACCCAACATAGATTTTCTGTTGAGTTTACGGTATGGCTGTAATAAACTTTTCTGTTTGCCCTAAGGTGTCCTATGGATGTACCAAGTTTTGTATTTCTACATTGGAAAAATTTACTTTCATTTTCCATAGAACCAATGTATTTTGACTTTTCTAGGGGTCGCCACTGAGTCATTTTCATATTTTTTTTTGGGGACTTCAAATACATCAATTTTTGCGGGCTTGAAGTCTGGGACCAATAAAAATGACTTTTAGTTGCACGTTTACTGGGTCAAATTGAGGATCATTTTGCAGAAAAAATATGATAAAAAAATATATACCGAATTATAATAAAAAAATATGCTTTTATGCTCCTCATGACATAGGAGATGTGTGTACCAAATTCCATGTCTCTATGACAAACTAAATTCTTGGGTCCCATTATAAGTTTGTAGGGGGCGCTGGAGAGCCATTTCTTAAGATAACCCTTTTATTTACATATCTTTGTGTTCAGGTCATGAATGTGCACAAACGCCTTTTTGGGTCCGACTTGATCCGAGAAGGCGTCTGAGAGTTAAGAGACATTTTATTTTCCCAAAATGGCCACCTCGTTACAGGCTTGCCACACCCATACCCGATAAGATATCAACAACAAAGTCACAAATTTGGTTGGCACACGTGTCTAGATGATACTCACCAAATTTGGGGCCATTTAAATTAAAACACAATGATTTGCATCTTCTTGCGCAAGGGGTGCGATTTTAGTGGCCATGCGTTTCACCCCACATGGCGGACTTCCTGTTAAGTTTAGGGTGTGGCTGTCATAGACTTTTCTGTTTGCCCTGAGGTGTCCTATTGATGTACTAAGTTTCATTTTTCTACGTTGGAAAAAGTTACTTTCACTTTCCATAGGCCCAATGTATTTTGACTTTTCTAGGGTCGCCACTGAGTCATTTTTCATTTTTTTTTCGGGACTTCAAATACATATATTTTTGCCGGGCTTGAAGTCTGGGACCAATAAAAATGACTTTTAGTTGTTGGTTTACTGGGTCAAATTGAGAATCATTTTGCAGAAAAATTATAATAAAAAAATATATACCGAATTATAATAAAAAAATATAACTCGAGCAAAAAAGTCTAGAAAAACACTTGTCTCATTTACATACATGTGTTTAGCTCATTTTACCCAAGTTTGGTGTCTGTGGAATGAAGCAGCTATTTTCTGTGTACTTTTAAAAAGAGGTGTATTTTAAGTCGGACCAAATTTTCAATTCAAAATGGCCGCCTTCCCGTGTGTGATAGGGTGTGGTCCCCATTGGCTTTTTGTTCATAAGCCCATGATGGATATGTGTACCAAGTTTCATTTGCCTACAACAAACTAAAAATTTCACTTCCCATTGACTTTTTTCACATTTTTGGGACATTGCTATGGCAACACATTTATAGATAGGGGGTGGTTGTCATTGGCTTTTATGCTCGTCATGACATAAGAGATGTGTGTACCAAATTTTATGTCTCTATGACAAACTAAATTCTTGGGTCCATTATAAGTTTGTAGGGGCGCTGGAGAGCCATTTCTAAAGATAACCCTTTTATTTACATATTTTTGTGTTCAGGTCATGAATGTGCACAAACGCCTTTTTGGGTCCAACTCGATCCGAGAAGGCGTTTGAGAGTTAAGAGACGTTTTATTTTCACAAAAATGGCCACCTCGTTACAGGCTTGCCACACCCATACCCGATAAGATATCAACAACAAAGTCACAACTTTGGTTGGCACACGTGTCTAGATGATACTCACCAAATCTGGGGCCATTTAGATAAAAACACAATGATTTGCATCTTTCTGCGCAAAGTGCGATTTTAGTGGCGCGTTTCACCCCACATGGCGGACTTCCTGTTAAGTTTAGGGTGTGACTGTCATTGACTTTTCTGTTTGCCCTGAGGTGTCCTATGGATATACCAAGTTTCATTTTTCTACGTTGGAAAAAAGTTACTTTCACTTTCCATAGGCCCAATGTATTTTGATTTTGTAGGGGTCGCCACTGAGTCATTTTTCGTATTTTTTTTTCGGCGTCTTCAAATACATACCATTTTTGCCGAGCTTGAAGTCTGGGACCAATATAATGACTTTTTGTGCATGTTCACTGGGTCAAATTTAGGATCATTTGGTCACAATAAAGATAAAAAAAAAAAAAAAAAAAAAAAAATCCGAGCAAAAACAATAGGCCCTCCCGGCCATCACCGGCTCGGGCCTAATAATATTAATAATAATTAAAGCCGCAAGCGGCGATAAAGGCCCTCGCCTCCCTTGAGACCGCGGGGACACATATATTCGGAGGATTGCATGTCGTGCTTTAAAGCAAATTTGGAGCTGTTTAGATGAAAACCCTTTAGCACAAAGTGTACGATTTAGGTGGTCATGTATTCCACCCAACATTTTCTGTTGAGAAGGATCCTGGCAATTGGGAAATGGCATTTATTTCCCAATAGTTGCCTCTTCACAGACTCATTACGACCACAGCCACAAATCTATCAAAAAACAAATTGATAACTTTTTTTTGCACACGTGTCTAGATGATACTCACCAAATTTGGAGCTGTTTAGATGAAAAGCCTTTAGACACAAGGGGTGCAATTTAGGTGGTCACGCATACACCCAACATAGTAGATTTCCTGTTGAGTTTACGATATGGCTGTAATACATTTTTCTGTTCGCCCTGAGGTGTCCTATGGATGTACCAAGTTTCATTTTTCTACGTTGGAAAAAAGTTACTTTCACTTTCCATAGGCCCAATGTATTTTGACTTTTGTAGGATCGCCACTGAGTCATTTTTCATATTTTTTTTAGCGACTTCAAATACATAAATTTTTCAGAGCTTGAAGTCTGGGACCAATAAAAATTACTTTTAGTTGCACGTTTACTGGGTCAAATTGAGGATCATTTTACAGAAAAATTATAATAAAAAATATATACGAATTATAATAAAAAAAATATAACTCGAGCAAAAAGTCTAGAAAAACACTTGTCTCTTTTACATACATGTGTTTTAGCTCATTTTGCCCAAGTTTGGTGTCTGTGGAATGAAGCAGCTATTTTCTGAGTTCTTTTAAAAAGAGAGTGTATTTTAAGTCGGTTCACATTTTCAATTCAAAATGGCCGCCTTCCGTGTGTGATAGGGTGTGGTCCCCATTGGCTTTTTGTTCATAAGCCCATGCTGGATGTGTGTACCAAGTTTCATTTGCCTCGACAAACTAAAATTTTCACTTCCCATTGACTTTTTCCAAATATTTGGGGACGTTGCTATGGCAACACATTTATAGATAGGGGGTGGTTGTCATTGGCTTTTATGCTCGTCATGACATAAGAGATGTGTGTACCAAATTTTATGTCTCTATGACAAACTAAATTCTTGGGTCCCATTATAAGTTTGTAGGGGCGCTGGAGAGCCATTTCTAAAGATAACCCTTTTATTTACATATTTTTTGTTCAGGTCATGAATGTGCACAAACGCCTATTTGGTTCCAACTCGATTCGAGAAGCCGTTTGAGAGTTAAGAGACGTTTTATTTTCACAAAAATGGCCACCTCGTTACAGGCTTGCCACACCCATACCCGATAAGATATCAACAACAAAGTCACAACTTTGGTTGGCACATGTGTCTAGATGATACTCACCAAATTTGGGGCCATTTAGATTAAAACACAATGATTTGCATCTTTCTGCGCAAAAGTGCGAATTTAGTGGCCGCGCCTTTCACCCCACATGGCGGACTTCCTGTTAAGTTTAGGGTGTGACTTTCATTGACTTTTCTGTTTGCCCTGAGGTGCCCTATGGATATACCAAGTTTCATTTTTCTACGTTGGAAAAAAGTTACTTTCACTTTCCATAGGCCCAATGTATTTTGACTTTTGTAGGGTCGCCACTGAGTCATTTTTCGTATTTTTTTCGGCGACTTCAAATACATAAATTTTTGCCAGGCTTGAAGTCTGGGACCAATAAAAATGACTTTTAGTTGTTCGTTTACTGGGTTAAATTGAGGATCATTTTACAGAAAAATTATAATAAAAAATATATACGAATTATAATAAAAAAATATAACTCGAGCAAAAAGTCTAGAAAAACACTTGTCTCATTTACATACATGTGTTTAGCTCATTTTGCCCAAGTTTGGTGTCTGTGGAATGAAGCAGCTTTTTCTGTGTACTTTTAAAAGAGGTGTATTTTAAGTCGGTTCACATTTTCAATTCAAAATGGCCGCCTTCCTGTGTGTGATAGGGTGTGGTCCCCATTTGCTTTTTGTTCATAAGCCCATGGTGGATGTGTGTACCAAGTTTGTTGCCTACAACAAACTAAAAATTTCACTTCCCATTGACTTTTTCACATTTTTGGGACGTTGCTATGGCAACACATTTATAGATAGGGGTGGTTGTCATTGGCTTTTATGCTCGTCATGACATAAGAGATGTGTGTACAAAATTTTATGTCTCTATGACAAACTAAATTCTTGGGTCCATTATAAGTTTGTAGGGGCGCTGGAGAGCCATTTCTAAAGATAACCCTTTTATTTACATATTTTTGTGTTCAGGTCATGAATGTGCACAAACGCCTTTTTGGGTCCAACTCGATCCGAGAAGGCGTTTGAGAGTTAAGAGACGTTTTATTTTCACAAAAATGGCCACCTCGTTACAGGCTTGCCACACCCATACCCGATAAGATATCAACAACAAAGTCACAACTTTGGTTGGCACATGTGTCTAGATGATACTCACCAAATTTGGGGCCATTTAGATTAAAACACAATGATTTGCATCTTTCTGCGCAAGTGCGATTTTAGTGGCCGCGTTTCACCCCACATGGCGGACTTCCTGTTAAGTTTAGGGTGTGGCTGTCATAGACTTTTCTGTTTGCCCTGAGGTGTCCTATGGATATACCAAGTTTCATTTTTCTACGTTGGAAAAAAGTTACTTTCACTTTCCATAGGCCCAATGTATTTTGATTTTGTAGGGGCCACTGAGTCATTTTTCGTATTTTTTTCGGCGTCTTCAAATACATACCATTTTTGCCGAGCTTGAAGTCTGGGACCAATATAATGACTTTTTGTGCATGTTCACTGGGTCAAATTTAGGATCATTTGGTCACAATAAAGATAAAAAAAAAAAAAAAAAAAAAAAAAAAAAATCCGAGCAAAAACAATAGGCCCTCCCGGCCATCACCGGCTCGGGCCTAAAAATATAACTCGAGCAAAAAAGTCTAGAAAAACACTTGTCTCATTTACATACATGTGTTTAGCTCATTTTGCCCAAGTTTGGTGTCTGTGGAATGAAGCAGCTTTTTTCTGTGTACTTTTAAAAAGAGGTGTATTTTAAGTCGGACCAAATTTTCAATTCAAAATGGCCGCCTTCCCGTGTGTGATAGGGTGTGGTCCCCATTGGCTTTTTTGTTCATAAGCCCATGATGGATATGTGTACCAAGTTTTATTTCCCTACAACAAACTAAAAATTTCACTTCCCATTGACTTTTTTCACATTTTTGGGACATTGCTATGGCAACACATTTATAGATAGGGGGTGGTTGTCATTGGCTTTTATGCTCGTCATGACATAAGAGATGTGTGTACCAAATTTTATGTCTCTATGACAAACTAAATTCTTGGGTCCATTATAAGTTTGTAGGGGGCGCTGGAGAGCCATTTCTTAAGATAACCCTTTTATTTACATATTTTTGTGTTCAGGTCATGAATGTGCACAAACGCCTTTTTGGGTCCAACTCGATCCGAGAAGGCGTTTGAGAGTTAAGAGACGTTTTATTTTCACAAAATGGCCACCTCGTTACAGGCTTGCCACACCCATACCCGATAAGATATCAACAACAAAGTCACAACTTTGGTTGGCACACGTGTCTAGATGATACTCACCAAATTTGGGGCCATTTAGATAAAAACACAATGATTTGCATCTTTCTGCGCAAGGGGTGCGATTTTAGTGGCGCGCGTTTCACCCCACATGGCGGACTTCCTGTTAAGTTTAGGGTGTGACTGTCATTGACTTTTCTGTTTGCCCTGAGGTGTCCTATGGATATACCAAGTTTCATTTTTCTACGTTGGAAAAAGTTACTTTCACTTTCCATAGGCCCAATGTATTTTGACTTTGTAGGGGTCGCCACTGAGTCATTGCTCGTATTTTTTTCGGGACTTCAAATACATAAATTTTTCCCGGGCTTGAAGTCTGGGACCAATAAAAATGACTTTTAGTTGTTCGTTTATAGGGTCAAATTGAGGATCATTTTGCAGAAAAATTATAATAAAAAAATATATACCGAAATATAATAAAAAAATATAACTCGAGCAAAAGTCTAGAAAAACACTTGTCTCATTTACATACATGTGTTTAGCTTATTTTGCCCAAGTTTGGTGTCTGTGGAATGAAGCAGCTTTTTCTGTGTACTTTTAAAAAGAGGTGTATTTTAAGTCGGTTCACATTTTCAATTCAAAATGGCCGCCTTCCTGTGTGTGATAGGGTGTGGTCCCCATTGGCTTTTTGTTCATAAGCCCATGGTGGATGTGTGTACCAAGTTTTATTTGCCTACAACAAACTAAAAATTTCACTTCCCATTGACTTTTTCACATTTTTGGGACGTTGCTATGGCAACACATTTATAGATAGGGGTGGTTGTCATTGGCTTTTATGCTCGTCATGACATAAGAGATGTGTGTACAAAATTTTATGTCTCTATGACAAACTAAATTCTTGGGTCCATTATAAGTTTGTAGGGGCGCTGGAGAGCCATTTCTAAAGATAACCCTTTTATTTACATATTTTTGTGTTCAGGTCATGAATGTGCACAAACGCCTTTTTGGGTCCAACTCGATCCGAGAAGGCGTTTGAGAGTTAAGAGACGTTTATTTTCACAAAATGGCCACCTCGTTACAGGCTTGCCACACCCATACCCGATAAGATATCAACAACAAAGTCACAACTTTGGTTGGCACACGTGTCTAGATGATACTCACCAAATTTGGGGCCATTTAGATTAAAACACAATGATTTGCATCTTTCTGCGCAAGTGCGATTTTAGTGGCCGTGCGTTTCACCCCACATGGCGGACTTCCTGTTAAGTTTAGGTGTGACTGTCATTGATTTTTCTGTTTGCCCTGAGGTGTCCTATGGATATACCAAGTTTCATTTTTCTACGTTGGAAAAAGTTACTTTCACTTTCCATAGGCCCAATGTATTTTGATTTTGTAGGGTCGCCACTGAGTCATTTTTCGTATTTTTTTGGCGTCTTCAAATACATACCATTTTTGCCGAGCTTGAAGTCTGGGACCAATATAATGACTTTTTGTGCATGTTCACTGGGTCAAATTTAGGATCATTTGGTCACAATAAAGATAAAAAAAAAAAAAAAAAAATCATGGAAAAGAGATTTTAAATAATAATAATAATAATATTAATAATAATAATAATAAAGACTGGTGAGGGATGCCTCCCTGGTGAGGTGTTCTAGGCCTGTCCCACCAAAAGGAAGCCTGCAGACCCAGGAAAGGCGGGAAGGGACTGCTTCTCAGCTGATCTTGAAACACCATGGTATCACTTCAGAAGAACTGGACAAAGCTGGGAAGCTTGGTCCCTGCTTAATGTGAATGAAAGGATGGATGAACATGCATGCAATCTAAAAATATTTTAAATATGTTGAGCTTGACACTGTTTCGGTAGGTTTTGATCATCATGTCAATATATTTCCCCATGGTAACATCACAGCTCTTCTTTATAAGGTCTGCTTCCTCATTAAAAACAGATAGTTCACCTAAAAAGTAGAGCTGTCTTGAGTGTATTGAGTTATGTGCTCATGTAAAATGTCAAAAGCATTGATCTTCAGACTGCTGGTGGTCTTTACAAGCAAGACAGACACTGCAAGTCAAAACATGGGGGTTGGTTCCAGTGCATGGAGCAAAAATAACACAAAGGGTGAATCCCACACGAGCCCCACATGCTTTCTGTTCATGGCCAAACCTCACAACACCCATGTCATTTGAGCGCCCAAGTGTCCCTAATTCAACAAAGGGCATGTCCTCCGTCCAGCTCATCTATGTGAAGGCTAATGGGGCGGCAGTGGCTCAGTGGGTAGAGTGGTCGTCTTTCAACCGGAAGGTAGGCGGTTCGATTCCCACTCTCCCCACAGTTCATAATGTCGTTGTGTCCTTGGGCAAGACACTTAACCCACCTTGCCTTCAGTGACTGTAACACTGGTAATTAAATTAGGATTTAATTTGGATAAAAGCGTCAGCTAAATGAATAAATGTAAATAAATGTAATGTTAGCGCATTTGAGGATGTATCCTTTATTACAGTCAGGCTAATATCATGACAAAACCATAATACTCACGGTGTACCAAATACTGACATAATGGCTGTGCCTAAAACCACTTTCTAGTCTCTCTGGACTGTACATTGAACTTATTGATTTCAGACACTATTGAGTTATTTTTTTATAGTTGTTAATCATATTAACAAACTGTAAAACTCTCATTGTGACTAGATTACTGCAACTCTTTTCCTTGCCTTAAATGAGAGGAAAGCTTCCACATTTCTATCTTTATAAGCTAATATAAGCCAATATTAGAAATTTTGCACAGAATAAAAAACATTTCCCAAGTCACTACATTCCCACAGAATTTGTCAAACTTGTACCTCTAACTTGTTTTATTCAAGTGTGAATGGCTGTCAATAATTTAAAGACATGTCAAGCTGTTGAACTGCGTTATGATCTGCCAGTCTAGTGACATTGCAGGAAACTTTAGGTGCACTACATTTGAGCAGGCTAGATGTTTGGACAACACTACTAAATGGCCTAATTACTAGTTTGTGCACTATATAGGGACCAGGGAGTGGCTTAGGATAAGGCTGCACAATATTAGACAAACGTGCAATATAAGTTGAATTAATAACATTTGATTTAGAGAAGAAATAGAAGGCTCTGGACTAACTTCCATTCAAAGTAAGAGACTGAACCAGGAGTAAATCAAGACTAAACTGGGCGGCAGTAGCTCTGTGGGTAGAGCAGCCATCCTTCGACTGGCGGGTGGGCAGTTCGATCCCCACTCGAAACATCCCAAAACAGCATAAGATCCCGCTCTCCCCCACATAATGTCATTGTGTCCTTGGGCAAGACACTTAACCTACATTGTCTCCAGTGGTGTTCCAGCTGTAACACTGGTGAATGGCTTAATGTATGTAAAGCGCTTTGAGTGCCTACTACAGTAGGTGGAAAAGCGTCCCTCTTTTTGCAGACGGACCAATCACAAGCCGTTTGTCTGCAGCAGGGTATGGTTTGCCACATCATACACAAGAAACTTGGCTTGCGCAGCTAGTCCAAAACATTCAACATGGCGGCTGCTGCTACCGAGAGGCTGTTTATTTCTGGTCTTGCCTTGGTTTTGAATAACCAACATAAAAACGTATAAACATAAGTATAAAAACAGTGAAACCGCTTTGGTGTCCGCTCTACTGCTGGCCATGTTAACCAGCGGCACTCACATGGTTTTCTTATTGACAACCGGCTGTGTAGTGTCACCTTTATTCGCGGCACGTCCGGTGTTTCTCTGATTTAACATTACTCTAGATAGATCCAAGATGGCGGCGCGAGTACATCGCGAGGCTCGGGTTCTCTCCAGTTTCTGCAATTTTGCAGTATTACTCTTGCTTATCTCGGGTCTGTTCGTGCAGAACAGTTGTGCCTTTACATCGTACACCCGAAGTGAGCTTTTGGATATTGGTTTGCAATTTTCCGACGGTTTTATGGACAACCTTCGACTCCCTCCTGAAATCACTAGGACGCCCGTGGCAGCTCATTCTTCCCGGCCGGGCGGAAGTGCTCGCAGGCGGCGTCGAGAACGTAAACAAAGACGGGGTAGACGCGGAGGACTTAGAGCTAGGCTAAAGCTAACACCTCACCGGCTCTCTTTACCCAGTATCTTCCTCGCCAATGTACGATCGCTAGTGAACAAAATGGATGAGATTCGACTCAACATGACACACAGCAAAAGACTTCTGAACTGTAACGTCCTTATCTTCACGGAGACGTGGTTAAATAGTGGAATACCAGACTCCGCTATTGAGCTCACGGGACATCACATGCTCCGCGCGGACAGAACAACAGATGGATCCGGTAAGACAAGGGGAGGCGGATTGTGTATTTATATTAACAAAGCTTGGTGCACAAACTCTGCTGTTGTTGGGAGCCATTGTTCAGCTAACCTAGAGTTTCTCATGGTTAAATGTAGACCGTTCTATCTGCCGCGGAGTTCACCTCCACCATTATAACTGCAGCTTATATTCCCCGGACACTGATGCCAAGCTTGCTATGAAAGAACTTTATGCAGCCATCAGTAAACAACAGACTATTCACCCGAAGCGTTTATTGCTGCGGGTGATTTTAATCACTCTAACCTCAAGACTGTGCTACCCAAATTTCATCAGAATGTTTCCTGTCACACCAGAGGGAACAAAACCCTAGACCATGTCTACACAAACATGGCTGGAGCTTACGTGGCGACACCCTCCCCACCTGGGACAATCAGAACACATATCTCTGTTCCTCACTCCCAAATATACACCCCTCATCAACCGTGTGAAGCCATCAGTGAAGACCATCAAGGTGTGGCCTGCGGGGGTAAATTTCACACTCCAGAAAAAGTTTCTACACACAGACTGGAGTATGTTTGCTTCCCAAGCCACCAGTGGTGCTCACACAGACATTGACTGCTACACCTCCTCTGTATTGGATTATATTAATACCACCATTGACAGTGTTACAACCCAGAAACAGATCACCACATACCCAAATCAGAAGCCATGGATGAATCAGGAAGTGTGACTCCTGTTGAAGACACGCAATACTGCCTTCAGATCAGGAGACGCACAAGCCTACAGCACATCCAGAGCAAACCTGAAGAGGGGCATCAAAAAGGCCAAGCACTGCTACAAGCTGAAGATAGAGGGACACTTCTCCAACTCTGACCCTCGACGCATGTGGCAGGGCATCCAGGCCATCAGTGACTACAAACCCACCCACTCCACCCCTGCAGCCACCGATGTCAACTTCCTGAATGAGCTAAATGACTTTTATGCTCGCTTTGAAAGAGACAACAGAGAAACTGCAACCAAGCTCAAACCCTCAGTTGACCACCCTCAACTCACACTCTCATCCACTGATGTCTGCAAGGCACTGAGCCGGATCAGCACACACAAGGCTGCTGGACCAGACAACATCCCTGGTCGTGTTCTCAGGGCATGTGCGGAGCAGCTCGCTGGGGTTTTACAGACATTTTCAACCTGTCTCTTGCCCAAGCAGCTGTACCAACATGCTTCAAATGCACTTCCATTGTGCCAGTGCCAAAACACTCTAGTCCAAGGTGCCCCAACGACTACCCCTGTAGCACTCACACCCATCATCATGAAGTGCTTTGAGCGGCTGATCCTGGAACACCTAAAAGACTCCATACCACCCACATTGGACCCGCATCAGTTTGCTTACGCAGCAATAGGAGCACAGAGGATGCAGTTGCTATGGCACTGCACTCTGTGCTCACCCACCTGGACAATAAGAACTCTTATGCACGTATGCTGTTTGTTGACTTCAGCTCAGCATTCAACACTATCATCCCGACCAAGTTAATAGCCAAACTTGAAGACTTGGGCATCAATACCTCACTCTGCAACTGGACTCTGGACTTCCTGACCAACAGACCCCAGAATGTCCGATCTGGATCCACCTGCTCCACATCCATCACACTTAACACTTGTGTACCACAGGGCTGTGTGCTAAGCCCATTTCTCTACTCCCTCTTCACCTCTGACTGCAAGCCTGTGTTTGGATCCAATGCCATCGTCAAGTTTGCAGACGACACTACAGTGATTGGTCTCATCAGCAACAACGATGAGACTGCCTACAGGGAAGAGATTCAGCACCTGTCCACATGGTGCAACGAAAATAACCTGCTCCTCAACACCACCAAAACGAAGGAGCTCATCGTGGACTTCAGGAAAGAGTCTAGAGGCACACACGACACCATCCACATCAATGGAATGGACGTCGGCGTGTCTCCAGCTTCAAGTTCCTGGGGACCCACATCTCGGCTGACATGACCTGGACAACCAACACCTCCAGCCTGGTCAAGAAGGCTCACCAGCGCCTCTTCTTCCTGAGGACACTGAGGAAGAACCAGCTCTCCTCGGCCATCCTGGTGAACTTCTACCGCTGCGCGATAGAAAGCATCCTGACGAACTGTGTCACAGTGTGGTATGGGTGCTGCTCTGTCGCGGAGCGCAAGGCATTGCAGCGGGTGGTGAAAACTGCCCAACGCATCACAGGGACTCCACTTCCTGCCATCGAGAACATCCAGAGGATGTCTGCGTCGAGCTCGCAGCATCCTTAAGGACTCCTCTCACCCAGCCCACAGACTGTTCTCCCTCCTCCTCCGGCAGGCGTTTCAGGAGCCTCCGGACTAGAACCAGCCGACTAAAGAACAGTTTCTTCCCCAGAGCTGTGTCTTTACTGAACTCTAACCCTTGCTGACCCCACACCTCTCACAGACTCCTCTCTCACCCCCCACCATGCCACTCCCCTCACCCCCACCATCCCACTACCCTCATAGACTCTTCTACCCCCCCACCACCATCCCACTCCCCTCACAGACTCTCCTCTCATCCACCACCATCCCACCATCCCTTGCACTACTGCACCTTTGCTACCAACTGTTCATACAGTACCAACTGTTTACATTTCACTGTTTGCACTACCTTAAATCTACTGCTTACCTTAAGCTAACATACAATTGTACACACCTACCTGTAAAATTCTGTTTATAGTTAGAGACATCTGTATATCACATGTGTGTGTGTGTGTGTGTGCGTGTATGTTTGTTTGTGTGTGTGTGTGCGTGTGTGTATATGTGTGTGTGTGTGTGTATGTGTATATGTGTGTGTGTGTATGTGTGTGAGTGTGTGTATGTGTGTGTGTATGTGTGAGTATGTGTGTATGTGAGTGTGTGTATGTGTGAGTGTGTGTGTGCTTGTGTGTGAGTGTGTGTATGTGAGTGTATGTATGTGTACGTGTGTATGTGAGTGAGTGTGTGTATGTGTGAGTATGTGTGTATGTGAGTGTGTATGTGAGTGTGTGTGTGTGCTTTTGTGTGTGTGTGAGTATGCGAGAGTATGTGTATGTGTGTATGTGAGTGAGTGTGTGTGTATGTGTGTGTGAGTGTCTGTGTGTATAGCTCTCCCGGTTTAATTTCTGTGTGTATGTGTGTATGGTTGTGTGTGTATGTGTATGTGAGTGTGTGTATGTGTGTGTGTGTGTGTGAGTGTGTGTTTGTGTGTGTATGTGTGTGTGTGTGCGTATGTGAGTGAGTGTGTGTATAGCTCTCCCGGTCTAATTCCCTGGGTGTATGTGTGTATGGTTGTGTGTGTATGTGTGAGTATGTGTGTATGTGTGTGTATGTGTGTATGTTTGTGTGTGTATGTGTGTATGGTTGTGTGTGTATGTGTGTATGTGAGTGTCTGTGTGTATAGCTCTCCCGGTTTAATTCCCCTGTGTGTATGTGTGTATGGTTGTGTGTGTATGTGTGAGTATGTGTGTATGTGTGTGTATGTGCGTATGTTTGTGTGTGTATGTGTGTATGGTTGTGTGTGTATGTGTGTGTGTATGCGAGTGAGTGTGTGTATGTGTGACAGCGTGTATTACACTACATTTAGAGTACATATTCACCTGTAAATGCTGTTTATAGAGAAGAGACACCTGTAATTATATTTATGGCACACACTCACCTTTTATAGTAATAACCATCTGTATATTTATACTCATTGTACATATTACCTGTAAATCCTGTACATCTCCATATCCTGCACGTATGCAACCATTGTATATATCCTGCACTTTGCTGCTATTGCACTTCTGGTTAGACCTAAACTGCATTTCGTTGCCTTGTACCTGTACTTGTGTAATGACAATAAAGTTGAATCTAATCTAATCTAATCTAATCTCTAATAAACCCCACCCTTGAAATCAAACGCAAGCAACAGGATACCAGACTAACTTCTTTGTATAGAATAGGAAAAGAGTTGGTTGCGGCCGGCCAGGCTAGTCTAAACAGGACTAAAAGTAGAAATGAACCAGGACTTTTTTTTTATTTGGATGTGCCACAGTTTGATTTTAATGCTCTTTTTGGACACAGGCAAAATGAATACTTGTGTATACATTCTTTGCAAGACGGCTATTGCAATTGATTATATTGCAATAACCCTATATTTGACACACAGCTTAAGGCCAATCAGCCAATCAACTGAACCCTGCAAACAAATGCACACAAATGCACATAAATGCACATAAAACAATTACTTCAGCGATTGGCAATGCACGCTATTATTGGTAACATAGCAACATAGTACTGTTACTTCTTGGTCTGAACTCATTGACTTCTCCAGCACACCTTGACCACAGATAGAATGCACTGTCCACGGTAGTCGAGAGAACCCCCATGCAGTCTAATGCCTTGTTTTATAACTTGGTGACCTTCACCCGTCGAGGCCCCAGCAGGGAGCTAACTGGTGTCAGCTAACAGCCAGCTGGTAACTGCACACCACAGATCGCTGCTCAACAGAGCCAGCTGCTACAATGAAGAGACAGTATGTACATTGTCAACAGGAGGCTGAAAAGAACGGAGGCGTACACTCATGTTGGAAAACTATAGGTATGCCTCTGTATGATTTGTGGAAGGTAGGTTATACCTGCATGCTTTTCTTGTGTGTTTGTATATATACTGCCTACGTACAGACAATGGTTTATATTTACCCGAGTGTAACAAGAACGCTGACCCCAGCTGCTGGTTCTCTGCTTGGATGTTTATTGTCCAACTTGGATCTGCAGCCTTTGTGAACCAACACAAGGCTGACAAATGCCTTGAGAGGTGATCGAGAGAATGAGTGAAAGCACTGAGGCACCCACAGGAAAAACAATTCCAGGCTGAATCCTCAAATAGCCTCATATAATGGGAGCTGTCAACACCTCCGAGCTTGAAAAATGACAGGGGAGATTTCACTGTTTGTAGGTTTACAGCCTGTTATTGAGGCTTTTGGTTCAACTGAATAATTTGAGATGAATTTAAGTGAAGGTAGTATTATTACAATGGTGCGGGAGAAATGCGTGTTGACAATTTGTTTCTGGAAATAAAATCCATGTTTAAAAGGACTGTCTGAATAATAAGAAAAATAAACATTCAGTATGAATTTAACACCACAGTGTGTAGTAGTATTACAATAGAAGTAAGATGACCCATCTACATTGTGCAGATATAAGGACTTTACTATTTCCTGTTAATGTCTGTCACTGCATTTTTTCCTAAACCTTGCTCTGTCTAGACATGACTCAAGGACTTGACCCATCAGGTAGGACATGGTCTCCACAGGATACAGCTTGGCTTACTGAGCAACTGACAGAAAAAAAACACCATAATAGTTCTTTTATCCCTCAATCTTCTATTTAAGCACCTGTAGCTCTCTCACTTCACTCAAGAGCCTTTTGCTGCCCATGTTGGCAACACAGTCCTTGATTAAAAGATAAAAATGTAATTATACTCTTCCACAACACCCTCTAAACAAGCAGAATAGAACAACTGCACAGCACGCCAACACATTCAGAGGGACAGGGTGTCTGGCCTGATGTCCCATGGGAGATCAATTTCCACTCAACTCAGTGCACATCCAATCAGCCAGCAGAAGAGGACTCTGTCAACCAAGCGTCAGGGATGAGGCCACTGACTCACCATCATCAGCATGAATCACTGATTCATTGACTAGCCTTTTCACACAGAGACTCTAGTTGAAACGAACCCAGTATGCCTGGAAAAACAAGTCATATCAAGGATCAAATGAAGGTTTGTGGGTACTAAAGAGACACTAAGTGCAGAGTCAGTGCAAAAGTTAAAAAAAAAAGAGCCACTGGATCTGTTATCCATGAGCACCTAAGGTTAGCGTTTGGCACAGGTGCAGTGCAAAGAGTGTGTAAAATTCAAGGTGGAGAAAATGCAAATGAATTTCTTTGAATATTCATCTAATTTATAAAGGCTGCAGTAGCTAAAACTAATTAAGCCCGTTTTAGAAGTATGAGAAAACTGTGTGCAGAGGAAAGATTGCTGTTTGTGCAAAGACGAGGCATAGGAAATATAAAATAATCTTTAAAATTTTGGTACAATAATTTATTTGACAATGGAAAAACACATATTACCAGGTAATATGTTTCAGTAAACTATAGCTTTTTATAGATGGAGACTCTCAAACTATGTTTACACATCTAGCCCATGTCCTAGAACGCACATAGTGAAAAATAAGCAACCGTCAAAACACAGCTTTTACAAGGACCATAGTATTTTAGGGGTTAAGTCCACTTTTACTGTGCCACTCCAACCCCTGCGTCCTGGCTCTGCTTTTCTTAACCCCACTGCACTCCCTTTTTTCAAAATGTGCAATGTACTATAACTATTTTAAATATTGTGATAACAATATCACTGATGATATTTGAATTAAGTAGAAAAAAGAACAGATGATTCCTATTACATATGCTATGAGGTAATTAAACAGTTTAGCTCAAATACAGGAAATAAAAAACAAATACCCTCAGTTTAAGTCATAAACAGCTGTACGCAGTGGATAGCACTGTCGCCTCACAGCAAGAAGGTCCAGGGTTCGACTCCATATGGGGTCTTTCTGCATGGAGTTTGCATGTTCTCCTCGTGTTCGGGTGGGTTTCCTCTTGGTACTCCGGTTTCCCCCACTAATATCAAAACATGCTGGGCGCCCCTGGTGACGGCTGCCGACAGTGAATTTCCCCACAGGGATAATAAAGTATCAGAGATAATAAAAAGAGTCCATTTAAAAAGTACATTTTTGAATGTTGCAGGTTCCATGTGGCCTGGCGCAGCTAAGTCAGTGCCATGTTGTTTATTTACTAACCAGTGCATGCTCTCTGCTCCTCATCATTCTCAGGCAGGTCTCCCAGTGTCGTTGACAGTCGTGTCCCATCCCCTCATAAACTATCAGCAAGGCCAGCACACAGTGAGGCGGCCATATTTACAGCCCAGCAAGCAATTGGAGGTTAACAATGAGGCCTGGCTGATGTAGTTTATGAGTGGCAGTAAAATTGCCATGATGATTAAAATCTTTGGCATGGTGAAAGACAATAGTGCAACTCTTCCTCTCAGCCTTCCTCTGAAATATCCCAATAACCAGTCCGCCTCCTTCATCCCATTGACCTCATTTGTAGGGTATTACCCCATTTACCTGGCCTATTACATTCCACTGTGTTATTAATGTCCAACAGTGCACCAGGAGCTGTTGGCCTGTGTGCGTAAATGTGTGTCACGGTGCACCAAAGTGTGTATTATAGGGTCCATGACAGGAGTTATTGACCCGTTGCATTTAGATTAAAGGCACGAGACAATTGACACTTTAATCCCATGTCACAGAGCAAACGTAATACTTTTTAAAAATGAGTTGAAAATGTGTGAAAATGTGAGTTGTTTAATTTCATAACCTAACTTTAAACATACGTAAGAACTTATGTCGAATCAAAATGTCTGTTCCCTACATTGTTTCAAAGAAATCCAAAAATGTGCTTTTTGATGAATTTTTGGTGAAGGCAATCTATTACCATGCAATTATTAATATGAAACATCACCAACTCAGTTGTTTCTATGTGCGTATCTGGCCAGAACAGTATTTAAGGGGGTGTTTACACAACAGTTTCTAGTTTACATATACTTTCACTTACATTTTGTAGATACCCTGAATAGTTACCGTAAGTAGTACAGTAGACTTATTTTGCCGTACTTGCCCCGAACGCTCCAGTGAAAAAGTGTCTCTACCTTGTAGCATGCCATACCAAAACAACACCCAAAGATATCCAACTAGTCTGATAGGCTGTATTTGAAGCCACTGCAAATCACGTGGCGGTGTGATAGAGCAGCAGGATTCATCTTAAACGGCAGATGGATACACACATATTCTGGGTCTGTCAAACAAAGATCAATGAGCCATAAAGGATCCACGTAATCTCACGCCCTCACACCCATTGTCAAGTATTTAAAGTGCAATGATTTAGGGCAAAGTGAGAGCCAAACATTTGCGGCTCATCATCCCTCAGAGGCAGCGAGGAGAGTAATTACTTCCTCTGCAGACATTCCTGCTCTTCATCTCCTCACTTTACTTCTAATTTTCTCTAGTACCTTCCATCATCATGTCCTTCCTTTTGTCCCTCCTTTCATTTAGCCGCAAGTCCTTTTCCTACCTCCGTCTAATGTTCATTGATTAACGCTTCCAGTGCGTTTCCACTTTGATGTCACCTGATTCTCTAGCCATCTGATTTCACACCCAAGAGTATTTATCAGAAATGCATATCCTGTTTCTCTCCCACACAAACAAAGTGCCTCTTCTAAACCCCGTCAGGAGGCAACTTAACTGAAAAGAAACCTTTTAGGTGTCATTGTGAGATTTAAGAAGTCATGCTGGCCTCCCATTAAGCCTGTTTGCATTCAACAATAAAAAACTTAAGTCTCTCTCCTTGTATGTTTGCCAGTGAATGTATGATGAGCATGTTTGTGGTGAATGCTCCAGAAGGTCATTCCATTTACTGTTTGTTTGCATGCACATTATTGAGTTTAATTCTATTTTCTATTTGGCCACAGAAGAAATCAGAGAGAAGAAGCTACAATGTCCAACTCATTTGAGCAAATTTAATAAATGTCACAAAGATTCTCTACACTCTTAGACATACCACATGTCTTCTGTCAAACTTCCGGTTGTCTATAAGGCTTGAAAACACAGACTACAGCTTTGACCTTTGCTATTGACATTTTCAAAGTGCTCTGGCAGGCTCAGCTTCCATTCGACTGAAGGTGTCAATTATGTTGCTTTTGAATTTCCTCAGTGTCGGCACAGAATGGCCAGCAAATTCAGGAGAATGTGAAACACAAAACGATGCATATTTTAGAAGCACTCTGAGGTCAAACATTGTCACGACAAAAAGCTGGTGAATGGGCATGTAAATTATAGATGGCGTAAGCTGCGGTTGAAGAGCTGAAGTTTTAACAAAAGCCTGGAATGGATGTCACAAACAGAAGCACACGTGTCGTTATAGATCCATAAATAGGGCAGCCCTTTGCCATCTGCACATCGTAAATCCAAATAAGCGCCTCATGTAGCAGGGCAATTCTATCTCCTGTGTAATAATTGTTATAATTTAGTGTGTTTGCCAACCATGTATAAACACAGTTCATGCTAGTGATCACTATTTGCCACAAACCAAATCTATCACACCTCGTTTATGGAACAAATGATAAACTTGTGCTATTAATGCATGCAAGAGCAGGCCATAAACTTTCCGACTCGCTTTAGTCACTTCAGCAAATGCTTACAGTGCAATGAAATATCTGAGCTTTAGTGCGTAAGACTGACTCATCCCAAGAGCAGCTTTCTATTTGACTGTTGCACAAGACGAGCGTTAACACCATCAGGCAGGTTTAGAGTTTAGAGGAGGGCTCTCAGAAAAACCCCTGCCGGCTCCCCTTCAGGACTCTTATCTCTTCAAGCACACTTCCTAAAGCCCTCACTTGAATCGATTTTGAAGACGACTGCATTTTATGGAATAAGATATATCTTTTGCGTCTTTTAGCCAGTCTTTCAAGCTGCTCGACATCTGCACCGTTATGTTGCAGCAATTTGTATTTTAACTTTGACTAAACTGCAGCAGGCACAGCTTGTGGGAAATCACTATGTGCTCAGAGCAGTTCATATCTAGTGCTGCAGCTATCGATTATTTGGTTTGATTAATCGAGTAGTCGGATAAATAGCATAACTGCATATAAGTCAGCACAGTTCAAATAAATTGAATTTTCTGTTTGAAATAAAATTAACATGTATTTTTTCTTGACTGCACACCCATCAGCATTGTAGTGACATTTCCATTTCTTATTATATGTGCAGTATGACGCAATGTAACGTAATGTAATGTAATGTAATATAATGCAATATAATGCACATTTATCTTTAAAAGTTACCTTTGTATGTTTCAATGTATTTGAAATGCCTTAAAAGAAAAATAATCTCAGGCTTAGCCTAAATCATGGCATTAAATACACATTTAAAATAAAATATATAAAAGTTAATTTAAAAACTGCCTTTTAAAGTTTACAGTGCATTTACTGATGTGCATGTGAATCAAAACACTTTCATTTGAATAGTTTGGTGACTGTCCTGAGAAGCGGGGGAGAGAAGAGCGGGACAGAGGTGGGGGAGAGCGGGGGTGATGTTCACACAAAGCTAACAAACAAATGAGCCGATTCCTTCAAGGAAACAGTGATTTCTGCGCTAATAATTGGAACATGTGAGGACCTTAACCGAACAGTTTAAAGTAAACAAAGCTGCAGAGAGAGCGAGGGTTCAGCTCCATACACATGGCGTTCTCGTTCTCTTTGTTCATAAAACCAGGGCACACGAATACAATCGGCGCAGATCTCAGTCAATGTGTGAAAGTGGCTTTAGCTGCCACAGACATGCCCGGTCAAATCTTCGAGGCAACACAACAATAATTAAATCATTTTTCTAATCAAATTACTCGATTTATTCAATAAATTGTTATAGCGCTAAACATATCAGAACTTTTTCACATGAAGTGTCTCACGTGTTTATGCATTTGGCATGCAGTAGTCTATAGAATTGTGTCAATAAGGCTGAGCTACAACTTAAAGTGATGTGTTGGAAATTTAGTTCAGCTTTCAATAATATTTCCTCAGTGGGCAAGACAAAGAACACCAATGTAAATGATTTTCCACATTTTAGCTAACTAATGGGGGTGACTTAACCCTGCAGCTGGATTGTTGCGAGATTTGTGAGTTTACAAACTTACGGAAATCCATCTTGAACTGCAAACCCTTGCCTCAAACGTGGCCGTTGTGACCAATGATGTGGCAGCTCTGACAGGTCTAGGGTTTTGGGTTTGAAGATGAAGTTAGAGGAGTTGAAGATGTTATACTTTAACTTGAATGCCTTTATTTCTTGTTATGAGTCTAGTATCTACAGTTCTGTGGTTCCTAGAGCCTGAGGCAGAAGCCCATTCGAGCTAAAAGTCTGTCAACAAGTGACAAGTGTATAGGTGGATGCCTGGTCAAGTGAGCGTTCGGACGGGTGAGTAGTAACAAATGATCTGCCCAAAAGCCAAGAGGTGACTGTTTAAGTCTTTTTTCTTTACTATATTCCAACAGGAACTGAGGCAGGTGCAAATGACAGGTACAGAACTTATAAGAAATACAGCCTTTATAAATGCTTTAGATGTCTCTCTGTGAGAGTATGTCTCAAACTAACCTTTTATTCTGGTTATTATCTTTTCCAAAAAGAAATTTACATGTTTCTCGGAAAGAGGCCATTTGATAATTGCTGGTAAAATTTGCACATTGAGTATGGCACAGATTGAATGAATTTGAATAAAAATCGAAACTGCCTCCTACGCCACAGTGTATTTTTCGCAGTAGGAGAGTTTTGATCATAATGGCCCCTCTGGTCTTATTTTTGATGACTATATCCAACATGGTCAGAGGTCCTAATATAACAGGTATTTATTGAAAATACAAATAAGTGGCTGTTTCATCACACCACCCACTGCCACAGTCAAAATTGTATAATAATTTAGTGAATTGTTGTTTTTTGTTACTGTTATTTGACTTGTGTGACTTTTTTGCAATGGTCGATCAATGGCTTTCTTGTATTATTCTGCATTACACAGGCACATTACTTGATGAGGAGGTTAAATAGCTAAATGTATTCACGGTATTTTTAAGCTGTCAGTTCTAGGAGCCAGAGGCATTATAAAAAAGCAGAACAGTGGGTGGCTTCACCACACTCAACTATAGATGATTTCAGAAGGAAATGGAAACTTGGCAAACCACACAATCTGTTTAATTCCGCCTATATGAACTCTACACTTAATGTGTAGTGTAATGTGTTTATGAAACAAGAGCTGTATATTGGGCATTGTTGCAAGAATCACAACCCTGAAGCAAATGCGGAACAAGGACTCACTGCTGCCTCGTCCTCCCTGCTGTCACTGGTGTCCTCACTCTTGTGGTGTCCGGCCGAGGACCGAGCGTCCCTCTTTCGGTTGGCGTCTGTCCCTTCCGTCTGTCGCTCTCCATCTGCAGCGAGAGGAAAAAATAATATTCACAGGAAGCTCTCAGAAAGCCAGCCAGCACCACGATTATCACCATTGTCTTTGTCAACATCATCGCTATTAGTCTCATGATAGCCACCTTCATTAATGACTCCATTGTGATGCTGATTGCTATCACCGTTATCTAGTGTCATTCAGAGTATCTTCATTAACATCATCATGGTCAGCAATAGAGCGTCAGCTTTGGTATCAGTCATTTTAAATCCTGATAAAGGTTTCCGGAGAAAAGGAGATTAACCGGGAAAAAATGTAATTGGAAAAATGAAGAAAGACAAGGGAGGAACATAAAGACTAGTCCAGAGGGGATAAACGTAGAGGAGAGACTATAAAAGTGAAAAAAGAGAAGCGATGGGGAAATGGGGAGGTATAATAAAGAGCTTTCTTTGAAGTGGAGCTGTTAGGATGCAGTCATGACACAGATGGTTTATGGGAGTTTTGAGGCACTGTGATGACAGTTGTCTGTGAAAAAAAATGAATTTAAACCCATTTATTACAAGGCTGTGTGTGCGTGTGGAAGTGCATATGGTCAAAACGGGCCTGGATGTGCTCCGGGCAATACTCTCTCTGTACATTTATAGACACAGCTTAACTGGACTCCTGTCTTTATTTGTTTTTACATGCACATGAGGAAATCGACCTGTTGTCTCCACAGTACTATGCTCAGGCTAATGCTGCATTGAAGTTGTCTAGATATTTAATAACATTAAGGCTTTGTTAAAAAGAGAAAAGAAGCTATCAGCAAACCTGACTGACTTGTCATTGAAATAAAAATAAATGCAGCTACTTCATTATGTCACTTCTTCTTTCTTTATTCCTCTTTAATGATTTGTATGTTCTTTTTTACTTTTTTTCCGACCCTCTCCATTCATCCAGGCACATAAACAAATGAGATGGACTAGTTTTTCCATTTATTTTTTACAGAATAAAACAACCGTCAAGTTACAGCGGCAGAGTAACCTAAACTGGTCTTAAATGCTTATTACACTGGTTTTACGTTATATGTGTTAGATAGTGTAGTGTTAGTTAGATCTTAGCAAAGATGCAGACACAAAGCAATAGCCCAAACTGAATTGTATTTTCCAGGTATGTTAGTCAAATTTAAAGTAAGTCTAATTACTGCCTTTCCAGTCTGACCAAGACACTTACATTTTAAATGTCTGATTATAGTCTGACTAAGGCAATAATTTAAATTTCTCTACTTGTATGTAACCACACTGTCATAAAAGATCTAACTCAGGCCCAATTCAATGCAGTAACAGGATATGACTTCCTAGATATTTCAAGCTACAAGAACTTCGATCAGAGCTAGTGCCTCTGAGCTCTTATAAAAAGAGAATCTATACACTATTTACTGCCAGCTCTTTTTATTTGTACTGCGCTGCATTTGATCCCAATGGGCCGCCATGGTCCACAAAGACACAACATTGCTGGAGCTCAGATGGGCTACCATAAAAGGTGGCGCCTGTGCTATTGACTCACCCATAAAAAAAGAAAGAGAAGGAGGTGGAGGGGGGGATTTAGTGGTGCCCCCAATGCATTACAGAGAATGTGGTTCATTAGCGAGGTGGTCAAGTGTACACACATGCGCACCCCGGCACACACAATGCCATGGATTGTGATTAAAAGACAGTGCAGGGGGAATGGGTGGCTATAAAGCATAATGAGAACTAATGGTTTTCCAATATGTCCCCTTAACAATGAG
Source organism: Perccottus glenii (assembly GCA_024416835.2). NCBI lineage: Eukaryota > Metazoa > Chordata > Actinopteri > Gobiiformes > Odontobutidae > Perccottus > Perccottus glenii. The sequence continues at coordinate 17,120,613 of CM044563.2, read as the reverse complement.
TCTGAGGGGGCTAAATTGGATGACAGGCGAAGGTGTGGTGGTTGTGGTGTGCCAAACTGAGTTGCAGTGTGTATAAAAAAATAATTTAAAAAATTAGAAGGTGCTTGAATGAATGAATGAATGGAGTAGCTTTCTAGTTCTGCATCTCATGCATATATTACTCCAGTGTACAAGCCAGGCCAGTGGTCCAGTATGAGTCAGGTCAGTAGTACAGGTAACCTCTAAGGAAGTTTGTGTTTCCACTGCAGTACAGCAGTGTCATGCACATTACCATAACAGTGATATCATACACGTATACGACTCAAACATTTGGGTCAAGGATGGGTCTTTCGGCAGCTCCCTTCAAGGGTCCCCACAGTTAATTTAATTGTAGGCAGGTTCCATAATCATAAAAATGTACAGTTGTGCTCATAAGTTTATATACCCTGGTAGAATTTGTGAGTGTTTGGCAATTTTTCATAGAATATGAATGATAACGCAAAAACCTTTATTTCGCTCATAGTTAGTGATTGGGTGAAGCCATTTATTGTAAAACAACTGTGTTTACTCTTTTATATCATAATGATAACAGAAACTACCCAAATGACCCTCAAAAGTTTATATACCCTGGTGATTTTGGCCTGATAACAAGCACACAAGTTGACACAAACTAGTTTGAATTGCTTCCAAAGGTAACCATCCTCAGAGATATGTTTGTAATCAGTGTGGTTGTATAAAGATTTAGTGAGTTTCCGAGCTCCTGACAGACTGTTGCATCTTTCATCCAGTGCTGCACGTTTCTAACGTTTCTGTATTCTGAGTCATGGGAAAAGCAACAGATATAAAAAAATATATCCAAGGAATTGAAAATGCCAGTCAGCAGTGTTCAAACTCTAATTAAGAAGTGGAAAATTTAAAAGTGAGGTAGACCGACAAATACTTCAGTCACAACTGCGAGGAAAATTGTTCGAGATGCAAAGAAAAACCCACAAATAACTTCAGCTGAAATACAGGACTCTCTGTCATTTGAAGAAAATGGGCTGCATGGTCGAGTCTCCTGAAGAAAACCATTACTACATAAATGCCACAAAGCATCCAGCTTACAATAAGCCAAACAGCACAGAGACAAGCCTCAAAAAATCCGGAACAAAGTCATTTGGAGTGATGAGACCAAAATTTTACATTTTGACCACAACCATAAACGTTACATTTGGAGAGGGGTCAACAAGGTCTATGATGAAAGGTAAACCATTCCTTCTTTGAAACTTCGGAGGTGTATCGCTCATGTTTTGGGGATGTGTGAGCTACAAAGGCACAGGAAAAGGTAAATGGAGCATGTTATCAGAAAACACTGAAGGAAAATTTGCACTCTTCAGCCCGGAAGCTGCGCATGGAACGTTCTTGGACGTTCCAACATGACAACGACAAGTTGACCTACTTTGACCTAGTTGGCTACAGCAGCATAAAGTGAAGGTTCTGAACTGGCCACTCTGGGGAGATCTCAAGATCAGGACAGATCAAGAATTTACAGGAACTAGAGGCTTTTTGCCAAGGAGAATGGACAGCTTTACCATCTGAGAAAATAAAGAGCCTCACCCACAACTACCACAAAAGACTTCAAGCTGTCATTGATGTTAAAGGTGGCAATACACGGTATTAAGAACTGTAAACTTTTATTCAGGGTGATTTGGGTAGTTTCTGTTGTCATTATGATTTAAAAAAAAAAACAGTTGTTTGACAATAAATGGCTTAAACCCTAACTATGAGTGAAAGAAAATCTTTTTTGTGTTATCATGCATATTACCTGAAAAATGGCCAAACAGTCACAAATTCTGTTCTTTGTAAACTGGAGAATCTTTTTGCTAACTGTTGGAACCACAGTCGAGGGGTTAGGTGCAGTCGTATGATACTGTTATTTGGGATATACTGTATTGTGCCACTTTTGGAACGCCATTTAATCAACCCAATCTGCACGCTTTAGTTTGTAATGTGCCTAAAACTGTCTTTGAACTGAAAGCCCTGAAAAAGGACAACAAGAAGCAGGGACATTGGTGGATAAAACTCTTGGTAGCAGTTGAGGGCACTATCAGGGATTTCCACTTATGTCTGAAGAGACCCGTTGAGGGGCAGAACCAGTGCTGTAAAAGCCATCAGACCGCCGCCCGGCTCGACATGGCTGGACTAAGTGTGGCCTTAAGCCTCAATCAAGTTCCTCTAGATCAAAGAGCAAACCCCAAAGAGCTGCTTTCCTGAACCTCGTCTCACTTCAATCCTCGGTCCGTAGCTCTATTTAAGTCCGAAACTGCAGCTTCCACTCAAGCTTTTAATATTTAGCAGTGTTCTTTCAAACAATGAGTTTTTAATTATTCCGTTTTAAATAAATGTATATTTTTGTGTTATTTTTATTCCCGACTAAATGTTGCATGAGTCACTGCATAAGTCAACAGCAGCACATCTCCCCTAAACGTTGAACTAAAATTAGCAGCCAAGGTACCGGTGAGTTACACACTACTCATTTACACACTGTAAGTGATCACTGTAAACAGGAACCAGCTGAATACTTGATCACATGCTGTATTTCTTTATTGAAGTATAAATGAGTGAGTATTTGAACTAACACTGTGGCAAAGTGATTGTTAAAATAATCTTGGCCAACCTTGAAATTTGCAGTGCTTTGTCAATAAATAGCCACTTTAAAATCCACTTTTAACTGATAGCGTTTAAGCATCACCTTCTCACCTCAAAGTAAGATGTGACAGACTTCCAACAAAGTATTTCCTTACCAATCATTCTGCTTCTTTGTCCAGTCCCTGAAGTAGTGTCGTGTGAAGTCATTTCTGACTGAAGTAATCTTTAAAAGTAACGCTCTGCACCTTATGTCTAAGAGAAAGCTGGGTTTATCAAGTTAAGAGCAGCACTGAAATGACTTCTCAGTGCTATTTATATCATTACAGTCCCATTTTGATCATTAGCATCCCTTTTCACGGAGGGTTCTTGCAAACAGATAAATGTTTTCGAAAAGGAGCTGCTAATATATTCCTCTAATAAACTTCAACAACCCATGAGGAAAGGATAACAACTATAACGACAACACCAAGTGCTTCTAGCTTGTGTGTGGCTATGAAAGTGTTCCAACATATCCCTTGGAACTCCAAGACAATTATATCGTAATCAGTATTAGCTCCATTTGCCATAAATTCATTGAACAAAGGTTAACCACTCATAGGAGAATATTTCCTACACACAGTAATCATTACAATGCAGTACGCACCAACCGTGGGGTGAGGTGACACAGGTCTGGAAGCCACTTAGGAGTCTGTCTGAATCCCTGAAGTGTGACGGGACTCCCTCAAGCCTTCACGGCGGCTCTAATGAAGTAATGAAGCGCCGACTGGCAGGTTAATGGAAGCCAATCGACAACAAGCAAGAGAGCGGGCAGAATGTTAATCGTGCGCAGGCTTCTTTTCATACGACCTTATCTGCTCGGGTCCCTTGGCCCTGAAACTGCAGCAGTATGTGTGAGCCGATAAAAGTTCTATAACCTCCACAGGACACAGACTGGGAACAGTTTAGGAGTGTTTAAAAGCAGTGTATTAAAACAGAGGCTTTATTCAATCACAGTGTAATCTGGAGATAAAGACAACGACCAGGTAAAAAAACTTTCCTGCTTCTTCTACATTTGAAGGATGAGTAATAAGATCACCTTGCCTGGATGTCCTTTTAAAACTAATGGTATTCAAAACCCAATAACTTCTAGCCAACTGCAGCTGTCAGATGTTTTGTCTGGGCTGTGCAGTTTGTCTGTGTGTAAGTGTGTGCTTCAGCGTTATGCACAGAATATTTAAGATTGTGCCTGGGCAAGTTGTTTCTAACCGTCTCATTTTATCTTTGAACAAGACTGACAACAACCGCTGGGTTTGTACTGTGAGGCACTAAGTGATAGACAGAATGGTGATACAGCAGAATGCTAAATATCAGAGAATCAAAAGGAATAAGAGCAGCAGGAGCTCCAGCAACAACAATGAAGGGCAATGAAGGGAGAAAGGAAAGTGTTTTTGTTTTTGAGAAAGTTCACTTGTGTAACTTTTAGCCAGCAGAGGGCGCATATCTCTCTGCACCAGCATCAGCGCAATCTTCATTTACAAGTAGAGATGTTTAAAATTTCTTCTGAATGTCTTCTGAAACGGTAGGGTCATTTTAGTGTATTTTGTACAAATACAGTCAGGTCCATAAATATTGGGACATTGACACAATTCAAATCTTTTTGGCTCTATACACCAGCACAATGGATTGGAAATTAAATGAACAAGATGTGCTTTAACTGCAGACTTTTAGCTTTAATTTGAGGGTATTTACATCCAAATCAGGTGAACAGTGTAGGAATTACAACAGTTTGTATATGTGCCTCCCACTTTTTAAAGGGTCCAAAAGTAATGGGACAATTGGCTGCTCAGCTGTTCCATGGCCAGGTGTGTGTTATTCCTTCATTATACCATTTACAAGGAGCAGATAAAAGGTTCAGAGTTCATTTCAAGTGTGCTATTGGCATTTGGAAACTGTTGCTGTCAACTCTCAATATGAGATCCAAAGAGCTGTCACTATCAGTGAAGCAAGTCATCATTAGGCTGAAGCAAAAACTTTAGCTGTGGCCAAATCAACTGTTTGGAACATCCTTAAAAAGCAGGAACGCACCGGTGAGCTCAGCAACACCAAAAGACCCGGAAGACCACGGAAAACAACTGTGGTGGATGACCAAAGAATTCAACAGAAGTCAACAATCAAGAGAAGACTTCACCAGAGTGAATACAGAGAATTTAACACAAGATGTAAACCATTGGTGAGCTTCAAAAACAGGAAGGCCAGATTAGAGTTTCCCAAACAACATCTAAAAAAGCCTTCACAGTTCTGGAATAACATCCTATAGACGGATGAGACCAAGATCAACCAGAGTGATGGGAAGAGAAGAGTCTGGAGAAGGAAAGGAACTGCTCATGATCCAAAGCATAGCACCTCATCAGTGAAGCATGTGGTGGTAGTGTCATGGCGTGGGCATGTATGGCTAGGGATGGGTATCGTTAAGGTTTTAACGGTATTACTACTCTTACCGATACTGCTTAACGGTCCGGTACTTCGGTATTCTTATCGGTACTTTGTGTTGTGTGTGTGTTTTTTTTAAGAACAAGTTGAGAACAGAATTAACATTTCTTTATTTATTTTTTAAAATTAATAAAACAATTAATTGTAGTGCAAGAAACAGCCATGTTTGAACAAATAGCTATTACACATATATTATATATATATATATATATATATATATATATATATATATATATATATTTATTTGGAATTTTAAAAACAAAAGGAATCAACAGAATTTCTACATAAGGTTAACAGGGAGATTTTACATTTATTTTAAATGACGTGAACAACATTGATTCAACATGATTTTAGCAAAACATACCAGACGTAGATGGGGCAACAACCAGAGACGAGCTAGCTAGGCAGTCGATAAATTTGCATTTCTCTGTCTGCACATAATGCACTTTTGAAATGTGCTTAGACAGATTGCTTGTGTTTCCGCCCTTACACCCTTACATTCCGCCCTTACACTTATGACAACGAGCGTTGTCTGCATCAACTCTAGAGAAGTGTAACCACACTTTGGAACGTTTTGTTCTCTCCACCATCGTCACTCTTTGTATTAAGCGGGTGTTTTCGTACTGTTGTGCGTGTGCGTGCGCCACACTCGTTCTTGTGGTGTGTGTGGCTGACAGACAGCCTCCGTGGCGCGCATGAGAGATCTCGCAGATCTCACAGACAAACGTCTTAATATGATCCACATTAGAAATGTTTGGTGAGATATGTGCACGATAACATTATTAAGCGAAAATACATAGTAAATTAATTTTTTCCGCTCCAGTACCGAAAGCAGAACCGATAGCGTCAGATCTTACTGATACTACGGTCTTTCATAATTTAGCCCCAGGGCCAGTTTAATACCGGGTTTCGGTACCCATCCCAATGTATGTCTGCCAATGGAACTGGTTCTCTTGTATATATTGATGATGAATTCTGAAGTGTTTCGGGCATTATTATCTGCTCATATTCAGCCAAATGCTTTGGACGGTGCTTCACAGTGCAGATGGACAATGACCCGAAGCATACTGCAAAAGCAACCAAAGAGTTCTTTAAGGGAAAGAAGTGGAATGTTATGCAATGGCCAAGTCAAACACCTGACCTGAATCTGATTGAGCATGTATTTCACTTGCTGAAGACAAGACTGAAGGGAATATGCCCCAAGAACAAGCAGGTCGAGGCACAGATATAAGGTGTCACCAAGTGATTTTAAACACATGTAAGACCTACAGGTCACGGAGATAGCAATTTGTTTTACAACCCTTAAGATCCATTAGGAGCACAAACCTTCGGTGTAAGCTGTAAAAATAATAGGACAGGAACACTGCAGCTATTTGTGGTTACAAAACAATGCCAGGAGTCATTATCACAACACATTTGTTAGCGCTATCGCAGGAGTAGTACCTACATTGTCTCATTGGTACAGTTTAATAGAAAACAAGTGCGAGCCTGCTTTTACTGAGCCCAATTACTGGAATCTGGTCAACCAAAACTGGCCAAAACAGGTCACACAAAATTAGACTACAGTTGTGTTATTGTAAAAACTAATTGTGACATTATTTCTGCAGGAGGTAAGACACTGGCAGGTCAGCAACAATGTCTAAGCAGAGTGATATTTAACTGAAGGACATTATCTTGTTTCATGGGGCCTAATTTGTGCAAGAAAATCCACCCACATGTTAAAGCTTACACTATAAGCGTGCTCTGTTGGCTGGAGGCACGACTCGTGGATGACTTCACGCTGTTTACTTTCTATTCCGCCCCTGCTGTTGCCGTGTCACAGCAGAAATTCTGCTTTGTTTGCCTGCTGCTGCATGGTTTGCTGCCCTCTATTTACGCATGTCATTCTGCAGCGTGCTCTTTTGCTAAGTGTTGCTTGTGGCTCTCTTGTTAGTGTGAACAAAAAAATAGCCATCTGCCTTGTGACCTCGTTGCCAAGGTGTATTTGCCTGATTAGACCCTTATAAGACCGGCTCTGTGAACATAAACATTTGAATAGAAATGGCATGGCAACAGCATGGCGAATGTAAATTATTGAAGCGGCTTAGCTCATCCTCGGACACAGTGACTTTATTTTAGTGACGTAGGTTTTATTCCCTGTGAGCTTGCACCAGCATTGTGGGCAGACTCAAAATACATCCTTCGCCTCTCGTCTCCTTCGGGGCGTACGGTTAAAGATTTACAATACCAAAGAAACAAGAAAATACAACTTTTAAGAACATGAGTGGGTGAATGGGAAGAAAGTGCATTGAAATATAGTCCAAGAGGTAAAAAGGACACTAGAGTTAGGGATAAATTTGAGGTACACTGAGCAACTGGTGAAGTCCATAAAAGGAGCTTGAGTGGGTTGCTAAAATGGCAGACAGGCAAATTGAGAGGGAGGCAAAAAGAGACACAATACACAAAATAAAGATCCAGCAGAGGAAAAATTTGTTGCTTTAAGTTCACCCATTCAATCAGATATTCTTTACCAATGAATTTGTCCATTCATCTGTTGTATCCCTCCTCCCACCATTCCCCCTACAAACCAGTCACAACATACGCTGCGACTTTATACAAGTGTCGAGCTTACAGTATAAAGCTTTACAAGGCTCGGCTTTTTGCTCTGCAATCATGCATGACGTTATAGGACATGGCTGACACAAGGCAATGGAGCATGACAAACTCATGAGCCAATAAAGTTTCTTAATAATATTTTCGGGCTAGACGCCAAGCATTTGTTCAGATTCGCACACAGGCTGCGCGTCATGGCAGGGGGCATCATAGTAAGTGTAACAGGCTTGGCTCGCCTTGTGCTGGCCAAATGGAGCTAGCTAATTATAGCAAATAAACTGCGCTGATCTGTACCATTAGGCAGTCAGTAATGAAGCGGAGGGCTGCTGTGACACTGATGAATAGGCCAGGCTCTGAGTACTGCATTTACTGGCCTTTAGTTCGACGGGAACAACGCAGCCTTCTGAGGACCGTGAGAGTGCATTAGGACAAGACGCATAACAAGACTACGGAGATGAGATAAAATGCACAAAGAGAGTGGAACAAAGAGGAGCAAGGGGAGGAGAGCAGAGATAGATAGAAGCTGAAAGTAAAGATGCACAGGTCAGTTGTTTGTAACTTTGGGAGAGTGCAAAGATGCTTAAAGTGATCTGATTTGAAAGAGCAAAGCAGTTTCACTCTAACACAGTTTGCTAATGTAGCCACAGACTAAATAAGCTAATTGCTATGTCAAAAAACATAATGCAGAAGCCCTTGAACTTTAACTATATAGGAACCCACAAATACTAATGCCAATGGTAAAGAACTGAACCAGTGATCAGAACCAGATTAGAACTTTAATAATCCCCAAGGGAACTTGCTTCGTCTTCCACAGACTGACTAATTGTACAGTCTTGGCAGTTCTGTCTTGCAGCTCACTGATCTTAGATGTCCACAGGCTGCTCTCTGTTGTTCTAAAGCCAAATGCAGAGGATGGTCCATGTTGTTCAGTATCCGTCCTGTTGTGTGTCTGTTGCTCCACTACTTAAACCAGAGTCTCCAAACGGATTGTCTGTCTTTTAACAGTCAATAAAATTACGTTTGTGGGAGATCACAAATATTCCATCTCAGCTATCGCGTTTTTGCCTAAGTCTGTGTCTACTAAGTGTGAAGTATAATATAGACACCTTATAAGCTTTTTACACAACGAGGATAAAACAAAAAATCCACAGAAAAAGCAATAGGTAAAATCAAAGACCTGGTGCCTTCTTGATGAATTGACACTCAACCTTGTAAGATCAGGAATATGCCACACCAAACATAAAAGAGGCTAAACATTATACCCTTGTCAGAGAAAACATACATTTTTGTTAGTTTCAATTTTTATAGCTACTAAACAACATAAATCAAAACATGAGTAACCCAGCAGCCCAGGTCCAGTGCTCCACTAAATGGCCGTCAGCCTGGGCACATCCTTCACTAGTGCTCAGTGCTCATAGCCTTTATGAACTCCACTCGCCATGTAGAGGTTTGCCTTGGCCTCATACTGCGTTGCCATGGAGACACTAGTGCGAAGGAGAAACGTATCCATCATGTTCAGTGACAGAACATATCAAACGGAGACAGACAGGAGAGCTCAAGCAGCCACTCGTAGAGACACTTCCTGAGTGGTCTTATGAACCCACACCAATCCACTTTTCTACAGCACAATATTAAGTATTTTCACACATCAACCAGTGTTTTTATTCCCTGGAGTGTTACCAGAGTGTTTAAACTGACATAATCAGCACTAAGCAATCCCTTCCACTGGCACCCAGAGGCAGCTGCTCCAATCACAGCGGAGAGGATAAGGAGGCTGCTTGCAGCCAGTGCCGAACCACACCTGTCATGGCTGATGTGTCTTTGGGAAAAGAATTAGAGTCAGCGCAAAGGGGTCGCATGCTTCCTGAGCCCATTGCTCATTAGCATACATTTGTAGACAAAGAAACAGAGGCTTTGGCGCTAGGCTAACCCATTGAAACGCTGTTAGCAAAAGTCAGTGCCAAACAGAGCCTCTAAATGAGGTGAGATTGCTGGAGGAGACCTTTATGTGATAATTCATCCATCTTGTGCGCTCATGACAGCTGAGCTGCTGTACTGGGAGACAATGAGAGACGAGCCAGAAATGTCTGTACAAGGCCAGCATCCAAAAAACCCAGACAAGATCAACTTGAGAGGCAAGTACCGTCCCAGGGTCTCATGGTGCCTAGACATAAGACACTATAGAATAATAAAAAAAAGACAGCAAGGTGGGAAAGAAAAAAGAAAAATTTACTATAAAGACAGAAGGGTCTCAGAATCTCCTAAACAGTTGTGACAAAGCTGACCTCTAGATAACCTTGGCGTTTTTTTTGAGTCTCACAAAGCACTTTTCTATCTACTATTATAATAATTTGCTATTCTCTCAATTACTGTATATACTTTCGCCTTTATTACATTATTTTCTCCTTTTGAACTTTTTATCAATCACTCACAGCACATCCAATATGCAGCGACGAAATAAGAAACATGAATATAGTCTCCTTGTAAAGCCCCCGTGTGGCCATTAACCACCAACGACTGACTGATAATCATCATTCCTCAGAGCCATTACGATCCTGATCATGTCACTGGAACACGCGAGCAAACTGAAATAAACTGTGGTGAATAAAGAAGAAGACACATGAGGAAGAGAGACAAAATGGAAGAAGATGCTGGTTATTGTTTGTGACGGGTTACAACATAACAATAAAGATCAAAGAAGAAATAAGAAAGGAAAGAGGAAAAGATGAGGATGGAGGTTGGATGTGAGAAAAGATAGAAGTGATGTAGTACATGCACAGAGGAGGGGGGGACAGAAGGCGGGAGAGAAAGAGGAGGACAGAAACAATAATAGCCTTGTCTTATCAGAGCACAGTGATAAATTCCCTTCTCGTCGGGGAGTCAGTGGCCCGGCTGAGGCCAGGCCCGATGACAAACCCTGCACACTGCTCTGGCACCAAAGCTTTGGTGAAAAATGATCAGGCAGCCATACGGGATCTGTCTTTGAGCTGACTTGTTACTTCTAGGTCTTGTCTTCTAGGTTCTTCTAGGTTCTGGAGTGCAGCCCTGGAGTAGGGTTATATGGCTTCCTTGTGGATAGTAAGACAAATACCCATGTTGGATACTGGTCAGTGTGTTCAGCCCACAGTATGAGCAATAGGAAGTAAGTCTGACTGGTGTGTTAGACTACCATTTTTGATGTTTTGATGCAGGGATGTATAGAAAAAGTATTTTAAAACACCAAACACTGGTACATATCTTGAATACATGAATATCTTGCAACAATATCACCCATAAATATCACTGCTGCTCAAAGTTTAAAATACTTGTATATGGTTCTGTCACTACCCAATAAAAGCCAATTTCAAAAATCCAGACTATGCTGTGCATTTTCAAAACAGAAGAATGTAGTAACTAGGAAACCAGCAGGTCAGCATTTCTCCAATGAAACAGTCCAATTACAGCTATGCTTAACAAAATGCAAATTCAACACTGTTCTTTTCTTTGTAATTTTTTTAATAATACTTGTGGTTTCCATTGTTCAGCTTTGTAAGTAGATGCAAAATAGATCCATTGGCATTCCATGGGAAAAATAATACATTCTTCTTCCACGACCAGTAAGTCATTGGCATAAAAGGACACAAAGTTCCAACACCAACTTTGCCTCAAAATTAATTAAGGTAGTCCACTGCAATCACACCATTTACATATTCCTGGATGCTGTAAATTATTCATAGTTGTTCAGCTTTGTATCCTCAGCAACAACAAATGTGCCACACACCAATTCAACTGATAGACTTCAGATAAAAGCAAAAGTAGGTGGTGAACAGCAAAAACAGATTTACACTAAAACACGTAATACTCGACGTCCTGCTTACCCCAAACATAAAAATATAATAAACATCAATAATACAGCCGAGTCTAATGAGAAAATAATTGAAAGTCACCCCAGGCCCTTAGTAACTAATTGCAGAAATTTGGACCGATTCCATTTTAAAGGATTGTCAAAGGAAATGCCAGAAGCCAGGTGGTCAGAAAGTGCAACAAAATCATTTTAATGTCCTTAATTGAACAGATGCCTAGCTTGCTCAGTGTCTGTGTACAGGTGTACAATATTTAATCAAAGCATTTTACTAGTGATTTGTGAAGAGAGATCTCAATGTGTACGGAGCAAAGAGGATCCTTACCAAAAACAAGCTGACAGGCCAAAGACTTAATTGGAGAGTCACTGACGGATGAGAGATTAAAAAGTGCTCTGCCATTTATGAAACAATGAATATATAATCAACAGATTACGCACACAGCACAAGACATTGAAAGGTTAAATAAAGCCACTATGCAAATCGCACTGGAAGACAGATCACTCTGACAACATAAGGTGTTGTCAGAGTGATCAGAAATGTCCCTGCCCTTTATTAAGAATCCACGTATAAACTTTGTCACAATGCAGTCATTCATAAACCCCTGAGTCAAACATTACTGAAGACTGAAACCACACTGGAGTGTTTAACAAGAGAAAGCTTGCAGCTTGTTTTCAGGTTGGACTGGGAAGAAAATAATGCTTAAAAGAATCAGCCTCCATCTCCACATAGTCCAGCAGGGGCCTTAGAACCTTTCAGTGGTCTCCCTAGGCAACCAATCATTACTCTGGAGGAGGATTAGAGCTGGAAACTATTGCCTTGGGCAACATTTTAACCTGGGCATGTACTGGGAAACGAGGAACATATTTGAATCAGTTCCCCTTAGCAACACTGACCAGAGAGCTGCTTTAATATTTCACAGGGTGTAAAAGCAAAAACAGTAGCATAGTGGGACTGACCTACGTGACATCGCTGATTTGTACCAACTGAACCAGGCTCCAGAAGCAAATAAATCCTTTACCTGATTTAAACATGGTAAGATCCTCATACCAAACACAGGTAGGCCTATCTGTTTTAGAAATAAGTATAATCTTTGGTTGTGCATGTGATGACAGGGGCCTGTCTAAATACATTTATAAATTATTTATTAAGCCCACCTCTGCTCATATGCACCAATCAACACAAGAAAGCTCCCTCAAAAATATATGGTCAACAAGAAAACACAGGTCTTCTCTGCTACTTATTTCACACTGTGTGCTATTGACTCATCCAAGTCCTTTTGTTTCATGCCACATCAGTAATTATGGTGTAGCAAAACATTTTGAAACAAATAACGCAATTTGTGCACTTGTGATATAAGAGTTACAGGTTAGTGAGGTGCTAAGTGACCCATTTTTTAATTGCCTAATAAGCTGTAGGTCTCTTAAGGTCTCTTCAATTAATCATCTCATTTCAGGGCACCTTGGTGGTCACCTGAAGGATCATGCACCACATGGGTGGGTGACCCAGGTTCAAGCCCTGGCTTGGGTCCTCTCTTTCACACTCCTGTGTCTGTCTAGCTACTGTCACTATAAAAATGAATTAATAGTATTAAAAATATATAATTCTTATTAGCAGAGGGAAACAAAGGTGTGTTCAGTTTCTACGAAAAGAGTAGGAAGAGTTGAGCTGTAGCAAGACAGACCTGCACAGTTAAAGACAAAAGTCCATTCTGTTTCATGTGCAGTTTTTGAATCGAGCAAGACGAAATTCAATTGTCATGAAAGACATCTCTGCAGTGGAGCAGGCGCGAGATGGGAAAACAGAATAAGTTAGTGTTGCCGGGCGATTGTTGCAAAGCACATCTTCTATGTATGAGGAACAGTGTCACAGGAGGGGCACAGAGCGCAGTGTGGCTGTGTCAGACCGATAACAATGACTGCAGTGGCGCGGCTGTTATACCAAATCATTTATGCACAGTCAAATCCGACAAACATCGCAGGAGGTGGGAACAGTGAGCGAAGAAAGTGGGAGACAGTGAGTGGGAGGAAGGAGAAAGAATAAGAGTGGACACTGGCAAAAGTAATAGGGTGAGAAAAATGGGTGACCTTAATCACCAACTCGATGGAATGTTCATAGACAGGCAACACCTCACAACCTGGTGGCTCTATGTTTGCCCAGCAGTACTCCGTTTCATTATAGGCCCATTTCCTGCATCTAATACCTGGACAGCAGCCTGAGATAAGGAACGTACACACCTGCCTCTGTACACAACATCTCATTTCAACGCGGGAAATTGGAAAGAAGAGTAGAAAGGAATGTGTCGGTGAAGAGGTGAGAAGGACAGCGTATAAGGGTAAAAATAAAAAAAATAGGACTAGGCAAAGCTGTGAGTCAGAGATTGGGGGATGAGAGGAAGAAGAAGGAATGTTAAGGGGAGACTTTAAAGGACATGCTAGGGGATGGAAAAAAGCTGAGGGGATAGTTTTTTTTTTTTGTAACTTTTCAGCATTAAGAAAATGGGATGTCAAGGATTTGGCTGTAGGAGAGGGAAAGGGTTAGAGATCTAACTAACTATATATACTTGCAATGCAACATTCGAAAAAATTTGCATTTCGCGAGCTATACCGGGGGCTGGTGAAAACAAAAACAAGCAGCAATGACACGGAAAAACAACCACGATGACCACTGCTCAGCCTTCACTTTTGGGTCTGTATGAAGAGTCACAAAACATTGAGGAGGGCAGGGAAAGACCAAGTATTACTCATAATGCTTAACCCATTTGACTAACACCAACTTTGACCAGAATAAGCACAGCCTAAGAGTTTAAATATGACAGACAACAAGAAAAAAATCTGCATTAACACACTACATTTCTAGCCACAAGGAATTTGGCCCAATTTGTAGTCATGCGTGCAAATAGGACCGAGGAAGACTGCAAACACTACGGGTCTGATGCTTTGCTGTGGGCACAGAATTCACAGAAGTGCTACAATAAACAAGACAAGATACAAAGTGAAGTTACAGGAGAATAAAGCTAAAACAAGCCATTCCTTGATGTATACTAATATCATTATCTCGATAACTAAACTCCACATTCTTCCGACTAGGGCTGCTCAGTTACGGCCAAAAAAAATCAGCAGCAGACACAGGACAATCCCAGTGCAAAGTTTTATTTGAGCTATTTTGTTAACATTTACCGAAAGGTTCAATGGTCTCTATGTATCCATGAAGCTGAATCCACTCGGTAGCCTTTAACTCCTTAATCACTATCTAGGGCTGCACTATACAGTATAAAGCACTCAATTGGTGAGCACTTAAACTCTTTTATGCAAGAGGGAAGCCCTCATATGTCTGTCTGTAGGATTTAAGGTAATCTAACGTTAGTGATCCTTAAAAAAAGAGATAAATAAAAATAAAACATAAAAATGGGTGTTTCTCAAAAACAGGATCCCTCCTTCAGAGGAAGCTCCTCCAGAGTGGTTACTACTGTCGGCTCTCAGCAAGAAGGTCCAGGGTTTGGATGGGACCTTTCTGAGTGGAGTTTGCATGTTCTCCTCAGTAAACAGTTTATTAATAAAAATAGAATATGGATTACGTTTCACATTAGAACTTGTGACTCTTGTTTTTAAATTGTTCAAACCAATTTAAAGACTTGTCAAGGTTGCACTGCTCTCCTCTGATAATTCACAAAGGTTTTTGAAGGTCTAGTGACCATCGCTGCTCATTACTTTTACTAATGCATTGTAGGAAACTTTTAGTGCATTACTATTAAGTCACTAGACATTATTGATTGTGTTGATTCAGACACGGCCGATGTCTCTAGTCTCTTCAATCTTTTTTGATTTAATTTGGAGTTATCTCGAAGCAAACACGCATCAGAGTAAAGCTCTGTGATTTCATTTTCTTTAATTTACATCAATTTCAATACAAACGTGTGGTTATAAAAATGATTCTGTGGAAAAATTCACAGTGTTCATCTTCAGAGTACACATACCGACAAATCCATTTCCATTCTTTGCAGCTTCCACCAATCTGTTCACACTCAGGGGAGCATCTATCATTCAGCCTAATGGTGGACTGATACTGTCAAATACCCTCTTCTTGGGATGAATGGTGCACCTCTTCACTGGCCCTGACCATGCTAAGGCTTGACACCGGAAACCAGGTCAACTCTGGAAAAGATGGAGAGGCTGGCTGGTCATGCGTGCACACTGCTAGTAGAGATTGTCTCGTACAACATATGCACCTGTGTGTTCATTTATAACCCACAGCTTGTCAGAGATGAATTGAGGCCAGGAGATAATTGCATAAATCTGAAATCAAACACACGAGAAGTGATTTTTCTTGTTTATGCACGACTGACCCTCCGCTCGACAGCGTTTTTCTTTACTGAAAAAGAAAGACTCTAATAACATTCCACTAAGATGCCCTTAGACTATCAGCACTGTTATTATCAAACAGCTCTACTGAATGATTACGGGCCCGAAACAACCAATTACCCCGAAACTATGGCTGCCATCATTCGCCGTTCCTCTGTTTCCTCAACCGGCTGAAACGAATAACAACTGCCTGGTGCTTTAGGGCCAGCTGAAATGAGAGATTTAGTGGAAAGAGAGGAGGTAAATCCTACATCAAACCATGGCCATCTGGTCAAACATACACAAAAACGAGAGCCTTCTGTCGGATTCAAGGCATTACGGGGAATGTCATTCTGTGCTACAGCTTCATGTTACATCTAGACCTAATTAAAGTGTAGGAGAAAAAAAAATAGGAAAACGCAGACATGACTCTAAGCAACCTCAACAGAGTAACTATAGACTTGATGAAAACTGTCTATATATACCCCACATCAATGTAACACAACAACAACGCAACAGAAATGTATATATATTAAATGGAGCTACAACAGAGATGGCATGTAGGACACAACAAGCTGGCAGGCAGACAGACAATCTCAGGGCAGTTGTGTCTATTTACAATCACGCACAAAAGGCGCTTTGGAGAGAGCTCTCAGAGGTTAGGTCTAATCCTGCTTAGACACTCACAATGCCACTCAAACTATTGTGTGGAAAGAAAAAGCACAGGCAATATCCATAAGTGGTGTGGGAGTGTACAAGGGTCAGCGTCATGTAAAGGTTTTGGATAGGAGCATTATGGGGACAAGCTTATCAAATTGAGAAGCATACAATCAAATAATCAAAAAACATTTCATTACCCAGTTAGTTCTTTTTATTATCCTCTGTGGGAAATTCATAATCCGCAGCCACCACCAGGGGGCACCCAGCATGTTTTGATGTTGGTGGGGGAAACCAGAGCACATGGAGAAAAACCACCCAAGCATGGATTTGGACATTACTCTTTAACTTAGTATATGGTTAATTATTTATAGGTCAGCGTTATAATAAGTTATGGAAATGTGCAGCTGAAGGTTTCTTCTATTGCTTGTTTTGGGTTGTCTCTCTGAAGTAATTATTAATGCAGCAAAAACGCATCCTATTGGAAAAGACTATAATCTGTTACACGTTGCATTCTGAATATTGTGCAGCCCTTAAAGTGGCACAGAAAGAACTTTTTCAAACCTCAGATTTTAGATCAGACCTGAGCTGACTTCAGAGAGCTTGTTTTTGTGAGAGAAAATATGAAAGGATAGCTCTGAGGCTGCGCCTTTTTTATCCAGGAGGGCTACAAAGAGCAGTCATCGTCTCTCATGACAATACCTCTGTAAATATATGAAAGAAACGTTGAAAAAGTGAGAAAGTGAAATACAGTGTAATACTCATATTTTTTCATAAATTTGTAATTGTTTTTTTTGTTTTTTTTTCATGCAAGGCAGTTTCAATTTGATGCCAGCACTTGTGTGGGTAGGTGTAGCTCAAGAGTTAAAGGAGTCCTGGTTTCCAGCCAGTCATATGCTTTACACTCTCAATTTCGGGATTACACCCAGCCACTAAGTCCAGAGGCTCCCTTCCACCGCCAGCTCAGGGTTAAGTAATTGGTTTGGCACGGCCTAGGCAACTCTACAGAACAAGACAAGTTCAACATGTCAGCATCTTCCAAGTATAAGTTAATGCACTTCTTTGATAACCAGTGAGTATAATTTCAAATTTTCTAAAGATTGTACATATTTCTGCATGAATTGAGTTGAGTCAGTCAATGGTGGGCAGAATTTTATTACGCACATTTTGATTTGCACAATACTCCACAGAAAAAAGAGCAGGGCATAAAAAAGTGTGACATGCAAAAAGAGTACCCATTGATTCTTCAAAAGCATGAAAGAAACCTTGGCACATATGGTTTAACACAAGGACAGTTCACTCGTTTCACTCGTGACAGGGGTAACGAATCAACATGACATGCCGAAGAGAAGCAGCAGAAGAATCACACGACAGAAAAATCCCATCTCACAGCGGGTACAACAGGGTGAAGTGGCTCCTCTCATACAAGATCACAAACTAATTCTGTAAATACAGTATAACATCTGAGTTTGTTCAAGACGACTGATTTTATTATTCATTTTTTCTTATAACATTTAGAACACACTCAAAACATAATGTACTGTAGTGCAGAGAAATGCACTATTCAACAGTAACAGATGCTTGAGTCAGAGCAGCAGTTTGAGCATAGAAAACCCATAGTCTACATAAACCAAAAAGAAATGTCAACTGGTATGTGTGCAATGTTTATGTAGAGCTTTGTCTCTTGTGTAATATAGATAAATGCACAGAACATGAAAAGTTGCCAACTTCATGTGTGAAATATTACTCAAATGTCAAAATACTCTGTCCCAATTTGCAAAGGAAGTATCTGTCTGATGTTTTTTTCCACAAAACCACCTAAATAAATTTAAATTTACTGTCTAAAGCTTCATTATCCAAATCTTCCGTCCGTCTGTCCCAGTCCTGAACTTATCCTTCGCTAAACATTATCATCTATTAGATGTCTTGAGCATTTTTTTACGGATGATTTCTATAACAATATGCTATGCTTTTTGCCCAGACCATGCATTCTACCAGGGGGGCTACCGAAACTTTAACAAGTAAGGAGATGCAATACGGCTAAGTTATTTTTCTTGTAGCATAAACAAACAGCTGTGTTATGTAATAGACACCGCAACAATGGTCCGGGCTCCAACAGATTATACAAGAGAACATTTTTCTATATTGGATTAGTGACAAACCTCCCTCCAAATTTAACTGGCATAAACTTGTCCTGGAGCTTTTCTTCTTGGAATACTTGACCTGTCTACTTCATTCCACAAACGGTCAGTTCATCTCCTTGGACCTGTGCTGGGCTGTGTGCATTTGTGTTTTAAAATTTATTTGAAAAAAAAATATATATATATATGGGAAAAAAAACTGCTGTTGTCACTTTCCATTTCCCACAGATTAATTGCTTCACACAAGGTCAGTGCCCTGATGCCACCCAAAACACCCTGCTGTGCACCAATCAATGTGCTATTAATTTATCCTGGGACTGCATATTGAGCAGCCAGTGTTTGCCTACAATGTGTCGTCATGTTAAAACAACACCATTACCATTAGAGAGACTGGACACATTAAATAAATAGTCTAATTTCAGTGCTCCACGTGTGTTACATCCACAGCGTTTCCTTCATGTGGCCGTGCTGTGACTGTGTGCCACCCAGCATGAGGGGCCACACAGGGCAAACCAAGCGGGGAAATCAGAGCTCTCTCTCTTTGTGTGATTCAATATCACGCTTGTGTACCCATGAATGGACGCCAAGACATTTGAGTTCAATGCCAAGGAATGAGCCAAAGCCATGGAAGACTTAAGCGAGGATCAGACGGCCTGGAGAGAGAGTACAGAGCTAAGTACACATGATCACACACATACACTTTTACACACATACTTACTATGACATGTCAGTAAAAATAGGAAGCAACTTTATTATAGGTGAAATCCTGACAGAACAGCTTATTTTGATTCAGAATCCTAATGAAAATGGAAAGAAAGAATTAAATGGCAGTGCAAACAAAGCAATCATGTTTGTGCATAACCAGGAAAGCTTCTAAGCAACTAAAAGAAACCTTCAGAAGTCCTTGAAAAAGTCATTTTATAACTTTAGCTAGGGGACCTGCCATTGCCAAGTTGTCACCTGAAACAATAAACCAAACTAAACAAACTAATAGTGTATTTCAGTTCAGAGCGGTCTGCTGTAGAAATCCTCTAACCCTTCTGCTCACACTGTCTGACAGGGCATACGTCAGTGTGCATATCCCTCAGTGCTGCAGCACTTCGCAGCTTGGCAAGCAAGTAGGAAAAGGGAAGAGTGAATTATGAAATTGGATTATGAGTTAGAGAATTCACACAGCCTTGTATTGTGTCAGATGCTCCTGAGAATCTGTAAACCCTTTAAAGCAGAATATGCAGTATTTCTCTGAAAATTAAATAGGAAAGCTACGAAATTGAAATGCAAAAATTCTCCACTTTATTGGGCAGTAAAACATTTTATACCAAACAAGAGGAAGATATTCCTTGCTTAGTAGAGCTTAGGGAAATACTTTTTTTCCCCCCCCATTTGTAATGACTTGAAAGTGTATGTTTATCTTTTGAATGCTGTGCAGTCACCCTTTGCCCTTCAGTTCAGATGCCTGTGGTCTTAAAAATGCATTGAATTCTGATCAAGGGTAAAAGGACATCTATTGATAGATGTTTGCATGTGAACAGGAACAAGTCATGTCCGACTGCCGTTTAAACAGCCCACTCATTGGTTAATTTCAGTTTCCCCTGCTTTCTTTTTCCATTTGCATTGTTGTCATGATGTCACCAATGATGTTGTTTAGGTCTTTGATGCACAGCAGTAACAGATAAAAGTGCACTCTCCCTGTGTGTGTGACAGACTTGCAAAAATAAAATTAATTAGGAAACGCTTGTAAAAAAAAACACACACACACAGCGGCCTAATTATGTGATTTCTTGATTGGACTAGCGCCCGTCCTGACTCCCAGTAGGCCTAAAGAGAACTGGTACTTAAAAGATGATGGTGTCAGCACACAGTCTGCACAGCACTTTTCCTCCATTTGGCCTGTGACACACCAGTCGGCCTAACTCTCAATTAGAGAATCAGAGGGATTTAAAGAGGAAACACCGCAGGGAATGCCAGGAGAAGTGTCAAAAGAAAGAAGTTTTTAAAGGAAAGTGCCAGAGGGCCAAAAGGAGAAGGGAGTGTTCAGAAACTTGCTGGTGGCAAAAGTGTTTGCGTACGTTGACCAGTTAAATTATTTCCTTAACAAGCACATGTCCACTGAGAATATATGCAGTATACACCCACTGAAAGACATTATGGTAATGAGTTAATTAATGATATTTAATTAACTCATTACCTAACTGGCCTCAATGTTATTGCTGATTGGTCTTAAAAATAGGCCTCTTTTGACCTTAGACCATTTATTCATTCATTCATGTTCTACCGCTTAGTCCTGTTAGGGGTCGCGGGTGACTGGAGCCTATCCCAGCAGCTTTGGGCCTGAGGTACACCCTGGACAATGGCCAGTTAGTCGCAGGGCTGACATTTAGACATAGACAGTGACAGACATCCATTCACTCTCACATTCATTCACTAGGGACATTTAGAGTTGCAGATTAACCTATACATGCATGTCTTTGGACGGTGGGAGGAAGCCGGAGTACCCGGAGAGAACCCACGGTAACACGTGGACAGACTTCTCACAGAAAAACCGGAGTCGGCCAAGAATGTTTTGAGTCGGCCGGGTTTTGAACTCACGACCTTCTGTCTTTGGCAGAGTCTTTAAATTTCTAACATTTAAAGACCAAAAGCCTTTAAATGTTAGAAATATATATCAGCTGCAGGCAAGTTTTCTTCTGTGCTCAGTTGAGGCATGGTTAGAATTTAAAATAATCATTTAAACAGCAGAGACATCCACCAAGTGCCGTCTCCGCACAACTTCTTAAAAACCAACTTGCTGAGGGAATGATTTTTTTCAGTACTCATGTATAAGACGGCCTGACCTTATGCTTGTCACAGCTCAGTGCTCATGCAAGTGCAGTTGCAGACGCACAGCAAAATAGCCCTCTTGAGAGAATTTTTTTTTTCTGATTCTGATACTGTGCACTTATGTCACATGCAAACGCTACATATTACTTCTGTCAGATCAGGAAATAGAAAAACAAACAAACATTATATTTAAAACAATAAGACACCGGATTATCAAAACTAACTGACAGTGGTTGAAAGTAGGGCTATAGTCAACCAAAGATAAAGTGGTCACTCCCATTAATCTTTGCAGGAATACAGGTCTCATACTTTTAAAAACAATGAGTGCATCCTACAATGACTAATTTCAATATTTTTATAATAGTAGCAACGACACACAGCCCCTGATAGTCCCACACAGTCAGTGACCACTGAACATGTTGAGTATTAAGCTTTCTTTGCACTATTTCCTTCAGATTATTAAGTCTCCCCTGGTGCATACCCACAACTCTGACCAAACTGGAGATAAATAACAGAAACACAATTGCACTCCTTCCACACAGCAGACCTGTGATGCACAGCTGGCGCTTGACTGGACTTTGCTGCCGCACGCATTAAGTGCAGCGAAATATAAATCAGGTGTCTTTTGAAAAATGAACAGACATTAAGTCCAAGGTCAATCAGCATATCCACCAGATACAAACAACTTATATTAGATGGAAAGGCCAGAAGATGTTCAGTCAAGTAAAAAACATGCAGCGTTTATGTGTACAATCATTACCAGTTAGCTTGACTTTTCTACAGTCTATTTTATTCATATGTTCTGGATGGCTGGAGTGTTTTTCTAAGTGTGTGTGTCCATAGGGATAAGATGTCCAACTGAGCTGACTCACATGTAGCAGGGTGAATCAGCAAGCTGACAGAAAAATGTAGCAGAAGTAAGCTGGTACAGAAGCAAACACTATGGTGCACTAATATTCCCAAACTGAAGGGTCTTTGTGCAGTCATGTTCACAGACAGTACGTGTTTCTGACAGGTGATAAAACTGTGATATAAAAAGCCTGGGAAACAAGTACAATGTGCACCATGAGCCTCAAGGGCCCTTAGGTTTTAAACCATGCATGCAACATCAACCCACTTTTAAATAATTCTTCAGGGGAAAATTAACTCTGATGATCTTCCATTTGCTCTGTCATATCCCCAGCTTAGCTTTTACACCCATTTTTTATTGCAGGTGGAACTCTTCGAGGGAAAATTGAAAGCTTCCACAGTGAGGTTCTCCACAGCTTTATTGGAAAGCACACACACACAGATACGCACACACACACGCAATGCAATTTCAGTCCACAAATGTGTGTGTATTTCTGCACATGTACTTCACAGGTGCAGACTGTCGCAAACCCGGAAGGAATGGATTCTCTGCGGCAAAATAGGCATCCCGAGTCGCATATGAATGAGCGGAGAGTGCATGAATGGGGGGAACTGATGAAACGCAAAGTGTGTGTTAAGACCAGCAGGGATAATATCAAGCCCATGGGGGGCAGCAGCCTGCGGGAGGACACAGGTGGTGTATTCGACAGCACCGGAAATACTGTCATTGTGGCATAAACTGCAGTGGGTGTGACGGGGAGGGAGAGTTAGCTTTGTGTAATGGGAGAAATACAGCACCTGCAGAAAGCTTCAAACATACAGTACTGCAACTCACTGAGCTCAGTTCAGATTAAGTGGCACGTAGACTACTTACAACATTTGACTTATTAATAATAATAATAATAATAATAATAATAATAATAATAATAATAATAATAATAATAATAATAGGTGCTATAAGATGTTAGCCTGAACAAAGTCGATTTGATAAAATGTAATACTACTATTACTTAGTGTAGATATTTAACTAATGTCCTTTTCATATTTGCACTATCCTCCTGACTTTATCTGGAGTTAGTGCATTATGATTAAAGCATTATCAGGTTAAAACAATGGCTGGAGAGTCTTCATTGGACAGCTTTAACTATTTAATATATTATATATATATAGATAGATACTGAGCAGCGAGGCACATGGTTTAAGTTGACCCGCTCACTTAAATTAAGCGCAAGTGGCTATTGTCCTCATCCTTTCTGTTCTCATCTAGAGCAGAGTGAGTAGTAACAAGTAAATTTCTATTTAGATCTCAGATTCTGTGACAGCTCTGCTCACGTCGGAGCAGACTGCGGAGAGACAGAACTGTAGAACAATGCAGTCACTCATACAGTGTTGGGATGCAACAGCTATTAAAGAAGTGCACAGAGTAGGGCACAGAGTTTGATTTTAAATGTAATGCTAAAAAAAGTCATGGTTGTAAGAAGCAGAGATGATAGGACATTAAAATTTCCTGCCTTTTACCTGTGTGACAGCCTTGTCTTGTGCGTTCTAGAAAACGTTCTAGAAAACTATCATCATCTCAAGGTGATTTAGTATGTTTGTTATTCAAAGAGCCATTGAGGAAAAAAATAAAACTCTTTATGTTTGTATCTTGAACAATTCAAATGTGTGGGTTAAAAGAAAATTATGAGGCAGAGTCAACATAATCAGCATTTAAACAAACCTAAGCAAAATTATGACTGGGATATAGAAGAAGGTCTGCTTTGACATTGCAGAAAACACACAGTATCATTCTCTCCATCTCTCGTTACAGCTTTTACAGCAGCTCGGAGGCTAAAAATTAAAACAAGTAAAGCACTGGGGTTTTTAAACAAAGTAGGACAATGTTAAAATCCACTGAGCGGCACTTTTAACAAAAAGGACATTGGTGCACTTGTGGCAGCCTGATATAATTTACTGGGTAAGCAGATTTAAAGGTTGATTCAATGTCTAATTAATGTGGTGCTTTAACTGGAAATTAAGTAAGACACAGACATGCTTTGTTGTTCCAGTGATTGAATGTGATTGTATCTAATTGGTTCAGAGATAGTAGTTGGAAAGTGTTTTTAAGAGAGAATAAATGTACAGTGTGTTAAAATTTAACTTTTTTTTTTTTTTTAAATGTTGTCTGACACAAAACTTGATTTTTTTTCACAGTCCCCAAAATCAAGCAAATCTATTATCCACACACCTCCCATTTGTCCAAATCATGCCAGCCCTTTTTGGAAACTTTAATGTCAAAGAAAAGCAGAAGGCCCTGAATGTCCCACATGTCTGTTTCTTTGGGGCATATGTTCTGGTCTTGTCACTGTTTGTCACATTTTTTTTGTCACTTTCTGTTGTTTTTTTACATACTGTGGTAATGTCATTATTGTTCATCTAAAGTGGCAATTAAGAAAAGTAACATATCCATATCTAAGGCTGTATAGCCACAACCACTGTGTCAAGTCCAAAACTATATTTGGGAACGTTAGATAGAAAATACTGACTGAAAAAAGGTATATCAATTCATAAATCATTTACTAGCCTCCAGGGAGTATAACCCTAAGTATACAGTAACATATTCTTTATTTTACAGATTGTTATGTTAAAGGTTTAGACAATTGAAATGAGATGTGCCAGCATGACTGAGAGATTAAAATAAAAAATTATGCCTATAAAGACTACAAGGATGTCCTTATTATATAAACATGCATTTGAATTATAGCGCTTTTAGAAACACAGACATTTTAATAGATCCTATCAACACAAACTCATAAACTGCAGCTATATCTCTGTTGTAACCATAACTTCCAAATACTAGTCATTGTTACTTTAAAATATATATTTGACTTATGCCTTTTCTTGAGTAGTAAAGAGATACAGAGCCTCTGCAGTTCCTCTCATCTTTGCACTCTGGGAAGAGGCCAGATGATGGAAAAAAGTGCCAGGCTAACATACTACACCGATCGCTGGGGTTTCTAGCCTCGCAAAAATGTAAAAGCACCTTATTTCCATCACTAATAACAGTACACTTGCTGCAAAAAAGGCAAGTCTAAGTATAGGACATTTAACATTAGTCATTAAAGCTTTTAGCACTGTTCAAACAAGGCCCAAGGCAGAAATATTATTATGCATAAAACTAAACGTTTGGATCAAAAACTTGCTGTGCCCTTTAAAAAAAAAAGTTCAGTTCACTTCTGTTATGCGTCTGTGGATTTGTATTATGGATTTTTTAATGTTTCAAATGTGCACGAGAACACAGACTGTCCACTGAGAATGTCAGCAGTAGAAACCTGAATTACAAAACTGTAGTCCTCAATCTCACTGAGGTCATTGTAAAAAAATATCTCATATACACAATTACAATGCTTATAATAATGATCAATAAAGGGGATCAATTTAATCGACAAAAAATAATATTGACAGTTTTATATTCACTGCACACGAGGAATCTCTCCAAGCAAATATGCACACTTGTCCAAACACACCCAGCTTCCAAATAGTGAAATAAGTCTGACAGCTCCGAGAGAGTGATGCTGCTCTCTTTCACAAAGCGGCTAACATGGTAATCAA
This sequence comes from Perccottus glenii, assembly GCA_024416835.2. Lineage (NCBI taxonomy): Eukaryota > Metazoa > Chordata > Actinopteri > Gobiiformes > Odontobutidae > Perccottus > Perccottus glenii. The sequence goes on along the minus strand of CM044563.2, from coordinate 17,094,708 downwards.
GCCAGAGAGCAGCCTTTGAGACACAGAACAAAGGAATGACAGAGTTACCATTGTCTTCTTTCCTCCGTGCTCTTCTGCCACCCCCGGAGAAACTCCCACTCTGCAACCCAACATTTTGGACGTTAAAGAGAGATGCAACTACCAACAAGTCTAATGTAAGGTGACAATAAACACTACTCAGCAGTGGCTCAAGAAACACAGCTAAGCAGACAGAGATGTGCAAATGTGTAGCAGTCAGCAGACCAACCTTTCGTAGCTGTTAACCACACTCATATTCAAAGTATTTAAATGCTTGTTGATATAAAGAGCATTCAGTTTCATCTTAAATGTGGAAATTCATAAACTTACACTGTGGACTTTGACAGATTGGACATAACGTGAGATGAATTCCTATGCAACCTCCAAATCGATGTGTAAATATTCATGAATGTGCAATAGCAAATTCATGCATAAAAAGATTTTAAGAGAAAAGCACACAGGGACAGGCATGTTGCAGTCAGTGAGATTTTTATTTTTATGTAATAGGTTTCAGCAGAAATAAACAAATAACTGGTTAACCTGCACTAAAGTCTGTCCACCATTACTGTCTCAGGCTTTCTCCCATTTTTGAGATTCTTCCCATGTCTTTGTTGTTAGCTAACGCATCCTTGAGAAGAGGTGACCTTTTCTATTAACCACCACTACAGAAAGCTCATTCTGAGCAGCAGGGTCCGCACAGACACTCTCTTTGATGATTGATTGAAATCCTGCAAGGTCTGGATCACTTACAGTAAGGCAACACCAGAGCCGATACAGCCCTGTGCTGAATAGAAACCCAGTGAAAGAAAATCCCTCTGCAGAGGTGGGGAGTAAAGAGCGGAACCGAGCCGGGGCGCAAGGAAACTGACAAATCCCATCATGACAAGGATCATGATAGTCTGCAGTTGATACTCCCATATGACATCTGTCTCGCTGGCTTTGCCTCCTTTCATTTCTCAGTTCTTCTCATTTCTCCTAATCTGTGCTTTCACACATCTATTGTCTGTGCTCCTCTGCAGTGTCCAAGAGAAGACTGTTCAATTGTGAGCTTTGACATTCTGATTAAAATCGGTTGAAATTAAATCTTGATGGCATTGTTAAACTAGTTTGTTCCACCACTGGACACTGTGATAAAGGCTAGTTAAACAGATTTCCAAATAGAACCCACACTTTCTATGTACAAGTAACAGAATAATGTATCTGTGCACTATGAGGGACTAGGTTTTTAATGTCCCCTTACATTTTTTCCTGATCCTGACCCACCTGTTGCATGAGAAGGATGTCCTTCTTCTGCCCTCCTCCCCAAATACTTGCCCCCCATTCACAGCGAGCTTGCCAGTAGGCTGACAGTGGCATCATTCAGCTGCTTCCTCTTCTGCTCGACTTAACACTGGGGCTAAAGTGTCGACAGCAGAGAGATCTGGGAGCTGTGCCTTCCACACACTAGCATCAACACACTCAGGGGAAAAAAAACTACACGCAACTCACAAACATAACAATTTTGCCCTACTTTACACTCAACGTTAGCTAAATCAGACATCTTTCCTGCAGCAAAGATATGGCAGGGGGCCAAAACGCTGGCATGGGGCAAAACTGGTACCTTGATGGTGGCTTGTTAGTGAGGCCAACACAAATTCCATTAACCCTGAGGTTAAAACACTTTGGACTGTTTTTTAGTTTTGCACAAGCAATCCTTCATTCTCCCTTAATCCTGTTCCCTGAATATTAACTATTGAAAAGCCAGTCTGTCAAATTGCAATAGCATAGAATAAGAAGTAAATAAACTTAAATATAACAGCTTTATCAGAGATATCTGACAATTCTGCTGGGCCATATGGTATTAATTGTTCAGTACTTAATGCTTTCATTGTCTACCCCTCCAAAATTCTTAAACTGAAACTGCAGAGTGCCTTGTTATAGAGACATCCTCAACCTGGATGTGAAATTACCCAGAGAGAGACTTACAGGCTTGGTCAGATAAGCTGTCAGGCTGCTTAATGGCTGAGCTTGTGACATACCCATCTTATCTCCCTTGTAACAACCAATGTTTTTTTTTTAAACTACAATACATCCTACTCTGCTCAAACCAATTAAAACAGACAGATTTAACAATTTTTCCAGTAAATATTAATATAGTATATACAGTATAGTGTTGCTTCCATACACTGACATTTTTCCAATTATCAAAGCTCTTCAAAAGGTGTCTAAAGAGCAGAAATATTCTAAATTATAACCGTCTTTATAAACTGCTGCTGAGTGCACATGTGTCCCAGTTTAACATGTCCAAACCACTTTGTGGTAGACTTTGTCCAGACTTCTGCTCAGTTCTTTTATACAAGATTCTAAATGCAGCTTCGACTAAAATATATGCAAGGCGCTGTTTATATGGATATGGTTTGTATGGACTTCCTTTTTCCTGCAAAATTTTAATATGGTTAACATAACACTATTTATAGTAATGTAAAACGATATACACCTGTAAGCATTTTTCTAGAAGAGCAGTTCTTTTCTAGAAGAGCAGTTGTGGCTGAAGAAAGTTAACTGACCATAGCAAACAAAAAGAGCTAAAACTGGGAGAAGTGGGATTAGAGGGGATGGTTACCATGACTGCAACCCAGCCTGCGGGGATCCAGCAAAAATACAAAAATATACACATTTGGGTAGTTTTATTGCAGGGTGTCTTGTTTCTTAAAAGATATTAACCTAATCAGTACACACAAGAACAACACTCGGCAAAAAATATTGTCAAATAGTCCATGCATAAGTATACAACACATGATGTTGTTAGGCCCCTGTGTGTTCTTTTTACCTTACAGTATGTAATTATGTTAAATGTATCCATCCTCCAACTTGAAAGCCGTGCCTTGTAGTTGTAGGATGGATATTTGTGTTTGTGTGTTAGTTGCTGAACGTCTGCATATGCGGTATGTGCGAGTGTTCACATGTGTAATCACTGCTGATCAATAGAGCCCTGTATGCCACAGCCAGCCTCCTCTGCCTCAGTGGACCTGTTGATGCTAGAAAACAGGGAGGCTGTTGTGCAACTGGGTGGCCACATAAATGTGGCACTCATCTAATATGCACCCCTGAGCCGCCTGCCAACACACTTTCTTATTCAAATTCTGTCTGGCACAATTATTTAATTATGGACTTTTGGCTTGTCCTATTCTCATCTTCAAAACTATTTTATATATTAATAAATAAATGAAATGCGTTTAGAAAAGCCAACACGCACAGTTTGTTGAAATGCTAATGGAAATGGTCTCAACCTGCCTTAGTGATGAGCACTTAGAAAGCCACATGAATGATAAATACAAAGTAAACTCTTTTTTTTTTTTAGCATGTATGACTGAACTGAAACTGTTTTTCTAAAGTAAGATGACAACCAATCACTATTCTGTCACCAGTCTATCACAAGGCTCTATCATATTCTGAATAATTTAGTGGCAGAAAATGACAGCTCATTTCCATATGGCTGCGGCTAGCTTATGGAGTTGAATAATGATAATTCTGAATCAAAATGACCTGCTAACCCTTATGCGTGACAGTTCTTTTCCAACCAAGTAAATGGGTTTGAATTAGAATGTTTAAAGCACGAGTAATGTAAAGTGATGTTAATCAGAACATGGTAAACTTCTTGGGTATACTAAAGTAAATGCAAGACCTTGCCTTGTCTAGTCTGTTCTAGTACAGGACGATGTGACTGAGATCTGATCAGAAGTGGTCACTAGGGAAACATTCTAATGGCAGGTGTAAAGAGGCCTGGTGTTTAATGTTAAATGTGTGCTTGTTTACCATATATGCACTCCAGGGTGCCATTAAGATGCCTCTGCTGCCTCGGTGCATGGACCCGGTGAACCAAGTCTGAAACACTCATCCAGAGATATAAGTGAATGAAATGTTTTGTGATTATTTAATTTCACCTATTTTCTATAAATGTTTTATTAATAGAAGATACAAAACAATGAGACAGAGTCTAAATTGTAGTAGTAAGCTAGTAAGTCTTCTTTTAAGTCTCTTGGGGAATCACTATGAAATCATTAAAATATAAAATCATCAAATATACAAATTGAATAAAGTCTCAGTGGATAATGTTGTCTTATAATTACAGTGTAAGGTCTATTCTCTTACATCAATTTTTTTTCCCTTTTTATGTATTTATGTATTATTTTATTTATTAACTCTGATTACCTGGTCTCTGAGCGCAATTGACAAAATTTTTCCCATAAGAAGGCTGCACCGGGACAACACATTTGCCCTGGCGTGACCTTTACGGCAGTCTATACTCACAGGACGCCTGGAAGAACTGGCAAGTTTTGTGTTTAGAAGTTCTGTACGTTGAGGACGTTGAGGATGAATTTCTTTTTGGATTTATGATAGTGGGGTTCCTGCTCATTGGTCTAGGGACTGCCTTAAACTATCGGAAAATTTGTAAGACAGCTGCCTTTAAATCTTCCCAGCCGCTGTCTGCTGAAATTAAACTGTGCTTCTGTGACGTGAGAGACAGACTAAAGGGATTACATCAAAGAGACGCACAGTCCGAGGAGCTGACTCAGGGGTAAGGGGTTACATCTAGAGAAGAGTGGACAACATCTTAAAACAGACCGGTGAGCTGTTACGTGGTATTACGGGCCTGACCATGGATAGGAAACATCAAGGTTACTCCACGAAATGGACGCACACACTTGACGCTGAGAAGCAGAACTGATTGATTATGATCCGGATAAATTACCAAAGATCAAAATATATAAATTACAAATTTCTGTCTCCCTTCCCTCCTTTCCCAAGTCCCTTCTCTCGGTTAGAAGTCTGGCCAGCAGCTGGGTTTTATCTTATCCTCCTGTTACTCCTTGTACTCCCTTCAAGGACAAGGCCACTCCATCTAAACATTGCCTAAAAATCTTACAGTCGCCTTTCCCTTTCTATCCTATCATCAGCCTTACCAACCGTCTGCCATTTGACATCGGTCTGACTCTTTACTCTAATGCCCCCGTAAAAGCCACTGAAAAATCCTATCACATGACGTGTGCTGTTATCCTGCTGTTAGTGTCTGATCTTGTCTGTATGTTTTTGTTACGTATGTTGTAACGGCATCTGTAGTTGCGACTATCTATGTTATGTCTGTAAAATGCTCATTTCATTTCATTTTCCTGAAGACCACAGCGCCTGAATAATGGCTGCACGTGAAGCACTTTGTGACTATGTCTGCAAAAGGTGCTATATAAATAAACTTCTTCTTCTCTTTACTAAAGAAATGTATTCTTTTTTATCAATACTTAGTAATTTTATTTTACTTTGCCTCATCTTGATCTGACAAGCTGATCTGTTTGGTAGGATGTGGCAACAGTTGATAGAATTTATTCTGTGATTGCAGGTGTCAAGAAAAATTGGCTCTGCCACATCGCAAAGTACTGGATGCAGAATGGGTCGCCAATGCCAGAACGTCGCGGTGGTGCTCAGAAATCAGAAGAAAGAGCAGCCAAGAAGGAGGCGGTGAAGGACCACATAAAAACATTCACCTGCAGAGCCAGCCATAATGGTCGCCGGGTGCTCCTGGCAGAAAGTACCTTCCAGTAGATTTGAATGTGAAAAAGATGCATGAACTCTTCTGAAATCAAAACCAGGAGCAGATCTCCTACGCTTTATATTACAGCACATTTATGTATGACTTTAATCTAGGGTTTGGACATCCATCAAAGGATGTGTGCAGCACCTGCATTAAGTTCTGGCTTAGACTGAAAGACCCTGAAAACTCTAAATGAAGTGTAAGCAATCTGCTGTATTTATGTTACATACGTGCTAAAGCATGCAGATTTAATGACCTTTTTAATGCTGTGGGTGAATCTTTCACAATCTCATTTGACATGATGCAAACTGTGGTGCTGCCAAAGTCAACCATTAGGCAGACTTACTATTCAAGACAGCTGTACCAGTATGTTTTTGGTGCTGTGCGCCATCTTGGTCGAGGTCTGAGTCAGAGAAAAGAGGACATTCATCTCTACACATGGTTAGAGAATGAAAACAAGACCAACAGGAATATGAATGCATCTGCTTAAAGGTATAAAGAGCTATGGTTCTTGCTATGGGCAAAACAAAAATGTTAGTGTACTGGCAATGCTTTTTGCTCAAGTTCATAGAGTTAAGTGAGACTGTCTGCACTTTTTATAAAGAGGCCTTCGCTGACGCAGGATGTGATGTTGGCAGACAGGACTTGGAGGAAAGCAATGATTAGGAGGAATAAGGTGGAGGTAAATAAGCAGAACTCAATGACTAGTTTTTTCAGTTTTTGCCTTATTTTCCTCACTAGAGCGCCCCCTACATTTTGGAATAAAGTACTTTCATGAATACTCACAAGTCCATTTGACTCCTATATGACCCCACATTGGCTTTACATCCATACAAACTTTTTTGTCTGGCATATGACAAAAATCGCATCTGTAGCTTGTTGTTTGGCTATAACGGTCGCTCACTGTTGGAACTCTGGGATGGGACCAGAGACAGCAGGGGGACACTTTATTGACCCCAACTACTCATTTTTTAATAAGTAACACTGAATACTGTGATTGTAGCACTGACTATTGAAGGTGAAATACTGAAGAAAAAATAATGCCTCATGGCTTTTTGCAGTTCTTGGGTTGTATTGGAGAATTCTAATAATAGTTTACTTAAAGTTTGTTTAAACTATATATATATATATATATATATATATATATATATATACACACACACACAATGGTACATTGTATGCCTCGGTATTTTAATGACTCTATGTGCCATATGCCGACGGAACATTATCTAGTAAATGAAATACTAACACTACAGATAAGCGTGTTTGTTTAAGGAGAGGTTTCCTTCCACTGTGAACAGTCTGCTTCACAAACAAATTCATGACAAAGGTTTGATTGTACATAAGAATTTGAACATAATAAAAAATAATAATCACACTATTGTATTGATTCGTCACTGTACAAAAACTACATTGTAATATTGTATGAAGAGAAGCCTGATATGAATATTTACACACTTCAAAGAGCCCGTTTTCAGTAATGGCTACATCTCAGTCAGAAACCCTCGGTGCAAGAGGGGACATGTTATTCATAAGAGGTTAAGTGAGCTGACCTGCTCAGATGCCTGCTAAATGGAAGACAGTCAATTAGACACACAGACCAGCACGCCAAAGCATAACCACTTCCTTCCTCACCAGACTTCCACTGGAGACTAAGCAAAGACAAATCACTGATTTTTTAAATAAAACATCTAGCAATCTCTCAAAAATTTATAAAAAAAAATAAAACAAGCCTTTATCTGTGGACTGTAAATAGACAACAACCTTTAACACGACATCATTTCAAGCAATATCACAATGCATAATTTATTTATACAGAAATAAATACATAGCAGTTGCTCTCTACATGTCAAAGGAAAAGGGTTGAAGAATATAAACATCTAAAAAACATATTTTAAAAATGTCCAATAGTATGTATGTATGTATGCAAGTCAATATAGAAATTAACTGCTAAATTATGTTTCCATTTTGTTCTTATTTACTGTTGACTGAAAAAACTGTAAAAGAACAATTTGGATAAAATCCATTTATGCTACAAGTGGCAGCCTTCATCCCTAGGTAGGCGGTCACTAAATGCTAGCAGTGAGAAAACTAATTCTAGTTTGTAGCTAGGGGCACCCCGTGATGAGATCAGACACAATGAAATGACCCCTGCATGGTTGTGTCAAGTCTGTGTGCCTGTTTGTACGTGCTCACAGCATGCACACTTCAAGGACATAATCTGTGACGGATCACTGACACAGGCAGCTGCACAAGATACTGTATACAATCATTCCAGGTTATAGCCGTAGTAGCTGATGTTATAATACAACACCTACACTTTTATTCACTACTTCTTTACTCATGCTTGTATTACACATCATTTGCTTTTACAAGCAGCCATTCCTGCATTGCATAGAGGACTGAGTAGTAAGAAGCATGAAAGCAGCAGGTGGAGATGTGGACGCTTTTCACTGCACAATATTTTTCTATGTGTAAATGGCATGCCTGTGACCTTTGAAGCCATCCTGAACAGCTCTTTGATTATTAATGTTGACCTTGTTGGCCTCCCGACCAACCTGTTATGAAAGCACAGTACTCCTTACTTTTCCCAGAGATGGAAACTAGTCTTACTTTGAGACACATTTTTTTCTTCTTTACGTTAACTAAAACTAAACCAAACTAAAACATTCATCTTTCCTTTTAGAATTACAACAGATCAGATAAAATGCCTATTATATGACGTTTCCAGGGGTTTATTATGCTTTAAAATTATGACACTTTATATACACTAAATTCTTATTATAGGCTACTTGTAAAATGTGCAGTGCTCTTTCTTTATAGTAATCTCATGATATTGTCCTTTGTGGCATTGATTCTTTTAGGAGTTAAATACAGATTTGATGAGAACAGAAAATCTGGAACAACCTTGGAAATGGATGATTTAATTCTGTGACGCCTACCTTTCCCGTAGTTAAAGTGGAGTTTGATGGTCTTGCCCTGGTTGATGTGCAGGTAGGTGAACCACACGGCCGAGGTGAGCAGCACCAGCAGCAATAGGAGCTTAAACTGTTTCCGGATCTTCTTCACGGGAAAGCGCAACATCCTTGCTTAAACATCCTATGGTGGGCACCCGCTAAAAAAGTCGCTGCTGTTGTGGCTCTGCTTCTTGTCCCGGTCACACCGCTGGCATCCCAGGCAGCCTGCGAGTAAACGGGGAGCGTTAACTACAGCGTTACAGCCGTACGGATCATTTCCCCGGATCCACGGGGTGAAGGCAGAGCCAAACTCGTCCTGTCCTCAAATGTGGGTACAAACACCTCTGTGGCAGTCATTGCTTGCGAGCACAACCACACTTCCCCCTTGCCCTAAGAACACTAGTGTGTCTTGTAAACAGACTTCTCCGCTTGAGTCAACAGTGCAGCAGGGAAAAGGCTACAGATGGCAAAAGCCGCTAAATTCGCTTAACAGTGTGACCCAGCGAACAAAATAGCAGTCCGGCGATAATCTACACAAATCCCCTGTAGCTCAAGCCGTTGCTGACACCGCGGTGCTCATTACTTTACCGGCTACTCAAAGATCATCCGGGGCCACGGCTTTTGCTCAGAGAGCTCTAAGTGCAATGTTGAGGAGGTGATGGGACCGTCCATCACCACAAACCTACTACACAACAATTTCTTGCTGAATTGTAATCTTCTGAAACGAGTGGAAATGGGATTAAAGGGCCCAGCAGGAAAAATGACGCCAAGTTAAAGCATTTTAAGCCTTTGACAAAAGATACCCTGGTCGGAACAAAGCTTGAGGTGGAAAGACCAAATGTCAGCCACTCGAGCTTCGTCTATTGTCTATTGTTGCACACAGCTGAGATTGTGCTGCTTCCAGAGAGGGCAGCAGATTCAGATGAAGCGCGGTTTTATTGAAGTCCTGGGAGAGGAGGGGCGATCAGCTGTCAGCCTCATAATCGGGTTGGTTCGAGACCTCGAGACGAATTGCTAGATGTGAAAGCGATGCAGATCCCAAAGTGCAAAAGCCCCATAGCAGAAAGAAATACAGGTTAGGTACGAATATTCACATGTGTCTGTGCGATGTAAAATGTAAGAAAGATGCCCATGCGCTCCGTTTTCACAGCAGGTGCATTTGACCAAATTCTCCAAAAGTAGCCCGCCGCCTTGTCCGAGTCCGCTCTTTGTGCAGGACAGATCTCAAGCAGAGGACAGCAGTTAAAGTAACCAGTCATGTGTGCTGCTAGCAGAGAGGCAATGCATTGTGTTGTTGTTCTGTCACAGCTTTTTTTCATTCAAACGCCGCAATATACTCGTCCAAGCCGCTTAGAGTTCGCAGGCTGAAGAGCGTTGGAAGGTGCCCCGAGGAAACTACCACCAAGCCGTCACATCAGTAAGAAAAAACATGGTTTTGTTTTAGTCAAACGCATAAGAGTATCTCCTTTCACTGCACAGCTCAGTACGCCCATCAATTGAGCATCTCGACGGTGCAGAGCAACCTAACGCGAGAGGAAAGGGAGAGGCATGTTGGGCATCCAATTACAGCGGCTCAGCCTTCAGAGAGGGCGGGACAACGACGTTCACCCTCACCGTGGCCGCTTGGAACTAGTAACCCATCGATCGCCCAATCGATGGGCGAAATAACAATAGTGAAGTTTTTTTCCCTAATCAAGACATCTAAACCTCACAGGCCTACAAGCTTTTTTAATGTAACAAAAAAGTAGGCTGCATTTGTTTTGTAGCGCTAAACAAATAGGCGAATTGATTATTAGAATAATATAATAATTAACCCGTTTCATCAGAAAGAGGCTTTAGGCTACAACACTTCCAGAGGCTTGATTCTTGACACCCTCACAACATGCATTTGACTGCCGCTCACTGGTAAGAGTGAGAATTACAGTTCCCAGAAGCACATGAGCGAGCAGAACAAACGGTCATGAGGAGCTTGGCCAGGAGTTGTGTATTTAAATGTAAAAACAAATATAATGAGGCAGCAATCAATATGAACAACGAGTTTGAACTAAGTCAGACTGTATTTGCCACATCCACATTTGACAACCACATTTATTACGTGCAGAACATGTTCATCTTGTCTATGATGGACAGGCAGGCTTTCATTAAAAATGCGACATTATAGTTGAGAATATTTAGAGCATAATTGTAGATATTGAGATTGTTGTTCAGACACAGTGCATGTAAAGTTGCGACTGATGTTCTAGTTTTGACATTGTCAGAGTCATTGTGACTGAAGATAACACTTAGATCACAAAATAATTGTACCTGATCTGAAAATAAATTAGTGCTAATCGAGAAATCCTGACAGACATTACTGAACTGTACATTGACTGAGACCCGTGGCCAATTAAAACTATCAAATTGACCCTTAACAGTGTGTAGTAGTAAAATATATATTGTGTATTTTTCATTGACAATAGTCCAATCCACAGCAGCTAAGGCAATCTAGATACAGGATCAAAGGACACCAACCTGGCCTGTATGAGTATGACCTCAATTTAGCTTGTCCCAGCTGTGCCTTCAGAATCAGACCACAAACTATAATCCCCCAACTGCATGGATTAAAATGGTAATCATCAGAGCAAACACTGTGACAAATGAAATCCTTAGGTATTCATATGGGCTGCATTAAAATGAGTAAATGACCTCAGCCAAACACAATTTACCCGAAAACCAAAAACTTCACAGCGTTCACCTTGCTATAGAGCTGTTGCAGAAAAACCGAGGTGATTTCATCATATCAAAGTCTATAAACAAACACTTTCACATGGAGCTTTCCCACTCGTACTTAACAAGACATTATGAAAGATCTTTCCAGCTGTTCGATTGAAGTCTTCTCATGTTTGATCATTTGTCTGAGAAAGTCAAAAACAAGTCTTGTTGCAAATCAGTCCATGTACTTTATGTCTGCCGGTTATTTCTGTTTTACCCGCAGGTGGCCAGTGGAAAGCTACAAACTGTTAATAAGCATCATAAACATGAAAGATCTTTCACATGCTGCACAATTATACCTAAAAGATTTTGGCTGCTTGTGTGATTTCAACGTTTCCCTCTTGACGCTTTAACGTCTGCAGAGACATTTAGCTAGGTCCCAACCTCCTTCATGCTTGAATGAATCCAGAATTTGGGGGTGTGCAGTGAGCTGATATGCTCTTCTAGGTGGGAACTGAACGGCAGAGAAGCTGCTGTCTCCCGAGGCCTGGCCCTTGGGGATGAGAAAATGTCCAGCTGGCTCCACACAGGTGCCAAAGTGGGCTTCTGAAGTTAACACTGCACCCACAGGAGCCGTCACCTGGTATTCCGTCTGCGCATCATGTTTATTGCATTGTGCACAAAGATGGGACAAAGCACTTAAGTAAATACTGATACAGCTATTAACGCGCTTTTTATTTTACATCTCTTTAAAATGTCTCTTTCATCACTAATCCAACATCTGCTTAGTATATCTGCCTGCCAGTCTGCCTGTAGCCTTTATCTCCTCCCTGTGTTTCTGAAACTCCAATCCTCACCAACCATCTTTTTTCCCAGCACAGCAGCAACTCACGGGCTTTGATGAAAGGTCTGAGCTAAAATGTCACCAAGATTAAGGGGGTTTTGCCTCCTGCATCCCACCGGATCATCTCTGGCTGCCCTCTGTGCCTGAGCCTGTTTCGTCCCCGAACAGGTGTGGAGTAGCATTTCTCCCCGCTCCACAGCCTCCTATTGAATTTCCTTCTGGGGAAATAACATTCTTCCGTGTTTACAGAGGAGTAAAAATGGAGAGGGGAAAAGGTTAACGGAAGACACAAGGGAAAAGGAGGAAAGAGTGTAGATGAAGAAATATAAATTGAGGTGAGCACCGGTCATGGATAAATTGTGATATGTCAGAAAATACATGGGAAGATTTATCTACAATGTGCTGAAGCAGAACTAAATACTGTATACTCCCCATCATTCACTGCATATTTACTATAACAAAGCTGTTATCCTTGTCCATCACCCCCTGCTTACACAAAGACCACTGCTGTAAGCGATGATGCAAAAAAATGGATTTTCAGAAGTATCTCCTGTAATGAAAAACAAGTGTTTTTTTTGACTGATACATATCATTAACAACCTTAAAATAACTGGGGCCAGTGTGAAGTAAAGCTTACCATACACAAACACAGACTTGATATTTGTTCATTTGATGCTTTCAGCTGTGTGTATGAATGCACTAGTCGGGGAAATCTAGGTCATTTCTCTAACATCGGTATGCCATCCAGGTGCAGCACAAAGGAGATTAGAGGGACATTATGCCAATGGAGCTTAAGCTCTTTCTCTTTATCTGTTTCTTTTCATTTCTAACCAAACAATCCTGGTTAAGTGCTGCCCTCTCTGTTAGGATATAGCTACAAGACAGGACAGCCTACTTGTGACATACTTGTAATACAATATTCATAGAAAACAGCTCCAGTAAGATTAACTGTAGAAAATGTCCTTGTCTGTTTTTCTTACTGAATGGTGATAGTGGTCTTGAGAATATTTGTAGCCTAATAACACGGACAACAGCAAAGAGGCCTCAAATCCCTATTTATGTGGCCACATGTAGGTAAAAAACTCGCTTTTAATTACTTTATTTGTTACATTGTCTTACCATAATGCCCGATTTTCCGGTTTTCTGTTAAGGATTGGCTTGCATGGTCCAAACCTAAACCACGCTGCTCACACATAATGAGACAATATCAGCAAGAGGTACTTTTCTATAAACCATGTTTGAATATTTATATTAATGAAAAGTAGATAATCTCTCACCTTAATGCTCTAATTGTTGGTGGCAGGTACCTTTATGTAGCGTTAAACCTGACCAGGGATTCAGTCTGCAAATTAACTTTTAGCTATAATATAGCTAAAATATATTTAATACATTTTTATATATTTTAGCTTTTAACATTTAACACATCGATTGCTCTTTGTAACAGTGCTTTGTGTTTTGTCCTTGTCAAATAAACCTATTAGAATAAAAACTACTAAATAAATGTTGCCGTATATTCGAGAGTGGCGGTGTTTTTCTTGAGATTTTGAGCTTTATTTCGTCTTAAAATCTCGCGTTAGTTTGTCTTCTGCATTCATTTGTCGTTCCCGCGAGGCAACGTGTCGTTCCCACGTAATACAAAAGTCGATGCCTCCTATTATTATTTTTAAAAATTGTTTGTCCTTTCCCGGGCTCCGTACTATTTTAATGACTTTTTACCAAGCCTCTCCCATGGTACCTCTCAAATGGTCGTCGTGTAAGGGCGCCGCCATACGGAGATTTACCGCGAAATCCAGCGATATACAGCCGTCCACCAGAGGGCAGGCTCCAAAAGCGGAAGTATAAGGAGAAACCCAGTGACGACTTTACAGGTGTAAAAATCATGTTTACAGCCTGGTACAAAAGATGGCTCCTGTCTCTAGAGCTAAGTTTTTACTATGTGACAACTCTGGGGGGGGTGAATTTTTGATTAATATGTTTGTTTATGCTATCTAAAAACTATTGTTTTACTATGGAAAAAGCCCGGATGTAACGGCCATTTTATTGCCCATTCGTAATGACAATATTGGTGAATAGGGGACCAATGGGCGGATTTCATCCATATTTATACTATCTATGCTTTTTACTCGTTATATCGAAATATTAGTTCAACCATAAAAAAACAATATGGAATAAGAAACACATAATTATAACTTTAAAATCTAACTTTCTAACTGTAAACTTGAATTATGACATAAAAAGTCATAGGCTAATTATGACTTAAAAAGACACAATGATGACTTTCTAATGTCGTGGAAAATATTTATAGAATTTGTGTAAGGAAGAAATAAAGGTCTTGAGTCAGCCGAGTTGTCTCTCTCATTTACTGAGCAGTAGGAGAACTGTCAGAAGGTCACTATGACACTAAACAAAGAAGTAGACACTGTTAGATAAACATACTTGCAGAACATAAAAGTACTTACAACAGTCTAAATAGAAAAAGTATTTTGCCATTGCACTAACTCAAAATTCAAAACTCTAAAACGACTTAAAATGTATTTAAATTAAGTTAAATTATGAAACAAATGTAATAATTATGACTTAAGTTCATAATTCAAAATGATGAAATATGAAACTGATAATTAAGACTTGGTCCAGTGATTAACCCCATCTATGGCATAATGACAGCAATACATGAGGAATAAACTGGGGTTGTATACAATAGTCTATAAAAGATAAATGGCTCATACTGAATGGTATGTATTTTCATACTAAAAATGTCAGATAAGTCATTGACTGACAAGTCAGGTTCAAATGTACCCTTTCTAAACAGGCTGTTGAGGCGCCTTGGTGACCAGATGCTTTTTCGCTCTGCTAATGTTCTAAATACTTAACTGCAATAGCCCTCAGTAGACTCTCACTGACCTAAGGGAAATATTAGCAGTTTAATTTTCTATCCCAGAACAGGGCTCGTAAGCTCTGAGTCGATTAAAGCCTTATTTGTCCAAAGACAAGGCACAACAGGTGTTTAAGGGAACTGCCCCAAACAAAACCAGGAAAGAAAAGAGAACCTGCTGTGAGGGGCGCAGTCTGTGGAATAACATCAGAAGTCATTTGGACAGAAAGCAGTTGGGTGCTGCTGTGACAAGTAAGTTTGTATGGATGTGTATTTTTGTTTTCTTAACTAAAATATTGTACCAAAGGGACTGAAACATCTTTTTGTATTCAGCCTGGTTCTATGCTAACATTGAGGACACTGAACAAGCATTTTGGATAATTATATATAAAAAAATTCTGAAATTATGAACATTATAAATACATGTTTAAACATGTTTTAACATTTAAAATGTATAAAGATTTCAGACATTGTGAATACTTTCAAACAAACATAGCCTATTGTATGTGTTCCTAAAGCTATGATGTTACAGTTAGCCTACATTGATTATTATCCTTTAATTAGATATATCTACATTTTTATGCAAAAAGTCATTTAACTTAGTGTTTACTACAGAGACAAATAATTGTGTGGAATAGGAAGCTCAGTCCTGAATGTTGGAAGGAAAGAGCACAGTTCACCTGTGGTACAAGCAGTACTTTATTTAACACAGCAGGTGTGTGGATTACCTTTTTAATTGGATTTTTGTGAGTGTCTGACAAAGCGGCAAAGAACTATGCTAGTCACAGTCGAAAGAAGGATAATAGAGCACGGAAAGGGCCTTGTGTGCCTATGGCAACCCAATTACTACAGAAATAAGCACACAAACACACACGCACTGTATCCTCTTGTTTAAACTGATGTACACTATGGGATATTGGCAGTATCAAAAGGGTATTTAGGGGTGACATAAGACGTAAGGCAACATAAGACAAGGAGACTTCACACACAACAAGACAACATGTAAGCCTTAATGCCTTTACTATTTATCCTCACTTATTGTGTCTATCAACAGCCAACCAAACCCCAGCAATACCATTATACCAACAACATGGCAGCTGAGCTCGTTCTGGCCAATGGGGACAGATTGGAGCAAATGGACCATCACATGGAACGAATGAGTCAGAGCTCCGAAACACAAACGTCAACCTCTTCAACTTTTAGCTCCTCCTCCCTGACCTCCACCAAACTCCGTAAAGTCTCTCAAGGCTTAATAAAAAGCATGGATGGTATGAAAGCTTCTCCCAATCTTTTCCTATGAAACATAAAAATCTTTTATAAATTTGAACCAGCACATAAACATTTTGTAATCACTCTACTTAATTGTGCTGAATGGTTTGCACTAATTTAACCTTTGATGTTGTCCATGTGAATGTCCTCTCTCGCTCAGAGCACTCTGGGGTTCATCGGAAAACCTCAGCTGTGGTAGAGTCTTTCAGCCAGGTTCAGAAATCTTCCCACATCCCCAAGGGAGAGTCTGTCCCAGATTTTGAGGAGAAACTGCGTCCCATAACTGCTCAAGAGGGTGAGGTGAACAGATTCTTTCATCTCACAAAACTTTGACAATTTGTGAAATTTCTTTTGTGCCCTTCAATATATATATTTCCTGTCTCCTTTAGAACTAATTTTAGACATTCCCTGTAGTTTGCCTGGAAACTTCAGTTGACACAAGTTAAACTCTTCTCAAAGAAAAGTTGATGGCTTTTATGACTCTCAGATCAAAGCCCTGACAAAGGCAGATACTGTGGTAGAGTTCTGCATGAGCTGTAGTTATATTCACCTCACTCTGTGTGAATTATAGATTAACAGGCTTGAAGAAAAAACAGCTACAATATGCATAATACTGCGGAGTCGCCGTTACATTAGCATTCATGACCTCAGCCTAAACACACTGCTGTTAGAGATAGAGACAATACACCCCAAGAACATTAAACAGCTACGGTATTATTAATTGCTATCATTAGGATAAGAAGAAAATATACATATCAAGCTGAAGCTGGTAGAATATTTTTTTCTCATTTATAGGTAACAATGCAGTATTCAGAGCAAAGGTAACAGGGAAACCCCAATCCAGTGTTCTCTGGGAAAGGGCCAGCGGGAAGCCACTGTCTGATGAGACTAAGAGCTTCTATGACGACATCAACCGTCAGCACATACTCAAGGTGCAACCCTCTTGTACATTTTGTGAAGGTCAAGCTTATTTCACCCTGTCATTGCAACACTTATGTTAAATCTAGGTTTAGATCTAAAAGGTGTACCATCATGCATCAGGACGAAAAGTAGGTTAAAGAAACTCCATTCTATCTGGTTCTATCTTATCTATAACCCATCAGTAGTGGGTTTTAGCATTCTGTACCAGTTAGGGAGCTTAAGTGAAGCTTAAATAGCTATTATAAAGAAATTAACTTGTGGGTGCGGACATATGAATCTTCCTTTGCCATCTGTTTCTCTAGTGAGGAATGACACAATGAAGTTGTGGTACTAAATGTTTACTGGGGTGTTGCCAGAATAGCACTGCCTCACTCTGATTGAAATGGGTACTGCACATATTGCACTTTGGATGTACCTAAAATTCTAGGTTTGTGTTCACAGTCTTTGGGTCAAAAGCACATCCTCATATGTATATAAACACAAGTTACCTAAGCCTCTTTTTAAGGTGAAAAACCTTGCCCTAGAAGATGCCGATGTTTACAAATGTGTTGCCTCCAATATTCACGGAGAGGCCACCTACTCTGTATCCCTTATAGTTACAGAAAGTAAGTGTACCTTTATTTACTAGATCATATTTTTTTTTCTGAACTCACCCACTACCATGACTCTCTATTTGGGTTCTTAGATCCTGTGTTAGACTTCAAAAAGAAGCTGAAAAAACGGTAGGAACATCTACAGAATCAGTCCTAAAGAGAAACAGGGACATGGGGGCATTCAGTTAAACGTTTGTGCAAGACTAAACTTCTGAATGCACAGATGTTTTTTTCTCTGAGACCATTCTCCTTTTGTAGCTGTGTCGAGAAGAGAGAGGAGAAGAAGCCACCTACAGAGGAAGAGATGTTGAAGATTCTGGCTGGAGCTGACAAAAAAGACTACGAGAGAATCTGTGCTGAGTATGGCTTCACAGACTTCAGAGGAATTCTTAAGAAACTGAAGGAGATGAAGAAGAAAGTGGAGGTGGAGGTGGGTCTGTCATATAGAGAACTTGTTCACATAACACAGGATTATACGAAAGGAAAAGAAAAGAAAAGGTTAAAATATTATATAAAAGAAAGCCTAAAATAGAGCAGTTTGAAAAAGCAATAAAATAAATGTAGTGTCACATGGCAGAGCCATGGCAACAAAGGTATGTTGCATAGCAACACAGGTGGGATAATACTCCGCATTGCTGTGTATACGTTTATATAAATAAATCAGTGTCATATATTTGTTTTTCAAAGATGGTACATGTACTGAAGCCCCTGGAAGAAATAACTGCAAAAGTTGGTACCAACATAGTCTTTGACACAATCCTGGAGCTGAAGGATCCAAACATCAGAATGCAGTGGTTTCTGGTAAAGTGTGAGTCTGAGAGTGGGTGGAAGGTGTGCACTTTTGAGACAAGTCTTTCTCCTCATCTCTGCATTTTATTTACGTTCAAGGGCACAGAGTTGCTGCGGATCCAGTATTCTCAAGGGAAATACGAAGTGAAACAGATGGGAACCAAACACATGCTGTGCATTTCTAGTGTGAGCCTCAGTGACATGGGCACCTACGCTTTGCAGGTTGGAGACAAGAGACTGACAGCCAGGCTTTGTGTCATAGGCAAGTTAGCAAAGTTTGTTTTCTCTCCTTAATATTGAGCCTTTTGCTTTACATTTGCATCATTGTGTTCCTTTAATTTAGTGTCACTTTCCTTGCTTTGGACAATCTGGTATTTATTTGAATGCTTCTCTTACAGACGAACCTCTCAAGTTTATGTCTGACTTTGAACCCAAGAAAGTAACTGAAAGGCAGACAGCTGTGTTTGAGGTTCGACTCTCCAAGAAAACAGATGCACCTCTTCTATGGAAGGTTAGTATGCAAGGTGAAAAACTACAAAATGTGTTTTAAAGTTCCTACACACAAGAATCTCTCACATAACTCCCACAGTACAATTTCAAAGGAATGCACATGGCAAGAAATAAAAAAGGCAAACCGTTTTCCCAGATGTATTTGTTCTGTTACAGGTCAAAGATAAGGAATTGAAAAGAGATGAAAAGTTTGACGTGTCGTTGTCTGAGGACGGTCTGACCTACACCTTAAAGATTAAAGACGTGAAAGTCAGCGACACCGGAGACTACACCATCAGCATCGGAGACCTGAGTGCCACTGTGTCGCTATTCATTGAACGTACTGTATGACTTTCACTATCATAGCAATTGCATATATTTTGGTTTGTTTTTCCCAAAAGGGATGTGCATTGTCTAGTTTTAGTGTGTTTTTTTTCCTCTCTAAAGAAACACACGTTCTTCTTCACATTCAACAGAGACTCCTTGTGCTTTGTAGTTACACTAAACAACTCTATCTTTCAAATTAAGATGTATGGCAATCATTATAAAACTATCCTTGTGCAATCCAACCAAATCCCATCTCACAAAAAGCAAATTTATTGCAAGTCTGTCTAACAAGATGCTTACTTTCCCAAGTATGTAAATATCTTCTGGACACAGGGCTGTTCTCTGGGGTTGAAGCAACAGTAACTGAGGTTGGGCTATTTGCAAAGTAAGGTTATTCATGAGTACTGCTTTATGGATGAAGAAAAGGACCATGTGATGTGAAAAATGTGCTAATACCTACTCTTATTTAACGTTAAAATGAGAAACTGAAACTAATTTGATCCATTTTCTCTTGACGCTAAAGGAATTCCCATCAAGTTCAGCAGCCACTTGAAGAATGCATGTGTGCAGGAGAAAGGAAAGGCCCGCCTGGAGTGTGAGATGAGCTCCAAGGACGTCCACATTCGCTGGCTGAAAGACGGCAGCGACATCACTGCCAGTCGCCGTTACATTTTTATGCACGAGGGAAAAAGGGCAGAGGTCATCATCGAGGACTGCGAGCTGACGGATGCGGGAGAATACGCCGTTGTGTGCACGCAGGACAACGACACACATGAATACGTGTCCTCTGCAAACCTGACTGTGGATGGTAAATATAACTGTCTCCTGTATTTTTTTTTATTGCTCAAATGAATGACTCACTTTTATCTTCTATATACTTGCAGAGCGATTTGCTTCTGTGAAGAGTGGTATGTCGGATGCTCAGTGTCCAACAGGTTCCTCTGCAGAGCTGTGTGTTGTTCTAGATGATGAAAAGGTGGATGGGGTGTGGCTAAAAGATGGAGTGGAGGTATGAAAATGTACCGGGTTGGGTTTCATTTAATTTATTCATAAGGTGTTTTGTGTTGGTAAAAAAGGAGACCTAGTGCTTTATAGTGTATGCAACAAGCACAATGCATTAAAGCATACATCTCTTTGTAATGAGTTTATGCCTATATAGCCTAGATAAAACGCAAATCAAAGGCTGGCAGGGGCGTCTGGTCTAAATGGGCTAGGTGGAATAAGCCCCCCCAGTCATGTAGGCTTTTCAGTGTATTGTTTACTAGATATATACGGTAATGTATATTAACATAAAATGTATATTTTTATGTTATTATAATTTATTTAAGATCTAAGTGTCTAAATTGCTACAAAAAGAAGAAAAAAGGAGCTTATATATACACACAGAGTGACCTAAGCACCAATCACCTTCCTCATTGGTGATTGACAGGTGTGAAGGCCCGCCTCTTGAATTACCAGAGACTTGAATTTGATTGAAACCTAAAGACTTACAAACCTTACTGTATTTATAAGAGAGGGACAGAAAGAGCAGGAGATTTTCAGATAAAGAAATGTTTTAGCAACATTTTATTCCATTTAGGATAATTCAATGCATTTAACATTTAGCATAGGCATTATTTGTTACTTAACAAAAGTCTTCTGTTTCCAGTCTCTCTTGTAATGAAAGTTATTTTGTCTTCAGTCAAGTGATACAACATTGCAGTATTTAGTGGAAGTTCACTATAAAGTTATAATTTCTGAAAGTATTTGTGTGAGTTTGTTTGACATAATCCTTTGTCATGCCCAAAATTGTGATTGTGATTGTATTTAGTAGGCCACCCACCAAATAACACCACTAGCAGCCACTGCTGGTATGGTTAAAACTTGACAAAACATGCTTATTAATTCTAGTTATATGATATTAGATCAGTTGTAGAATGTCCTCAAATAGGAAATACTCAGAAATCACCAACATAGATCTTTACCATCATAAAATGGAACAATTTAGGGATTTGATAGAATAAATGGCATGTTTTGTTTCAGATCTCAGAACAAAGTGGGGTTCAGTCGGTCAAACAGGGAGCGGTTCACAAGCTGATGTTCTCTAATGTGAGCGACGCACACGAGGGAAAGTACACATTTAGAGCCAAGGGAGCAGAGAGTGAGGCTGTGCTCAGCATTGCGGGTAAGGGCACTTGTCCTAGTGAGTGTTTTGCATTCAAAAATACAGTAGTCTTATACAATCTATACAACTGTTACCTTTTTAATAACCCTTACAGATCCTCCTGAAATAGACTCCTCTGTTCTCGACATGTTGGGGGCCCAGCCTGTTACAGTAAAGGCAGGTCATACAGCCACTATTAAAATCCCCTTTAAAGGCAAACCCCTCCCTAAGGTCACTTGGTATAAGGATGGTGTAGAGGTCATAGAGGATGAGAAGACTATGATAGAGAGGTCAGCGGACGGTACATCGGTTATACTCAGCAGGTGGGTGAGCTGCATCATAAGATCCCAGCTTAAGACAGCATGCATTTCTTTATTCTCTGACTGTTTCACTAGATGTGTGAGAGAGGACAGTGGGGCTATGATGCTACGTCTAAAGAGTGACTGTGGCACTGCTGTTGCCAACTTACACCTCAGTGTCATCGGTACATTTCAGCACAGCACATTCCAACACAAGACTTTTCCAGAATCAACAAAGGTTGTTTTATACTCAAATAGATCGCCCTAAGCCGCCTCAGGGGAAGGTTGAGTTCCTTGAGATGTCCGGAAAATGCATCAAGATGAAGTGGAAGGCTCCCAGGGACAACGGGGGTAAGCGGGTGACTGGTTTTGTGATTGAGCAACGCTTGGCAGGTAAAAGATCTTGGGACAGAGTGGGCGAGGCGGACAGCAGCACCACCATCTTTAGTGATGACAAAGTGGACGAGGGTGAGGCTTACCAATATCGCATCAGGGCTGTGAACGAAGAAGGGATGAGTGACCCCCTTGAGACGGAGGATGTGCGAGCTGGAGAGCCAATAGGTAAAAGCTTGTCAACCTATCTTTCCATCACCTAATTATGATCAGTCATTACACTCTGTCTCTGTCATAACATCTTACCCAGAACCCCCAGGTGCTGTCTCCCAGCCCCAGGTGTCTAATGTAACAAAAGAAACCATGACTTTGAGCTGGACAGCGCCGGGCGATGACGGAGGAGCCCCAGTTTTGGGCTACATCCTGGAGAGGAAGAAAAAGGGTGGTAACATGTGGTTGCAGCTCAATAAGGATCTTATCACAGGTCAGTTAACAAAGCAGTAATACATATTTATTGTCTTATAGTCATTGAAAATTCTGATGTTATTTTCATTTATTTTTATTGCTGTTGTTTTTGTTCCACACTTTTGCACTGTAGACATATACATGACTCATCAAAATGGAGCACAACGTCTTTCCTGTGTGACGTTCAGAGACATTACTGTTGGGTGGAATTGTTTTATTACCTCTTTGTTATTGCTTCCAGATAGTACATTCACAGTGGACGACCTGGTGGAAGGAGTAGAGTATGAGTTTAGGGTCACAAGTGTAAACAGAGCTGGAGCAGGCAGTCCCAGCACAATTTCAAATTCCGTCCAAGCCAAAGACCCAATACGTGAGTCCTTCGTTTCCTTTCCCTTCACTCCCCGCGCTGTGTTTTAATTACCTGACACATGCATTGTAACCAAAAATATGTCTTTGACATTTTAGGAGCTCCAGGCCTTGTTAGGAACCTGTGTGTTTCCGATTCTTCCAACTCCTCTGTTTCCCTGAGGTGGACTTCTCCAGAGCAAGGAGACGAGCCTTCGGGCTACATTTTAGAGATCCGCCCTGAAGATGCCAAGGAGTGGAAAAAGTCCACCAAGATCCCAATAGCTGGCACTAGCTTTACTGTGACAGGACTTCAAGAGAGAATGATGTATTATTTTCGTATCCGGGCTGTGAATGAAGGAGGACTGGGGGAGTGTATTGAGTTGGCAGAAGGAGTGTTAGCCATGCCTCCACCTGGTAAAACCCAATATTTTCTCATGTATTTACTTTTTAATTTCTTTTTTGTTTTTTATGTTTTATGATTTCTTTTACAGTGGCACCCAGATTTGACCTTGAGGGAAAGCTGAAAAACCAGGTGGTAGTTAGAGCAGGAACAGCACTCTGCCTTCGCCTCAGCTTCTTTGTATGAATTTAAATGTTATGTCAGACTCACAAACCACTAACACCACGAGCTTTAAAACTGACTTTTACTTTTTGGTTCTCTACAGGCTTCACCTCCCCCCACAGTAACTTGGTTAAAGGATGGGATCATCACTACTAGACAAGAAGCCATTATCAAGAGTAACACTCACTCCCAGTTCCTTATTTCCTCCTCTGAGCGATCTGACTCTGGTGTGTACCGGGTCCACCTGAAGAACGAGTTTGGTGAGGCCCACTATGATGTCAACATCAAGGTTACAGGCAAGTGCTACAGGCAAAATGATTTATTCATATCCCTTTACCCTGTTGAGTGGCTTTTCATCTCCTCCCTAAACTCTTCCCATCAGACTTTCCTCGACCCCCCAAGAACCTTTGCTTGGTGGAGGAGGTCCCAGGCACCGTGACCCTGCAGTGGGATCACAGCCCAGATCTCGCAGATGATGAAGAGGGGGCACATTATGTCATCCTCAAGAGAGATACCAGTACTACCTCCTGGTTTACAGTGGCTGAACGAGTGTTTAGCAAAAAGTACACTGTGACTGGGCTGTTGCCTGGGAGAAAGTACTACTTCAGGGTTCTTGCACAGAACTTTATTGGAGACAGCGACTCCTTGGATTCAAAGGAGCCTTACTTCATCCCCAAGGAGAGAAGTACAGGTATTAGGAAATGTGCTAAATAATAATTATTTCATAACATTTAAGGGCGGGTAGGTTTTTCCAAACATTTTGAGAACTCACCACAAATCTTCTGTGAATGTGGGCCCCTTCTGTTGCTTAAGTTCTGTAAATTATATTTTATTCAAGCTATTTATATTTATATTCTCAGGAAAACTGAAGCTAAAAATGACTATTAAAGCTGCTTAACAAAGCATGTAAACGCTTAATAATTTACCCTAGTAAACAAGTTCTAACAATATATTTCACTGAACTAATGCTGTGTCTAATTATTATATACTTTTCAGAGAGTCTTTGTGGCTTCCGTTTCAAGGAATACACTGCACGGTCCCGTCATGTGAAGCCCAGTTTCCTGCTTCCACTGAAGGACCACGCTGTGCGAAGAGGAAGTGACTGTACAATGAGCTGTGCCTATCAAGGCATGCCGACACCACAGGTATTTCAAACATATCATATAGAGCACTTTCTGTTCGGAATGGATTGAATTTCTTAAGCAACACTGTGCACTTGATTACAGCATTCTTTCATTACTTAGATACCAATATGAATTTAGAAAATGAACTGTGTCAGATTTTACTTCAACAAGTTAAGGCATACGGTAATATTTTGTCACTCTCTTCCATAGGCCTGCTGGTATAAGGGAGAATCCAAAATCTCTAACTGCACCAGGTTCTGGCAGAGCACGGCCAATGGAGTCTGCACACTGGTTATTCCCACCTGTGGAGCAAAGGATGAAGGAGAATATACACTTATGCTTGAAAATTCCCTGGGGGTGGCAAGTTGTTCCTGCAAACTGGTCATCTTTGGTAATGCTTTTACAAAAGGAAGGAAAAATGAGTGAAGACATCATGAAATATACAATAAACACAAAGCTTGGGAAAAAAAAGCATTACAATTTATTCTAAGTGACTTTAATGTTTTTGATTTCAGATAAAGATGGCAGTCTAATGGAAAGCCTGGACAATCCCACTGACAAAGAGAAGCTCATCCTGTAAGGTGTTGTAATGGATAAACAACACACCCTCCACCCCATGTATTGCTTGTGTATTTTTTTTTTTATCACTCTTCTTCATCTTGCTTGCTCCTCTTTTGTCTGGCTTATGTAATTCGTGAAGTGAACACTAGATGGCAGATTTGTTACAGATATCGTGAAGCCTTTAGCATCAGGAGCCTTTAATGTCTGTTAGTGTTGTATTCCTAAGTCAGTTCAGTCTTCTAGTTCCTTTCTCTCTGACAAAAAAATTATGTTTTTGTGAAGATATGTGCCACACATCTTAGTTTATCCTGTTCTTGCTGCACAGATCTTCTGTTTGAAATGAAATATGCAGTGTGTATATGCAAATAAATTTACATACATTATTACAACGGTGCACGTTTCCTGCTCATGTTGTTATTATTGGGGGAAAAAAAGAATCTTACTTTCCCTTTGGGCTTCCTTCTTAATCTCCATACTGTAAAACTAGTTTTCTTGGTATTAATAACACAGGCTTTTATGATAAAAGTTATTTGCCAGCATTTTCTTGGTGGTTGCTTTATAATGGGTGTTGGGATAATAAAATAATACAAATTTAAAAGATGATAATAAAAAAAATATAGACCACATTTCACACAGTGCATTATGAAAGTATTAGATTACTCTTTTCTCCTAAATCCAGCTTTATTGGATTTAGATGAGGTCAGACTTTAAGAGGGTCATCACATTAGATCATCTCTCAGTTCAGTTTTGGTCAATGGGAGTAGATTTCAAAATGGGTTTAAATAGGTGTTCTTTTTTTTTCTTTGTTTTTAACTTGATTAACTGGCTAAAGTCTTATATTAAAACGTGGTTAGCAGAGATTTACTTTCTGATTGTTCGGCTGCTCTTTAAGAGTAAAGAGTGTAGCCCAGCAATGAGCTGCCAAACACAGACAGAAAGGTCAAAACCACTCTTCATCCTGGCGTCTCCATCAACTCCGTTTCTATAGAACTACCAGAGTGCTTGAAGTGTTCAGATGTCAGGTTCAAATCAGTTTACAACAATGGGCCTTTAACCAACGTCACTGGTACCTTCCGCCTGTTCCTGGCTTAACAAAGACTCGGTATAGTGCAAGGAAGTGGAGTCAGGGCTTGAATTCTTAAACAAAAGATAAACTAATAGAAAGATGAAAAGCTAAACTAAATCTTTTGAGTTGTGAGGTTTCCTTGTGCAAGTTATTATTCACAGAAGTTACATAAGGAAACCTCACAACTAACACAACAAAGACATGAGACTCTTGTGGTATTAATAGATAGTGAGCTTTTCATTATGTTAGCAGGAAGTGTGTCTCACCAGGGCTTTTTTCAATAACGGCTAGAAGACTGGAGTTCTTTGACTGCAGATCGTTTGGCCTCAAATGAATGAGACACATTGGAGGAGAACTGGCACTGGACCAACAGGAACGGACCATGTGTGATGTGTGTTGGTCTGTGTCTGAAGCCAGAAGAGAGGAGGAAACCTCAGCGGTAGGTGAGTTTCTACAGTAATAAAGGTTGTTGAAAACACTTCCCACCTCAATGACATACGTAAGCTTGAACAGAGGCCTGTCAGTTCACTCAATAGCACTTCAGCTGTACAAGGCCAACAACATAAACAGGGTGTCTACAGATATGAACAAGTTAAATTTAAGACTTTTTAAGACCTTTTTAATACCACCTTACATGAAATTTAAGACCAAACCTGGAATGGAAATAGTATTGTATTGTTGTATGTATCGGCTATAAGTTGTTTTTTTTATACAGTATATGGTTCAAACTTAGCTATATATCTGCTTTTGTCTTTCCCACACAAAAATGTCTGAACAAGCCTCGAGTAAGGAAACATGTAGGAGCAGGGGCGGGGTTTGTTTTGTGAAATATATGCATGTATAAAATAATTAGAATGTGATGATTTTTATTCTATTATTATAGCAACATTTGGACAGCCAGTTTTGTACACAAAACTAAAATAATTTACAGCAACAAAAAAAAAAAAGGCAAATTATAACAAAGACACATAAATTGCTTAGTTTTTAATATATACTTTAGACTTAAACCTGATTAAAAACCTGATAAAAACCTGGGGCGCAGTGGCTCAGTGGTAGAGCGGTCGTCCGTGGTTCACTTCCCGCTCTCCCACAGTTCATACTGTCGTGTCCTTGGGCAAGACACTTAACCCACCTTGCCTACAGTGGTGTTCCAGCTGTAACACTGGTGAATGGAACCTTAATGCAAGTCGCTTTGGATAAAAGCGTCTGCTAAATGACTAAATGTAAATGTAAAAACAAAAGAGGGTGAAGAAAAACTGAATAATGTATAAGTAAACCTACATTGTTCACTCCATGAGTAACCAGCAACTGATTTTTTTCTGCTAAACCATCTATAATATCTTCACTCTCCAGCATCTTAAGCACATGACAGAGTAGCCATGAGCATTAAGCCTCCAGGTGCTGTTGTGAGAGAGAGCAGCTAAGCCTGTTTTAACAGGAGCACAACAACCGCCCCACAAGAAATCACGATAAGCGCCCTTGTGTTGAGGGCCGGGCCAGGGCTTAATGGACAACACGCATGGAGTTTTTGTCTGCTGTCCACTGGTCCTGTCTCAGTCGGGCGACAGCGCTTCAGCTCATGCTTTTGTGCACACCTCGGCTGCGCTCCTCAAGGTGTATATTATAGAATATTTAAGACTATATTAAGACTTTTTAAGGCTTTTTTTTTTAGCAAGAGCAGCTACTCATTCCAGTTTTGGAAAAAATAAAAGAAAAAAGGATCCATTGGTAATATTGCATTGCAGTTGCATTTATTTCTCCAATAGATATTCACATTCATAGCAGTTTCACTACAGCAAATCAACTATTTTCTTCCTACCAAAGAAATTAATTACAAAGTAAAAAAAATCAAGAATGACAAGGTAAAGTGTAATTTGAGTACAAAATGTTCATAAATGAATTGTATTGTGGCTTGTTACAGATGTCACTGTCTTCTTTCCTCTGAAGAAGCAAAAGCAGAATAACATTTGGGCCTTTTTTTCACACAGCATTACACTTTAAATAAAAGATTTGTACATAACACTTCAATACCAGGTAATGCCTATAAAAACAATTACTGAGTATGCCACTTTGTTTATCATTGTCACAAACACAAAGCTACAGCTGTCTTTAAGATCTGAATGATAAGGAAAGAAGTATATACTTATATAAAGAATAAAATACAACACAATCTTGTTCCATAACACTACGCATGCATGTGTAACAGCAGATGGACTGGCCTTAATTCAGGTACAGAAAAGTGCAGAAAACAGTAGGATCGGTTTCATCTTACAAAAAGAACATGGCTTTACATACTTCTGTTTGAGCTTTGTTTGAGTGCCGACAATGGGCACAGCAGATTAACAGCAGTCGTTTGAAGTCACAAGAAATATCAGCCATAAAGAATAAACATAAAAAACAAAACAAAAGTGCAGTCTAAAATAAAAAAGTTAAAGTACAGTCAACTGTACAAGTTCAGCAGCCAAATGGTTCCATGCAGCTGACCATTCTGGGCTCCGACAGCTCTCCCAGCTCGCCTTTGTCTATGCACACAAAGCTCAGAACAAGGCTGCTGACAGGCTGAGGTAAAGTGATGCCCCCACTGATCTGCCATCTGTAGGTGGGGGTCTTCCCTGTGTCATATTTCACTGCTTCACCTAAATCCAGCTACAGTATTGCTCAACAATAATCACCGAATTCCGAAATGAACGGCCCAAACCAATATATAAAACAACATGTGAGTAAAACCTTACATGTCAGGCTTCCACTCAGTAAAACTTTGTTCCATTAGGCTCTAGAGCTGATTTTTGTGCACAAGCAAAATAGGGGTATTAGTATTTTAGCAGGTAGAGTGAATGAGAATGCACCCGTACTGCTATTTTATATTGCTTTTAAATGTGGTCTTTGCAAAACTTTCTTTACTGCAGCTCAAAACACTTCCAAAAACTGTGGACATTTAGTGTAGTTTAGACAACAAGTCAAAAAGGTAGCCCTATTATACATTACTGTGTTCTCTATGTCTAGTGTAGTTACCCCCAAGTGGTTGTTGGACATTAAGTAAAGAATTTCTTCTTTTTTTTTTTACAAAAAGCCTTAGTCACAATAGTCACCAGACAATCACATGTCTGGAGGCTAACCTCAGCCTCTTTCAGGCTTACCATGTATATTAACTGTTGACAGAACACAGTTTGTTACCCGTCTGAATAAAATGAGAAGGAGTTTGAACTGGTGTCTGACAAAGCAGAAATATTGTGCTGACACGAGTGCTGACAGGTCAGAAGAAATGTTAAAATACTATCCCGGGTGAAGCAAGGGGAGACACTTTTCTGAGTGTTTTTCCAGGTCAGTCTGTTTGTGCGCTGGCGCTGCTTGTTTTGGTTGTTTAAGAAGCCTTGATTAGTGTCAACTGTCCACACCAGGGTCTGCCCGCAGGTTTGTCATGGTGGTGAACGTGGCGCAAAAACACATGTACGCATGTGTTTTCTTTTTGTGCGCATGCATAACCAATAACACGGGTCTTTTTCTTTTCCATCACAATTTGTAGAGCACAATACATCTGTGAAGGTTCTCAGTCATCCAGGTCATCTTGAAGAAAAGGTTAAAGCAAAGGCATCTGGATCAGTTTTCAAAGTGAAGACATTTTATCTCTTGTTCAAGGGACTTTGGACATTAGAGCATTATACATAATTTTTGGGTACAATGAAAACAAGCCATAACAGCCCTGTCACTAGTTCCTAATACTCTGAGTCTCTTAATTGCAATAACCTTTTTTCTCGTCTATAGTTATTGGTCTATGGTATTACTTTTCATTATATAAATATATACTAAATTATATTAGGTACTGTACAGTGAAAGCATTTCCCTTTAAGAAATGCTCACAGTTATCATAAATATTTGAATATCTCCTGTCAAATACTAAATATTCAGAGAAGGTGTAGACTGGAATGGAGTTATGGTACAGTTATGATACTTGTTTAAGAGCATTGTGAGAATACATTAGGAAGTATGTCTCTTTTATCTAGACTGTGTTAATAACTCCTGGCAATGAGTTGCTCCTGACTTCACAAGTCACAACTTCAGCAACAAATACTCAAACATATCTGAACGAGTTAGGTGCTGAATAAGCACTACTTCTTTCTAAATGTGATTATAGTGAGATAAAAAATCAAAAATGTGAAAAGTAGAAAAAGGATCAACTATAGTAAGCTAAGCCGATTGAATGAAGAGCTATATGAGAGGGCGATATAAAAAATAAATTAAAAAAAGCAAATTACCTCGCTGTGACATTGCCTTTCTTGTTTGTTTCCTGGACTTGAGTTAAACTTGTCCGAGGCCATACATGTGTTGAAACACACTTTGTTATGAGTATCTAAATGCCCTCAAAAAATCAACATCCCCTAAGGCGCACACAGTGGAGGGAACACAACTTGTAACATAGCCTTTGCTTCTCACTTGTCACAGCAATATGATTGGGTCACTGCCAACATGGCTAATCCAGCACAAAGACTCCCATCGACTTTTCCTCATAACAAAACCAGTATGAATCTGTCTTCATTTGCACCTAATGTTACCGAAAAAAGTGTTATCAAACTGAAAAGCTCCCAAAAGCTGGTGCTAGTGTCACAACACCTTCTGCCTCACATTCTGTTATTGCACGCAATACAATGATACACTTCTACTCAGCGGCGTAGCACCAAGTTTTGGGCCCTGGGTACAAACCATCTTGCTGGGCCCCCGTACCAAATCCCATAGTGATACCAATGTATATGTATGTTTAGAAGGGCCCCCCCTCCGCCTCGGGCCCTGTGTACTCGGTACCCTTTATCCCCCCAGTCCGACGTCCCTTCTACTCAATAGCACTGACTGCAATTGTGAATAGTCATTCTCATTCCCGGTTACATATTGGCATGTTATTAATGACTAGCGCAGGGTTGTTTAAAACAAAGGCAAAGTAGTTTTGAGTGAAATGAAAGGGACTATGATAACACATTGTTTATATGCACCTGATTTTCAAAAATAGCACCCTAAAATCAGAGGTGAAAAGCCACAAATGGGCACAACTTCAAAATGTGACTCCCTTTTAAACAAGGCGTATGCAAAACAAAAATAAGGATGTAGCTTGGTATAAAATTATTGGACCACGTTTTGACGTTCAGTTGGTGCTTTGATGGGGAAAGAGAGGTACGGGTCTATTTATAAAGGCTCACACACACTGCTGCGGTCCCCAGTGGCATGCTCAAATATAAATTACAAATTACAGTTCAGCGTAAATAATTTGCTTAACAACATCCCTACATCTGTCTCTATGGTAACTAGTTTGAAGAGGCAGCAGGAGTGACTAAAGATAATACTAACTTGTCTTCATGACAGAGAGACAGGTGTAAGACTACCATACTAGTGGTGTAGAAGAGAAGCCCTGTGAAGGCCTTAGTGGTCCGGTTGTCATGGTAACAACCGTGTGGGAGCGCCACACTGAGATGAAGGTTAAGTGATGGGAGTCTGGCAGTGAGATGTGTCCATTATCACCACTCAGGACAAAAATGGGTGTGGTAACGCCTGTCCCAGCCTCTGAAATGGGGCACACCGAGGTACTTCACCATCTCTTCCGCGCCACCTCCGCGTCCAGGCACTCGACGGCCGACAGTGCTATGAGCATCTGTGCGGCGTAGTAAGTGGCCATGATGATGGCGCGGGAATGGGGCACAGGGAAGCAGAACTTGTTCACAGCTATGGTGAGGTCAGAGACGATAAAGAGCACGGCGCCCAGACAGGCCGACAGCTTGGTCCAGGTCCACAGGTCGTTGGTAAACTGCAGGCCGGCGATTGCCCTCCAGCCCATGAAGGCGATCAGGCCGATGTAGACGGCCACCAGGTAAGGTAAAAGGACCGGAAAGGTAAGGGTACAGAAAGCTGTAGCACATAGCAGACACAGCAATGATGACCAGGCCTGCGTGCACGTTCACAGGTTTCATCCCAAAGGCGGACGAGTACAGGATGTGGGTAATGGCGAACATCAGAAGGCCTGTGGAAAGGTAAACAATCATTATTATTTTGTATAATCTTCTCACAATGAAACCTATCCTCTGAGATTTTCTGATGCATTTTCACAGAAAAGCAGCAATAGGAATTTTGTAAGCTATATTTTCATAGCCTATTTTGATAAGAAACACAATTCAATGACTTAACTGGTTGGTTAACCTGGGTTAATTTTGAAAAATACTTCCTCATAAAAATCCTTTGTAATATCCTTTAAGATTGTAAAACTGCAAAAAGACATGATAAAAGAAAGAAAATGGAGAGTCAAATGAAATAGCTTCCCAACTGTGACAAATCCTTGTGTACTATTAGCTATTTTCCTGGTTTTAATAGCTATTTTTAACTATTCTTCCCGTGTTGTAATGGAACAAACAAAGACCTAGAATTTGCCATAAATGGAAAAATATTTTTTATGTCCTCAGATTTTGACAGTTCCACACTTAAATAATTTACAGTTAAGAATTAAGAATAAAAGTCTGTCAACCTGTCAACCTCATATTTTAAATCACTAATACAGACCTATATTCCTGCCAGATCCTTGCGCTCTGCAAATATCTGGTGGTAGCATCCCAAAAAGGAAAAAAAAAATCACTCTTGCGTACCTTTTCTGGATCTGTTCCACATTAGTGGAATATTCTACCTCCTGCTACAAGATCAGCAGATTCTGTAGCCATCTTTAAAAACACCTGAAAACACATCCCTTCTGTCAACACCTGACTGACAAACACAGAATTCTACTTCCTTTCTATTGATTCCTTCTCTATTAGAAAAAAAAAAAAAACTTCCTTCCTATCCTTAGCTTTGTATACTGTGCTGGGTTCTGACTGACTCGTTTTTGGTGCACTTATGCTTTTTATTATCTTGTGTTGTTAAGATTGCTTCCATTGTTTTCCTAATTTTTAAGTCGCTTTGGATAAATGAGTCTGCTAAATGACTAAATGTAAATGTTGATAACCAATGTGAAGTTGTACCTCACCATGGACAAAGTATCCCTGCTCCTGCCAGATGAGAAAGGCATCCCCCAGTGCAGAGAAAATTAGCCCCGCCAATATCTTGCGAGCGCTGGACTGGGCACCCAGAAAGCTGACGCCGTGGGCCAGCAGAAACACCCAGAGGCAGAAGATGGGCAGACATTTGATGAGCGCACTAAACCAAGAGGGACTGGAGGTGGGCAGCCACAGGACAAAGTAGACACAGGTGGCTTTGAAGAATGGCACCAGCTTTGGGCCTTCGCTCTTGACCTGAAAAACAGAAAAGGCACATTCATTCATTGTGTCCATTTGGCCTATTTATGAAATGACTCAGACAAATATGATACTATGGCTTTGTCCATCAAGATAAAAAAAAAAAAAGGTCTCTTTGGTTTCATTCCAAGGGGCACACAGAGAATCATGGGAAGTTAAAAAAGCCCACACAGTATCTCAGATCTTTGAGTAAAAAGGAGATGATGAGCGACTAAAATTAACTTAATAATTAACTTCTCCAAACTTTTTTTTTTGTGTCAACTAATTTGCAACACTAAGTCCTACATGGGTGATTTGTGGTTAAAAAAAGAAGAGAAATGAAAAAGTGAACATATGCCTCATTTGACTTCTGGTAACCTTTCCCCCTGGGTTGTTTTTTTCCTCGCCTTGCCTTTTTACATATATTATGTCTTAGTTTCTCCCCACCGACTGAGGAACTAACCATATTTCTTTCTGTCCAAATAGACAGTCCCAGTAGGACAACCTAAAATGCAACTGAGAATGGGATTTCAAAACAACTCTGAAATGACCACAAGCGTTCTCAGAATCTGGAGGCTCAGTGAGATAATAAATCCCATGAGAATCAGTCAGGGAGAAGAATTTAAATGTTGGAAGAAAAGGTAGTGTGAGCAAGGGTTCATCGGAGCAAATACGCCAGGAGGTTAGAAAGCGAGGGTGTAATGGAATGGGTGAAGAATACACTGGATGTCCCAAATGAAGGTTATCTAGGGGGGCTATTTCTTCATCTCACTGAGAAAAACATTCTTTGGAAAGTGAGGCTAAACGATGCTTCAGTGCACTGATTGTGGAATGGTAAGCAAGTAGAGCAGAAGAAAGGCAGTAGGGAGAGAAGTGAAAGTGAAGTGCATGGAGCATGGGGAGTAAGGGCATGGGGGGTGGCCATGGGATTGGGGCTACAGGCATTTGGGTGACAGCTGGATTTAAGAGTGGATAAGCAAGTGAGTAAGGGGCAAGGCAAAATGAGGGGTTATTTAAGTTCATATAGTTTATAGTCCTTAAGGGGTGGGGTTACTGCACAACTGCAAAAACAGCCATTTTGTTTTGTAACTAGGTTACAAAACAATATTAAAAGCTCACAATGTATCAGGAACAGATTTTTTCACAATTTACCAAGTTGATCTATAATTAACACTCACTCATATTTAATCTGGAGCCGTAGAGATAATGTTTAAAGCCACTGTGCTGAAGGGCCTGAGGTGTTGCAATGAAACGGACAAATTAAAAAGGTGCTTGAGAATTTAGTGATGACACACAAGAATAGTAAGCAAGTGAACTTTAATGGACACAAGTATTTGTATTTAAACAATATACGATACGATATACGAAACAATAACTGTGGACAATAAGATATGAATAAAAAAGAAAAATTTGCTCAATGCACCTTACGTACTGGTGGTGTTACAAGATTTCTGTAACTGTAAAATTATAGTTGCAGGTCTTTCTACTGTCATATTTTTTTTATCTTTATTGGTGCTTTATATATTTTGAATTTCAAACATCAGTGTTTTCCACTCCAAACAGCCAAATGTGTATTAGACATGGGATAATATTGACATACAGTGTGTGTGGGAGTGCTTCTCTGTGTAAGACATAAGCGTATCTATCAAATCAAATTAAAGCCAAGAGCAAAGGAAACAACCCTGACAGCACTCCCAGACAAGCCAATACTATAACTCTGTTTATCAGACCACTAGAGACTTGTGAGACATGCAACAAGGAAAATTAAATATCTTTTACTTTGAATGTTTGCAGGTCAAGTCTGTTATGGTTGTCTTCAGTATTTAGTAGTACTTTGATATAGTACTTAGTGAATATACAGAATAGTTTGATCCATTATTACATTATTGACTTCATTTTTCTGTTTGTGGTTTCTTTTCCATTGTCTGTCCTGGAAACTAACTTAAGTAAAACATGGATACATGAGAGATAAGAACTTTAAAAAAAAGAATGTACTAAGAATACTAAGCTTTAGTTTGGTTAATTTGCTCTAATCGTATATCATACATTTGTAAAGGTTAAAAGTGTTTGCATGTAACTGTTCCTCATGAAAGACATTTTAAGAGGAAGTGCTAGTTTTCTTTCGTCAAACTTTGCTCAGTTTTCTTGGTAACTGCCCCGGACAAGATTGGCTTTGGCTCATTTCTCTCCCTGCTGTTAACATACTGTACTCACATTGACTGACAGTAACACCCACTGACAGTACACCTGACCTGTCACTGCTAATAAATACTGTAGTTAATGATTGACTGAATTGGCATGGATGCTCACAAGCTAAACAAGGTTTCTTGTTGAGACTGACAACTGGACGGATGAATGACTTCCTTTCTAAAGAAGAAATCAGGATAAATCAATATTTACAGCTAAGTATTAAAATACTTTAAACTTTAGTGTTAAATACAACAGCTAGAGAGGGCTAGTTAAACTATAGGTATTAGTTTGGGGACTCTGATAGTGGAGCAACAGGCACAACAGGTCGGATGCTATACTGAACATGTACTATTCCCTGCATTTTGCTTTTGAACAACTTCTTCTTCCTGACTGCCATAAGACTGAAAAAAATAGAATATGGCAGAAGAAGCCATGCCCAATGGTCAGGAGATAATTTAGTCCAAGAGAAAAATAGTAAAAAACTATAAAACTATTTACTAATGTCTGCATCAACCAGCTATTTGATAAATAAATGTGTATAGGGCCATGCTAGTCAAGTCTTACAAACATGGTAAAAACCTATACTAAAGACATTTGGCACACATTAACATAAGCAGGCACAGCTGGCATCCGTCACATGACAAATGTTATTTCCACGTAGCAGGATAAAACAAATATTGAGAGTAAGGATAATAGAAATGTCCTCATATTACCCTGACACATCAAACAAAAAAATGGTCCTTTGAATTGGTTGTTTAAATAATGTTGAACTGAATTAATTTGACAATACAATGCTTCATCAATCAAGTGTTTTCAGCTGGTTTTGTGTTTTCAGATGCATACAGTATTCTATCTATTTTACTGTATTCTCATTGTGAAGATTAGTAAAGTCTCTTGAAACCCCAGGAACTGTACAAAGTTTTTACCATGAAGACAACAATGTGTAAGAAAATCTTTACTGTACATGTGCTCCTCTCGCAGGCATAATGAGTTTTTCAGGCCAAGTAACAGCACACCTATCCCTCTTGTCCCCTACAGGGAGGTACAATTAAATTAAATAGCAGCTCTGTCAGAGAAAGAAGAATAATAGAGCTCTTTTAATTATTTACGTACAGTAGCTGTCACATTTTTGTACAAATCGGACACTTCTCGATTCAGGGGTATTTAAGGCTAAAGAGCTGTGTTATACAATAGAGTCTGTAAAAAAACATCACAGCAGATGCCCGCTTTGCGCATGCGGTACTGGAGAGTACAGGAACATACAAAAAAGGTTGTCACATAATATGTTTTTTTTTTTTTAGTCAGGGGGTGCCTTTGGAAGTGTGTCGAAACCTCATATTGTAAGTAAAATATACAGAAAGTAAAACAATAACTAGAGGACAACAGCTAGCATAAAACTTCCTGTCTTCAGTACCCACGCACAAATATGACATGATAACTGGACTGGACCTTGCTCTACATGTAACAACATGCAATGAACATCTGAATAAACAACGTTAACAGTAATGAAGAATATAAAACATATGCCTATCAATGGTATTAACACATTAACAACAATAGGACTGTAGGGTTATCTCTATTCTCGAAAGTTTACGTTAGCTTCTATTTAGCAACACCTGCTTTTTCGGTGTTAAATGTTTGGCATTGATCAAAAGCATCACTTACCACTGTAACCGGAGAAACCATTTTCACCCTTTGCCTGCCAAGATGCTCGTGAAAATGATGAAGACAGCTATAAGGGACTTTGGTTTCTTCTTTTTATGCTGTATGTGGGATGTCTTTTGTTTTTGTCTTCTCGGAGGTGGGCGGTCCGACGTCGAGTAAGCGGTAGAGAGCCTCTTGGAACGTGGCCCTAGTTGTCCGTGTTGGCCAATAGGAGCAGAGCGTGGTGGTAAAAGGGGCGGGACCAGGTGACAGAGAGACCCTGATAGGAGGAGTCACTCTGGTGTTTACATTTTAAAGCAGATGGTCTTTATTGTTTATGTACATGTGATAGAATATGGACCATGTTATCAGAATCAGAATCAGACTTACTTTTATTCATCCCCAAGGGAAAATTATTTTTGTTACAAACATGCAACTGACCAGTGCAAGACAATAGAAGTTTCTTTATTAAAGTAAATATAACTTAACTATAAACTATGATATTTAGTCATTTACATTTAGTCATTTATCCCTAACATGTTAGTATGTATGTGGAGCTTTTTAAATACTGGATCAACAGTTTGGTGTTAAAATATCAGGAGCCTAGTGCGATGGGTACTGAATGCCCTGCCAGTTAAATTATATTATATACTGCACTATTATTTAATATATTGTATTATATTATACCACATTTCTCAAGACTAATAACAACAAGAAACAAAATGTTCGATTCATATATACATATTCCCTGTTTACTAAAAGCAGTGAATTTATCAAACAAAATCAAGCTTAAAATTATTATTATTTGTTTATTTATTTTTATTACCATCATTGCATTGGTGTAACCAAGATAATCATCTGGACATCTGAGTAGAATAAATAACTAAGTAACTTCCCTGCAACAGTAATTTAAATATGAATGTTGAAGAAAAATTTAACTCAGAAATGCCACAATTAGACAAGCGATAAAATAAAATTCTAGTGAAAATGCTGACGTTATATTAATGACGACAGCTACACCATGTGGCAAACTGTTTATTTGCTACCGTGACAAAGGCTATGGCAAAATTTAAATTCAGACATAATAGTAATTATTATCATCTATCATTAATGTTATAAGTTTAGTACTTGTATTAAATAAGTGACCATTATTTAGTTTTGTATTACAGTGCACTATTATCTTCTGGTTTATTTCTTTTTGCAAAGGCGGAAGTGTGACGAAATCATTTCTCTCACTTCCTTTGTAGGCTCTTCGAGCGCTTTAATTTTTCAGCTATCGTTCTAGCGGTTTAAGTTGCCTTGATTGACTTTTATGTTTTAGGGGCTTTAAACAAATATTATTTGATGGCTATGACTTTATTTTTGGCGCGTCAAATTCGCATCAAACAGCATAAATTGTGATTCCAGTGCTTCTTGGATGGCTAGTCAGTAACGTGACGTTAGCTAACTTTGCTAACCTTAATAAACGCGAACAAACGAAGTAACCTAAATCGGTGTTGATTTTCTTGATAGAGAGGGCTATTAGTAGCAGCTAGGATGTCGTATGGGCAACAGATAATTTTGTGATATATTGGTTGACCGCTTAACCTAAATACTGAAGTAAACACACGAAGTAGTGTGTTCCCTTCTGTGGAAGCAGCCAGCTGGCACAACCGGCTGCTAAAATGATGGACTTTGATAATGTCTTATCTCTGGCATCCCAGAACCAGGGTGGCAGTAACGTACAGGTATGAAATATGCTCACTTTAACCTAAAAAAAAAAAAAAACCATAACTGAGCATAGTTAGTTAGCTAATCTAGCTGTTTGCTAAACCATTGATCTCACTATTACTATCCTGGTTAGCACTCACTTACTACAACTTAGCTAAAATTGTAATGTATTATTGTTCTTTCTTATATTATCTAATTCACATTTTCTTTCATTATTCAGAAGAGATACAGTTTACAAACTAGGCCACCTAAGAAGGACCCAAAGTCTAAAGGTGTTAGCGCTGCTGCAGTACAGGCTCTACTGAAGAAGCAACACATTGACCATAAAACAAAAGGTAAGATTATTTTAAGTTTTAACCGAGTCAAATATGTGACTGCACCACCTTTTTACAATCTCTTCTCTTTCTTTCTCAGAAATGCAAATGAAAAAGCAGAAAGAAGAATTGCTAGCCAAGAGGGTAGAGTTGAAATCGGATCGTAAAGCCCGAGCTATGGCTTCCAGAACTAAGGACAATTTCAGAGGATACAATGGTATTCCTGTGGTAGAGATTCCTAAAAAGAGAAACTCTAAGCTGGATGTGCAAGAAGATAGAGATGACACAGAACAATTTAGAAATAGTATAAATGACCCAGAGGATGAGGACAATTATGAATATGAACAAACAGATTCTGAATCAGAGCAAGAGCCACAGCCTCAGAAAAAGACTATCAACTATAGTAGTTGCAAGTCTTCAAAAAAAAATAGCGCACCACCCAAATCTGCTCCCTTGAACTTTGCAGATTTACTTAAACTGGCAGAAAAGAAGCAGCATGAGCCAGTTGACGTTAAACCCAAGGTCATAAAGAAGGAGGAAAGGCTCCGCACAGCTGATGAGATAAGGGAACTGGAGCTTGAGCGTAAGGCTAAGAAGTATGATAAAGATGTGAAGGGAGAAAAACTAAGAGACGGCATGTCTCAATCTAGCTCAAGTTCCACTAAAGGCACCCTTGAAAAAGATCAGATAAATGGCAAATTACAAAGGTCAAAGATGTCCAACAGCACTGAGAAGCAATTGCAGCCACAACTAAAAGATGATACAAGAAACAATTCTTCCAAGGCTAGTGTTAATGACAGAAACAAACCCAAATTGTCTCATGACAGAGACAAATACAAACAAAGTTTTTCCAGTTCTTCTAATGCAACAAGCAATAAAATGTTATCGAAACCTACACATTCTCAGGCTTTAAATAAACAAATGGGGACCAAACTATCATCTAGCCACAAATCAACCAACTTAAATGACCTTGGTGCTAAAAAAGAGTATTCATCATCACTGCAAGGTAGATCAGTGGGCACTCCTGATACCAGACCTTCTGGTTCAACTTCATCAGGCAAGAAACATCAGCCAACCAGGCCACCTCAGGGTGTCTTGCATAGGCAGGGGGTGTCAACTGGAGCACAGAAGAGGGGAGAACCACAAAGACCGAACATTAATGCCACAGTAAAATCAAATGTTAATTCATTAACAAAACCTGCTCTGAGTGGTACTAGCAAGCCAAACCAAGCCCAATCCAGGCCTGGAGGCACATCCCAAATAAAATTAGACAGTGTTAGGCCCGGTGTCAGTGGAGTTCGACCTCCTGGTATGGCACCAGGTCGACCTCCAGGTATTGCACCAGGCCGGACTGTTAACGGAGGTCTAGCTCCTGGACGAGTAAGTGGCAGTCTTGGGGTAGGACCTGGAACACCTAAGTGCACTGTGGTATCTGAAACTATCTCATCCAAGAATGTTGGTGGACCTAAAACAGGAGTCCCACCTCATTCTGGAATTACACAAAGACCTGGGATGCAGCAGAGACCTGGAGTGCCACAAAGGCCACCTGGAATGCCACAAAGGCCACCTGGAATGCCACAAAGGCCACCTGGAATGCCTCAAAGGCCACCTGGAATGCCTCAAAGGCCACCTGGAATGCCTCAAAGGCCACCTGGAATGCCACAAAGGCCACCTGGAATGCCACAAAGGCCACCTGGAATGCCAATGAACAGACCACCAGGTAAGACCCAGGCCAAATAGTTGTAAACAAAGCCCACTGTCAGTACCGCTAGGCTTTGTGTATCAGACATCCATGTAATAACAGCATACTAGTTTTTGCTACACTTGAGGTCATAACACATTCTAGCAATGTAATGTATGTGTAAATGTCATATACTATACATACTTTATATTATATAAAGTTTATAATAATTGAATATTCTGCAAGTTGCCAAACTTTTTCTCTATCACCCAGGTACAATGTTGCCACCCATAACTTCTGCATACAAGAGAAAATATGAAGATGAAGAGGAGTATGACTCAGAAATGGATGATTTTATTGATGATGGGGACGATGACCAGGATGAAGTTTCCAAGCACATTAAGGAAATCTTTGGCTATGATCGTACCAAGTAAGGAACTGCAAATATTCTAATCTATGCACTGCAATATAAATTTTAACACTCTTTATGTTCCTCAGATACAAAGATGAAAGTGACTATGCACTTAAATTCATGGAAAGCAGTTGGAAAGATTTGCAAAAAGAGGAGGCAAGGAGGTAAGTGTCACTATCCTTTTTGTCACTCTCTTAATTTTTTTCATATTTGTATTTATTTTGTGCTGAT
The DNA here is from genome assembly GCA_024416835.2 of Perccottus glenii. NCBI lineage: Eukaryota > Metazoa > Chordata > Actinopteri > Gobiiformes > Odontobutidae > Perccottus > Perccottus glenii. Next base: position 17,053,051 of record CM044563.2, on the reverse strand, counting down.
GTTTTTACCCACTTTAGCTTGAGATTGGCAGTGCAAGAAGATCTTGAGGAAGAGAAACGAGAGGAAGAGGAAATTAAAAGACAAAGTGCCAAAAGGAAAAAAAGAAGCTGATTCCATGACCCGTGATTGTGGATTTGATCTCTTCTCAATTGAAGCCCACTGACTATGTACACTATGTCCACCATCATTTCTCATACCTGCTTCCACTGCTACAGGAACCTTATAGATGGTGGGACACTGAGTGCATTTTTTTAGAAAAAGAAAATCTGACAAATTATGTGCAAAGATTTTGGTTGTAGGCTGTTTAAGTTTCACTATTATTTATTTCCCCTTCTGAGTGCAGGATTATCACTAACAACCACTAAAGGTTCTGCAGATAGAAGTATAATATAATGGTACAAATTTTTAGATCATGACGTGCAATGACTTTCTAATTTTTGACTTGAAATGGTTCCATTTTTTTTCAAACAGTTGATTGTAAAGACATTTTAATTATGCAAAAACATTACAATTTAATGTATTGTGACAATATATTTAAAAAAGACTTTAAGACTCGAGTGATTGCACATTGACTATTAAGTTATTTGGTTTTACTTTTGTGCATTTTAACATTTCATTGTCCTTATTGGCTTAAGATTTGTGAAATGGGTTTGAATTGTCATTTTGCTGGGTTTATGAGGTATTTTGAGTATAAAGGTCAGCATGTCATAAATTGATATGCTTAAAATTGCTATTTGGGAACGAACGGGGGAAGGAGTAAAGCAGGAGTGTCAAACTCATTTTAGTTCAGGGGTCACATACCCAAGCCCAATTCTGAAGTGGGCCAGACCAGTAAAATTAAGAATAACCTATGTATTATATAGGTTATTACTCTTTGTGCAACGTACAATTAGATTATAATGTTAGTGTCTCATCAATCACAACCAAAAATAGCTAGTGTTGCCAAAAGCCTTCAGCACATACCTTTCCATAAACTCACCCTCACAATATCTCTTTGATGCTAATGCTATTTTGCTAGCAATACTATATCAAACTTAATTTTGCATCACTGATCTGCTACAGGTAAAAACACATTTTAACAGCAAAAGAGTAATTTCACTGCTTTTCAGTTCTGGGTATCAGTGTTGTGTTATGTCCGCTACTTTGACTAAAATAGTGTGACCCTAATTGGACAAATGAGGAGCAGTTACTTGAATCTAAAAATTGCAGTAAATACATTTTATGGATTTTTTTTTCACTTGCTAAATTAATTCTGCGGACTGCATTGTACCCTCTATGGGGCCCATGAGCATAGATATACATAATCTATGCCCATGAGCATGTGCATTTGTGGTACTGGTTTAAGATCTTAGAGCACTAAAAGCCCAACTTTCTTAACACAAGTGAAATTATTTAAAAATTAAACAAATAGTCAAAATTATACGTTTTTGGTGTATAAAACATGATACGTGGCCAGCCGGTGTAGACGTACACTAAGTTTTGATCTATCTTTTTTCCTCTGTGGCTTGCCGTACCGGGGTATTCCAAATGGGCGGGTCTGTCTGTCGACGTTGCTCTGCTGCTGGTAGTTTGCGGAAGTTTGAAAAACATAGCTGAACCTATAGGCAGGATTAAAGTGGAATAATTTACTAACAACTACAGTTACCGATATTTGTGTCGGTCAAATAGATGGATCTTAGTTCAGAGAAAATACAGCGGATCCTTTCCAAGGTAAGACAACTCTTTAAGACGTTCCGTCACATTAAAGAAGAAAAAGTTAATGTGTTGTTGGTTTAACCTAGATGCCTTTTCTCTATTTTAGCTACTGTTGGCCTTTGACAACTGGTAGAACTTGTTATGTTACTTTACACTTTAAGATAGCTGTGAACAAGCTATATGATATAGAAATTAAAACCACATTTAATTGACTTATCTATAGGCACAACCAGTCTACCAAGTCTAGTAAAAAAAACAGTGCCTTGTACATGTTTAACGTCTTTAAGCCATCAGTATAAAAATTATTAAAGCCCATATAGCCTCTTAAATATTTTTTTATGTTTTAAGTACAAATTCCATGATGTTGCTATTGAGGAGCTCGAAAAAATCAATCGCATCTATCCTGGGATGAAACCCACTACAGGCACATACAGTGAGTCTTGCTTAGAAAACAAACCACTCTCTTTAAAAGCTTTAATCATTGGCTTTTGCTGATGGGCTTGTTTGTCCTTTTCAGCATTCAGTGACAGCACCCAAAAAGATCTAATAAAATTGATTGGTAATATCCCTGTCAAGTATGAAGGTAAATGTGACCATAGATTTTTGCTGGAACTGTAATGTTGGCATTACGTATTGATGACAACTTATCTTTAGGCCGCACCTACAACTTCCCAATCCAGCTGTGGTTGTTGGATTCATTCCCTTTCACTCCTCCCATATGCTTCCTAAGACCCACTTCTAACATGGTCATTAGAGAGGGAAAGCATGTGGACGCCAAAGGACGTATTCACCTGCTTGGACTACACAACTGGGATTATGTATGCCTTTATGATTTTAATATTAATTTAAACCAGCCTGTTTATTTATTTTTTCTCTTCTTATAAGTTGTTTTGATTTTAAACAGCCCAAATCATCTGTGGTTATTCTTGTAAATGAGATGATAGCCAAGTTTGAAGAGGATCCCCCGTTGTCTTCAAAAGCAGACAACAAAGATCCTCATGAGCTCCTGGCAATTGTGTCAAATTTACAAATCAGTGATGGTACTAAAATATTTTGTTACTTATAATTGTATCAACAAACTGTTCTATTTGATTAATTAAACCATTTTAAAAATTTTAGGTGGTACTGGATGTCACGATCAGCAGAACTTTAAAGTCTCAGTTATTGGAGGAGGGGATTTGGGGATGGCATCTGTGATGAGTATTGTATCAAAGGTATATTGATCTTTTAGTGTGTAATTTTAAGCAAAGTTGCAAAAAATATGTTGATAATGTCAATTGTACCTATTTTTTTTCTCGTTTTGTAGTGTAAAGTAGATAAACTTGTCTTCATTGATGTTGCGGAAAGTTCCACCAAAGGGGGAAGTGCAGATCTAGAAATCTTTAGTCTTCCAAAGGTGGAGGTGTCCAGAGGTATGTCACTGCAGTCACATACAATGATCCAAAATGCTTTAAACATGAGTCACACACAGCACATGATGATGGAAAATGGCCTTAGAAACATTGCAATGCTTGAAGCTGTATGGCAGGTTAGCGTCTACAGTACTCAGTTGCTTCTATGGAACAAGCATATTTACCTAGCTTTATTCAAACAACAGTGCCTTGTTGGTGGATCTACAGCTTTGTCCACTTGCCACTGATTGCAAGAAGGTAGCTTTGACAATCTATCTCCTGTGCCAGATTTGTCATCATCTGCAGGCTCCAGAGTTGTGGTGGTGACCGCAAATGCCTGGAGCGGTGAGCAGTCATATTTAAGTGTGGTGCAGACTAATGTCGACATGTACCGAGGAATCATCCCAGGTCTGGCACGTCTCAGCCCAAAGGCTGTCATGGTTATTGCTTCTCAGCCAGGTCAGTGTTTCTGGAAAAGGACACCTTTTTGAGTGTATATTATTTTACAAACAATGTTCTTTGTGTGCAGTGGACATCATGACACATGTTGCCTGGAGGCAGAGTGGCCTTCCGCCGACGCAAGTGATTGGTGCAGGGTGCAACCTGGACTCGGAGAGACTTACTCGTGTCTTAGATATTAACCTCAACACTCACAAACAAGCCTGGGTTATAGGAGAACTTTCAGACAACAAAGGTAGGGCAGACAAGTCATTCCATATTGAGCAGTACTTTTGCTATAACAACTTTTTGTTTACAGTTTCAGTGATGAGTAATACCAGCGTAAACTCTAGTGTGAAGCCAGAAATTGCACAGGGATCTAGCACTACCAAACCTCTGTTAGACAGGTACAAGCAGCAATTAGTGTTAACTTGAAATATTTAGATTGTATAAACAATCTAACTATCCTTAATTATTTTTAACAATAATGTTGTAGAGCATTTGAAATGATGAAGAATCAAGGGCAACGGTCGTGGTCTGTGGGACTGTCCATCGCAGACATCACCAACAGTATTCTGACTGATAAAATGAAGGCCCACTCTGTGTCCACACTAGCTCAGGTAGCCTCTTAAAAAGCGGTTTTCTCATCTAACAAATTTTTGTTGCCAAATAAGCTTGATGTTTATTTATGCTTTCCGTTTGCTTTAGGGTTGGGGCGGCATAGCTTCAGAGGTTTTCCTCAGTCTGCCATGTATTCTGGGCGCAAATGGATCCATTCGTCTAGCTGGAGTATCACTGGGACAAGAGGATGACTCTAAACTAAGGGATAGTGTTTCCTCGCTTTCTAACCTCATGGCTCAAATTAAATTATGATTGGAATCTTGAAAAATATAAAGCTGGGCATAGCAGTAGCTTGTGCTTACCGGCGTCACAGTTCCCCCATCTCTGACACAAGCAACATTTGTAAGCTACTTGCACTAAAGAGTTTGAGACTATAATGTAAATTACACAGACCTCAGATAAATTATATATGCATTATAGTACATTTAAGTAGAAAGTCTATGTAATTTTAAATGCTGCATAAATTAAATATATGGCCTTAACATTGCTGCAAATCTGTAAATGAAGTACCACTTACAGATACTTTTATATGTAAAAGTATATCTGTAAATGATTTCAATATGTTCTTTTTCAAAGCAATACTACTAACATGTCATATTATACATTGTGTTGGGAAAAAATAATCAGGTCAAAATGACGGAATATATATGCAGTGCAGAGTTTGGTATGTTACCTATTTATTAAGTATATTGTCAGATTATGGCTATCTGGATTATACTTTTATATTTAATGTGAGATTGAGAAGCACTTAGAAAAATGCCTACTTGTCTGCAACTTACTGTTTACATTGCAGCAAGGCTGTACACTGAACCTAAAATGGACAATATGCAATGGGATAAAATTGTTTGTGCAATAAATATACAAGAACCAAATGTTTTTTTTTTCTTTAGAAAACTCACTTAGGTAGTTGCAAATATGTACACAAGCTTTGGTCTAAGCCAGTCTAGCTCCTTAAGTGATGTAAAAGTTATGTAAATCTTACTAGTAGCAAGACCAAAGTTAATGAAAACACATACTTTACATGACAAAAAAAGGCTTTGAACAGTCTCCTTCAATGTTGTATACAAATTACAAAACAATTCAAAAATGCTGAACATTGTATTAAAAGGGTAAAGGTTCACTGCAAAGAACAAAACTTTCAGGTGCTGGTTATTCAGACACAAATAACTGAAATGAAAAATTACATAAACAGTAGAGCAGGTCCTTGTAGGTAATGGCTCAACTCTTCCACTAAAATGTTTTCTTATATCACTGCTTAGAACAGACAATGTATAATGTAATATCTAATTTGGCAATTCAGTTTTAGCAGTAGTTAATCTTCATTTGTGACAGATTTCAACAGAGCATATAATTCTGGCCACAAGATGGAGCAATTACTTCCAATCCAACAATTGGTTTCCGTTTCATACATTTCCATCTTTGTTTAGTGCTTCAATGAATGCACATTTAAAATTCTATTGAACAATTAGAAATCTCGGAGGCGTCACACAACATGGGTGTCACTCTTACCCCAAGTCAACAAACTCGGAGTAATAAATGTACACGAGGTAGAGTGCCATTTACTACAAGGACTAAATGAGTAGATTTTATGAATAAATCAATCTTGAACATTAACAGTGATGTATTGCACCATAAAATTTTCCAAAAAGCATGCTTTGGTGTTATCTAGTTAAGTGGTCTTTTGTTATCAAGTATTGATCAAAAGATACAGTAAATAGACTATCTAGATATGTGAGCCTGCTCACATTATACAAATGCAATACTGACATAAATGCATAGACTATGGGTGCTTAGAGGAAGATGACATAACACCTCAGAAAAGCCCTTTTAGTTACTTTCAGTGCACTGTGATGGGATTTAGACACTTGACTATTGTGCTAAGTGCAAGTTACAGTAATATGGCTGTAACTAGACTATTCAATTTTCTTTTTGCATAAATGCTTTCATTCCTAACTGAATCAAATCTCAAGTGAATCTATACATTTCTTTTAAATAGTAACATAAAACGTATAAAATATGGCAATTTTAGACACAGGCTTTACTTACACTTACAAATATGTTGCAAGTACAAACTATATACACATTAATTAAAAGATTCCATGCACACACATGCACACTCTTTACTGTCATACAACAAAAGATCTTAAAACACTTAAGTTACTGGCCGTGTATTAAATGGTTTTGAAAACAATTCAGCAACAATGGTGAGTCTCAGTCCAATTGGCATTACCAGTAACAACTTTCAAAAAGTCACAGATTTATGAAGTTGTTGTCCACCTGGAGGCATTAGGCAAAAGTCTGGGCTGGATCTGACCAGGGCTCCCCCTACAGCAGACTGTCCTGTAGCCCTGGATTGGACTGGAGGGGAACCAGTGTACAGAAGTGGTGCTGGGAAGGCAGAATGGTCCCTTGGCCCCCTAGAGAAAGGTTTGGAATAGTTTGGTGAGGTGGCTCTGTGAGTGTCTGAACAGCTATGACCACTACACTGAAATGGTACCAGTCGGTCAGCAAACCCTGAAGGAGGAGGAGCATTAATGACTGAGTCATCTGCCCAGTACTCGTCCCCTTCATATAATGGCTCTTGGGGCAAAGCACGAAGTGAAAGGGGACTTGTAGCAGGGGGGATGAACACAGGAGGTGGAGGAAGAGGATATCCAATGGGGTCATAGTCTCTGTCAATGGTAGGTAGCACTGGATTCTTGGGTAATTTCTCAGGATTAGATCCCAACAACTTGTCTAGGCAGCGGTCATCTTCGTCTCCCTCGGAAAGGTTGTCATACTGTGAGGTGTTGGAAGGCCGTCTGTCACCCGCAGGAACGTAGAGAGAGACGGGAAACTTGGTTGGCTTTGGGAGTGTGGGGGGAGAAGAAGATGAAGTTGTGAAGACGCGCGTAGGTGAAGGCTTTTTCTGTAAAATGTCTAGGGATGTGGTTGGTTTGGGGCCAATTTTGGGCTTGGGTAAAGCTAAACTTTGGTGCGGCTTTTGGGGTTCTGATTCTTGGCGTGTATTCTCCTCTGTGTAAAATAAAGGGGGAGGTGGAAGTTCTGGGAGGTCCTCTACCATCTGCATAGTAACAACATCCAACACAGGAGGCTCATAGGGAGGAGGCCAATCCAGAGGTTCCTCCTGCAATTCTGGGTATCCAGGATGTCGCCTCTCACCTTCAACCTGGCTTTCATCTGGAAGTGAGGTTTTAACAGGGGCTACATTGAGAGTAGGTTTATCGGCTTGTGGAGGTAACGGAGGGGCTCTACAAGGCCTTATAGGAGAGGGTGTTTCCTGAGTGTGCACTACAACAGTCTGTGGAGACAGTAAAGAAGGTGTGATGCTTCTGCTGTCCTGTGGTTCTACAAGAAAAGAAATCCCATGTAAAGCAACGTTGTTTGTCTGCTGGGCTTCTGTGCTGGACTGGCTGTGGTCCTGCAGATTTATTTTGACTTCTAGTGGAGAGTTGGGATCCAGAGGAAGTTTGAGAATTGGTCTCTCTTGACCCAGTGGTTTCTTTGGCAACTCCTCCGACTTGGCTAAAAAAGGAAATGGAGGATAGCAGCAGGGTCAGCCAGAGAAAAAATAGGTACAAAGAATGTATCATGCAGAATCAAGCCTCAACTGAAGATTACAGAAAGTGCTAGGTTAAAATTTGTTGAATACTACTAATATTTTTTATCTTTTGCAGGCAAATAATCTTTATGTGTAACAAACTGCACCTGGAGGAGGTTGGTCCAACTTTTTACTGCGTAGCTCTGACATGCTGACTTTTAACTGTTCAATCACAGCATCATCTGGTAAAATGAAGGAGTCGCCCAGCTCTTCTTGAAGAAGCTCTCTCAGGTCCTCCAATGGAAGCTTCAGCAGTCGCTCTGGTTAGTAAACAATACATACATACATGTTAACTCAGGGAATGGGTGAAGGGGTTAATCTATAAAAGGTCAAAGGTCATAACTCCAGGGAGACAGTGTACCTTTAAAATGAATGTGTGTCATTTATCATGCATTTCTAGGACAACATTTGACACCTTCAACTTAACAATTAAGAGGCACAAAAAAGTGTCTGTTCAAAGAGCTCCATAAAATAAACCAATAAGATAAGCTAAGGCTTGTATAGGTGTCCAATGGAAAGTCAGCTTTTCATTTTTCTACACAGCAACCGACCACTTTCATTATGTAAGCCATCCAGTTTGCAGGCAGCCAACCGTGAGGCAGCGTGCCATGTAAATCCATGCAGTAACACTCTGTACTATAGCAACATTAGCAGCTGTATCTGGGCATGAAAAAGCTTTGGTGACTCAGGGAAAAAAATGCAGTCAGCTTTCCACTCACTCTTGTACAACTTCAGAGTTGTATAAGCCATGGCAGTTAGGATCTTCTCTCCCTCCAATATGTAGATGTCCCATAATCGCAGAGTAAGGGTGAAAGGGGTCTGTTATGCAAGACATTCAAAAGAAAAAAAGAATATGTAACTCAGTATTTATCAGAATGTGATAATAATTGAGTACATGTGGTGTTAAAAATGAACAGCGCAGATGTGGAATAGTGCATGCACTGAAAACAGCTGGGCGCTATATAAATACTTACTCTGTCAACGAAGCACTGTAGAAACCATTTGGTGGTGTAAATCCCAGTTGTCATCTGCTCTTTATCCTGAGGGGCAGGAATAAATTAGAAAAGAGTCTAAGGGAAGTCACCCCTCATAATCACTCTCTATAATCTAATTCCCACTCATAAATCTCTCTCTGACTTGTGAGCTCCTTGCTTCTTAGTGAAACAAATCTAGCCATGTGCTGCTTTGTGCATTAATCAGATAACAAGAAATGACCTGGTCAGATATATGTCAGCCTGAGAGACACAGAGCACAGTTTCACAGATGCACTATAACTCACCAGATGCTTCTTTAGCTTAGGCAGCATTTTGGAGAGAATAAGCTCATGATGTGCTTGGAAACGTTGAAGCTTAGGAAATCCTGGAATGAAGAAGCCTAGGTGGAGACATAACATTTTTACATTAGATGGTATTTCCCTCCAATAGAAAGACATCTGTATACTATTTATTACAAGTTTTTTTTCTATTTATATTTTCATATGCATATCTTACCATGCATGGCATGCTTGCTGTTGGTGAGGAGCTGAGACAGAGCCCAGAAGGCATCCTCTTCATTCAGGTACATGAGCAAGATGGCAGCAATCTGACTCATACCCTGGCAGTAGCTCACCTCCTTAGGGAAGAGAGGAGAAAAAGAGACACTGTGTTAAAATCCACCAAGTGGGACATTGAGAGAAATTATTTATTGATTAATACAACATGCACAAGGGCGAGGGGTGAGGGGAGCAGAACACCTGAATGTCTGATGTGAACAGACGGATGAAACGGCACCTCAGAGAGCTATACATCCCTCAGCACTAATATAAACAGTTTTACCAGAGATGGTTTATATTTTATATTATAATATTTACTGCAAATAAACATAGTTGTACAGCAGTGACATCAACTCCAGCTCCCACTACAATCCAAGAATTTATTCTCAATAAATCAGCCTCAAAAATCAAATGTTGGGTATTTGTCTATATCAATGCCCAAGGTAACAGAAAATTTTAAAAGGTTGCACCAAGATTTAACTACACATTCTTCACATTCTTTACTGCCATCACACAAGTGAAAGGACAAACATGCTTTTCCCTTGTCCCTCTCTCCCCTCACTCTCTCCTACTGACCCAGTTTCTTATGAGCAATGTGGGAGAAGAGGGGAAAAGGAAAAACTGGAACGGCACATGCCCATTTCCTCTGGCTCCAACACCACTAACACACAGGATGTCCGCAAAAAGTTGGGAAAAATCTGTGTATTTTGTGTGTGTAAAAATTTGAAGTAGAGTCAGCATGCTGTGCATAAATACATACCTTTTTAATATAAATGGGAAACACTCAAACAGAAACTGTCAAATAGTGCAATTATTGCCTTTAGTGGCATTGTAAACATTTGGATAGTGTAGAAATTTATTCAAGTGTTCTGTTATATTGCCAATCTGTTCTACATCATGTAATGCTGCACCAATTGTTCTACAGATGTCAAAAGCTTACATATGAAAGAGACAGTCTTGGTTTGACTCCTTGCTGCTGTACATTTAAGCCAAGCTACCCTTATAAATAAATAATGTCATCCAAACAGATGGATTTTGAGTGCTTGGTCTGTTCTTTACCGTCTAGCAAACCAACACTGCATCTACCTAACACTCCTTCATATTATGTAACAGACACACTTTGGTATGCACAGGCTCTCTCAAACGTACCTCGTTGTAGACTGAGTAGGCTGCCAGTACGTAAAACAGTGCCTGCTGCCTGGAGAGGGATCAGAAAAACAATAGTTAAACCAACAATGTGACTGACATCTGAGGCTGCGTTTCATAACAATGTGGCACTTTTACCCTAAGCCCCAAATCACTAATGTCATTAATTAGCACATTCAGACAGAGCATCTCCAATTATTACTATGGATCAAGTAATTTATTCTTTTAGTGATTTTATAAACCTGCCTTTAGCATGTCTGTCTCTGTGCAGGACAGCTTTGCCCAGCACATAACTCATTAAGTATTAATAAAGAGGTTTGAAGGACCTCTGTGCAGTTAGTTTAGTAATACTCTTTACAATCACCCATGTTCAACAATAGATTGTGTATTTGAGGAAATATATCTACTAATAGAAAACAACAGGACAAAAAACAAAAAAAAAAAAAAATCATACTACGCCCAAACTATTAATATTCTATAACAGCATGGCTTTGTGCTGGTTGATTACATCTGTTGACCCAACAGACAGTGAAAGCAAGGCTGCTAATGTGGAGGCATGCATACGGGACAAAGAAGAAGACATTAACAATATGTCGGCAGGAGAGGACTTGCCCCCTGCAGGCCCCCACCATAGATACATGTTTAATGGACACTGACATAGGCCGGAAAGCAGCTTTAAATAGCTGTCAATGACTGTGTGTGGAGGACAGCTGTTGACTTGCAGGGGAAGGAGTGGGCAGCCAAGCAGGATGGAGCAGTGCTTGGGTCTGTGTACTCAGTGGCTTTGAATTAAAATGGGAAGTACACTGTATGACAAAGAGAGAAGAAAAAACCTTGTCACACATTCAGTAAGACAAGGGACAGCACTGTTCTTAATGTCACCTGAGTCGGCCGAGTTGCATGTGGAAGCAACATTTGATATACAACGCGGATGTTCTCAAACCAATCGGACAGTGATGCGATGCATATATTTCTGTATAAATGCCATTTCCTGTAGGGCTTTGTGCACTGACAGGAAGACTAATAAAACACAAAGGAGGAAACCACCACTTCGGTTATGTGTGTGCTTGTGTGTTGCATCAAAGTTTTAAACCTGAGGTCATTTTCAAAAGACTGCAGACTGGAGACTTTGCAAGGGCAACCATGAACAATTGACAAAAGACTCAAAAACAACAACATGGGAAAATGTCTAGATCAGAAACAGCAGAGACTAAAGCTTTGGAAGAAACTCATTTTCTGTACCAAATCTTTTTTTTTATTCTGTAGGGACTTGAATGATTTCCAATGTGAATATCTTTAAAAACAATACTTACAAATCACACAATAAGAGGGGTTACAGTAGAAAAATCCTTAGATTTACAAAAGTAAGACAAAAGCAGACTTTATTAAGTGAGTGAATACTTACTTGACTCCAAAGCGGTCCATGAACATGATGTGTTTCCTGAAGGTTCTGTTGACATCCAAGTCAATCTGTTTGATCTCTGTAGAGAAATGGCGAGCCTGTTGCTTCATTATCTTTGTAGGGGGGAGGGAAAAAAATCATTAAATAACAGCTCTTCTGTGTGACGTTAGCTCTTCCCAATTGAGTTTGTTGTTTGAGACTCTACCTCATACTTCCCCGTGTTCTCTTGTTTTACTTTCTCTAAATCCAAAAGCAAAGCCCAGGCTTGACCTCTGAGCTGGAGCGGGATGCCTTTATACACTCGCTTTGTTAACTGAAACCCACATAGGAGAAATACAGTGAACCAAATGTAAAGTTAAATCAAATGGTTTGAACTGACAGGCTAATGCCGCTCTGTTAACTGAATCAATTACAATGAGAAGAATTAGGGTTAGTTAAATAGAAAATACTGTAAATTATTAACACTAAAAGAAAAAAACAATACATAAAGAAACTAAAACCATGATTATGCTGACAAACAGTAGTAAGTATGTTTATTAGTTACACACCTTTTCACTGTTTTTATACTTGTCCCACTTCTTCACCATCTTCAGCCATTTCTCCACCCGCTCAATCTCTTGCAGCTTATGCTATAAAAAACAAATATGCTGAGACAGGATGTAAACGTGATTTTCAACAATTATCCAAAAAGAGTTGTTTTTACCTTTGCTTCAAGTGCACTGGGTGTCGGCAGGTCCGTCTCACTATAGTAAGACAAAATAAAACCAATATAGGAGTAAGACACTCAATGGTATAAATCACTGAATAACTGCTGTGAAAACCTAAAGTAAACCTTACCTCATGAAGCCAAAGCGGTCCGTGACCTTATAAATGGAATTGTTTGCATCCTCCCATGAGTCAATGCTGACACCCTCTTGCCTGCCCTAAAACACCCACAAACATTTTTTAAAAACACACAAACTCAGATGAGACAAAAATCTGAAATGGAGTGCTGTACACACAGTATTTACCTTGTCATATTTAGAGATTATTTCAGCTCGTTCCTCAGTTATCAATGCCTCTATATCCTTCTTCATGTCCAAATCTGTAAGAGAAATTTTATAAACAGGGTAAAATAAAATAAAAATCCAACGTCATGCTTATACACATAATTTGTTGTGTAAACATGCACTTTGAGCTTCCCACTACAACCTCTCTCTGACCCCGGTCTGTCCCAGTCTGCCGTGGCCTGATGTGAAATGGCTTGGAACAGCTGTTCAGCAGTTGACGGAAGCAACAGTGGTCCACGCATACCAACCTCACCACTTGTTTGCCACATCAGGTCTGAAAAGACCTCTGGTCGACGAGAGATTTTAAGAAATGTCAGAAAACTAAAGCAGGAGTACAAGCACCAAATGGTTTGTCTCTGGATTTAACCCAGCGTTTATGCATTGAGCAAAAGCAACTGTTTGTTACATCACACTTTTTAAACTAGTCATTTAGGATAGATGACCAAAGAGTAAAAATGTAAAAATAAAGGCATTCATAAAGAAAACTGATAAAGTGCTGTTCTAGTCACAAAAAGTGTTGAGAAAATAGTTTTTGGATGATCAGAGGAGGCTGAGAACTCTAATAATTGCTTAAGTGTATATGTGACCAGCTGTGGCCTCAGTACATCGCCTGGCATGTCTTCAGCAACTGTTCTCATGGCACCTGTCTCCTCGCACATGCAAACTTAAAAGAATCCCAACAATCTTTAGTCATGAGATGGTATGAGATTCATAGACAGTATGATAACCTTGAGGAAAATTATCACAACATGACGGTGTCGCATTATTGTGGTTACAACTTTAAATGATTATAATTTCTGGGTGAATGGTCAAATGGTTGGGTTGTTATAGTCACTCAGGTTGTCAAAAAGTCAAAGTCTATCCATTTGGCCACATCAACAAGTGTGCTAAAAAGGAAGGAGCAAATCTGTTTTGAATATACAGCCACAGTCTTCTCCCAAAGTCATTACACCTAATATGCATTCTCCTTTAAACTTATCAGCTCATATTTACACAAACAGTATATGACGGTACATGCAGTTTTAATATTGCGATTCCCAGTCTTAACTGGAACAGATGGACTTTGCATTGCCATACTTTCATTCATTCATTTTCTACCGCTTAGTCCCAATATGGGTTGCGGGTGACTGGAGCCTATCCCAGCAGCTTTGGGCCTGAGGCGGGGTACACCATGGACAGTGGCCAATTAGTCGCAGGGCATTGCCATACTTTCTCTGTAAAATTTTCCCTCTCTCAGCCACCTCAAGTCAGACTGCTAATGTGTTTTGGTGGCTTCAGCACACTGTTTCTGGTTTATCTACAGTCTACTTACTATGTAATAAGGGCTAACATGGCTAACAATGAATATAAAGGCTTTTTAGCTTTTGCAAGTGTAGAAATGTGTTTCAACAAGGGATAAGTAAACGTGTGTGATCCAGTAGCTTACTTCCTGTGTTGAGTCTCTACAATGCTGATGGTATTGTGTCCACCAGTAACCACCCCGCCTTCCACAATAGGTTTCAGTGAGCACTAAAAAAAAAATGATGGCGACAAAACAGATAGTTCTCCTTGCCTTTTACGGGCAAAAACTCAAATTATCCAGACTCAACATTCTTAGTCATCAAGAAATCCTTAAATAACTAAGACTGGTCACTCCACATTAACACGTACGGTATTTCTTTGCAAGTCACCCAGAAAGCAGCACAGCACAATGGGTGTACTGTCAAATAATGTATGTCTCATAGAAACCTGCTTGAAGCCACTCTTTTCAAGTGGCGGCTGAAAATAGCAGCTTACAGGAGGTGTCAGGCCAGATGGTGGTAAAAAAAAAATTGCAGAGGCCAAGTGTATGTCCTATTACTCAAGTTGAGTTAAACTTCACACAAACTATTTGGTTACATTGCGGTACAAGAAAAAAACGGGGGCCAATTAAAACAACTCCACTGAGAAAACCCACTCACTCTGTGACTACATGGCCAACTTTGTGTTGTTGCAAAGGAACCTCAGTGATGTCATTTCCTGTTATGACACACAACTCTAAATGTAGCATGAGCATGTAAGCTCTCAAAGCTTGCAAAGCTGTAACCACAAACAGCTTGCAAAGCATTCTGGATCACATGTGCATAATTACATGCTTAAAGACACGATGAGATATTGGATGGATGTATTTTTCATCATTATTTTCCAAATTATTACACAGACTATTCTTACTGATAACCACTTTGATTTAAGTGTTAAAAAAAAGTAAACAGATAGCTCACAATTCATGTTCATGGTCAGAAGTAGCAGATTTAAGTTCGAGGATTACACTAAAGCCGAGTCCCAATGACAGTCTGCGATTATCAGCATCAGCGACTACATGTGAGGCCTTTGAAACTCTGACGGTGAGCTGTAGTGGGCTGAGAATTTGGTGAGATAAGTGGGGTGCCTACTAGGGCTGTACTAGAATAATCGAATATTCGTTCGGTGGGGTGGCATTCGATTTTCAGTTTTGAGATTCGAATATTCTTTTTTTTTTCAACACGTGACTTCTGTCGCGGACTCATTCTCACTCATGCTTGAACTGCTCGTTGGCGAACGTAGTGATTTATTTCATCTCATACTGAATAGGTACAAAATGCCCAAGACCTCAGCTGTTTGGGAGCACTTTAAATTAAGTGAGGATGACAAGACAAAGGCAGTGTGTCAAATATGCGATTTGAAACTGGCCTACCACAACAGCACCACAAGTTTGAAAAATCACCTGAGTTCTGTAAGTAGCATGCGGCAAAAAAAAAAAAACTGCTTTTATGCGCTTAATTTGCTATGATAAATAGGCTAATTGCAAATACGTGTTTGTTTTGTATCACTTATGCACTGTTCGTTTTCGGAGCATAAACCTGCCCGTGTAATGCGTACCGGAAACTGTTCTATTTAAAAGATTATTAAATGTTTGTTAATATTTAAAGAATGTGTGCCACCTGATCATATTGCACCAAATGCAACACTGCACTCCACTGGGTCTGCCGCAACACATTTACGATGCCGAAGAGTGAAATGTGAAGTCGTGAAAGATGATACAAATGCAAACCGACACTATTATTATATATTTAGCCCCACCCACCGAAGCTTCGAATATTCGATATTGATTGCCACCTAAGCTTCGAAGCTCAAAAAATGGCATTCGAAACAGCCCTAGTGCCTACACTGCTATGTACAGTATGTGTATGTATGGGAAAATATCTTGTTCTGAAATAAATAAAAGGGTGTGGAAGGTTTATACTTTGCTTTGTACTTAACATTTGAACCGCTTACTTTGTAAGTACAGTAGCTGCACTAAAGTTTTCTGGACACACTTTTCTAACCCTGAATTTAGTTTACATGCATTTGCTAAAAAAAGGGGAGATTATGTCATTCTTTTTTCCAGACAAGACAAGGCCACGTTATGGAACATGTTACACTGTAACCACACCTGTCACACATCTTGATCGTTTGTTATCACTGCATAAATATAAACCCAAAGGTCCACAAGTAACCAAACCCCAACGTGTGGTATTACCACCCACCGAATGTCAAAAATAGTGTAACATAACAAGCTGATTCATAAAATAAAGCTTTTATATTTAAAAAGAGCCTAACGCATACATATCTGAATGAGTTAATCGTTTTAAATTACATTTTTATGCCCTGTAATGTCGTTGATGCTATGCCTATTATTTGACCAGTGTTAACTCCACTATCTGTTATATCACTATAGCTTTGAAAAGGAAACAAGTCAACAAGACGCCATATGGGTCTCATTTACACATTGAGAAATCCCAGATGGCTACAGAGCTCTGCTTGTAATGGTTGTCAGACACCCATGTGATCATCTACAGTCCCAAACACAGAATATAAAAGAAAAAGTAGCTCAAAAAAATAAGCAGTCAAGCTGATGTAAAGAGCAACTGATCTCCACCATGAAGACTCATGTTCTGTATCTCTAACCAATCTTTCTGTCCATGACCATTGTATGGAGGGATCCATAACAAGTCATCGAACTTCAAAACACTACTGTAATAAAATTTGAACCAAACCTAAAATAGTTAGTGTTTAGAATGTTTAAACTTTTTTCTGGGTATAGGCCTACTAATGGCTCTAGCAAAGAGTTACATAAAAATTAAAAACATGCCAGAAATAGTGCCCTTAGAAAGACTAAGAAGACTAAACTAAACATTGATGCTATTTCTGTAGTGGTATGTATGGAATCTGGATGTAACTTTTGATACAACTTAAAAGATCCAAACTAAAACACATGGTGTCAGCTATAACATTACCCAATATGAAGATCATGTTTATTTACATTTAACAACTAATCATGTCTTGCCTGTTATTTTGTTTTTCATTTTCAAACCTGCTATATGTTGAAAGATTAATTTATTACAACACATGTGCTGCAGACCTTTGTGCCCATAGTCATAAGAATGATGAAACGTTGAGTACATACAAACATGTGTTTTGCAGGTGTGGTGGCGCCTGGACAATGACCAATTGTTTCCTCCAATCTACTGTTTCCTTTTGGGACATGGACACATAGCTGTTAATGACTACAAAACGTATGACAAGAATGGGTTAAAGTGGCCACAGACAGGATAAAAGGAAAAAAATTACCTATTAGGAGGAGAAAACAGCAACTGTAGATTCAAAGACCGGCCACATACTTGTATGTAAAATATATTTTAGTCTTTCCTCTCTCTCCCTGGCTTTTGTAATGTGTTTATGCATAGATATAGCAACCACAAGGAGACAGTAGGACCAAAGGGCAAAACATCGAGAACACAAGGACTCAGGGAAAGCACAAGACTTAGAATATTTTTATCTCCCTGAGGGGGTTTCTGTCCTGTCCCACTCTGTATTATCCGTCGGACCTAGAAATTTTCCAAACTTTCCATTCACTGGGAATGAGAAAAGATCCACCAGCATTTGCCATCTTAGAACAACATAAACTTTTCCCCAACTTCAGAGAAAAAATAACAAGGTGGAGTTAAAGTAAAGGGGATACGTATCGCCTCAGAATGGTCACTGGTCCGGGTGCCTTCGCGATACTTTAAGGAGGGGCCTTGTTTCCCATAGTGGTAGCACTTTTAGCACAGAGGAATGAAGAGGACGGGAATGTGACAGGAAAAGCAATCCTAACCACATGACCCACAGACAGGACCCTGGTGAAAGAGCCACATTATCATAAAAGGCGTCCTCCTCCTGACAATGGTGACATCACAACACTTTACCAGCACTGTAACCAGAAAACAGCGCAGTTGAGTTGAGTCAATGATTAAAAATGGACAATGCTAAGAATGCAATTAGATAAAAAAATATGTAGATCCCCTTTCACCAAATTAGATTGAATATGTATTATATGTATAAGTCAAGTATAAATTTAGCTTCATTAACTGCATGTCACTGGTTGTTTGTTTACACTATGAGAGCAGAATTAGCATTATTATTACAGTGCCAAATATACCCTCTAAAATACATAAACAGTGTGAGTGGAGACTATATTAGAGGGAAATTCCAACATAGCCTCTGAACAAGTGTTATGGGCTATTACATCCTGAGTCCTTCTTTTGTTTCCTTAAGTGGTGCAGCAGTTTTTAGGCTAAAAGACACACTACTACGACAATGACATGACCCTCTTTTTTCCACTGACCCACTGCTGAGATGATGGGATTATGTGGAGACAAATGTAACACCACCATGAGACAGATATACTGTATGTTAGAATTTCTATGCATCATAAGAGTTTCCTTTCTTTGTAAAGCAGGCAGCCAGGTTGGGTGAAGTGGAAACTTGAGATATCAGGTAGGTGTGATTGTGAGTGAGACAGTCCTCAGGCTTCTATTTTTATCAGTCCTGTTTCAGACTAATGACCTGTCCAGACTCTTTCAGTGTGGGCCTACTCCATGAGCCTAAATATTACTAGCAATAGTTTCAATAAGGATAATAGAAGACTAACACAATAGTCCATGTCACTATGTAGTGGCAGCCGACATCGGGCCTTTGACGTTTGTCATAAAGCCACCATTCAGGCAGACAAAAAGGCTATTGATGCTCCTCTACTGAAATAATATTATCACAAGAGAACACAATGGCAGCTGCTTTCTCTGGAGACAAGCGACATTTAATACTGGGCATTTTGGTTACTGCACTTGAAATCTTGATAAACTTGAAAAAGTAGAAAACAAGAAGACAAAAGTGACTTCACAGTAAATATAATGTGGGTTATATCCTGTTTACATGAGAGGGCAACTGGAACTTCCAAACAAATAGCTAGCAATTAAATATTTGTATTGTTTAAAAAAAAATATGCAGTGAATTGATGCTAACGCTTAAGCTAAAATAAGTTATTAAAAATACCTGAATACCACTAAAAATCGCACAAAGCATTTTGATGAATGTCCAGTAGGTTACACAGACCGGAAATTTAACCTTTGTAAATGTTGTGACACACCATAAAATGAAAAACATTTATGTTAAAAATTGTACATGTTCCCTTTTTACAAATAAAAGTATGCTGTTTTAAAATACAGAACACCCCATTATTTTGATTAAGGATGTGATATGATAATCACATGTGCTTCATCACACCAGAAGACAAAAAGGATGCCAAATGACTGTAAAACAATGAGTAACAGACATCTGGTAGAGGAGGGCACGATCCTGCCTGAGATCTTGCACTCAGACTGTCTGTAACCTACCCCCACTCCCAACAGAAAGCATTGAACCACCCAGTTAACCTTCCACAGGGGACCACGCATGACATGACATACAAACCAGTTACTGTCCTACTTCTGGATGCTTGAAATTGCTAGAGTAGATAGCAGAAGTCAAACCATAATGTCATTTATGTGCCACTTGAAAACACAATTATGGTTCCTTTTTCATTTTCAGTTTAAAAACAAAAACAATAAGGCTAAAGCACATATAGTTAAATGTTGTGTTTTTTGGAAAATGTCATGGTTGAGTAAGCAAAGAGTTAAGAAATGTAACGTTCCACTATTGATTGCATTCAGCGGTTCAAAAGTTAAGCTTGAAAGCCCGTGGTTAGTGATACAAAACCAGAAGTCCCCTGAACCTTTTCCCTTTTTACCGTATAACCATATGCAAAACTCTAAACCTACTCTAACAGTGATATAAACTTATCTCACAAAAACCACACATGACATATATTGTAGTTATCACGCGGCATCCGATAAATCTTAAAATCTTCTACTGTGGCGGCACACGCCATTACAAATTAAGAGACCTCATTTATAGCTTACTCAATTTAGAAAGTTGTAAAAACATAAAAAGAAGGCTGGATAAAAAATTATGATACAGGTGACAAGTAGCCTACGAAGTAATCACCCACATACTGGTGAATGCAGTTGTGCAGTATAATAGCTGTAAAATACGAGTAAAACAGGAAAACATAACGAGCTTTCAGAAACAAGTCGTCCGTCGTCGCTACCTACTTACCGTGTGGGGTGACTTCCCTTCTTGTGCTGCTCTGTACCTACAAGTACAAACATCCACTATTTTCATTCTCTTCCTCGCTGTTCATGTAAGCCGCCTGCTCAGCGTTGTGTCACTACGCTAGTGACTTGTCTAGCGTTAATGAAATCAATGCTGGTTAAACAAACAGAGCCCCCAGCCAAGCCCCGCTCCACATGTCGCTCTGCTGTGGAAGCAGCCGTGTCCTCCCTTGCTCTGATCTAAGCCTCTAAGATCTGAGCACGCCGTGCACCAGTGACGGACAGTACGACGCATGAGCAGCGGAAAGCGCGCCTCTCACTTGAAGCGAATGTTTTAACACAGCCTCTATTCTGTGTTTGGCATCGACAATTCTTCAGTCCGGAAGGGTTCTAATAAGGTAAATAAAAACAATGTCCGTGTATGCCCATTTATTAGATAATGGTTATAACAAAGGATTTTAAACTTTTCTCAGTTTTGTTAAGCTACATATGTCTACTGGTGGTTTTGCTAGCTTGCTGCTAGCTGATGAAATATTACACAGCGTCAAAGTGTGCTAAACAACAGTAGCACTAAGCATATAGTCTATTGTTTAACTAGTTTGCTAATCAATAGTTTATTGAAGTGCTTTGCCAGCAAATTATTTGGATACCATTTCCCCAGTTATTATAAATGTAATGTGACGCCATCTGGTGGTGAACTAAAGCAACGTTACACGATTCAAATCTTACTCATTCAAATTGTCAATAGTGTATATGATAATATGAGACTGAGTATATCGAAATGCCATTTCTCACGAAACGTATTTAGAACATGCATGTAATAAAAACTTGAATAAAATACTAAACAATGGAATAAAAATAGCGTTTAAGATAAAAATTGGCACTACTAGAAAAATATCAACAACAAATTTAGAGTAACAGATTATTGTGTGTTTAACTAGTTTGCCAATCTAGCCAAGACAGTTACTGTAGCATTAATGGAGGTATCCTACTGGTCACTCTTCTAGACATATTCAAGTTTACCCATTTGAATGTCAATCTTTTACATTGCCTGGTGATGGTGTAATTGGGCTATTTGCCCGACAGTTATACGAGTGTGTGCTCTGCTCACCTACTGGCTTTGCTAGTGGTTACCTCTCTGTTGCCAGCCAGCCCTCTGAGACAGATTAAAGCACTCACCGTGCCAATCATGCCAACATCCTGGCACAACCTCAGGGGCTGTATAAACCCCCTCGCCCAACGCTCTCTCTTCTTTGAACCAGCTCAAAAGAGGGAAGCAGTCCAACTAGGCAACTAGGTGGGCTACACACACAATCGTAGAACTGTAGTTACATAATACATTAGGTAACTATAATCTCTACTTTGTGTGTGCTCCGCCCACCTACACCTGCATGCCTCATCCCAGGCAATGGCACCCAGACCGCTCTCCCAAGAGCATCCCGGCACCATGGTCAAGCCCCAAGACCCCAGTGTCTATAGTTGGGGGACGGACCGCCTCTCCCAAGAGCATCCGTCCTGCCTGCCGAGCCTGTGACCGCATCTCCCAATTTGTTGCGTAGAGGGCCACTGAGGGAGGCCAGATGTGTGTCCTCCCACAGTAGGATCTCTGCCGCCCTCCGGTGAAGGAGGGATGACCTGGTCCCTCCCTACTTGTTCAGTTAGGCCCCCATCCACAGCAAATGCACAGCGGCTGTTCTCCTGAAGCCGCTGTGGTCTGGACCTCGTCTATCTCCTCCATTCTTCTTTTCTTCTTGTATAATATTCATTCTTTTAGTGATCTTATAGGAGCTGAGAGAAAAGAGGGAGTTTATACTGTATAGCCCCGGAGGTTGGGCCAGGACGTTGGCATGATTGGCACGGTAAGTGCTTAGATCTGTCTCAGAGGGCTGGCTTGTCAGAGAGGTCGCGAAAGTCAAATTTGTATTTGTTACATTTAGTACATTTAGTCAGTGGGGAAATTTATATACTATAGAATTCCAGTCCACATCTTTCCTGTCGCCCTGTTCTTCCTCGCAAGATTCAGCTGTGCCAAAGCGCATTGGAAAATGAAAGAGCGAAAGTTTTAACTGAATAACAAAATACTGCGCTGTAGGTATAACATTGTTATTTTTCACTGTTGGAGCCATCGCAAGCTGCACAAACATTAATTTGAGCTTGTGACTTTGCACAGCAATAATAAGGCTCTTCAGACTTGTGTTATGATGTTATGCAGCTAAAAGCAGCATAACATATGATGATGATGAACATATGATGATGATAATATATGATGAAGCTGCTAAAAAAGAAGCTTCTTTTTGCCAATTTGCCTTGTATCAGAGACAAGCGCGTGCAGTTTACGGCATGAAAGCCTTTTCTTAACCCGCATCGTGGCTCCACATGTTAAGTTTTTGCACTGCATGATCCACAGGGAAGCGCTTGCAAGTAAATGTCTTTAGCCAGAGCTTTGGAATGTTTTTCCAAACATCAGTTAAAATAGTTAACTTTATTAAGTCCCAGCCAGTGCAAAGCAGACATTTTCAAGATTCAAGATTCAAAGATTCAAAGTGTTTATTGTCATGTGTACAGACAGAAAGCATGTTTCCCTGTACAATGAAATTCTTACTTTGCCGTCCACAGTAAAATGTCACACAAGTAAGTAAAAATATTTAAAAAAAAAAAAAAAAAAAATAAGACAAATATACAAGTGATAATAATGCAGTACAAAAAATACAAATATACAAAAAAAATACAAGAGGGCAAAAGGAGTAAAGTAGTAAAGTGAGGTAGTGCAGTTGTGATGGTGTAAAGTGACGGCAACACTTTGTTGTGAAATGGGATCCGAACATTACTGTTTCACTGTGCCTCCCACTTTTTAAGGGACCCAAAATTATCAAACTTTCACTTTTTAATACTTGGTTGCAAATCCTTTGCAGTCAATTACAGCCTGAAGTCTGGAATGCATAGACATCACCAGACGCTGGGTTTCATCCCTGGTGATGCTCTGCCAGGCCTCTACTGCAACTGTCTTCAGTTCCTGCTTGTTCTTTGTGCATTTTCCCTTCAGTCTTGTCTTCAGCAAGTGAAATGCATGTTCAATTGGATTCAGGTCAGGTGATTGACTTGGCCATTGCATAATATTCCACATCTTTCCCTCAAAAAACTCTTTGGTTGCTTTCGCAGTATGCGTTGGGTCATTGTCCATCTCCGATGTCCTAATATTTATAGACCTGACTGTATGTGTGTGTCTACAAAACAACATAAACAGACTAGACATTTTGTAGAGATTTGAATAATAAATACAAATTATGAATTTCTGCAATAAATTTCACATATTTCTTCATTTTTCTGTTGGGAGCAAATCAAATACTTCTGTTTTTCCCTTAAATATGCATTGTTTTCTCTGTAAAATATGTCTTCAGTGCTGATGTGTTAAATATTTACTATTTATAGTAAAACTTGTTTGCCAGACACATGGATCACCTGCCTTGCATTCTACTGCATTACTGGTCAAGCTTTTAAGAGATGTCTGCAGCACTAGCTCACTACATTAAATGCTCTAAAACATGTTATATTGTGTGTAACATATGTTTCATTGCTCTGACCACACCAAACTCAGTTTAGTATATGTTTATTTCTTATGTCAGCTGCAGACCTAAACACTCCTTGGTCTTATTAACCCTTTTAACATGTTGTACAGTTGGACATTTTCCAACTTAATTTAAACCTCTGTAAGTTCACCCTAGTCCTGAAGAGGACGCTGTGTTGACGGTGACGTGTACTGTTGATGAACGATGAACCCGACTAAATAGTCTGACGTGAAAGGGGCAGGCTGTGTATACAAGTCGGCAAGCTCCATTCATGTTGTGTGTCCCGCAGAGCCGCCGACAGTCGAGTGCTATTTCTTCTCCCCAAAACTGACAAACCTCTTCTCTTTTCTCCAATATAAGGGTTGGTGAGTGATGGTTCCTATTTTCAGGGCATATCTTACTTCAGTGGGGACTACTGTGTAGCCATAAAAGGAAAGCGGCGATAATATGGCTGCAGGGTTTGAACCATCGGTATAATTTCGTTTGCTTTTTATTTCGTTACGTTGACGTGTTTACTGTAGATCTTTGTGGTGTTGATTGTCCTTGATGCTGCAGGCATAAGTCGTCTTGTGTGCTGGATCGGCCCAGAGCAGTCCGAAATCAGGCTTACCGGTGAATTATACGCTACGAAACACAAGAAACATAATAGTGACTCTATTAGCGCGCGAAAGAGATTTGATAGAAATGCTTAATGCCTGTAATGCTGCGGTCAGTATCAAATACAAATTGGTAGACTAGTTCTTGGCACACTACGCTGTTCACAACATTTATGTAGGCAAAGGTCCAAGTAAAGGTCATTCAGTGAAAAGTACAGAGTAGTGTTAATGATACAATTGTGCGTCTGTAATGAAAGGGTGTACTGTTTGCTGTCTATGTTCTTGCTTGTCGCGTTGTCTGCACTAAGAGCAAAAAAGTCATTTAGAACTAAAGTATTTGTATGTTGGTTAATGGCACCTGCAAAAGTGAAGGTCAGCACCGGTGTGTTATAGTGTCCCTTTTATGGGTAGGCTATAATGAAAGCAGATATAATAGACACACACGGGTTCTTTCCAAGTGGCTATAAAGGTTTATATTTTTAAGGGTTAAATGTAAATTAGCACATTGATCTGGAGTGGACTTAAATGAACTAATTTCAAAGGGACCACGTGGGCTGGACATATATATATGGCATGATATGGCCCACTACACATCAGATTTAACCTACATTTGACGCGGTAACGTAGCATTGCCGTTAAGTGTTTTTGAAATTAATGCTACTGTGAATCTTGACATTTTAGTTTTAAGGTGGCGATACATTTGTCCATTTACAGACTGATCTGAATACTATGTAGTGGGGTTTCTGAGAAAACGAAGGATTGTCTTGACGGCGGTAAATCTTTGAATGTCTCGGAATTTGAGCCTGCCCAATTTACAGTATTTTTTTATTTTTAAGCTAATAATTGTCTCAGCTTGAGAACACGTCCTGTTTATTGCACATTCTCTATTGCTCAGCGTCTGTTTAGGACTGTTTCTAAACAGCGCAGCTCTGCGACCTTTCCCCTAGTTTCTGCAGCAGAGGGTGGATCATGTGATGCTGGATGGGAGCTGGGGGAGGGGACTGGCTGAGACCAACACAGTCACTAGACTAGATGCTTCTTTCAGACAAAACGTTTAAAACGACGTGTTCTGCGTTCAGAGTGACTGAAAATAAAAGAAATTGCTGTAAAAGAAAAGACAGGAATTGCTTAGATTTTGTATATTATGAACACAAATCATTTAAGAGGCACAAATTGACAGCCATGAGGAAATATGACAATACAGGAAATATCAAACACCACCCAATCTTTAACATAAAATACCATAGTAACTTGAGCTTTGATGTTCTACTGAGGTATGAAAGGCTAAATAAAAGCTAATCCACAAATCTTTATTTTGTTAGCATCTGGAAAAAATATAATCTAAATGTTATTTATTATGTGTTATTATAAATATAGTTATATCTATTCCGAAGTATTGGGATTCATTCATTCATTCATTTCCTAACGCTTAGTCCAGTTAGGGGCCATGAGTGACTGGAACCTGACCCAGCCTCTATGGGCCTTAGGCGAGGTACACCCTGGACAGTGGCCAGTTAGTTGTAGGGCTAACATTTAGACATTGTGACAGTGACAGACAACCATTCACTCTCACATTCATTCACTAGGGACACTTTAGACTTGCCAATTGACCTACATGCATGTCTTTGAACAGTGGGAGGAAGATGGAGTACGAAGAGAACCCACAGTAACATGGGGAGGACATGCAGACTTCTCACAAAAAGGCCATAGTTGGCTGAGGATGTTTGAGTCAGGGTTTGGAGTTACAACCTTCTTGCTGCGAGGCAGGAGCGCTAACCACTCTGCCACGTCCATAACTCTCCAAAATACCTGTCAATTGAAAATATATTTACATTTAGTCATTTAGCAGACGCTTTTATTCAAAGCAACTTACATGAAGCTTCCATTCACCAGTGTTACAGCTGGAACACCACTGGAGGCAAGGTGGGTTAAGTGTCTTGCCCAAGGACACAATGACAGTATGAACTGTGGGGAGAGCGGAATTGAACCACCAACCTTCGGGTTGAAGGACGCTGTACCATTGAGCCACAGCAACTAGTCAGCTGTGACTAGGTTTATACTATAGGTTTATATTTCTATAATAACACACACTGTACTATACC
Source organism: Perccottus glenii (assembly GCA_024416835.2). NCBI lineage: Eukaryota > Metazoa > Chordata > Actinopteri > Gobiiformes > Odontobutidae > Perccottus > Perccottus glenii. Next base: position 17,026,465 of record CM044563.2, on the reverse strand, counting down.
AATTAAAACTGAGTTTTACATATAATCAAATAATACATTACTAATTATATTCATTCATTATATATCATTTTATTTTTTGGGTGAAAACCAAACCTCTCTCATGGAACCCCTTAAATGGTCCTCGTGTAAGGGCGCCGCCATAGCGATATACAGCAAAATACAGAGATATACCGCCGTCCATCAGAGACAGACTCCAAAAGCGGCAATAAAAGGAGAAACTCAATGGCGACTTTACAAGTATAAAAATCAATATCAGTATCAATATATAATATAATCAATATCAACAATATCAGTAAATAGGAGACCAATGGGCGGATTACATCAATTTTTTTACAATCAATGGGAAAAACACACTTGGATAAGAACCACTGAGCCACTGTGCCCCCTAAATCATATATGAGAACGGTAAGTTGTAGTTACCTGTCTACAACTGTCTTGTTCTAAAATGAGCAGCATAATAGAGTACACTCCCAGAGCATCCTCTTCTGTGTCAAGTTACAAATGCAAATCAGTGCCTTTTAGACACATTTAAGTCTGTTTTGTTGTCATCCCTAAAGAATAAGTCATTTTTACAAAGTGAAGTTGCAATCAAGAAAACAAAAAAGACATAATGGTAACTCTGCACAGTATAGTATATTGAGATTTATTTATTGTTTATTCTTTCATTTCCCGTAGTGACCCTTTGGTGCTGTAGACGCCATGGCAGAAGCCCATCAGGCTGTGGCCTTTCAGTTCACTGTCACTCCCGATGGCATTGACTTGCAGTTATGCCATGAGGCTCTTCGTCAGATCTACCTGTCTGGCCTCCACTCCTGGAAGAAAAGATTTATTCGCTTCAAGGTGAGCTGGCGCATGTGTGTAAAATTTTTTCTATTATGTTAAACAAAAGAATATGCACAGCTAATTACATAATTGGATTGTAGGTCTTAATTTATAAAACAATCAGTGTAACTACAGAGTCCATTTTTCCCTCAACCAAAATCTACCATATGTAAGGTTATCAAAGCAGACATCGCCTCCTACTACCTTTACTGCTTCCTCTTTGTGTTCTAGACTTTGACCCATTTTTTTTGTTTACACTTTCATTCTGCCTTACTCATATCCAAATACCTGCCAACATTATCACACATTTCTTATTGTACAGATTATAATTATAATGTCAATGTATCTAGCAAAAGCCATGATGTATTTTTCAATTATGTCAATCAGTTGTATACATTTTACATTGTCATTTAAATGATTGAAATTATTTTTACAGAATGGGGTGATGACTGGTGTGTACCCAGGAAGCCCTGGCGGGTTTATGGTGGTGGTTGTATCATACATGTCGTACAACAGATATCACCAACTGGATCCCTCTCGTGGCTTGCTGGCAAAGCTTGGTCAACACTTGCCTATTAGGTTAGTGTCTCTTATCAAAGTGTGTTTTTTTTTCCCCAAAATATAAAATGTAATTAGTAATGTAATATTTTATTATATGTAAAACTCAGTTTTAATTGGTATAGTACAGTGTGTGTGTGTTATTATAGAAATATAAACCTATAGTATAAACCTAGTCACAGCTGAGAACCATTTCTTAACTTACAATCTTTGTTCCTTATTTTCACAAAAACTTGAAAAACTTTTTCCACTTTTATTGAACCTCTCTCCTATATCTCATCTTTCCAAAGTCGATACATGTCCACAGACAGCCAGAAGATTGTTGGAGGGATTCTGGTGGGCACAGGGCTGTGGGTCACCATAATCATGATTATGAGGAATGTCCTGAAGTCCTTGTTGTCATGGCATGGCTGGATGCACCAAAGGCATGGCTCTGTGTCCTTATCTACACGACTGTGGATGGTGAGATGAAATATTATAAAACCTATTAAGGCTATAGTGTTCTTGACTTTTAGTATTTAATCCTGATAGATTTCTAGACACTGTGTAACTGTTCATTCTTCTTTCTCGTTATTTTTATGGCTGTTCAGCTATTAGTGAAGATTTTCTCTGGCAGGAAGCCAATGCTGTACAGTTTCCAGAATTCCCTGCCAAGACTACCAGTTCCTTCTGTCAAGGACACCTGCAGAAGGGTAATTTTCACCTGTAGCCTTTCCTTTAACATTTTATATCAAACCTACAGTATACAGTATGTTCCTCTCTTTGACAATAATCTGACAATACCTTCAGTACTTGGAATCTGTCCGCCCACTGATGGATGATGAGCAGTTTGAAAGGATGAAGGGCTTGGCCAAAGACTTTGAGAAGAATCTGGGGCCCAGACTGCAATGGTATCTCAAGCTCAAGTCCTGGTGGGCGTCTAACTATGTGAGTTTCTATCTTACTCTGCTTAGTTTGTTGGGAGTTCAGAGTACAGTTTGTTATCAATAATATTTGTATAACTCTCCTACTTTCTTTTGCACAGGTAAGTGACTGGTGGGAAGAGTACATCTACCTTAGAGGCCGAAGTCCCATCATGGTTAACAGCAACTATTATGCCATGGTAAGACCTTTGAGGCATGTGTTAAATACTGTGTGTATATCAGATTGTATTGATTAAGAATGACATAAACACTGTAAGTTCCTTATTTACACATTGGTACATAAACATTTGGTCTCCAAGAGAAAATATTGTCCTTGAGCCTCAACTACCACTAATATACAGTATACTAATATTATACTAATATTGTACTACACTGAATGTATTGTCAACAGTTGCATTAGTAAACTTAACTCCATAGCAAAATTACTGCCATATCCAACTTTTAGAACTAAATGAAAGTAGAAAGCTCAGTAAGTTTGAATATTGCAATGCTATTAACCAATTATTATGTATTTCTTACCTACCTCGTTATTTTTTATGGTTTCTAGGATTTTCTATATGTATTCCCCACATCAATCCAAGCAGCAAGAGCTGGTAATGCTATCCATGCCATCATGCTTTACAGAAGAAAACTGGATAGAGCCCAAATCAAACCGGTAAGTAAATAGCTTTTGGCAGTAAACTGTCCTTAATCTGCTTAATTTGTTACTTTGTGTAACCATATCAGCTATAGGTAAATGTTTAACTTTTTATTTATAAATCATATCATTAATGTCCACTGTCAATGTGTAATCATAGGTAAGTACTGACTTAGGAGCTTATCTTTCGCAAATCTATCTTTTGTTTTTTATGCAAGTGTGTTATGCATTGAACTGATCAATGTTGATAGAGACATTTTGTCCTCAGTTGTCCCTTTCCTTAATGTCTTTCCAAATCTTTCCTGTGACAATATCAACATTTATCGTAAATATTTTCAATACAATTAATTAATTAAGTGCTATGCCCCCTTTATGGCTGTCTTTTATTGACTCGCATGATGCTAATGTGTATAATCCCATAACTGGCCCAATACTTACACATACACAGTAACCTGTGGCATAAACATTGATCTTTTTGAAAGAACAATTGTATGCATATGTATACACGCACCAGTGCATGAGCATGCTTTGTTATACACTCACATGCGGTTATCTCTGTTTGACTGTTCTATCCCTTTGCTGTGTGGACGCTGCGTTAGATATACTTGCTGGCAAACAAAGTTCCACTGTGTTCGGCTCAGTGGGAACGGATGTTTAATACCTCCCGCACCCCTGGTTTGGAGACAGGTAAGTGGGGGGCACCCTAACTCCTTATCCTAACCTCTTCACCCACGGCAACATCCATTGGAAACCCTGACTTCAAACTCATTCTCAAAAGCACTGCCCTAAAATACCCGCAGCTCTCATTATTTTTTGTTTTCTATTTTGTTTGGGAGAAATCTATTCAAACAAAAAAAAATTAATTTAAGAGCTAAAATATGTAAACATGTAACCCTAATACTTTTAAATGTAAGGGTGCTTCTGATAGCAATGAGTTGGCAAGTCATTGGTTGCTGGACCTTGCTTATGTTTCCTATCCTTGCAGCCCTTCCTGCTCCTTAAGACTGCTTATCAAACCAATCCTCATCGTTCATTCTCCGCTGCATCCATCCTGCCCCTATAGATGTGTGTCGGCTGCACTCTGGGGATTTTAGTGGATTAGATTATCATCACTGTGTTTGACTCTCCCCTTTTGCTTTTCAGCTCATGCTCCTACACACTATTCCCATGTGCTCAGCCCAATACGAGCGTATGTTCAACACCAGTCGTGTCCCTGGTGTAGAAACAGGTAGAGTCTTTAGTTGTGCCACCTACTCCTACTCTGCTACTCAATTGGACTTTTGTCCTACTGTTTGTTGTACTTAATTGAATTAAAACCTGACTTGAAAAATGCATGAGTACTTGTCATTTCACATGTCAAGGACTAATTTGCATGTAGCTCTATCATATTTTGGATAGAAGTAGTGGACCGTTTTTAGCTGACCCTGTTCAAATTATAGGATCAAATTTACAGAACATTAATATGAAACAAATAGGCTTATCTATGTAGTTAATGAAGTAAGTTATGGGCCAAGTACTAGAAAATCAATGGTAAATGATTGCATTTGTTAGAAATGCATCTTCTTTTTGTATTTAACCATTAACCAACTATGTGAGTGGTTAGTCATGTTTCTAAACGTACTACATTTTCAGCTGAGAATTACCTGGATGCGAGTCGTTCTTGGGTTTGTTCCTAAACTAGGTCTCCTCTTCCTTGTCTTTCCTGTTACAAAGGCACTGCTTGTTTGAACATTTCATCTAAAAATGTATTCCACTGGAAAATAGAAACTAACCTTTTGAATAAGATCCGGTACATAACACTGTTCACACAAACATTGCCGCAACTCATGGTATTTCTAACCATTGTCTTGATTCCCAAATTACATTTCTTTTCATTCTACTTCCTTTAGTTACCATTTCAGCCTGCTTATTATTCGCATGTCCATCATTCATTATCAAGACATTTTTGATAGTTCTGTTGTTTTTTTAATGTTATGGTGGGCAAAAACAGTGTGATAACGTGTAATATACACATTATATCAAATATATCTTTTTCCCCCACTCAACACACAGTCGTCTCTTCTCTCTCTCCTGTTTCCTCTCCTTACTATTGGTTCCTCTCGCCCAGACACCCTGGTGCATGTGAATGAGAGTAAACACATAGTCGTGTACCACAAGGGCCGTTTCTACAAGGTGTGGATGTTTTATGATGGACGCCTGCTATTGCCAAGGGAGATCGAGCAGCAGATGGAGAGAATCTTGGCTGATGCTTCTGAACCAATGCCAGTTGAAGAGAAGCTAGCAGCGCTCACTGCAGGAGACAGGTGAATTTCTGCACAATGGGATAGAATAAATAGAGAAACTCTGTTCTAGTTGTGTTTTTTTTTTTTTTTGCTGCCCTCTACAGGACTCCGTGGGCCAAGGCTCGTGAAACCTACTTTGCCCGTGGTAAGAACAAGCAATCATTGGACGCTATAGAAAAGGCAGCCTTCTTTGTAACCCTTGATGACACTGAACAGCGGTATGATACAAACAACCCAGTGAAGTCTCTGGACATCTATGCCAAATCCCTGCTTCATGGAAAGTGCTATGATAGGTAAAAAATATTTTTGTATTGATAAATTGGGAATACAATGATAGTACTGTGTTTAACATTGTCTTTTGTTTAGGTGGTTTGATAAATCTTTCAACCTGATTGTTTTCAAAAATGCCACCATGGGACTGAATGCAGAGCATTCCTGGGCTGATGCGCCAATTATTGGTCATCTTTGGGAGGTGTGTGAGTTTTGACTTTCTGTTTTTTGTGCTTCATTGATATCACATTTTAAACTAAAACTAACATCACTGGCTAATGCCAGCACCTCTGAGACAGATCAAAGCATTCACCATGTCAATTATGCTCATGCCCTGGGACAGCCTCAGGGGCTATATAAGCCCTCCAGCTCAACACTCTCCCTTCCTCAAACCAGCCTACGATCGCCTCAGAGAAAAAAACATTTAACCAGGGGGTGGCTACGTGCTAAGAAGCGTCCAAATCCCTCACTTTGTTATGGCTGCCACAAACACTGCCAAAGTAGACGCGGCGCAACCGCTATCCTGAAGCTCCTGTAAGAACCTGTTCCAGGACCACATTGACCAAACAACAACTGGGGTCCAACGCCTTTTCCTCACACCAAGCGGTACGCCCTGGCCGTGGAAGGCACCCTAGCACATTGGATGGTGGACACTACAGCATGAAGAAGGCCTAGACTCGTTAGTCTCTCCTTCTCAACATCCAAACTATGAGCTTGCGGGCCAGGAAGGGGCGGACTGTAGAGAGCCCCATGCCTGCAACAGCGTGTCCAATGGGTAATGATGAGACAGCTGCTGGTCAGAAGCAGCAGGAAAATCAGTGTGAGAGTAACCCCTACATTGTCACAGCAGCTCCCTCCTTCCCCACTTTCCTCATCCCTGTCAATCTGGGTCCAAGCAGCAGGAGAAAACTCAGCGGCGCCCCCCGGGAGGCAGGTCAGAAAGCACCGGCGAGACCGCTCAACCCCCTTCCCCTCTTGCTCTTTCAGTTGAAATAGAAGACTATCTGAGAAGAGCTGAAAGAGAAGAAGGGAGAGCGTTGGGCCAGAGGGCTTAAATACCCCCTGAGGCACGATTGGCACGGTGAATGATTTGATCCGTCTCAAAGATGCTGGCCTATGACAGAGAGGTAACCAATAGTAAAGCCCGTAGATGGGCGGAGCACACACAAAGTATAACAGCATAACAGTGTGTCTGCAGCGCAGTGTACCTTTGTTGATTTATGCAAATTAGCCACAAGGTTGGCTTACTTTTAATGTCTTTTAACACGGGTTTTGTGAGATTTGAAATTGTCTATGGAGACGCAGAAAGATGCAACAAGCCCAAAACCAATGGGGAAAAAAACAAACTCACATTTTAGTTATTTGCTTTCCAGCATGTACTTTCTATGGATCCAGTTAAGTTGGGATATGCTGAAGATGGTCACTGCCATGGTGAAACCCATCCAAACCTCCCAGGTCCTCAGAGATTGCAGTGGGACATTCCCTCTGAGGTAAGGCTGCTTGTTCCTCTCTTATGCATTCATGTTCCTTTAGAATAGTCTGTCACCTTACTGGTACTGGGTCGTACAATGGATGCAGCAATTGTCCATATAATATTTAATAGAGCTGCAACAACGTGTCGTCGTAATTGATTATGTTGAGGGCTTAAACGTGCATCGACGCGTCTCCTATTTGCATTTGAGTTCACCTGGCCATGCCCCTATATGCATAGTGGACTACACACTTTAAAAGATAGGGAATAATCTTAAATGGACTGAGGGTTATTTCATGATGAGTTTTAGTTTACTACATTTAATCTGCTTCTGGTATTTATTTATTGAAACAAAGGCGTCACACGTTGCTCTGTTATCTCTTTCTGGTGCAACATTCACGGTTTAATACATACTTCAATTGTGTGGGTCATTGTCAACACTAGTGTCAGTGTTCATGTTCATTTTAACACATTAAAAAGGGAAGTAATGTTAACATAATTTATTATTACATTACCAATGGTGTGAAGACACTGTTGATTTAAATGGCTGTATCTTGCTGGGCTACATAAATACTAATGTAAAATGTTTTCTTTTGAAGTTTTGATTTATAATATCAGCATACAATACACAGTCTGTATACAGTACATTAAAACACACTTGGGATGAATGAAGGAATACGGTAGGTTTGCAATGCATATAAAGTTTTCATCATTAATATCTTTCTGTTGTCCCTGTGTTCTATATGGTTTGTTTTATTCCTAGTTTCTACTACTATTGTAAAATGTAATCTGTGACCCTTTCACTTCCTCTAGTGTCAGGAGATCATCGAGACCTCTCTGACAGTTGCCAGAAATCTGGCTGATGACGTGGATTGTCACATCATTCCCTTCAGTAACTTTGGAAAGGGTTTGATAAAGAAGTGCCGCACCAGCCCTGATGCCTTCATCCAGATTGCTCTGCAGCTTGCACATTACAGAGTTAGTAAATCCAGCCTTTGCTTTGTAAAGTAAACATTGTAATAATCTGCAATTATTTTAATGACAGGAGAGTTTTGAATATTATTATTATTATTTTATTATGTATTACATACTGTATATTTTATTTACCACCCTGGTTCTTAAGAGAGGGGATTGGTTGAAAACAGTTACTCTCCAGCAGAGGGCAGTCAAAACTCACTAATAATGCAATCATGTTGATCAGAGAGGTGATCTTGGAGCCCAATACTTATAATGGTATTGTAACACTAAAAGTTTAATTCGATGCAGTATTTATGTATGGTGAAATATACATTTTTCTATAGGACAAGGGCAAGTTCTGCCTGACGTATGAAGCCTCTATGACCCGTTTGTTCCGTGAGGGCCGAACAGAAACTGTGCGCTCTTGCACCACCGAGACATGTGCCTTTGTCCGGTCAATGATTAGAGATGAAACGGTGAAAAGCAATTCCTCCATGTTTTATTGCTATTTCAAATAATTCTTCTCATATAAATCTTGACCGTAGTACAATTCTATACATTATTCAGAGAGAGGAGCGTTTGAAGTTACTAAAAGTGGCTGCAGAGAATCACCAAGAGTTATACCGCCTGGCTATGACAGGGGAGGGCATCGATCGACACCTTTTCTGTATGTATGTGATCTCCAAATACCTGGGAGAAGACTCACCTTTCCTGAAGGAGGTAAGAGCTGTTGCACAATTTTAGTTCTCATCACCATGACATCATGACATCATCAAGGATGGTACATCAAAATACAGAAAAATGTTTACACTATAATTTTTATCTTTTTCAGATGATTTATTATAATGAAACATTACTTGCCACTTTTAACAGAAAAATACATATTAACATAACACATATAATACTGTTATATCAGCAATTCTGCAGGTTAAGCAATATTTAGATTAATACCCCTTTAGATAAAGGCAGTTGCAGCTCAAACACTATTTTAATTTTACAGCCACACATGTCAACATTACCTGCACCAGATATAATTGTTCTAATGTGAAACAAACCAAAACTGTTAAGATTTCTTTATGAAATGGTCAGGTGGAGTCTCCATTATAAAGATATAGGCCAGAATTTGTCATATTTTGGTACCACCTGTTTTTGTTTGCTTGCTGTTTGGTCTGTATTAGGAGAAAAATGTAAATGGCTTATATGTGCTTGTAGCTGATTCTCAGCAGATCAATTTGAGCTGCTTTGCCATAATTTTCTTAATATATAGTCCCCCAATTGGGGAACATGTGAAAAGCTCTGGGGCTTAAAGGGTTAACAGTAATATGTTTTTATGTCTTTTCTTTGTTTCTGAGTGTGTCATAGTGGCTGGTCTCAGTCTGAATGAACATTAATGTTATTATTTGATTTTTAGGTCTTGTCTGAACCTTGGAGGCTGTCGACCAGTCAAACCCCTCTTCAGCAGGTTGAATTGTTTGATTTGCTCAAACACCCAGAGTATGTCTCCTCTGGAGGAGGTTTTGGACCGGTGAGTCAAAGTATTAAGCAGTATATTCTGTTCAGTGTTTTTACACATGACCTGGCTACTCTAAAGGACCCTTTGGTTATGTCTGAAAGGTTGCAGATGATGGATATGGCGTCTCCTACATCATTCTTGGCGAGAACCTCATCAACTTCCACATCTCCAGCAAACATTCAAGTCCAGAAACAGTAAGTTTACTTTTTATGCTTTGAAAAGCGCTATATCAAATGTATTATTATTATTATTATTATTATTATTACTTTTTGCAAAATTCCATAAAATCTTGTATTTCTCAATTTAGATTTATTTTGCCCTCTTTTAGGACTCTCACCGTTTTGGCACCCACATTAAACAGGCCATGATGGAAATTTTGGATCTGTTCCAGCTTGAAAAGAAAGAAAAGTGAATGCTCTTTCTACTGGCGGAATGAACAGAAGATGTTTTATGAAAATATGTTCTTGGTGATGTTTGTACAGATTAAAAATTTTGGTATATCTCTAAATTAATATTACAGAAATGAGTTTTTTGAGAACATCAAGTGTAAGATGTTTTGGCACTGCAAGTACACATGATATGAGACTTGGGTGGAATCTGGTACTGGTAGTGGACAGATTAAAGTTTTTTTTTTCCAAGATTGTACGCACTGGTGCCTTAGTAACCCACTAATGTATCAAGGGCAAAAAGGAAGGATTAGGAAGGACTGTCTGTTAGCGCCACCTTTTGTTTATACTGTTGAGAGCGACATTATCGCTGTGTTTTTTATTCTGATGAAATCTGATTTCTTCTGTCTGTTTTTATTTAGTCTCTTCAGTTTCAGATACTAGATGACATGTAACTATTCAAATCTGAATAACACTAACTTCATAGAGCAATGATCTGATGTGGAACATGTTTCTCACCTCCAACAGTAAATTTATGAAAGTTAAATACCTGCAGCTGAAATGTTTATACTAGTATACACAACAATCCACTGAAATCAAAGCTATTCAGACTGTGTACAGTCTGTTTATTTGAGCTGCATGATTTTAGGATGTAGCTACAAAGGGAGATAATGTCTGGCTTTTTAGTCACTGTCATTCTCAGGTTAAACTGATTTGGCCCTGTATTGTTGAGAGCTGAATAGAGGAGTTTATCTCACAGAGAGATCTAGTGTATATTACGAAATAGGTCACTCTGTTTGAACAGTACACGGCATTTCATGTTTAAATGCTTATGTCAAATTAATGGTAGGCTGTTGTACACTTGATGACTGACATGTTTTTTAAACTAGACTGATATAGTTTGGATTTTTTTGGATCATAATGAATTGTGAATTTAAATCAACAAACTGTCAAGATGTAATTTGTTATGTTAAAGCTATTTTTGGCTAGTAGAGATGGGATCCAGATTAACTAAAATGCTTGAAATATCTCCAGTACAGTACAACAGGGTTTATAGTTCAGATGTGCACACACAGGGCAACAGTCATGTAAAGGAATGCCTTTCTATTATGTATATGATGTCAGTCAATAATTTATTTTTCACGTTACGTTCAGTATATACACAACAGTTCGTTTGAGACATGCATTTTTACTGCTTGAATGTGGCAAATAATAATTTTAATCAGCTTTGCTAACTTCAGAAGAAAAATGCTTACATTTTTGACAGTTTGGTTAACACAGATGTTTCCAGGATATTGTAGTTGGATAAACTACTTAGACCTCATGTTTACACTGCTGCATGGTTTTGATAATGAAGCTGTATATGTTTCCCTATAATTTAAAGATGTTTAAAAAGAACAAGCAGCAGATAAACCAAAACAAGTTTTAACAATAAAGCGAATGTCACACAGCTGCATATTCTTTGTCTTTTTACACTTGTTTTGCTTATCATAATTATTACTTTTTATTATGCAACGCTGCTTTTTCTGCACTGCCAATTTATACATCCTGAACTTAGTGTGAAAAGGAGATGTTTCCTTCTTTAGCTTGGCGTTTATTGAATTAAATGGAAGCTGGCTGGCATCTGCTCAGACTCAAGTGCATGGCACCAGTGAGTCAGTTCCACTTCTCAGGAGTATTAAGGGGTTGCACTCTACTTTGTTATTAACTTAAATTTAAGCCAAAGTTATTGGCGGGTGACACATTTTCAGAAGGAATAAGAAGTGAATACATTTGAGATTCTTGCTACTATTTAGCTAGGGTGAGAGTATTTTCATTTGTCCAAACCGGAATGGGTTTTTTCACCAAAAGGTTAATTAAATATTTGGATAAAAATAGATGGTCCAAAAAATGTTTATGTTGGTATCTTATGCTCCATTTTGTGGTTAAAAAAAAAAAAAAAAAAGGTTTTGGCTAATCATTTTTATTTTAAAATTACTCTTCTACTCTTTATTATTCCTATGGGGAATATTCATTCTCTGATTAAACTGATTCAAGTGGAGCAGTGGGCAACCACTCAGGAGTGCCCGGGCACCCTCTCCAGATCTAGCACCAGCAATTGGTCATGTTACTAACCGGAGAGTACAGTCTTTTTTTATTTGGACGGGGGAAACCGGAGTACCTGGAGACAACCCATCCGAGCACAGAGAGAACATGCAAACCCCAAAAATCGAGTCCCCACTCAGGCCCTTCTTGTTGTGAGCCAACAGTGCTTACCACTTTGCCACTGTACCACCATTTGCTAACCCTTTTCTGAGGAAGTACCTAAATTAACCTCCTTCTTTTAAGCATAACGACAGGTCAAGCTGTGAACAGTCAGAAAAAACATGTGTTGTTATTAAGTGCCATATTAATTGACCAATCGTAGTTACTTGCAGAGCACTGTTAATGTTTTTTTCAATTAGTTAAAATTGTGTGATTGACATCTTCAGATACAGACAGATGAAATGCAACCACAGTGCACATTTTACACACAGTTTTACAATTGGTAAAAAGTGGAAGACTCGGGGACAGTTCAAATTTAGGACATATTAGGGTTCTAGATATATGCTGGGACAAGCAACAAGGGCCTTAAAAAACACCCTGCATTTACCCCTTTTAAAAAAAGCACAACTGTGGAAAAGCATCCAGTCCCTCCTAAATGCTGAGCTTTACACAGAAATAATAAGATAAATTTGAAGTTTTAATTTTGAACTATGTCAGTTAAGCAATAGTACAAAGTAAAAAACAAATGTTTCCTAACAAGGTCTACATGTGTGAAGGCTAGCAGAGCAGCTAAGATAATATCTATAATGACTCAGCAGACACTAAAGACACTAATATTCAACAGAGAAAGAGAAATGACCTCCTTAACACCCTGGTTTAGCCATAAATTGATAAACAAAAAGAGAGTAGTAGTGTGCAGTGTTCTTTGTTGATTTATGCAAATGAGCCATGTGCTTCGGGAAACATTTCCAAAGCAGCTTTTGCTTTAGTGCTATTTCCATTTTGTGTTTCCCATTGTTGTTTATTCACAGGACTCTAGATATTTTTATATAAGAAATCCAAACTCTTTTTTTTTTTAATCAAGGCACGAGAAGTATGACAAATAAATATTGTAATGATCGTCATTGCACTGGCTTTTTGACAACAAGATGTTGAATTGTAAACCTAATTGGCAAGATGGAAAATCCATTCACTCAAGAGCAGACACTGAAACTTAAAACCTGGTCCTGCACTTTCTAAAAGTAGACTTTGGGAGATATCTGCGGCCTCTGCTTGTCACCAGTTTAATTCATGCACCACTTGCTCTACAACACTCCAAGAAAATGGATGGCAATATTGCCTGTCCTTTTTGTTTTATAGGCTATTCACTCTTCCACAAAACACACATGGTATTTCATCTGGTTTTCACCTGAGAATGGCATTGTTCTTAATACAGCTGCTGTATTCACTGATCAATAGTGCCATTCTTGACTTGGGCCTTTGGCAGGACAGCTAGTTTTTCCAGCTCTCTACAACTTATGTAAAAGCCCAATGCTACATGTTGATTCAGGGAATTGAAGGAGAAAATAACTGGAGTTCTGTGTCCTGCTAATAAATGTTAGTTTAAGGGTGGGATACTCTGACCACAAGTTTTCTGGAAGGAATTGGCTTATTGTGCTGGAAGTGGACCTCACAAATGGACTTTCCTTAGACACAAAAAATGTCTAACCATTATGAAATTTAGCACATTACAGAACTATGAGCACACGTCTATATAAATCCCCCCAAAAACAGACTCCTATAGAACAGTTCAGGTCATTTCTTCCACACTAAATTACAAGCAGCATTATTGGTGTAGTCTCTCCTTCAACATCCGAGCTCTAGAGTTGTAACTTCATCACCTCACAAACTACCAAGCCAAAAATACACCTTGTGAATTTTATCTGACTGAGAAACATGTTCGGGTTTGAGAAAAAAAAAAAAAGTTAGTGCCACACAAATCGAAGTGATTAAGGCGTCTGGTGTAAACGGAGAGGACACTTGGCGTGGAAGGGACGGTGCATGTCTGTGGCCAGTTGCACCTGTCCAACCGTGCTACAGGAGCGGAGCCTGGGGGCCCCAAGGTGGATCTCAGCCAAGAAAGGGGCAACGAGGAAGGAAGGTAGAAGGAATAGAAGCAGGGCAGTGTGAATGTGATTCCCCTGAGAATCTCTTCCATGGCATGCTTCCCCACGTTTAAAATAACTTTGTTAGGTTTAAGTGGAATTAGGTAGAAGGTAGTCGTCAGCACACTCACGTCTGGACGGGACAACTCAAGTGGACGGGACTGACATTGCTGTTGACAAAGTGATTTTAGTGCATACAGTAGCACAATCTGAATCTCTTTAACCATTCCTATTTTTGATGAATAACACACCAACGTATATAAGTAAAGTAAGAAAATGTAAACTTTAATTGCAACTTAGTGATTCTAAACTCTGATTTACAGAAGAGAGGGAAAAAAAACACTTGTAATGGCACAGTCATTGTAATATGTACATTGCTAACACTGCAATAATCCAGACACTTTGTCCGTTGAGAAGTGGCACAATAATGAACAAGTCTGTCAAGGGAAGGAATAATACATCAAAGCTTTCTTTTTTTTTCTTTTTTTTTTTTTTTGCTGCAACTTAACATACCACAGCACTCTATTAAAGCGTTGGGCAAAAGAAAAAAAAAATCACAGTTTGTCGATTGTACATTCAACTCTAAGAGAGATTAAGACATTTATGTGTTCACAATTTGTACCGTGTCGTGCTAAGACATTTAGTGATTTATTTTAAGTGTCTTTAAACCTGAGTGTTTGAATTGACAGTAAACTTCAAGGCTATAGATTTAGTGGTAGAGCATGGGTCTGTTGTGTATCACTAGTGCTGGCTGGTAAAGACGGTTAAGTTGTATCTATTGCTCTGTTTCATTTAACAGTATGCATTTGATTCACTTGCAGAAATGAGTCAAAGGTGCTATATATTTGTGCTGTTAATCTAGATGTATTACATGAACCTTTTTGAAATACATAGAGTTCATAATATTAGTTTAGGGGAAAAAAACATTCCCCTCATTTTGTTCTTTTAAAATCTACTTATATTGCGTTACAAGCGTGTCAACATATCGACAGTTAGTACAAAAAGAGCAGCCGATTTAAAGCCCTTACTACAGCAGGTTAATCAAATCATAATAAAGTCAAATGTCATTACAACATAGGCTGGACTTACAATGTCAGTGGCTTGGCCTACAGTACTAAAGAACACACAGATGTGTCTGTCCAAAAATAAAGACATACACGAGTAAAAACAAATGCTATGGGGTGTAAGATTGTTGTGTCTGTTGACTCAGTAAGTAGTGAGAAACAGTTACTTGAGGTACATTCAAAATCATCAGCCTTTTCGGGCCTGATAAGTTCAAGTAAAAGCCTTTCCAATAAGTACGCAAGACATGGTACCAATGTGCATGAGTTTTTTGTACAAAGCTTTCTGTGAGCTCATTTTCTCCAAAGAAGCATGTTTTTTTGTCCTGTTTTAGCACTTTCAGCCTTCCTCCATCCGTCTTCATTTGGTCTTGTTGAAAGATTCAGATTTTAAGCAAACAAAGGGTTTCTTTTGTTTATCCTTGTCAAGAGAGCCAGCAGCAACAAAAAAGTTAAAGACTGTAGAAATGGAGTAAGCAAAGCTACGAGATTACTCTGCAGCTTACATACAAACAAACAAAGCAGATCACAAAACGTCCGGAAAGTAATTAACCAAGAGGTAAAACTGATTAAAATTTCTTTAAAAAATTACAGAAAAAAGTCAAAATCAACTTGAAATGATAAAGTGCAAGTATAAAAAAATCTTTGAGACTGGGTCCTAAGTGGAAAAGTGCACGTTGAGAACAGCACAAGTATATAAAAAAAGGATTCGGTTGAGAACAGCAACAGTAGCCATTTGACTCAGCTTCTCCGTAAGAAAATGGCAACCTCCTCCAGGGCCACAGGGTAGTCCTGTAAGAACGTTCCGCCATCAAACACTTGAGCTGTCAGGCTGTCCTGCCACTGAAAGCCCCCATCAGGTAAATAAATATCCCGCTGCACTGCCCCCTTCTCCACCACCGGTGCTACCAGGACCTGCAAACATAAACACATTCAGTAAGTCACACGTTCATTGCCCAATTAGCACCACATCAGGTTACAGTCAGGGGACAGAGAATATCAAGTGTGACAGGAAGGAACCCAACCCCCTTCACAAAGTCATTTAGTCACCTCGTCCCCGATGAAGAACTGATCATCGATGGCGAAAGTCATGGGGTCGCTGGGACTGAGCCACCACATGGGCCGATAGATGGGATGTCCCGTCAGCTGCCACTCCACTGCGTACTTTTCGATGAGGGGAACCACTAACTTCTGGTGCCGCGCAATGTATGTCCGAGTTATGTTTAACACCTTAAGGTCACACACAGAGGGGAACATAGACATGAGGCATACTGTGTGTGGAAACCCAAAACTAAGTAATGACATCTATAGCATGGATATTATTATATATGCAATGGCATTAATGAGGGTCACATCATACTCAAAATAATTATATCATTATTATAACTACGAACTAATGTTAATATACAATATACAGTATGTTTTTTCTGTTTAAGTGTTTGAAGTAGTTTGGGTTTTCCAAAATGCAATTTAAAGATGACATTATGGTATATAGTGCAATCAATGTAAAATGTTTTTTACTGTTATAAATGTAACATTGTCTGTGAAGGTTCTCAGTCATCCAGGTCCTCTTGAAAAAAATGTGAAAGCGTTTTGTCTCTAATTCCAAGAGACTTTATCAATTCTGAGATCAACTGGTAAGAGAGCTGAGCTTATATCTCTAGAGGGAGGGGTTTAATCTGAAACTAAACCTGATTGGACCAGGCTGTTCTGTTTACAGAGTCGTTAACTATGAAAAGACAGTGTGACTCCTGATGTGAGAGTCGTTGAGGCTCAGGAGAGTTGTTAGTGACACTGTTCCATTCAGGTGCTGCGTATGTTGTTCTAGGTGAAACTGTTTTGAACATTTTCTCTTATTTTGAACTTATTATACGGGTGATTCTAATAGCACAAAAAAATAAAAATAAAATAAAACATGTTCTTATAGTGAATAAAACAATAAGTTCTTTCATAAACTAAATTATCATCACAAGGATTAAGCACAATAATTATATTGACAATAATGTCTGCAAAAGACATTTGTGCCATTTCCTGAGCCAAGCATGCACATAGCAGCGCAGCATTTCTCTTTCTCCTGTCTGCCTCTGACCAAACTGCTTCGACAGCATTCCTGGAGGGGTCACATCCTTTGCAGTGTCCCATGACGAAAACAAAACTTGACCACATATATATATGACTTGGGATTGAGAACTTTTGAAAGAATGAGCCCGAAATCGCAGCCTGGATTTGAGCTGATCCTTCTGTGATTGAGAACCCAGGCCTGTTTGTGGGTTTGAGTTTTTTTACTTTTCAAATCCAGTGCAGTCATTACAGTGTCCTGTCCCAAACGCAGTGGAAACAAAGGTACGCTACACTCAAACCACAGAAAAAGTGTCATTTATCATGCACAATGCCATTAACCATAGTCTTACGTCATCAAAGTTTATAAGTTAAGAGCCCAAAATGGAAAACATCACCGCTGACAAACAAAAGATTTTATTTTTGTCACGCAACACAGGTCCTAACCAATATATCTTGCAGCCTCAATCTTCTGCAACTGGAAAAACAGAATTTGATCGCTCCCTCTTCGTTACACTTGTCAGTTACTCATGGAAATTTTAATTGCCACAATAAAGTATTTTTCCAAGTCCTCAAATTCATTATCATTCTTGCCGAAGTGGCTCTCAACGTTGCAGTCGGAATGGGACTGAGTCATAAATCTAGACGAGGAATTGTAAGTGGGAACAGATGGACCCTTAACCACAGGTGATGTCAGGAGAAGGGCAAACCATCACTGCTATTGGAAAAGAAGTAAAAGGCGTGGAAAGGAGAAAATAGCAATCGTACTTTAGACAAAAAGCAAGTGCTTTTCAGTTTTGGAACCTGAGCCTGATCCTACATTAGTGTTGATATATGTCACTGTAGCCTCTGCACCCACAGGAGATGTTTTTCTACTGCATGTTGTGAATGCAGTTGTGTGCTGGCTCTCCTGCTGAGGGGAAAGCCATCTCTGAGTTTTGATAAGGTGCTGGTAAGCAGCCCCCATGCCTGTTTGCAAACACAGCAGCCAGCTCAGTGACATGATGGGAACTGTTTAGCACTCACCTGCAGAGCTGAGGACAGGCTGCTGTGTCAATAAAGCTGCCCTACCTACCCTGCTGGCATAATGTGGAGTGTGTTGTGTTGTGCTAGTTTACCCGGTCCTCCCCGCAGACCCACGGTGGGGTGTGGAAGCTGATCACAGGGAGAAAGGCTACAATTTCCAGCCATCGGATGAACAACTCCTCATCTGTGACCAGGTCTCCAGACAGAGAGCCGCCTACACACATGTACACAGGAAATACAAGCATTAATGTTTCATGAGTTTTAATATCAATATTGAATTATGATGTTTCCCCCTCAGCAACAGTGATCAATGGGAATCAATATTAATTGTGATGCAATCAATAAGTCTGTAAAACAAACTGTTTTTTGAAAGGTATTCTGTTTCTCCAACGTCTGAATTTGCCAGAATAATGGTATGTCATTATTGCTACCAATGTGTGTATTTTAAAGAGTTAAATGTGCATATAAGTTATTCTATTTCCCCTATGACTATGATGATGGCGGCTATAGGCTGTGGTATTACCTACTGCATCAGGAATGAGGAAGTTGTACCCCATCAGAGTGTGGTGTAACAAGGAGGGAATGATGCCCTTCAGCCCTATAGAGCTCCAGTCTGACTGCAAGGGGGTCATCCTGACAAAGAGAGGCTTGTGGCTCGACCTAACAGACATTCCAAAACACAATTGAAAGAAATGCATTTCCATAAAAATGAACTATTGATGTCATCCTGCCTTACTGTGTTCCTGCTGTCACCATGGTGTTTTTTATTCTTGAAGCCAGATCTGCCAGCAGGCTGATGTATCTGTCCCCAGACAGAGACTGTGGCGGCCGTAGGGCCTGCTCCTCAAAGACGTTCCCCTCACCTCCCTCCAGCATGATGAACTCCATCCCCAGATGGGCCTGCAGAGAGCCCACTCTGTCCAAGAACCAGCTGACTGCTTCTGGGTTGGTGAGGTTTAGCTTGACACAGAACTTCCCTCGCCACTGACTCAACACAGGGACCTGAAGGATGGAGGGATAAAAGAAGTTCAAGGTAGAAAAAACTACAAACTATCACTGATAAATGAATGGGCTGCAAGGCAGATAGAAATCCCTTTGGGAAAAAAGTTGCGGTGTCTTTTTTAAGGCACCCGGCTTGCAATGTTTAAAGCACATTTGTAGCAGTTATAATTTAAAGTTATACAGAAAAGTTTCTAATCTTCAACAAAAACTTCAACTATAGTGAAAGTGCTTATTGTGCCTCTCACCAACTGTCCCTGAGGACTTGCGGGTGCACTGAGCCAGTAAGCCTCGGTGCCATCTGCGAGGGAACTGTGGAACTGCGTGGTGTCCACGCCCAGGAAAGGGGACAGGGTGATGGAAATGTTAAGAAGCTTGACAAGTGGGAGGTCCCTGGTCAGTCTCTCGGACATCCCCCTTTTCCTGCTCTTGAGGTAGTCATGGTCCTGCACACATTACATTATAAGACGGGCGTAAAGGTGAACATATGATTAGTGCTAGTGGTTAAGTTGTAGGACGCAACATCATCAGAACTTAAAACTATGAATAAATAGATAAATAAAACCTTTCCCGTAATCATAAATCATAAATCAATCAGAAAAGCCAGTCTATAAAAGTAAGTTTTAAGTAGCTGGATGGATAATCCTCACAGTACAGTCAAAGTGAGAGTTCAGATTCCACAACAGTGGAACAAAACTTCTTAAGAACACATGGTTTGTCCCCAGAAGGTGAAACGGGGGTGGAAAAAATGGATAGATAAACTTTTTATGTCATTTTAAACCCACATGTGAGATTTTTCAGAACAATGGAAACCTACACAAAAAATGCATTACATGCAATGGATAAATCATACTTCAGTCTCTTAAAAGCTGCCTAACATTTTAGAAGTAATGTTAACACTATTACCAAAAAAGTTAACATGGCAGGTAATGGAAAGTTTTGAAGGTGACATTTATCAGTGAGAGGTAAATGTTGCTAAATATATTTTGGTTGAAGGATGAACAGGGTTTCCCTTAATATCAGAAAAACCTTTTACATTCAAATGGTTACTTCCCACATATCAACACTCACAGTCAGAGTTAAGATCCAGATGAAATCAGACTATAACTACTTATAACGCTTTTACTAAACAGTTAAAAAATGTCTGATACATACAGCTGTCAGCACTAAATACTTGAACCTGTTTGTTTCATTGTAAACAGTATGTTTTGTATTTCTTTTCATAGGCTGTAAGTCTTGTGTCTTTTATGGTTGTTCTTAACAGTGTGTGTCTTATATTTGTCACTTGTAAGTAGACTTGGACTACAGATGAAAAATAGCCTTTTGGCTTATTCTGTCTTTTTTACTCTTGTTTGTTCATGTGTTTTATGAAATTGCATTGTCCCCTTATAAATAAATAATTTAAAAAACAACAAAAAAAGCAAAACAAGGATCTTTGACACAAAGTGTCAAAGAGGCTTTTCTAGGTGCATTTTCTTCTAATTTCTCATACAATCTAACAGCTGCTGCACTCTCTTATTTATTTATTTTTTTAATGTGACTTTTCAGCGCTCTTAAGTTCCACTTACAGAAACACTTTTAGCTTGTGACCTGTTTAGAGCCTCTCATGAGTCTCTCAGCGCACATACTGTATCTACAACTACATTGGCTGCAATGTGACAGGAGCCACACATCACCTACTATTTGTTTGGACTTTAAACTTGGCGACAGCTTATGGTACTATTAAGAGTAGGTTGCTCAGTTATCATAAAACATAATCCAAATTTCATCCTGGAAAATCTTATAAATATTTTCATGCTATAAAAAACACTTTTTAACAGAATCCTTGACTAACAATTCAAAATCATGTGCATTTTGGCCTTGTATGAATGCTATAACTCTAAAACACTAATGTTGTACTGTGGATGGAAATTATTTTCTTACTACACTGCATGTATAAAATGAAAACACATTAGTACTGACATTGGACAATGCATTCCACAAAGTGGTTTATAATTTTCTCTGTCTGTCAAAGTGGAGTGGATATATGCACACAATCATGTTAGTGCATACCATTTCAGAGAGGAGGGTGGTGGAATGTTCATTGAGGCTGATGACTCCCTCCCCAAGCTGGTGTCTCTTTAGACGGTTTGAGAAGATTCTCAGCTCCCTCTCCAGCTTCGGCCCTGAATCCACCGTAGTGAGCAGCTTCCAGAATGGAAGCCTGTGGGATACACACAGAAAGACTTTCTTTTCCAATAAAATATAACAAAGGACAATTTCTTTCTCTCAAATTTGCTCAGTACATTTGTTAACATTTGCTTGAACGAGAGCTTAGTAATATAGTCCATTCACCTCACAGGTAAGATGTATATGCTGACTAAAGAGTGTGATTAAAGCATAGCGTTTGGCCAGGGACTAAAGTGAATAAAAGACAACACGTAAATGTTTATTTTATAGCAGCATATATATATTTTTTTAAGATTTTTTTTTTGCCTTTATTTGATTAGACAGAAGACAGACAGGAAACAGGGTGAGAGAGAGAGGAATGACCTGAGCGAGAATCAAACCCGAGTATATGGTCCACGCTCTACCAGGTGAGCTACCAAAGTGCCCCATAACATACCTTTTTTAAGACTCACACCCAGTAAAAGACTAGGACTGCAGACCTACGTACATTGGCGTGCCATATCTCACTCTATATCTTGTATGTGTGGAGAGTTGTGGTGTCGCAAGATGTTAATATGCCCCACCATTCAGACTTACATAGTGTTTTGTTAACCCGGTGCACTGCATCTATGAAGTTTCTTTTTTGTGTTAGGGTACCAAGCAAAACGACTCCGAGACTACTCATTTAATAATCTAAAGACTGTATTTTATGTTGAAAAGTTACTTAAAGTAGTTAACTAAAGATAAACAGTATAGAAATACCAACTTTGCATTGCCTTGGAAGAGGACTGGATCAGTTCTGTTTATAATGTCTGGGTCACTTGAGCCTGGAGTCTATCCTAGCTGCTTAGGACTGAGGCGGGGTATATCCTGGCCTGGACAATAGCCAGTAATCACAGGGCTAACACTTAGAAGCATATTCACCGACGAGCAACCGGTCAATTTTACTCACCACAGGAAATTTAGAGTCACTAATTCATATACTATATGATAGAACCTCCAACATGGGACGTCAGCAAAAAACTGCACACGCATTTTGATGACGGAAGTAGCTATCTTCCATGTAGATTTTGTGATCTTCTTTCTTGTTAATTAGGCAACTGAATACCGTGCCATTCACTCTTCTACTTGCTCAATAATACCTTACCGATCTGGTAGCTGGTTTAGATCAGCAAAAGTTAACTTGTGATAATTGATGAATAAACACATGTGTACACTGACAAACTATTGTGGTACTCTATGCTTCTTTCCGTGCCTAGCATAACAAATGAGTACAGTGACTTTTACCTGGTAGACTTTGGCTCAGGTGGATGGATTCTTTTAGCAGTGCAGTGCAGATTTTATTCAAACAAGAGCACCAATATAGTCAGCAATAAGCTAGTACTTATTATATTTTTCCACTTCATCAACCGGCAGCACTGATATGCACTTTTGGTTGTAATCTTAATGTAATAAAACAAACCAGGTTGTTTTCATGTTGGGTAGCTCCCTGTTGTGCTGGTACACTTGTTGCATCACTTCAACGTGGGCAGCTTTCACGTTGTGGGCCACACACACGGTGTACTGTAGAGGCAGACGCTCCATACTAGGCAGTGACTGCAGGCAGAACTGCTCTCCACTGTCCAGCCCCAGTTGAATGGGAATATCAGGGGACACCAACACCGCAACACCTGCACGGAGAACACATAACACTCAAATGTACTACGCACAAGAACAGAAACGAGGAATGATTTGACTTCAAACAGATAAAAGGCAGGCCTTAGAGTAGTAGTGTATACGAGACAGTCCTCAGCAGATTCCACTCATATGACATAGTGCACAGAGTGTTACTGAGACGTGGATGAGTGTGACCCATGGAGTGTTGTGGGAGGTAGAGTGCAGGCTGTGTCAGCTGATATTTCTCCGCTCAAGATGTGAGAAAAAACTCCCTAGGAGGAGATATAGCAGCATCAGGTTGGAGGAGTTTACACAGGGACAAGGAACCATGTTACACTGGACTCTGTGGGTAATGCAATGCACACCAGACTCTTCAATTCATTTCTTTGTCCAATCATTCATTCTCCTTTACATCTGTCTAATTTTCCCAGCTAGTTAATATTTTTACTGTACGTTCACACCACCTCTGAGTCTCACCCTAAAATCATAAGATTATGAGAAGCAGATAATTGTGTCCGCAGATGTATGTGCCCTGTGAGGAATGCCTCTCCCATCTCGGGTTACTCCCAAACCCTATCGTCGCCACTTCTCACCCGTCCTAACTCCCACATTCTCCCTCCCTATGCGCAGCTTTCACTGTACTCCGCTCTGCTGCTATCCACTCTCAGGTGAACATAACCCAATCCCCTACTTCCATTTTCTTTGACCCGTGGGCCCTCAGGTTTAACACAATCTGGGATTTGGAGCTAATCAATGAATGGAACAGATTTCTTTTCCAAAGCTGGCAGACAGTCTAAGAAGCCAAGCTAAGATCTTGGCTCATTTCAGCCCTCACCCTCTCTGGTTTCAATGAGCTTATACAAGTGAGGACCAGGAGCGGACAGGAAAGCCATGCACCATTTTATAATCAGTTTAATAGTTTGGGAGATCAGTTTTTAAATACTGCATAAAGCTTAGCAAAGAGCCTTGTGCGATTCTCATATGTTTGCAACGATAATGTCAAAGAGATACTGGTAACACCTCAGCTGCCTCTCACAAGGTATTGGGTCACCACTAAACTGCCTGAGGTGTATTCAAGCAGACAAGATAAAAGCTGGTTTTAGTTGGATGATAGACAATGTATTGGAGCCACATGAATGAAAACAGAGGAATAAAAGTAGCTCAGATGTTGCTCTACTGTGTCATGGAGTAGAAAGTGGTGAAGAGAATAATAAGTTAATGGAGAAATGGGAGTGGAAATAGAGGTGAGTATACCAGACATCGAGCAGCCTCGGAGAAGGATGTGCGCATACAAACAGTCAAAGTGCACACACGGCGGAAAGTGTGTGCATTCAGTTATATTTCATATATAGCTGAATTTATATTTCATTTTTATGGGTACTTGTGCAAGACCTCAAGCAAACTGGTTCCAAAGAGTTGGACTGCGCACACAGAAAACTGTCTTAAAGAATACTTGGACCTACTTCAAGTTAATAAAACAAATTACATTTAATCAACACACATCAAGGTCAAGGTTTCAGTAACACAATGCATTTCATTATTGGAGCTGCGCATTACTGCAGTAAAATTATTCTATTCACTTTTTGGAATATAGGAACACTAGAGTAAAAAAATAAATAAATAAATAAATAGCCTATATCTTACTTTAGCCTTAAACTAATACTACTTTATTTAAACTCAATTACTTAAATTGAACTTCAGTTAAATAAAGTAAATGTTTTTTCTTAAATCCAAATTATACATACATTGTCAGGAACTCGGGTCTATATTAGAAGGATAATTTAAAGCACTTAATAATTTCCTGTATATAATTTTTTACAAAATTGTTGATGCAGATCCACTTAAAGAACTTTACACATTGTCTAGAAACAAATTAGTTTATAACTCTAGCTTAATACAAAATATTCAGGTGGAGCACTGGAGCTCAGTTTTTATTTAATAATTTTTTTAACAAACAGTAAAGCAGGTTGGAGACTGTGAGTTACAGCCAATGTGGGGTGCGCAAGAGTAAAAGGGGAAGCTAAAGGGGGACCCTATTTTTAGAACAATTCCTTAAACACTTCAAGCTTCTGCAGAATATTTTCCACTCACTCTGAAATGAAAAGTTAAACGCCTGACCGTATCCTCTCATCTTCAAAGCTGCACACACAGAGGCCGAGGTAAAAAGAAAATAAAAATGAATGGACTTTATTGGCCAGATCTGATTGATTCCTGCCACATAGCCCACCGCACGAATCAAACGACCAACACACACAGTCTGAAGGAACTGAAGACTTACAAGGAAAACACTGCCAGACTTAAAAGACTGTTTAGTAGCTACACTTCCTCTGAGGGGTGTGCATGGTGGGAGTTCGAAGGTGATAGCGGAGCTGACCCCTTGTTCCTTCTGAAGGGGTCAGGGAGGTTTTAACGTACGTCTAAGAAACAGTGCCTCCCTACTGCTGCGAAACACACGGGCAGCTTCTTTTACCTGTCATATCGGAGGGATTATTTACAACACCTGCGCATGCTCACAGACAGGGCTGGCTTATAAAAGTGAGCGTTGTGAGTGTGCACTCGTGTCTGACTGGGAGCGTGAGACGTGTATTTCCTTAACAATGGAAACTTACATTCTGTGCCCAACCTCAAGAAATTGATGGCCGCAAAACTGGGGTCCTGCCACGGTTGTAAATTTCCAATCCCACTTATTGAAAAAAAAAAAAGAAACACTAACTTTCTCTGCTCTGTTTCTATCATAAATCAGTTTGAATGTTTCAAGTGCAAGACTGTTTGTTCTGTACAAACTTTACAAGCGCAGAAAGTGTCCTCTCATTGAACACGTCATATCATTTTCCTGGCAATTAACTTATCCTTAACAATGGCTTTTGTCTGTTGCCATTTTCCTGCTGTTTCCAATGGAAAGAAGAAAGTAGGAAATGGACTGTGGAAAATGTTGTATGAGATGATTTTTCATACAGTCATCTCATACAGGAGATGACAACATGCTCTTAACAAAGCTCCTGTTGGCTAAGTGAGTCATACTCCAAGTGTTTCACCTCTTGCTTGTTGAGCTTATGGAGCAGCTGCCCAAGGACCTCGTGCTGACCTTTTGAGTAACACAACGTTTTGGCTTGCCCCTTCAACCTTTACATTAAATTCATTTGAGCTCTTGTAGATTCATTCTGTAAAATATTGTAGTATGCGGGTAAATAAAATGGACTATGGACTAATACTATGTTTTCAGGCATGTATTGTCAGATCAAAATAACGCTAATGGCATATGACAGTCCTTAGACCTTTGGGCTGTTAAAAAGAAAATATAAACTAAACTATCTCATCTCTGCACTTTACTCAGATGTTTATATCCTCACAGTTTATACATGTAATGTTTAAATTATTTATCTTTTTTTACAGACTCTCCAAATAAAGTAAATGTGTGTCTATCCTGGAAAAATAAACAATCCAAGCATTTATAGTACCTAGTCAAAGTTCTATCACTTCCTGTTTCTGTTCCCGAACCTCCCAGAGTGGACAAACTGAGCACTGCTGGAGGAGAAGCACAATCATTCATTTTCCTAAGTGAAATTACCATTACAAGCGTTTCCAGATCACAGACAACAGCATGTGCACATGCACTTGGGAGTGTGGTGTGGAACTGCAGCCTGCACAATAATAATAATAATAACAATAATAATAATAATAATAATAATAATAATAATAATAATAATAATAATAATAATAATAATAATAATAATAATACATTTTATTTATAATGCACTTTTCATTCCAGAGAATCTCAAAGTGCTACATGGAAAAAGAATAAAAGCAAGTAAAACTACAGAATAATAAATATAAAAGTTTTCAGTTGTGCTTTAAAAAGAGGCAGGCTCTGTACTGCTCTCAGCTCAATGGGGAGGTGGTCCCAGAGCCGCGGTGCAGCCGAGCAGAAAGCTCGGTCCCTCATGGTACGGAGCTCGGTGGTGGGGACCTGAAGAAGCTGATGATCTGAGGGTGCGGGGAGGATTGCACAGTGATGAGTTCTTGTTGATATGGAAGTGCATGTCCGGTGATGCATTTACGTGTGAGCAGGAGGATTTTGTAGTTATTCCAGGATGAAACAGGGAGCCAGTGCAGTGTAGAATGGGGGATATCATGTGATCATATTTATGGACTCTCATTAGGACTCTGTTCTGGATGTATTGTAGCTTCTGGATATTTCTGCCAGAAATCCCAATAAAGAGTCCATTGCAGTAGTCCAGGCTGGTGGAGATAAAGGCATGGTTTCTCTGCATCTGGACGAGTTTGGAGATGTTTCGAAGGTGGTGGAAGGAGGTCTTGCAGATAAGTCACATAGGTTTGTGACTGAGGGGGAGAGAGACCTGGCCGTCAAAGGTGAGCTGGAATATGAGGGCCAACAAGTAGTGCCAACAAATAGTGGCTCGGGTTTACTGGAGTTCAGCTGGAGGAAGTTGCTGTTCATCTATGCCTTTATCTCCTCAAGATGTTGGCAAAAAGCAGATATCAACCTTTAGAATCATTATCTATTTCACAGGAGCTCACATCTAAAGGAGTTAAAGGAGAAGCGACTAAAGACATTCTGTTTACTATAGACACTGACCAGTCAATAATATGGGTTAGTTTTGTCTGTTTTGTAACAAACATGGAAATAAATATATATATATATATATATATATATATATACGAAGGTCTATTGTTCACATTTGGTTGGATAAGAAGTGAGAGCTAATAAATCATTTTTCTTTTACAGAGGGTGAAAAGACCAGCTGCAGGTTAAGTGGATTTCCCTCTGCAGTGGTCAATAGGTCTAGGTTAAGTTTATGGTCAGTGTTTGATTTACCGGTATAGTAAATCAGTCTGTGACAAAACCTGCCTACCTTTTAAGTATATGTTCCTCTTTTTGTGGTTACCCTATTCTTACATTGACCATATACTGTACGTCTTTTCTTTTATTAATAAATGGGTTATTTTCTGCAATAAAAACTCTGTGCAGGTTACATACTTTTTCATCTCTATCTTTCTGTTGTGCTTGGCTGCTTCCCTCTAAGAAACCCAACAACAAACGAGCAGTAAAAGCATTTGTTCTTAAATGGAAAGATTGAGTCAGCGATAGGTTAATGAGCGAGTCTTCAAATTTTTGGTAGTGAATTATTGAAATCTAATGTTTTACTTCACAGAGTTAAGGAGCAGCTCTGGGGAGACGCAGAAGAATTAATGCAAGGTCACAGCAATAACAGTTTAAGTTATGGCTGCAGCTCGTTGTAATAACAAACACGAGCTCAATCCTTATTTGTAAGGAGTCAAGGATATGACTATGTGAGCCAGGTAATCTGTTTTGTTGAAGTACACTTGATGTGAACATGATGTAAGAGTGCATTTCATACTGTGTCATTGTACATGCAATAAATATGAACTTCAATGAACGCAAAAGAGACTTTATTATGTGTTGAAGCAAGTGAGGCTCATTATTTATATAAGTATAAAAAAATATATGAGTTATTCTATTTTCAACACAGTTAAGTGTCCCACAGTTTCTGCTAAATAATGAGAGCTCCAAAAGGCAAAAGCTCAAAAATGCTTGATTTTAGAGCTGCCATCTTGTAACAAATGAATCCAAAAAATTTGAAAACTCTGCCAATTGGAAGAATTAGAATCCAACAGCCTATCTTTGATCCGGGTATATTTCAGAAGAAATGAAAAAAAAACAAATTGCACTGCTAACTCTGGAAACGTTCATTTACAACCTTTGTCTAGAATGACTAGGATCCTGCCTTTCGGAGTCTGGTCCTTTCAAACCAAAACCGGTCCTGTGTTGCTCCAGATGAACTGTTACTCTTTGTAACAGTCCCATCAACTGAGTCCCATCTTTGAATCCAATAAGACACAATAGCTCCCTGCTGTTTATCCAGTGCAAATAGTCTGCTGACAGAGTGACTTATTCCATACATGTATTCAAAACATATTTCTCATTTGCGGTCGGAAATCCTACATAAACATTCTAAAAACCTCAGATAATGTAGATGTGGGGATAATTTGTAGGATTGCGTGTGTCAGAGACAGTCTTCTAGAATTGGAAAAGCTAGAAGTGGCCTCAGTGATATTCAATCTGTTCTTAGTAGCTCAGTTGTTTTTGTATGGATGAAGACAGGTGGAGCTATGACAGGTTCCTCCAGTTGGCTTTACTCTTAAATGTCACCCCGCTGCACTTCTTCAAGCATAGAAGAGTCTATTTGGACCCAATTTGAAGGCTTTGTTATCAGGTGCAATCATATGTGAGTTGAGCTGTTTGTGTGCTATGTTCTTTCACTAACAGCCACTCTTATTCTTACTAAAGTCCAGCCTCACATGTACAGTAACGGTCACTGGGTTTACACAGCTGTACAAGCCAAAAAACAAAACAAAGCGGGCAGTTATTTTGGTCTGCAAAATGGCAAATGTCCTGAGGCTTTGCACATTTTCAAAGTGTATTTAATTGATTATTCAATAAAAAAGTCAATTTAACAAATTTCTTTCCATTTGCTCATCAGGTTTTGGAAACATGTAGAAGGCCGACTGGAAGTAGGTAGTGCTGAAAAAACACAGCTGTTTTCTTTTAAGAAGTCATTACATCAAAATGTTTATAATCATTATATTTTTTCAGAGATTTTTTATTAACAGAGGTGTGAGACAATCTCCAGAGTTTTGTGTGTGGTGAACGTACAATGCACTTGATATTTTTGGCTATATAAGCATGTGCGCACCTGGAGCCAACTGAGCTTTGTGCAGAGCAGTAGCCTACTTAGAATAATAATGATGTTGTTGTTAAGGGACATTATTACATTACAAATTAGAAATAACTTCATTATATGCAGTTTTAATGTACATTATCCTGCAAAATGACCCACATTTAGACATCATGCAGGAGCAATGGGATGCAGCCAAAACTAAAAAAAAAATCCAAAATAATATGAATAAATCTTATTTTGGCTTCATAAACATACAAAAAAAAAATCAATTAGTGTCTTATTTAAAGTTCACATTTCCTCATTCATATTAGGTGTTTTTAATTGTAACAATATTATTATTCTCTATGGGCCTCACAAAAAGTTACAAATAATGCTGCTTCACAACCACTGCATCCATTAGCACTGGCTGTGACACAGATACACAAAAAAAGGAAGCTTAGTTAAGCTGCATTTGACCAGATTACGCAACTGAATGATGGAAACAACACACTAAAAAACAAGATTAATTTATAAGAAAAAATACAACTGTCGGGCCTTTAAAACTCTTGAAAGGGAAAAACAAAGACGATTCAGTTCCCAAAATGAAAAGCTGCCAAAGAGTAATGATTAAGCTCCTACTGTCAGGAGTAAAAAGTTATTCTTCCTGGACTGTGAACTTGAAAGAAACAAATCAAGGTAAATATACCTTTAATGCTCCAATAAACATTAAAGCATCAGTGTGCCATGTACATTAAGTGCCTTCAATGGTTACTTGGAAACATTCAAACAGTTGGTCTGTGGGGATGTGATCTCTCTGTGTATTTCTCAGTGCAAAGCTAAACATAAAGCATTACATGGTGCTGATAATTAGTGCCACAGGGTGGAAAAGGGATTGAAGTCAAGTGACTTTCGAATAAAGCTGGCCTTGGTGTTACACAAGGTCCTGAGATGTGCATGAGTGTGACACTGCTAACAAAGGGTGATGTCATGATGTATGTGTTTGTTTACAGCACCTGACAGACCGCTATCAGGCTTCAGCTGGGATCGGCATGTGCTAGCTGCCTCAGAAGATCCGCCATCACATTCTCGCAAAATAATATGGAAATGCAATATTTACAGTACAAACATTGTAACCATAGGAAAACACATTATTCTGTCTTGTATGTTGTGTATGTCTCTGACAGAGCCCATCCAAAAACATTCTGATGCTGCACTATCAATATTAATATATTACAAGCAAGTTTTTGTTTTAAAATGTTAATCCTTTTCATTCACCAACAAGATTAAACCGTTTATGAAACTGTGGTGAGAGTAAAACAGATGGGTGACAGAAAGATGGACACCAATATCACATCACGTGTTATTATGGGCAGCTGCAGAGTTAAGGTACAAGAAATGTAACTGTCAGGTGTTTTACAAACACAGCAAGTCATCGCAATGGCCTTACATTAATGCAATACTTTTCTCCCACACAAGTACACAGATGTATTAACCCCACTGCGTTCCCCATCAGTCACATCTGCTGTCGGCCCGTCACTCCCCTTCACTGCCCACAGCATAAAATCTAACACCCCAGAAATAACCGCATGAGTTATAACGGTCAGCAGGGCCCTCACCCAACCTGCTCTTTTAATAGAAACAAAAGGCAATTACCCCAGTATTGCTAAGGGTTAATTTAAGATGCTAAAGGTGGCTGGCTTTCCTTTGTAGTCTAATCTCAAAATTAATAAACTGACATGCCACAGGCTGAATTAGGTTACACACTATTTGTGGATCCACTGTCCCGTACCAGTTGTGGGACTGGTTTTGGAAGCACACAGACCATTTTTTCTCCACCAAAACACAAGCAAACATGCACGGGAGGGGTCAGGGGATAAGAAAACACAAGCATCCACAGGGCTTCCCTCACGCCCCGGGATTTGCACCACACATCGTATACCCCCGCAGTGTCAGTGTCTCCAGTTACAGCGCACACTGCCTGGTGGCAACACTGGCCTTGTGTCATTTAGACAATTTCCAAATGGTTTTCTTAAGTAAAACTTTGATAAGGACTCCTTTAAACAAGTGAACCAAACACATCAACTTTCAGTGTGTTTTATTGTCATGACGATGAGGTCCTTTTACCTGATGATCCCAGGAAATAGCGCTCGAGGACAGAGCCAAAGCCAGAGGGGTTTCTCCTCAGGTCGCTCACGATGAAAGGTTGCATAGAAGCGTTCTGATCATTGATGGGCCAGGTCTGTCCCTGGACACTGGCACCGCCGTACCACGACACATTGGTCATTGAGAAGCAGTCCTATAAGTACAGGCACAAATAAAGTCCAATAAATTTGGACTTTTTAGACAAAAAAAACAACAACATAACAATTAACAATAAAGCTTTAGTATGATAGTGTAAATTGAATCTAATATTTGTAAATGTTATATGATTTATGGTTAAAGTTAAGGTTCTTAGGTTAAATAAAATGATGATAAATGTTGATTAGACTTGTCAAATGCATGCAGGTTCTGTTTTTCATTTGGGTATTTGGTTAGACATTATGGATATACATTCAATACTTTTGTCTCAATAATGATGTTAAATTTTGAAATAATGTGAGCAGCAGTGCTCACATTGTAAGGAGTTAAGCAAAGAATGTTCCAGTGGAGACAGACTAAGCTCCTAAAACATTTCAGTACCTTTGATAATTAAGCCTGAGGAAAGTACAGTAAGTACTGTGCAGGCGAAAACATAATGAGTTTGACAAAGTAGATATTGTATGAGAAGTGTTCAGCTGGGCTTTGTGAACAGGAGATCACCTGATGTCATTTAACTTGAATTAAGACAAGTGTATTTTTAGCTGTTGTTATTAACTGTTGAAAAAATAAAAAAAATATTAATTTCAAATATTAAATTTTTATACTGTGTATGTTTGAACGTGCGCTATAATGGGGGGATTTTAAATACACATCAAGCAAATAAAAAAACGTTATCAAAGCATTTTGCTCTAACTCAGACTTGCATAAATAAAAAGTAACATATACATAACAAGGTTAGGCTTACTTAACTTGCAGTGAAATAAAAATTTGCACCCTTTTAAGTTCTATCCAGAGACAGGTTGTTTGTGAAATGATGCTACTAAAGAAGTCCTATTAGTTGATATCTACTAATGCACAGCGCGCCGTAGACTGACTCCCACTTACCTTGAGCTCCACATGACAGTGCACCGGCATCCAGCTCATGCTGTAGCACTCGCTCTCAATCTCCTCGTTAACTTCCAGCGAGATCTTCACCTCCGCAACCGAGTCCCACGTGTAGCAGAACTCGGTCTTATTGAGCCAACAAAGATTCCTCACGAACGGAACCTCGACGTCCGGGCTCCCAACGTTCCCCACGTCTATCTCCACGTAGGTCTTGTCCTCTGTCAGGGTCTGAATGACCAGCGAGTGGGTCCTCCTTTCCCAGATGAGTCCGCTAAAACTGCCCCGGAGGATCCAGTTCTTGTTGGGCTGGTCCACCACTTGCCAGTATATGATCCCGATGGTCATCACGAAAAAGACGGCCACACCGAGGCAGGCTATTGCTCCCTTCCAGGTCTCGTTCATCTCCTTCAATCCCGTTTCCCATGTTACCTCTGGGATGGGGCTAGGGTTCCTATTTCGAGCGTGGGGCATGTTGCCTTTGAGATCAGCAAAGAATCACAAAACACAAAAAAACTTTGCAGAAACCAGTCGCTTCATCATCATCATCATCATGCCATGATAGTGTTTTTCATGGTGAGGCTATAAAGGATAAAGCAGCCTACTCTTTATCTTTACACCGTTTCAACTGTTGGCTCTTTTTGCGCAATAGTGCCAGTGACCTGTCATGTGAAAAGGCTGTGAGAAATAACCAAAAGCCCAAGCAGGCAAATTACACAGTATGAATGAATAGATGACTTACCACATACTGCTGCTGTTTGGAAAGAATTGGGTTTGTATATTGCATTGGCTGCAGTGAGCTCGTGAGCAGCCCCAAAGCCGGGTTTGGCAGCAATGCCTACGAATAGCTCCTATGAGACCGTCTTGCTTGCCCTGCACTTTCTGACGTAACGCCGGGCTAATTCTTCACAGGGAAAGGTAGAGAGAGAAGGAAGAAGGGGATTGGGAGGGTTTAAGGGCAAAGTACCCCACACACACACACACCTCCCACCCACCCCCAGACAGTGCATAATCATAGCTCTGCATGCGCTGTGGGTGCGTAAAGACCGTGGACACTTCTCATCTGAGTCAGCAGCGTCAGATGGGCACCTTGCGATTAAGATGCTGCCATGAATGATTTACAAGTAAGATACTGGTCGTTAGAACACGCATTTATAGCATCAGGTTTGTTTGGATATGCAACTGGAAGATAGCTGTGCGAAGTAAGAGCATCAGGTCCTAATTTGTAGTCATAAATAATGAATTCTGAACGTACAGTATATACTGTATCTACAAATGTTAGCATATAGAATAGAGCTCAATAAAGCTCTATATAAGTTTGTAATAGTAAATGACACATTGAAATGAGTAAGGAGACTCCATTTATGGTGTCATTGCTTAAAATATTTTTTACTGTATTTAAAGCAACACTGTGTACATTGTTTAGATTTGCACCAGTAAAGGTCTCTGTCTACAACTACTCTGCTGCAAACACATATGGGACTGTCCCAACATGTAACATTTGACTAGTCACAAGATATAAGTAATGTGGCCCATCTCTGTTACATAGTGGAGTATATGGCACAATGTGGGTACAATGTGTTTTGAAAGAGGGGTTCTTCTCTCTGTTCAGTCACTGAACCTCAACATGACTTTTTGCAAATATTTATTAAAATATTAAAATAATATAATTAAAATATTAATTATTTGTATTATTATATATTATCACCAGCTCCAGGTGCATTACACATGAGGTGTTATGAGCTTTTGTGACTTGTGTAGTGAGCAGGGGACCCTCGAGGGCAGGGAATGTTGTTTATGAGCAGTTTAAGGGGAAGCAGGTGCTTGTGTGATTGGTTGAAAGTGGCTTTCAATGCATTTACTCTGTCAGCATCCATTTCGTCTGTAATCATAACCTCTCCACAATGTCCCACAAATAATACTGATTATTAATGATAAACGTAAATGCATAATACAAAGCCTCCATGAGCATACATTAACAGTGTGTTCAGCCCATGATAATTGAGTGTGCATTTCAAAACACTTTATGGTTGCATTAGTAACAACAATTTTATAAAAGCCAGAAATAAGATGAGAGGCTTGAACATTGTTATGGTTGTAGATCTTTTGCTGGGCTGTACACCAGATATCCCAAAAGTGTTGGCTGACATACCTTGAAGATCAGTTGCTCCTGTCCCTGTTTATGCATGTCAGCCCCCACCAATCCATTGAATAGCTCTGGCAGGGAGAGAGAAACTGGATAAGGCTGTGGGAACCTGTGAGAGACCTCTACCTAATCGACCCACTCAAGTGCACATGATTTCAAAATCTCCGTAAATTGGTGTGTCTTTGAAACATCTTTTCTTTTTGCTATAATCTAATGAGAGCGACAACTCAATTCAATTGTTAAATCAACTGTCTATTCCTGACGATTTAGATTGAATGAATAAAAAGCACATTTTAGGAACAAAAACAAGCAAAATAAATATTCTAATTTACAGGTTCACTTGTTGCATTGTACACCATTTCTGCTTACGTATGCAGAAATAAACAAAGGGTGTGTCTCCATTAATCAAACATCTAAATCTCAAGCAGCCAGGCTCCTGGGTCAGAGTTCAGGCTAATGACATCAACGGAACATCCAGGGGGGAGGGCCTAAATTTACACACCATCCACATTGCCCCCAACTCCATCCCTTCTGTCTATTAATAGACAGAGGACTACGGTGTGGCATGCACCAGTCCCCTCTAAGAGTGTTAACACCGGACGAGAAAAAACAGGAATCTGACCTGAATTGGCCACTACCGCTGAAGACTCATTTAGCGTTGATAGCAAGGGGGCAGGGGTTTAATTAGGTGTGTGCAAGAGAGCTAATGGTTTATGTTTGTCAAGTATCTCTATGGTTTTATTTAGGTTGGATGAACATAATAATGTAACATAGAAAAAGCAGTGGAAATATTGTTTTGCTGGAAAAGGGATGTTGGATGTCATGTAGCATTATCTGCATCATTCAGTTCACAAAACTGAAGGCATGAAGTAATTTGTTCAGTGAACCTCAACTGAAGCTTACAGACTTGTCTCTAACACATCTGTTACAGATTGAAAAAGCGGACAAAAATCATTTTATATTTAGTATAAATATTATTATAATTGTGTTTATTGATAAACATGCTTTAACCCAGGCTGTAACACATAGTATTGTAGTTATACTGTATATGTTTTATGACACAAGAATCTGGGTTGTTGCCTGTTATTGGTTTGGTAAGTCATACTATTTAACTTTTTTTTTTTTAAACTGCCACTTCAACATATTCAACATATGAGGATTGTTTGTATCTCATACAAGGTTAAAATGGCTTTGACGGAAAACACTACAACTTTGCACTTGGTTACATGCAGAACTATTCACTTGAACTGACAAACTTTTCCATTTTCATGTCTGGATCTTCAATTTACCATTTCCTTCTTTTCTTCTTTGGATATTCAATACCAAAACATCTCCTCTGGCTGCATAAGAATCAAAAGGGGAAAGTTTCCATGTGGCCCCAGCGCCTGCTCTTGGCGGGACAGTCCTACCGTAGACTGAACTGTTCCATTTATCTACCTCTGCTGTAAGAGGACTGCATCAATCTACTCTCTCTGCTTCACTTTCTTCTGTTGTGGTGTGTCACACATTGTTAGTTTCCAATGCCCCAGACGTGACCCCCCATTCCCACACCCTCCTCATTACTTTCCATATGGGTGGACATTTATGTGCTAGATAAAGGTGTTTGAAAAATAAAATGAAGTCCTTAATGTTAATATTACAGCCATCTGCCATCACCGCACTGCATGTATAAAACTTTGTAGACCAAGCAGTTAAAGTACAAAAATACACATGCTTTCTTTTGGCTCAGTCAATAAAGCCTAGTTTGTATTCTTTCAGCTAAATTGTAATTTTAAGTTAAATTAGAACTAGTATGTTTGCACAGATATTGCAATAGATAATATAATATGCCTGATAATAAACAGGCATCTATATAATATAATATCTATAAAGGGCAGAGATTAAACCTTTGGCTGGAGCATGCACTGGTGCATGCTGCTGGTCCCCTTCACTGATGAAGCTGTCCTGGAGCACTCAACACAACTTGAAACTGGCACCCAGAAGTATTGAGGGCTTCTACTGCTACTGCTTTTGCTGTATGTGATGACATTAATGATCAACTGGTAGAATATGATTAAGCAGAAAAATAACCCTAACCCCGAAAAATGTATCTTCTTACATTGACCTATGAGCTGGTGCTGGATAAGAGGCAGCCACCATGCAGTGATAAACAATCTACTACTTTATACATGTTCCTGGCACTATTTGCACAATATGCTGTTCTAATAAATGTTTAACAAGTTTTAAAGCAAATGGGATTTATAATAAATTATTTATTTTATTGATCAATGCTCTTAATTATGAAACAACGGATTCATATGTGCCCATGGTTTTCAAGTTTTCAGATTTAACTGTTAAGGCAAAAATACATTAAGGAACATTTTTTAGTGTTTAGTGCATTATAATTTGCCTTCACATATGCAGACACACAGATGGAAACATCCCTCTCTGGCAGAGTGTGTGCTGTCCATGTAGGCCATTTTCTGCCACTGCTAGGTCTGAACCAGCAACCAGCCGAGCCTGGAGCTCATGTTCCACTTAGGGGGCTTTCAGTCTTTCTTACCACCTTCTTAGCCACCGTGAGGTCAACAAAGAAGCAATGTCCAGGAAAAATGGCATGAAGGCTCCCTCTGCTGCTTTCTTGACGAATGTAAGTTTAGCCAATAGGCCTGCCAAAAGTATTCTTCAATAACAAAAAAGTCCTTTCAATAAAAAAATAAAAAAATATATATATATATATATATATATATATATATATATATATATATATATATTATAAATATATATTATATATATAATATAACAGCATATTTGCCATTAATCGAGTAGGCTATTTTTCAATTATAACCTAGTCTACTGACAAAATGCCCTAATTATGATGCTGCCGATTCACCTATTGTAAGGACTAAACACTTAACAGTGTAACCTATTGATTATTTACATTATTTTTGTCAATAATATAGAAACCCATAACTGTAAGCCATATTCCACCAGTCTAATAATGAATCTTTTTAAGGGCAAATACCAACCCAGAGCGCATGTGCAAAATAACCGGAAGTACATTCGTGCACATGTAGCGATTGTCAACCTTGAAAATACAAAACAATCGGGAGTTCATGTTGTGAAAAAGCCCTTCGAAGATGCCAGTGAGTAGATTACTGTAAGTATAAAGCTTTCCTTCTACAGCTATATGATTCATTGGGTGTGTATCTATCATCAGGTGGTAACGCTTTATTTTTCTTTGGCGAGTAGGCTCACCAAGCTAATGTGTTAGCAGCCTTAAAGTCAGTCCAGGGATGCTTTGATATCCCATCGTTATCTTCTTGTTGCTTTAATTTAGTCCTATGAATATTTGACACGGCATGCTATAAATTATAATCCTTATTTGGTGTTCAAACTGTGATGATAACCTGTTCAGGTGTCGCATAAATAAATACATTTTTGTTAATGCATGCTAATTAGAATTTAGTTAATTGCAGTATGTCTTGCATGAACTATTGCTAAAATCTATTCGCCTTTATTATTATATCCTTTATTTAACCAGGTGAAAACCTCTTTGAGATTAAAAAATCTATTTTCCAAGAGTGACCTGGCCAAGACGTTTCAGACAAATACAAGACATTATTAAACACACAAAAAACTATATTTACAATCAAAAGTTACAAAATCAAAGTCAATCTGTGCAAGTTTAAAAACCGTTAAAACATGCTCATGCTTCTTTAGAATAGATTTCAATTCTCCCAAAGTCACAAGTTCAGATAGATTTAAGTCCATTTGCAATTCATTCCATGCACAGAGGGCAGCATACAGAAATGCTGCCTTACCCAACTCTGTTCTGACTCTGGGAACCACCGTCAGTATGTTCTTCTGAGAACGCAGAGCATACTGTTGTTGGTTTTTATGCATGTATGTGCAGAGGTAAGAATACATTTATAAATGAAAGTCAGCAAATGAGACCATCTGCAAAGAAAAACAGAGAAACGGAAATTGTTTCTAAAAAGAAAACTGAGCTTTAGCTTCAGTTTACGTACAAGATGCTCAATATGTTGTTTGAAGGACAGATATTCATCAATAACAAAGCCTATATACTTGTAAGATTATGTTGAATGTTTTTATTTTAGGGAGCTGAGAGGGAAGCCGTTTTCTATTTGCGAAGACCATAACTTTAGATTTGTCTGCATTTACACACGTGGACAAAAATGTTGGTACCCTTCGGTCAATGAAAGAAAAACTCACAATGGTCACAGAAAAAACTTTATTCTGACAAAAGTAATAATAAATACAAATTATATGAATGTTAACTAATGAAAGTCAGACATTGCTTTTCAACCATGCTTCAACGGAATTATTTTAAAAAAATAAACTCATGGAACAGGCCTAGACAAAATTGATGGTACCCCTAGAAAAGACTGTAAATAATGTGACCAAATGGACATGTTAATTCCATTTGGACATGTTAATAATTAGCATCACAGGTGTGTACAATCTTGTAATCAGTCAGTGGGCCTATTTATAGGGCTTCAGGTAGTCACTGTGTTGTCTGGTGACATGGTGTGGCCCACACTCAACATGGACCAGAGGAAGCGAAGGAAAGAGTTGTCGCAGGAGAATAGAAAGAAAATTATAGACAAGCATGATAAAGGTAAAGGCTATAAGACCATCTCCAAGCAGCTAGATGTTCCTGTGACTACAGTTGCACATATTATTCAGAAATTTAAGATCCATGGGACTGTAGCCAACCTCCCTGGATGTGGCCGCAGGAGGAAAATTGATGACAAATCAAAGAGACGGATAATCCGAATGGTAACAAAAGAGCTCAGAAAGACTTCTAAAGAGATCCAAGGTGAACTCCATGCTCAAGGAACATCAGTGTCAGATCGCACCATCCGTCGTTGTTTGAGCCAAAGTGGACTACATGGGAGACGACCAAGGAGGACACCATTGTTGAAAACAAATCATAAAAAGCTAGACTGGAATATGCCAAACTACATGTTGACAAGCCACAAAGCTTCTGGGAGAATGTCCTATGGACAGATGAGACAAAAATGGAACTTTTGCCAAGGCACATCAGCTCTATGTTCACAGACGGAAAAATGAAGCATATCAAGAAAAGAACACTGTCCCTACTGTCAAACATGGAGGAGGCTCTGTTATGTTCTGGGGCTGCTTTGCTGCATCTGGCACAGGGTGTCTTGAATCTGTGCAGGGTACAATGAAATCTGAAGTCTATCAAGGGATTCTAGAGAGAAATGTGCTGGCCAGTGTCAGACAGCTTGGTCTCAGTCGCAGGTCATGGGTCTTGCAACAGGACAATGACCCAAAACACAGCAAAAACACCCAAGAATGGTTAAGAGGAAAACATTGGACTATTCTAAAGTGGCCTTCTATGAGCCCTGACCTCAATCCTATTGAGCATCTTTGGAAGGAGCTGAAACATGCCGTCTGGAAAAGACACCCTTCAAACTGGAAACAACAGGAGCAGTTTGCTCATGAGGAGTGGGCCAAAATACCTGCTGAGAGGTGCAGAGGTCTCATTGACAGTTACAGGAGTCGTCTGATTGCAGTGATAGCCTCAAAAGGTTGTGCAACAAAATATTAAGTTAGGGGTACCAACAATTTTGTCTAGGCCTGTTCCATGAGTTTAATTTTTTAAAAATAATTACGTTGAAGCATGGTTGAAAAGCAATGTCTGACTTTCATTGGTTAACATTCATACATTTTTTATTACTTTTGTCAGAGTAAAGTTTTTTCTGTGAGTTTTTCTTTCATTGACCGAAGGGTACCAACAATTTTGTCCACGTGTGTAACACTAGCCTCAGCTGATTTAGATGAGACTATTTCAAAATTCATATTTATCCAATTAATGGTTTCTCCATACATTAAAGTTTCAGGGTTCTCGGTGCTCTTGCACACTGATTTGAGACATTTTGAGAGCACATAAGCAACCATTGTCAAAATTAAAATAAACTGAACAAACAAGGATATTTACAGTATGTGAACTTGATTAATACTCACAAAAGGACATCAATGGAAAAAGAGTACTTTACTGCTAGATTGCCGTATGTAAACTTATATATTATATACTGCAGCAGTGTCAATAACATTCTTCTCAACATGTGTCTTCTTCTGCACAAATCCCTCTTGCAGATAACCTCACCTATAGTGGCCCCTTTATTACACATTCTGAGTTGATGCCAAAAAAGCGTCTGAAAAACACTAATATATTTCAGAGTTGTTTTATATTTTGGTAATATAAAACCAAAAAATGGCAAATTTGGCTGACAGAACGAAACAGATGATCTAACAAACAATAACATAATTTATGCGAGCACCCTGGATTGCTCTAATAACAAAAATTGGATGGTTACTCCGTCATCCTGCCTAAAACTTTGAGTAAACAAATATAAATGTGTGCAGAGGCTGTATCTTAAATTTAAACACACTTGACTGAAGTTTGTAAATATTCACTGCAAAGTCTGTTTACCCTTAAAATGCCTTTGGTAGAAGAGGCTGACAACACAACTCACCTCAGAATGAATTCCATAGTACAGGCCGCCTCCTCTTGAAACTGCGCTGCAGGATGTAGTACAGTGCAAAAAGAGCAGCAAGTTCTGTTGGCTTGATGCCCTCACAGATGACATGACCCTACATGCTGATCCGCCATCATCCAGTCACAAGCTCTGTTCCACCTAAAGAGTAAAATAAGATTAATTTATTAAAGAAAATTGACTTCTATAAAAATGTCGACATGAATGAAGAAACATGGATGAATTCAGACGACGAGTTTTAAATTAATAGATACACTATGACACAGGCAGTTGGGGGCAAGTTGAGGGTCCTCTCCAAATCAGCCACTGTAGCAGATGTCTAAAGGGAAAAAACAAAATGGTTTGTTAGCCATGTAAGATTTTATCAGCTCCTGTCTGAACTCCTCCCGGGTTCCCAGCTACAGCGGGGCAGCTGCTCGGTCTTTGCGGAAAGACCAGACAGAATTCCAGCAGCTAGCCCCTCTGTGCGGAATTTTTCATGGCCATAGTCTACACTCACTCCTTGTGTAGCCAGTTGCTTCAAATTGCAAATCCGCCAGGATTTCATATTAAGTTAATAAACCAAAATGGAAAATGAAATACAACCAAATATTTTATAAAGTGATTTGTAGCAATCGTTAGCCTTCTGGCTACACCGAGAACGAACGTGATTGTGTGTATCGCCATTCTTGAAATAATATATTTTAATAATAGCTTTTGACCAGCATTTATCTTATTACGATCAAAACCCATGTTATTTTAACTTTTAACAATTCTCCCCTAAGATGCTTAAAATTGGTAATAAATAGCCTTAAATTATAACATAAAAAATGCGGGAAAGTGGACAAACTCCTAAATTCCCACATCCTAAGAAAAAACTAACAACAAAAAAAAAAAAATAAATAATATATATATATATATATTATTAAATTGTTATTTCTGCCAAAAGTGCAGCATAGTAACAAATTGCACATGCTATTTGCTAAAGCTAACTTCTAAATTTACTAATTAGCCTGTATTTAACAATAGTATAAAATATGAATAAATATATAAATGTAATGTAATATAAATAATATTACATTAATAAGCAAACACACAGTATACAGTATCACTCCCAGAATGCAACACAATTTAAAGTACTTTACAGTATTTTGGGGAGAAATGCTCAAAAGCCCTTAATGTTTCCCAGAATGCATTTCTATTTTCAGTAAGTTACTGTTTTTAATAGGAGACAGTAGCTACTGTCAAGATTTTGCCGTTTTTTTAAACAGCTATTTTTTAGAAAACCAGCCAACAACAGTGTCAGACAGACCAATTTTATGAAGCCGATTTAACAAGGCGACATGATCGATGGTGTCAAAGGCCTTTGACAAGTCAATTAACAGCTCTGTACAGAACCTTTTTCAATCAAGAGCCTCAATGATATCATTAACTACTTTAACTACAGCACTTATTGTACTGTGTAGTTTTCAGAAACCATATTGATTGTTTGATAAAGTTTCATGAACCTAAATAAATTTTTAAGCTGTTCAACAACAATTTTCTCAAAGACCGTTTGTCAGGATACATAACTTTTGATATTGACCTGTAGTTATCGGCTGAGTCCCCTCATTACAGCAAGGGAAGAACAAAAGCAGACTTCCAGACAACAGGGATAACATTGTTTGAAAGGCTAAAGTTAAAAAGATATGTCAAGGGTTCAGTTGAAAAATGTTTTGATGTTTTAAGAAAAAAAGGATCAAGATTGTCTGGACCTGCAGATTTGTCTGTTTCCAGCTGCTTGAGGGCTTTGTAGACCTCTGCCGCAGTCACTGGTCTGAAAACAAACGAGCCAATGGAGGACGGTAAAGGAGGTGGAGATGAATGCCCTTTTTGTTCAATTAAAGTTTTTGAGATAGGATGCAGTATCTCATATAGACAACACAATGAAACAAAATACAATGAAACAGCAATTTAAGATTTCAGATTTATCTGTAAGAAGATTTTATAACTTTCCAAACGTTCTTTGGGTCATTTAAATTACTTGTAGTTTTAGACAAGTAATATTCAGATTTACTCTTTTTAATAAGGGAAGTGCAGCGATTTCTAAGTTGTCTAAAACTCAGCCAGTCAACCTGAGACTTTGTTTGTCTCGCCTTAGCCCAAGCATCATCTCTTTCTTTTAAAAGTTTAGACAGCTCACAGGAAAACCAGGGATTGTTGTGACCTTTTACTCTAACTATGCAAAAAGGTGCACTTTTGTTAAT
The DNA here is from genome assembly GCA_024416835.2 of Perccottus glenii. Classification (NCBI taxonomy): domain Eukaryota; kingdom Metazoa; phylum Chordata; class Actinopteri; order Gobiiformes; family Odontobutidae; genus Perccottus; species Perccottus glenii. Next base: position 16,982,750 of record CM044563.2, on the reverse strand, counting down.
AATTTCAGACAAAGCATCATAATTTTTCTTTATTAATGCATGGATTTATTGAAACTTAACTACTTTAATGACTACTTGCCAAGCCTTTTATTGTCTAATTATGTGTTAGCTTGAAGATTTTGCCTCTTTCTCTTCAGGTACCCGCTCTATCAGCTGGGCAACCCACAGCTGAGGATCTTCAGACCCAACTGGTTTCTTAAATTGGTGAGACCAGGAAAAGAGCAGCCTCCGGACACTGTCCAGTTTCGCATTTCAATGGAGTAAGTTATTCCTAAACATCCTAAAACTTTCACGATAGGGCTACACCTTTTATTAATATGACCCGCAACACACACTATGTTAGGTACTGTACAGTATGTTGAATTTAAAACCATTAAAACACTTGTCTATTGTTTCCAGTCAATCTCAGACGGAGGTGAGCAGTTAAAAGGCTGACCACATGAAGTGGTTTAAAGAATTAAAACCCGCAGAGTAACAGAATGAGTTGTCTTAATAGATGACTCACACTCACTGTTAAAGTGAGTGTGAGTCTCAGCCCTGTTTTCCTTCTTTTTACATACTCTAAGATTACAGTAAACCTTACCAGTCTGCTGACTGTACAGACAAACGCACATGGAAGTTGTCTGTGAAGGTTCTCAGTCATCTAGGACATCTTGGAAAATCAGAAATCATCTTAGATTTAACCTACGATGCAGACAGAGTGAGTTTCACCCTAGAACAACAAATGCAGCACCTGAATGGAGCAGTGGCACTAACAACTCTGCACCTGAATGGAGCAGTGGCACTAACAACTCTGCACCTGAATGGAGCAGTGACACTAACAACTCTGCACCTGAATGGAGCAGTGGCACTAACAACTCTGCACCTGAATGGAGCAGTGGCACTAACAACTCTGCACCTGAATGGAGCAGTGGCACTAACAACTCTGCACCTGAATGGAGCAGTGACACTAATGACTCTCCTGAGCCTTAACGATTCTCACATCAGGAGTCACACTTCCCTTTCACCTCCATGTCCTGGTGCCTTCTTCCTTTTTTTGAATATTTCCTGGATGACTGAGAACCTCCACAGACGCCATGCATCTAAAGTTGCCATGCATCTAAAGTTGGCTGCAGTTGTTGCATATGGCCACAAGATGGCATGGCAGCTCCAAGAAGAAATTACAGGTGGCAGTCCTGACTCTGCACTGTTCTCCTGGCTGTCTTTGTGAAGTTATTGCAAATGATTTGTGAACGTCTGACATAAACAACCAGGTGGGAGGTGAGGTCAAAAGTGTGCTTGTTAGAAGCTCTGCAGGCTTCAAATACCAGATTACATCGCTCAGGGAAGCCTAATATGAAGTCTTAACATGCACAAGTGAAAGCAAAATGTTCTTGATTGTGGTTTAAATACTACTAGTTTAATCTGTTTAAAACACTACCAAATGACCTGGTAATTTTGTTTATAAATGCTCTTTTAAATCATTTTTGTTAAAGGGCAACTCTGAAGTTTGGTATTGAACAATGAATATTCTCTCTCAAAACCCAACAAAAGCTATCTAGTAGCCGACCAGCAGAAGTGCTGATTTTACATCACCTGCAACCCAGCAAAGATACTCAGTGCCCATTCGTGTGAGAAATGAAATTTCAAACAGATTATCTACATGTCTCTGGTGGGGTTTAGACCATAATCTGTTCATCTAGGTGCCTGGCCTCCCACTCCCACTTCTGCCTGTATCTTTTCCAAACTCCCAGGGTATTTATGTAATGGTGACTTGCAGTCATCACTTTGTGAAGCTGGTAAGTGCTCATGAAGTATTAGGATTGTCGTGTACTATCTTGTCCTTGGAAATGTGTTTGGCTAGTTAATATGCTGTTGGTGTGTTGTGAACATTAATCTTATTTCTTTGTTTTTCTGTATAGTAAGTTGACACTTGCTGACAAACAAATATTCTATGACTCTTACTGCCAGCTTATGGGTGAGCTCATTACAGCATGGAACTGAAGTTCTGTAGGGTAGGCGGTGTCAAGTGTGTGGGTAAGTTGTTGCTAATGAGAAGTAGTAAGTAATAGCAAATAACAAATAGTGACCTTTTGTCTTAAACACCTTGCTGCTACAGTTATTATTGCAGACCAGTCTTGTATCGTTCTGTCTTTTTTTTTTTTTCTTTTTTCTCGGTATCATGCGTTCGTTTTCTGAAGCTGGCTTTCTCTATTCTTGCTCTGTTTCCCACCCAAGGCTTTACTGTTTATTGTGCTTTTCTTTGCAGTGAATCCAAGACCAATCCCTTTTTGGCACTTGTGATTTTAGACACCTGGGCTGTGTTCTCTCATAATTCTCTTTCTACCTGTGAGAGGAGAGCAGTATTTGTTTGTCTTTTTATTGTTCTCAGACCTTTTGTGTAATGTTAGTATTTCCACTCTTGAAGGAACATCATCAAATTTCTAGATTTACACCCACTCAGTCCTCATGTACCCGGCCCCTGGCACGTATGGCGTAGGGCCAGCAGACGCGACAAAGAAAGGAACTCAACACTTTAAACGTAGGGTTAGGTTAGTGAATACTTTCAATGTACACTGTTAATGACAGTTAAACAAAGGCTTCCTGCACTCTTTTAAATACAACACCTCCTTCTTTTTACTATTCTTAAGCTACCTGTTGACTAATGTTCTGATCTGGCACAATCTTTCTGTTAGCTTTTCCCAATTAAAAAACACCCAGCTCTGTTTAAATCAGGGTCATTTTTCATGCTAATTAACCTCAGCTCATGTCATAGGAAGTAATTTATGGAGCTCGTCAAATATTGTAATGAACTCCCTAGTCTTTATGGAGCTGTCTTCCCATAAGGAGTTCAATGACTTCCGATGACCTCTCCTTTGATCTATTTCAGTTATTGTCAAAGCAAAACCTGCATAACAATTAGAATCCTTCACACGCTGCTCTTATACAATCAACCCCTCAACTGTCTCTTCTTTAAGTCTCAGGTTCCACACTGCCTTTCCCACTAAACAAAGTCGGCTATTATGATCTTGATACTTAGTGCTGAGCAACTTCAGTGCCTGTATTGTCTGTGCAGATGGGCGGGTTTAGAGTGTGCACATTTTGGCCCAAACCTGACAATGGAGCAAGCAGACAATGAGAAGCGGCTTTCTTTTGGCTTTCATCTGCGTAGAAAACAGCTCTCCTGTTTCATTCTCACCGCTAAGCCACTTTGACGCAACTTACTTTGATGTTGTGCGTGTGCGTCTATCGCCTTTTAAGAACGGTTTGCACCTATGACATGCAAATAAAGGTGACATGTGACAATAATGACGTGGAGCATGCATTTCACCATTCTCTTTCAGCATTAGAATTTGCAGTTTTGCTAATAATAGTCTGCACTTTGGCATTTCAGGAAAATGTGTTAACCCTAAATCATCTTCAAAAAAGTTGAAAAGGCCACTGTGGTGAGAAAATCTGTTAAACAAAACAAATTCAGTGCCTGTTGATTCATCTGTCTATCTTTAAACAGGAACATGACAACACCGCCCATTCTGTGTATCAAATGTTGTTGATTGAATGATTACTAATTAGCAGTGACTCTTGCTTGGCACTCAGTTTGTACAACAGAGTACACACACCATATTTGAAGCATGACTCATCACGATGAAACTCACCAACCAGATAAACACGGTTGTCAGATTTTTATGGCAGTGGTGTACAGTTGCTTACAACTATGTGGTTTAATGTTAACACTCTGGAACCAGTATATATAGGTGAAAAAGGCCTTGCTCAAATATCAAGACCTATTTATGTTGACGTTACACTAATTCAATTTAAAGTACCACATGGTGAACACAAATGGATGTAGACAGAATGGTCCATTTGTAAGTTGTACCTGTTCAACTCACAGGAACAGAAACGGGCCGTAGCAAGGAGACTGTCTGATAATTGGGCATGTGAAAACACAATTTTAACGTTAACTTAAGACAACTATTAATAATAATAATAATAATAATAATAATAATAATAATTTCATATAGTTTTGATTAATTTATTCTCTACTCTTTATTTGGACACTTCATTGTGGCTGTATAAATAGAAAATCTGCAGTCTTTCAGGAATATCATAGGCCTTTCTGTAGTAATTGTTTTTAGTCTAGAGGCCAACTGACACCAGAAAAACCTTTTGTAAAGTCAAAATGTGTTTTATTCAAGGATCGCTCACAGAGATGTCATTGTGCCCGTTTTAAACCTGCTCAGCAACAACAGACCATAATTGAATCTAATTTATCCCCTGCGTCATTTGATGCCTTTCTAGGTTTTGTGTTTAAAGTTCTTTCATCGTCTTAGGCCAGGAATCTTTGTAGCATGTGTGTGTGCGTATAATTATATACCAGTTGCTGTGGAACGATGCCTTTAGCTTTGGCTGTTTGTGGAGGCAGGTTTTTATTCTTCCTGCGCGTCAGTACAGTGAAAGGTTAGCTTGTATAGTCAGATGGCAGTTTATACTGGGATGACGATCGGATGTTGCCTCCATCACTATTGAAGACACTACACCCTTTGGCTAACTTTAGATCTGAGCCCTGTTTATGTACATGCTTAACTTGACATTTTCTACTCAGCTTTCAGCCCAAGGCTCTTCTCAGACTGGTTTCTATTTCATAGCTAAGATGGGAGTCATACTGTATTTTGACCTGAACTTACTCTGTTTAGAAATAACTGCACCCATTGTTATTGCCAAAGGACTTTTTGCGTAGAGTAGAACTGTCTGTTGAATTGAGATGTATGATATTTTTGGGATTAAGTTAACTATAATTACAGCGGTAAAGGCTATAGGGCTTCAGAAAATGTTTCCTCCATTAATCAGGCTCAGTGTTTCCTCTGCTAATGATTCAGGGAAGTCTCCACTGCCCCAGTCACTTTTGCTCTCTCATCCAGGCCTCTGCTTTCTAGGAAACTGATGCTCACAGGGTAATCACTTTTTTTTTTTTTTTATGCCTTGATCTCAAGTACCCCCGATGACTGCGATATGCAACATTGGGCTCTGGCACACAAAGGGGGAGGTGGGTGCAAATAGAGCAGAAAGGGTTCTGCATGTCACATCTGGGCAAATGCTACATCTCACTTCTCCAGACTGTTTGAAAAGTTACAACTGGGTCTTAAGAAACTTTGATAAGCCTCTCATAATTATTATCAGCAAGTAATAAGGACAGGGTTGTCTGGTGCAGTCTGTTAAGCCCTTGTTGTTGTGATATTGGGCTATACAAAAATAAATGTCTTGTCTTGTCTAATACTCCATCCTCACTCTGTTGGCCCTGGCTCTCACAGAGTACTTATTTCCTTCATCTCCTCTCAAACCAGAGGTTCTTTAATAATATTGAAAACAAAAATGTGGAAAAATTTACTACACGTGTTGTGATTGTTCCTTTTAACACTCTTGACCAAATTAGCAGGTCCAAATGGAAGCTGTAGGTCTGTGTTGGTGTCAGACCTGCCAATGTTCTAGCCTATTACAGTGAAAAGCTATTGTTTGTACTGCATGGAACATAAATGACATCACTCTCAGGTACAAAGAGTCTTTGTTTTCACAGATGAGATTTTCTCATGCAAATGTTTGCCTTTCCCAGTGTTGTCGCACCAACAGTTTAGTTTCTAATAATAATGATGATGATGATTGATGATGACATTAATGATAAAAATGATAAAAAAAATAAAATAAATGTGTGTGTGTATATAAATAAAAATTCTATGAATGTTAACCAATGAAAGTCAGACATTGCTTTTCAACCATGCTTCAACGGAATTATTAAAAAAAAATAAACTCATGGAACAGGCCTAGACAAAATTGTTGGTACCCCTAACGTAATATTTTGTTGCACAACCTTTTGAGGCTATCACTGCAATCAGACGATTTCTGTAAATGTCAATGAGACTCCTGCACCTCTCAGCAGGTATTTTGGCCCACTCCTCATGAGCAAACTGCTCCAGTTGGTTCCGGTTTAAAGGGTGTCTTTTCCAGGCGGCATGTTTCAGCTCCTTCAAAAGATGCTCAATGGGATTGAGGTCAGGGCTCATAGAAGGCCACTTTAGAATAGTCCAATGTTTTCCTCTTAACCATTCTTGGGTGTTTTTTGCTGTGTTTTGGGTCATTGTCCTGTTGCAAGACCCATGACCTGCGACTGAGACCAAGCTGTCTGACACTGGCCAGCACATTTCTCTCTAGAATCCCTTGATAGTCTTCAGATTTCGTTGTACCCTGCACAGATTCAAGACACCCTGTGCCAGATGCAGCAAAGCAGCCCCAGAACATAACTCCTCCATGTTTGACAGTAGGGACAGTGTTCTTTTCTTGATATGCTTCATTTTTCCGTCTGTGAACATAGAGCTGATGTGCCTTTGCAAAAAGTTCCATTATTGTCTCATCTGTCCATAGGACATTCTCCCAGAAGCTTTGTGGCTTGTCAACATGTAGTTTGGCATATTCCAGTCTAGCTTTTTTATGATTTGTTTTCAACAATTGTGTCCTCCTTGGTCGTCTCCCATGTAGTCCACTTTGGCTCAAACAACGACGGATGGTGCGATCTGACACTGATGTTCCTTGAGCATGGAGTTCACCTTGGATCTCTTTAGAAGTCTTTCTGGGCTCTTTTGTTACCATTCGGATTATCCGTCTCTTTGATTTGTCATCAATTTTCCTCCTGTGGCCACGTCCAGGGAGGTTGGCTACAGTCCCATGGATCTTAAATTTCTGAGTAATATGTGCAACTGTAGTCACAGGAACATCTAGCTGCTTGGAGATGGTCTTATAGCCTCTTTCCTTCGCTTCCTCTGGTCCATGTTGAGTGTGGTACACACCAAGTCACCAGACAACACAGTGACTACCTGAAGCCCTATAAATAGGCCCACTGACTGATTACAAGATTGTACACACCTGTGATGCTAATTAGTGCACACACCTTGAATTAACATGTCCACTTGGTCACATTATTTACAGTCTTTTCTAGGGGTACCATCAATTTTGTCCAGGACTGTTCCATGAGTTTATTTTTTTTAATAATTCCGTTGAAGCATGGTTGAAAAGCAATGTCTGACTTTCATTGGTTAACATTCATATAATTTTAATATATTATTACTTTTGTCAGAATAAAGTTTTTTCTGCGACCATTGTGAGTTTTTCTTTCATTGACCGAAGGGTACCAACATTTTTGTCCACGTCTGTATATAGGTGATAGAAAAAAAGCCATATCCAAGGCACTCATCTCAGTCCCCAGCGTCGCCATTAAGCACTTTGTCAGACGCATTTGGGAAGTGCTCTCTACCAGAATAATCCAATTGGCTAGATTGATTAGCAGTTAAAAGCCTTTCTTCCGCTGGTCGGAGCGATCCGCTCCCTGTGCTGCCCTATGGGCTAGCCTCAGCTGCTGTTAGCTTCACTTCCTGTGTAGGGTTTCACTGGGCACAATCAATACACGTAGACTGCTAATTGGATGAGCACTGACACTCACATTTCTCTTTGATGGGCTTTATGGTTCTGAGAAGAAAAGCAAAATATGGGTTTATATGGCCTTTCTGTTACAAAAGGTAATATACCGACATGATTTATGAGAAGTGGAAACTGGCATTATCATGTCTATGTTATTTGTCAGGGTCTGTTGTGGCAGGCAAACATCTTTACTTATTCAATTAGTATTACATGCATTCACTGTCAGAGCACTGCAGCTAAGGCATTGTATACTGCTCGTCCCTATCTCACCTCATCTCTTCTGTCTGTCTCTTGACAGGATGACCAAGTGTGATGTAAAAAATTACCTGGAGAAGATCTATAATGTCCCTGTGGGAGTAGTTCGCACTAGGATTCAGTTTGGTAAGTATCCACTCATCTGCGTAAGCAAGCAGGCATCAACACTGACCATCCAAGAGCAATGTATTGAGCCTATATGTTCACCAACAAAACGTGAACATATAGTTAATTAATTAAATGGTGGATCTTTGTTTACAATAACTTACTTCAAGTACAATTTTGCATTAAATATTGTACTAAATATTGTGTATTCCCATGCACAGTAGGGCTGCAACAGACAGCTAACACCTTTTAAAACACGTAGACAAACCTCTGTTCTAGCCATGTACTCTGCTCTGTAAATTGAATTCATTATACCTTCTTTCTGACATGCAAAACTATCTGGCATTTATTTACTGGTTAGGCCTCTTTGGGCCATATCTTCTCTATCAAAAACGTAGGTATCTGGGAGAGACGAAAGCTCATTGAGGGGCGTGTCTAAATCTACTTTTTCCCAATTTTCAGGGCGAAGACACTGGTACAAATAGGCAGGACTTGAGCCAGCGCAGGTGTAAAGAGGCAGGATTTATGTGTCATAGGTGTTTTGCTTTTAACCAATCACAGGGCTTTCATCCAGTGCAGCGTCAATTATTATCATTAAATTTCTTTTATTTCAGAGTCATTTGAATGTGACATAATGCATAAAAATGATCTTTTATGATTATTGTTAAGCCCTTCTTCTTTTTTAATATTGGAAACGCAAACTATTAGAAAAATACTAATCATTCAGAGCCTATACTTTCTTGTCACTCTTTTATATGTATGGAAAGCTGTGTGAGTCTCAGTGCAAAGCAGAGCCTTTATGCACAGACAGAGCAGACAGCACAGACAGGTGTCACACCTGTCAGAGCTTGGCCCAGACACAGATGGGTAATGTGGATGATAGCAGCATTTTGGAACTGTATTTTCACAATGCTCAAAACCACAGATCCATTAGGCTCTTGATCAGTTGCTGTCCCTGTGTCTTGTGTTCAATTTCTAAAGCCTCACTTTCTCCTCTTTTAAGCAAAGTTTTTCTCTTTCTCCGCCTTGGTCATTACGTTTTGATTTAGCCATGTGCTGTCCTGCATAATGATTTAATAAAAAAGTTTTTGTGCAACAATAAAGTCGTGGTTGTAAAAAATAATAAATAAGTTGGTAGATTAGTCACTTCTTATTCGTCATTGCCGGGTTATCTGGAAAATGTGTTACTAATAACACTGACCTCATGTAAACAGAGTTTAACCACAACAGAACACTCTGTCACCTTCATATCCTTGCTCTCCAACCCTATCCCCCCTCCTCCCCCGGGGATGATCACACAGCTCACAAGGCTGTTATGTCCCTGACTTCATTATTAGGTTGGCTATTTATAGGAGGAGGAAAAGGTTTGGGTCTCCATAGACTTTTTGGGGCTCCCCACCAGTCTGAGAATTTATGTTTTAAGAAACAACAAAGTCAGTATGGGTATCTTTTAAGCAGGTGCTGATGATGCATGTGGCCCTTCTGTGTTGTGCCTAGGGGCCTCGAGGATCCCCCTCCAACTCTGGTGGAGAAAAAGCAGAGCAAATCAGAGGCGCCTAGCCTGCCTTTTGGAGTACCCAATAACACTCTTTTTATTAGGGCTGTGTCAGTAAAAGCTAGGTTCAAGGAAAGCCCCCAGGACAGGGAGGGTGGAAGGAAAGAGGTGAGTGAGTACTGGGGCAAAATGGGAATGCAGAAGAAAGGGCGGCTTGGGGCCCCTGGTTATCCCGAGGTGCGTCAGAGAAGGTATCCCTGTCTGCGTCAGGAGTTCCACTCAATTGGCAGCATTAAGACGGTAACAGGCATAGAGTAGCGAGGGGTGCAAACGACCCTTTCTTCCCTCCATGGGCGGCAGGGGTATTTTGGAAGGAGTTGCCATAGTTACCTCTCTGGCCAGGGATTTGTAATGTGATAGCTGGCTGCCAAACCGCAATCTCAAAGTGGGAGAAATTGTGCTTGCGTTTGCAAATGCAAATTGTATGAATGGTCAGTCTGTGCTAGGAAAGGGCTACATGCGTTGATAGAGTTGCCCATACGTTAGAAGCTGAGTATATAAATGTTTTTTTTCTCTGCCGATTTTTTTTTTCGGTTTTATGCTTCACTTTCTTACCTTGCTCTTTCTAGGAATCTGCACAAAGGCACACACACTTTGTTACCTCTGGCTCCCACCCACACAGGGGCCTTCTTTTTTGCCAGAAGGGTGTAGAGAGGGGCATTTTACAGCCCTGTTCAGGGCTTTCCCTGAGCAGTGGGCTGTCTGGCTTGTGATTACTAGCTAAGTGTACCTCATGCACACTACGCACACGCGCACACACACACACACACACACACAAATGACTCATTACAGCGGTATGTTTCCCTTGTTTTTCATGTCATAAACTGTTCCCATGGTAATGGAAGTTTCTCTAGGAGCCTGTTGACTTGACCACCAGGGTCTCGTTGAGATTAGGTTGAAACCATGAAACTGATTGTTTATCATCAGTTAATGACGATAGAATTTCGGTCTACTGTTGCTTAATAGTTTGATATTGATGGTTTAGGTCACGAATGTTCTAGCCGCCAATAGTCATTTGAGCGGATACTGAATTTAAGACATAATATAATAATATTTCTATGCTTCCCCTGATACTTATGAAAATACATTTTTTTCCTAATATTATGTACATGTACAGCTCTGGAAAAAATTAAGAGACCACTTCAAAATGATCAGTTTCTCTGGTTTTACTATTTAAAGCTATGTGTTTGGGTAAAATCAACATTTTTGTTTTAGTCTATAAACTACTGACATTTTTTCCCAAATTCCAAATAAAAATATTGTTGTTTAGAGCATTTATTTGCAAGAGGATAGTAATGACCACAGAAGTGTTTTTTATACTTTTCCTTATTAAATAAGATTTGGTCAGGTGATCATCTAATCAGCACCTCATTCAGTAGAATGAGCTGTGCCTGTGTTGGGATTCAACAGACATTGGAATGGAATGGCTTCCATACTTGTAGAGATGCTGATTGCTAGCAAAAATTAATCGCAATGTTTTTTGCTGTTGCAAATTGATATTTTTTACTTGCAAACAAATACTAAAGCTTTTGTCTTCTTTCTTCAGGCTCCAATAAGAAAAAAAATCACCTAAACCAGAGGGTCAAGCAGCCTGACTACAAAGTGGCATATGTTCAGCTGGTGAGAAGACACATACACACACACCTTTCTTCACCATTTTATTAAATTACTCTTTGAACAGCATTAGGTCATTGTAATATTGTATAGTCACAGTGGGGGTGGGGACCTGTACATAATAACTTTCTCTCTCTCTATTTTTTTTTTTAATGTACTTTTTGCCTTATTGTGAGGCGGCACACAATAAACCACAACACCCCCGGAGGATAGAGCCTTTTGAGCCTTTACCTTTGTGACATGGGCTTTTTTTTTTTGAGGAGGTCACATGGGAGTTAAGAGAGGGTAGCTCATGTGCCCTCTGAGGCAGTTCTGTCTGAAGATGAGAGCTGAAACTCTCACTCAAATACTTGTTTAGAAACATACCTGACTGGAAATAAACACATCACATGCACAGACCTATTAAACAAAAGAAGGGGGATTCTGCTTGTTATATTATTATTAAAGTTCACTGGAAATTGTGTCTAAATAATCACCTATGCAAACATGTGCCCTATGTTGTTCAGTTACATTTCATGGCCTTCTGGTTTCTACATGATTATGCAGAAACAAGGTAGTTTTGGTTAAACACTAAAGGAAATGATAAAATGATTGAATACTTTGCCAATGTCTAAAAGTAACTTTACTAATGTGCCTTTGAGGCAGACATAAAAGCATTGGGCCTTTGTTTTGTGCTAGCTGTTTTTCATCTTGGCCATATAAATCAGCAGTGGTGTAGACACTTGTTTACATCGCACCACCCACCCGACTGGGAACTATCAATCTTGAAATGGATGAATAATGAAAATTGTCTATACACAACAATTTGAAATAGGATACATAATTGAAGCAGCTGTGAATCTTTTAAAGAAGAGACTTCCTCTTGTCTGACACCAAGGTTGTGGCTATGTGAGTTTGTGTGTGTCTGGAATTCCCAGCAGAGGCAGTTGTGATGCTTGTGCCTCACCAGAATCACACAGTGATGATAGGGACATATGTGCGTCATTTATTTTGAGCCTCAAAAGACTGATGTTTTTCCTCCAGTGTCATTCATTTCAAATTCACAATCACATTTTCTGATGTCATGCTCAATTAACACTGAACACAAATGTTAATGAGGCGGTTTGTGCTTGAAGCGCGTTTATACAAATTCAACCATTCCCCCACTAGTCATATGCGAGGCTGGATGTGATTCCGGCCAAACTCCAGCCACAAGAGTTCACAAGCCAGTGTACCTTTGGCCTATGCCAGACTAAATATGCAAACCACTAGATGATTTACTTTGGCGACTCCTGAAGGCAAGCTTAAAGGTAATTAGGTGTTATAATACAGTAGGGCTGAAACGATTCCTCGAGTAACTCAATTACAAAAAATTATCGAGGCAAATTCCTCTGCTTCGAAGCCTCTTTTAATTTATTTTAAAGCTCACGTCAGTTTGTTTTGCAATGATTTTTTTTTTATGTGACACAACGCGTTTACGTCACCCACAAAGCGGAAGTAGACGCAAGGAGTCAGCGGTGTTTTGATTTGAGGGTGCGGGTGCGAGTTGCAAAATGGAAGGGAGCGATAACAATGGCGATGAGCAAAGGGAACAAACAAACAGGAGAAACCGACTCAAATTGTCCAAGGTTTGGGTTTCATATTAAAACGTAAAGAGAACATCGTGGCGTGTGTCCATTGCAAGATCGAGCTGACGTATCACAACAGCACGAGGTCCATGCTGCAGCAGCAACAGAAAACATCCACTCTACTCAGAGACCAGAGGACCGTCACCCGGGACAAGGTAATGCAGCATTAAATAAATTTGATTGCTAGTCAAGATGAAGGCTGTTAAATAAAGTATGTTAACTATGTAATGGACAACCCACAACGGGCAGTACAATTATGTGAAAATAAACCGCACGCGGATGCGGAGAGGCCGTTACACCACGAGATTGTTTAACAGCAGTTTATACCACGGCTACCAAAGGACTTAATTTACTGCCAAAAAAAAGTTGTGATTATTTCGGGTGCACGTGGCAGAGTGGTTAGCACTCCTGCCTCACAGCAAGAAGGTTGTGAGTTCAAAACCCGGCCGACTCAAACATTCTTGGCCGACTCCGGTCTTTCTGTGACGAGTCTGCATGTCCTCCACGTGTTACCGTGGGTTCTCTCCGGGTACTCCGGCTTCCTCCCACTGACCAAAGACATGCATGTACAGGTTAATTGACAACTCTAGTGTCCCTAGTGAATGAATGTGAGAGTGAATGGTTGTCTGTCACTGTCTGTCTCTAAATGTTAGCCCTGCGACTAACTGGCCACTGTCCAGGGTGTACCCCGCCTCAGGCCCAAAGCTGCTGGGATAGGCTCCCGTCACCCGCGACCCCTAAGGGGACTAAGCGGTAGAAAATGAATGAATGAATTTATTTTACACACTCAAAGCATTATCCCATTATTGTATAGCAAACATTGCATCTTGCTAGTTATCGCATTTCACATTTTTCTTCAATATCGAGCAGCCATAATACAAATTATTCTAGTATTCACAAATATTTAGTTTGATTGCCATGAATAGGATTTATAAATGCACAGCCATGAACTTGCTGTATAATAATGATATTATAACTTACTTAGTAATAAATATCAATAATTATTTTTTCACCTTTTTCAGTAAATCATCACAGCTTCGTATGGACTGATATGTGCGGCCAGCTACTTCATGTTCCACCAAGCAGCTGAGTTTTCAGCATTCAAAGAAGAAGACTTATGTTCAGAATTTTATGTTAACTTTTACTTCTGAAAGTTAAGTTGCATGACTTAAAGGCAGTGTTTTTGTATTATTATTATTCATTTAATGTAATGCCTTTGTTTTGATACTTTAAAAATGAAAAGTAATTAATATTATTTGTTTTTGCATCTCAGAAAATGCTTTATTTAAAACCCCAAATGAATGGCAATATTTTCATTGTTCGCAGTAAACAAGTACAGACAGAGAAAAAATGGGTAATAACTAAATGTTTATTTTTGATGTATGCGTTGCATTCCATGCATTTAAAAAAATAAAATTTAAATTTTTCTAAAAAAAAAAAAAAGAAACTTTGTTTTTTTTAAGAGACCTAAGAGTCTTATTTTCTCTTGCATATTTAATATTGCCCTTTAAGTAAAAATACATTTTAACCGATTACTCGATTAATCGATTACATTTTCGGTAGAATACTCGATTACTAAAATATGCGATAGATACAGCCCTATAATACAGCATCTCTATAACATTTGTGCATTTAATGAATTTCTTAAATTTATATTCACATTTGCCCCAAGTATTATTGTCAGGATACTGCAAGTATTGCTTGGACTGATATTTACAGTCAAGGACTGGGAGCTGATAAGGTAGACAGTCTAGCATTTTGTTTTTTTTTACTGTCACAAAATAATAGTTTACATACGTTCTTGTGTCTAGCCTTGTCACACACACCAGTAATGGTTGTGTGACAGACCTTAAGTTTAAAAATGTTGAAGCAAGGACAGGAGCTCTACCAAAAGTTTTCCCCATGGGTCAGTGTGCATTGACATCACCATCCACACCAGGATAGACAAACAAGAAACAAATATTCGTATACACACGGCTAAAGGAAACCATCCTTTCTTTTGCAGCGGTGGGTAGAAAACAAGATTGTTCCTAATTGACTCCACATGTGGGAGAGTGTTTTGTGGGTCGATGCTCACCCCCATTTTACCCTTATCCTTTCCTCACCCCTCCTGCTCCTTCATAAGCTAATATTGCGACAGTAATACTTGCACCCTCTCCCTCCCTTTTCATTCCTTTCTCCTGGTTTGCGGTTAATGGGAGGCCTCCCGTTAGCAGGGTTCCGTGGCGGCCATTTTCCTCAGGCTTAGGGGTACCCTAGTTCTGGAGCAGAGATAGCGTCTGCATGTGTGAAATGTGCACTGTGTGTGGGAAAGTGTGTGAGGGGCTATGAAGGGTGAGAAGGGGAGGTGACTAAGGGCATGATGGAGTCATGCCAGAACAGTGTTCAGGGGGAGGGCCACAGACGGCCTGGTGGTGCTGCTGCTGGGCTAACGAAAACAGCGGTTCAAAATGAAAATCTTAACTTTATCAGACTGCGTATATGTTTGGCTGTATTTCAGAGTGACTGGTGGTCTTGGAGTCGGACTGCTTTCATGCGCCAACAGTACTCTTTCAAACCACTGCTACTAACATTTCACTGCTGAAGTGCACCATGCCCCCATTTCCATTTAACCATCACTTACATTTAAAACCTCTGAAAACCCACTGTAGTGCTTTTCACAAAAGAGAAAGCACTTTGGAATTATAGTCATTGTGCAGCATCATTATTGCCAGTCAAACATTTACGATAAGGTACTCTTTGCCTGGCATGTAAATGAAAAGGCTGTGGCAAGTTTTGGTCTGAGCAGGAGTTATTTTCTCTTTTAGAGTGGCAGCTAGTTTGCAAGTGAGCTGTGCTGGTTGGTGCCAGCTGCAGCACTTCACTGGGCTGAGTGCTCAGAGTGCACGTTGAAAGCTCCCAGAGGGTGATGCTGTGAATATATGAATGGGATATCTGCCTGCTCTCAGCATTTCTGAATGATCCTTTTTGCTAATACACCGCACAGCAAATGCATCACAGAAGCTATAGCTTGTTGTATGATCCGTCTTTGAGCACACTGTCTTTTATTAATATTATATAATATTCTTTCAGTGAGAATAGTATTTTTCCCAGCAAATAAGAAATTTCAAGCATTTGTTTTCCGAAGGGAGAAGTTTATATGCAAGTGTTGGGCACCACTAGGCACTTCCAGGCACCTGTGGGATGTTGGAAACTTTGTTGCATAAAAGCTGTTACCTGACAGTTGGTGTACAACTAATGTAATCATACATAAACACACAGCCAAAGTACATCAGCAAGAATCATAGGAAGTGCGCATGCATTTTGTAACCTCCTTCTGTGGGGTGGTTGATGATGTCCACACAAGCTTCTCACAGCAAAGTTTATCTGCAGACAAAAGCTCACCTTATACAGAGCCGAGAGTGCGTAAGGGTGACTGTGAGTAAAATGTTTGCAGCAGGAGGGAAAGCAGGCACACAGATGGTATTGGATGATGTCACAATGCAAGCTGTTGGTTGTCATAAAGTCAGCAGACAGTTTTGTTCACAATTACAATAATGCTGTCACTATTAGAGTGGTCATGTTGTTGCTCTTACAAAAGTGAGACTAAAACAAATTAAGTGCTTCCAGAACATTTAAATGTCAGTCAAGTATGAATTTAAGTTTTTGTGAGTTTTTGTACAAGATACAAAACTCATTGTCTACTATTATCTCAGGGGTTTTAACTTACTGTTCTTGTGGAGACATTTGGTAGCTATCTGACTCATTGATATTCTACACTTTTTGGTTGTGTCTGGGTGATACCGTTTAGCCTGTACTTTGGTGCTCTGATAGCTCTACAGTGATCCAGGTGCACCAGTCAGAACACAGAGAGCCGAAAGCAAAATCTTATACCAAAAACAACCACAGAACAAAACGTGAGATAGGGCTGGCACAACAAGCGATTGCTTCAAGTCAAATTGCTCATTTCCCATGTTTCTTTTTTGTCGTCTCACCCTGCATACAGTCCATGGGGATGTCCTAACAGAAAGACGCACACAGAATGGCAACCACCGAGAGGTTGTGACACCGCTGAAAAAAGGAAACAAACAGCTGTGTGAGGAAGTAGAAACAAATCTTCTGTTTGACTGACACTAGATGGCAACGTTTTGCCATTCAGCTTCTAACTCAGTCCTCCTCCTTGTTGCTTAACAATAAATAGACCCTCTAGGATTGTGTAGTTGAGAGTGGTGTTAGACAGGAATGATTGCAAACCCCTGTGATACCCCACAACTACTCCCAATATGGGTAAATGTTGGTGTTCATAGCAAACCCGGACTCTCTGGGTTCTGATTGTAGTGTTAAAATTAGGCAAATCTTACTTCTGTGTGGGACTATTTTCCATTCTATTTAGATCAACTCTTTAACTCCCTTTTCCTTTTTTTGAACTATGTCATGCAAACACAGTCTAGTCTCTCTGTCTGTCTGGTGCTCAGCTTCCTTCCCTTCCCTGTTTTGCCTCACCCTTGCTTATCACACCAATTAACATTTTTAACTTCTGCCTCTTTTCTCCTCACTGCACTCCTCCCATCACTTTCTCTGTTAATTTTACATGGAATGAGG
This sequence comes from Perccottus glenii, assembly GCA_024416835.2. Taxonomy (NCBI): domain Eukaryota; kingdom Metazoa; phylum Chordata; class Actinopteri; order Gobiiformes; family Odontobutidae; genus Perccottus; species Perccottus glenii. The sequence continues at coordinate 16,965,590 of CM044563.2, read as the reverse complement.
CACTTACAAAATTCTTTTTTCTTTATCATATCAGCTAACTGGACCACACAACACTATAAGATGTACATCATGATACTGGGCCTGAGAGAATGAGTAAAGACAAGTTATTTTCTCTGTAAAGCATAACCAAAGCATAAGTGGCAGTGACTGTGGACCACTACCTTATTTTATTTGTCTATTCTATTTGGCTAAATAGAACAATTGACATCCATTAGAAAGAAAGCATTTGAAGTTAAAATATTATCAATCTATTTTGGAATATCTATTTTACCAAAGCTGCTCCTAGCGATTTAGTCATATTTGGAGAAGTGATGTCAGAAATAAAAGACGGCCACCAGTAGCGACCTCTGTTGGTCACTTGATTTTATACTTAGCAAGACGACCACTACAACAAAAGTGTGATAATGGGGTATGGTCACACTTAGATGTTTCTGTCAAGCAGCTATCCAAATAAATGTCTTTGCTGATTAGTCTGTGTATATGAACATGATTGTGCATGCTGGTGGTGAGTCTAATAAAAGGAGAGGCTTTTCCTGGCAATCAAGCTTCGCTGAAAGGCCCTCCATCTCCCTATGCGTCTCCTGATTTGGAAAATCTACTGCTAAGTAAAAACGTGTGTGTAGGTTTCATAAGAGCTCAGTGGAGAGCGAACATGAATTATAGAGAACGGAGCCGGGTCTTAACCAACCCGTTTGGATCTCACACGCAAAGCTTTTTTACATTTTTTTTATAAATGGTTCTAGTTGAGGTATTTCTTTCCCATTGGTAAACTTTTTACCTTCTCCACTTTATTCCGGGCACTTACCTAAACCAACTTTAAAGGTATCTCTTGAGAATGCATTTTGTTCATTTTAAAAATTAAAGCCTTATTCTCCTCAAACCTCGTTTTATTCTTCTGTGCCTTTCTCAAGTTTATCTCTCTGAGCAGCATGTATTTCCTCTGTTTCCTCCAGGTCCCCCCCAGACCAGGGCATACACTCACTCACACACACACTAATGAGTGCCCACAACCTCGTAACCTTTCTTTCTTGATTACCCCTGACCCCCTGACCTGTAATGACACAGCTGTCACTTTGATCAGCCAATCAGCACACGGCGCCACCCAGGTTCTCTGTGGGGCTGCCACTGGCCTGATAAAGCCCTCTGATAGTCCACTGCTGATGCATTTCCTGTTTTGGTATGCATCGTCATTTTTATTTTCTCCACCAGCTGGTCCTAGCATTCCTTGGAGCCTGGGGAGGAGGGGGGGCAAAGGCTGGATGTTTGTGTAGTATGTGCACATAGGTCCTAAATACATGCGTGTGATTGGTAGCCTAGATAGTTGGGTGTTAGACTGAACGGGTTGTAGGTGAAGGTGGTGGGGACGCTCTAAATTGGGAGGGGGGGGGGGGGGGGTTGTTTACATGCACTGGTAAGAGAGAAATGGGGTATATTGTGGGGGTTGGGGTGTGAATGACATAGATGGAGGGGATAATGAATGTGAACAGCTGTTTATTTGTGTATGTATATATGTAATGAGAGTGGCCGGTCAAGATGTGACATTTAGGTGTGATCCAGCTTTAAGGTACAAGCCCTGAGTGTGCCCTACTCAAGACTCAGTGTCCACAGTATTAATTAATACTGTATCAGAGGTAGGCTGACTATAAATCTGAAAGATGAATAGCATCCAAACAGAAGAAGACAAGTATGGCCCCGGATATGCCCTGTGAGTTGTTTTGCTTGCTTTAATGAGTCACAGAGATTAAGCTCCACCTATACTCTTTTGTTATCCTTAGCTATAACTGTTTTTGTTGCGTCCTCTTGCTGTCCAATCAAGTGGACATGTCTTCATAGGTTTCATGAGGTCTCTGTTACCAGGGTCTAATGTGTCCAGTAGCAGGCTGTGAGCAGACATGCCCAGACATGAAAAGCACCAGCACACATAGACACACTCACACCCTCTGTTTGTCTCCAGGCAGAAATATGTCCTTGCGTATCAGTGGTCGCTCCACTAGAATTTCAGACTGACCTCCCTGGGCTGGATCCTGCAGTTTTTCAATAGATATCTAAGCTCATATTCATGCACCTGCCACATTTGTGGCCCCTCTTTTACAGACGCATTGCAACATGCTGACCAGATATTACACTGTGGGATTATGAGTGATGGGACTAGCTACTAAAAGTTCATGTCCATGTCTTGTATGTGCGATGGACATTGACAATAACAGTCCTGTCTGTATTAGCGGCAGTGCTTTCGAAAGAGTTGTTTTCTGTTAATGCCAGTACTCTGTAGGAAGGAAATCCACAAGCAGTGTAATATTTTCATCATGCTACCCCTGAAGGTTATCTCTATACTGATCATTGATGGCCCATTTACAAGCCAACAAATGTCTGAACTCCTGCAAATGTTGTGTAACATTTTCTGTCACAGCCATGACAACCATTTATATGAATTACATGGCAATGCTCACAAATATATATCGCTTGTTGCCAAATGTAATTTGGATTTTGCTGGGCTGTGGAGAAGATGTCATTGTAATTGGAGGGAGGGCCGGGGTCGTGACCCTGAACAAACCCACAGCAGGATGCTGTTGGTTAGTGGTCTACAGTCACTGCCACTTATCTTTGCTTTACAGAGAAAATAACCTTCCCTTTACTCTTTCTCGCAGGCCCAATTGTTGTTTTTCTAATGGTTTGACTTTGTGACTAAAATTCAATTGTTTAAGTTTATGGTTGTATAAGGTTGGTTGTATAAGATAACGCTCACTTATGTATTGAATACTTAGAATACTTCCAAAAGCCTTTTCCCCTTAGACTGTTTTTTTTTTTTTATCTGTGTCTCCGTCTCACTCGCTTGTGTTCCTGGAATGGTTTGTACCAAGAGGTCTGGTCTGCAACAACAGGGCAGAGTATTGTGTGTGTCAATGAGATAAAGTGAGAGTGGATATGTGGCCCACCCAAGTGCCTGGCAGCACGAGCTGTTTACAATCATTTGGCTACATCTCTGTTGCTCCTCTGCCCTCTCCATCTTTTCCTTTTTCCTATTTATTTGGACATATTTTTTCTGTGATTGAATACTGAATTACCCCATTGATGACGGTGTTGTCAATATATTCCTTAAGTGCTAAACTGATCATGTCTTGATATGCAAAAAACAGTTGTTTTCTGGTGATTTAGTAAATAATAATCTAAATGGTTCTTTTTTTAGAAGAATCACATTTTAAAATAATGAAACGAGAAGCCCTGTATGCCACTGGCTATCAAATCAAAATTTTATTTGAATATAGTTATCACCTTATTACTCCTTACCTCTAGTTGTAACCACATGATACACATTGTAGAGATATAAAATATGTTGTGCTGTGACCTTCTGCTGCTCTTTACTTCTATCAAACCGGAAAAAAGCTGGTGTAGTGGAAAACAAATGTGCTGACTGGGCTCTGTGATTTAATCTAATTTTTTTGCACATAGGAGTAGAACAGAAAAGGTACATATAACAAAAGCTTTTATGACAAAAGTTTTGCGGAGACAGGAGCTTGTTTAGTGTCAGTAACCTATTAAAACGAATTAAAAGTTTGCTCTGGTTTAATACCAAACTTTTATCGGTCATGCAAGGTCTAGGTATGAGACCAAGCTGTGGCTTGGCAGTTTAGGGCCGTTCATCTCCACTGCTTGTTTTTTATTTGTATTTATTTATTTTTAAACATATTTATTTTTAAAGTTTTATATTAAAGTTTTATACTACGGTTTCAAAGTGTCATGACAATCACGGTTTTAAAAAACAAAAATACCGTGGCAGACCATTCATGTAAAATGAGCCAAAGAGACCAGACCAGAAAGTGATTGGGCTCCTGTTATTACAACCACAAAATATCACACTGTCCAATTTACCAGGATTTACCATGATTAAAAGCATTTTATGTTGTATCTGCAACTTTTTGGCTGAAGTATTTTTATTTTAAGTAGTTTTATTTGTTACAACTTAAATGGATGTTGACATTTGATGTCCTCTCAAGGTGTGTAAGAAAAATGCTGGCAAATTGCTGATGAACTGATGTCATGTTTCTCTTTGGAATAGAAATAAAGGAAATTTATCATTTTGGCAAATAGTATTGGGCCTCTATACAAAGCACTGAAATGACCCCCCCTTTTTAAGAACTGCCAAAATCTGTAATCTTGAAGAATGACAATTTGCCAAACTCTGTCTAATAAACAGGCTACTTGTGAGTCCATCTGACTTCAGTTTACAAGTCCCGGTTTACTTGTAATTAGACAGTGTGAACTGAAATGAACCAAAAAGAAAAATGCAAACCAAGACACTTTGGTGTGTGAGTTTGTGTGTGAGCACAGAAAACCGATCTCTAAAGTGCTTGCACCTGTTAAAGTTACAGTGAAGCTTGTAGAGGTTATTTTGGAAAGAACACATGAAATGCTGACATGCTCTTTAGCAAGGCACATAAATGAACTGCCCAAATGCTGGTATTCATACAATAAGAGCAAGAGCAAAAGTTTGTTATAATTTAAGTGTACGGTGCTTAAAAGGTCAGTGTCCAGTCAGTGCTTCCCATGACAAATAGGTTTTCTGAACACACTCAGATTGAAGTGTAGACAAATGTATGCACCACAGTCTCGGCAGGAGGTTGGCCTCGCCTCTAATTTGGGTAACCTCACCACTGCGGTCTGTCCTGCAGACTGCCATATTCTCCACTGTGTGGTCAAAATAGATCCTACCACACAGCCTGCACCTCTGCGTTTCTCACACACACCAAAACTAACCATGGCTCTCACTTTGCAGTGGTTTATTTGAGCAAGGTGCCACTGCCGCCGCAAGAGCCACAGCCTCTAGAGATGCCACACTGCATTGGTAATACTTCAGATAAATTTGTAAATCCTGTATAAGCTTTTTATTGACTGCTTTCATAATGACTAGGATAACGTCTGATGGGTCCCTTTAAATTTTCTTTTTGACTCTGCTTTGTTATGAACACAGCCATATAGTTTAATAACACTGTAGTTCTGTGTTAAAGTTACCAAATTTAGGGTTGTGTAAATAAAAGTAACTCCTTGACCTAAAAGGCAGTGAAATGACTGAGTTGAAAATAAAGTCATTCCTCTGACAATTTTATAGGATTATTCATTGGTTGTAAGTGAGGTTTTCGGCTCTAAATGTGTTTCCTGTGTGTCTACCTGCAGTTTGTTGGGTAATGTCCCGCACGGTTTCACTTTGACGAGGAGGCTTTTTTGACTGAGCCATAATGTTCTATTCAGCCCCAGGTTGGAAAAGCCCCACACACCAGCACCTTCCTGCTTTCCTCAAGGACATTTGAACACACTGAACATGAACAACTATGGCTTTCATATTTCATACTTAAATGAATAATAAAAAAGTACCCCACTTCACTTTATGCCTGTATTCATTTCACAAGCATTCCAAGATTGCTGGACATATGTACATTCTTTCAACGCTGTTTTTCTTCACTTTCTTTAGAGGAAATGATCACACAAATGCTCACCAAGTTTTTTCCAAATGCTGTTTTTGAGCAGTGACTGCATGCTCTGTTGGTTCCATATCCGAAGCAAAGGTCAATCAGATAGAATACAGAGATCCTTTTGTGTGTCTTTCCATGTCTTGCTTCATTTTCTCCTTTTTCACTTCCCTCTTTCCCATTTTTCCCTTTGGGGCTGCAACCTGGATAGGTGTCTGTTGTATCACTTGAATCGCATGTATCCATTGAAAACTGATCTTAATCCCTGAATAAAAACTTCATGTTATGAAAATCTTAGTGTCAACTATGACACTAATAGAAAGACCCCCTTTGACCCACTAGTCCAAATGACTAAAAACATTCAGATGATTGTGATCAGTGATAGACATTGATCAGCCCTGCCAGGCTTGTCTATTGAAGGAAACTATGGGTGTTTCATGTGCGTAAGAAAAACATCTTTAGGAGGGGGCCCTCATCTTAATATTCCTGGATAGAAGCTTGATTCTTGAGCATGGTAAAACATATGTCTGAAACAGAGAAAATATCCACTTACTCAGAATATTGTCCAGGCATTGGAGGTAATAGAATCAGAAGCTTGGAGACTGTGGTCTTCTCCCTAAATTACTCAACAGTCACTATGGCACACAGACGAACAAAGTGGCATACACAGGAAAGGTCTTAATGGCTCATGCAGGCTGGGGGGGACATGGGCTTGGCTGCTGCTGGGGTCTGATGTATATGTGTATTTCTAACATAACTGAATGCTCTCAGCGTGCACTTTCTCTGACTGTGAAAATGTGTCCAGCAGACGCTCAGCTCACACAAAGACTCAGGGCACGGCCTGCTGCCAACAAAAAGACTTGTTTAACAAGACTTAGCGCTTTGTTGACTTCAATCTCAAGTCTTTGTTGTTTTTGTGAATCACTCTCTCTGAGGCCATTATTAATCTCTGGCGTGTGTATACACAAGGTGTCCAGTGCTGAGCCGTCTAACTGGGAATTGTCATGCGACAGTGTTGGTTCAAGTTGGATTTAATTGTGTTTGGCTCACCAGTTCTTTGTGATCTAGGTCTGTGGTCTAACATTAGTGCTGGAGTAGACACTTCCTCCACACAGTCCTACTTTCCTGTTCCTCTTCCTCAGCTGCTCCCTGCTGCCCACAAGTCCCTACTCTGCATGTCCTGCAGCTGGCTTTCCCTGGACTGCTCCAGTGTTTGGCTTCAAAACTCTGCATTCCTCAATGGCCATGTGCAGGTGCACAGAGACGCTGAGCCCACTGGCCTTTTAGTCCAGGTCCAAATGGACGTGGTCAAGAAATGAATCTAGTGCGTATGATGCAATACACTGACTACCTGTGTCCTTGACTGAGGTTACAAAGTTGTTCAAAAGTTGTAATTTTTTTTTAGTTTTTTTGTGTTTTGACCCTATCAAAAATGTACAGTGCGCTTCTTTTTTTTACTTTTTTTCAATTTGAATATACTTTATTGTTAAACTGTGGAAATGATGCATGAAAGGAATGCATCTATAGCATCCCGAAATAAAGGTTCAACATGCATTAGAGCTGTATATGTCAAATGTTGCATTGGTGAAACTAGTGCCAACTGTTTTGGTGTAGTTGGCTGCATCTTTGGCTCTGTGCTTTGTGTTGAATCCCATTGGGAATTAAACCATGTGGTAATTATATGCATGTTTCTCTTGGTATTTTGGGGGTTGGAGACATATTCACACCAGAGCCAGACAATTCCATACGCCTACACACTGACCCCAAACAAAATAGTCAAAATTTTTAAACAGAACAATTTGACAATAGTGTTGTGAAGCATCCTGAGAGCCAGAATGGGAAAGGATTGTGTACATGAGGGCTTTGTTATAACCCATTATGTAAAATGCTTCATTATGCAACTCAGTTTTTTCACTTGATTATGTAATAGCACTCATATTTTGTAAAAAATTGTCAATGTTTATTTTTTTTCCCTTTTTATTTAGATATGTACAGATATCCATGCAAGTTTTATGAAGTTTAAACCAAAGCAGAGAGTCAATAATTCCAGATGATGTCTACACATGAACCCTGTGTATTCCTAAAACTGGAATGAGAGTATATGCCTGCAAATCACAAGAAGGTTTACTTTGTCAAAATAATTAAGTCATATTGGTAGAAAATTCTATAATTACTAGATTAATGTATTTGTGTCCTCATGACAGCAGCAGAAGAGCTGTGCAGGGCCACACAGACCTTGTTTAACCTGCAAAGTACATTGTGTGTCTCCCGTGAGTAACTGTTTCCTGTTTAGCTTGAGTAGCATTAGCCTCTCTCCAGATTTGTTCTCAATGCTCCAGACTACTCCAGATCAAAACCAGCATGCAGCAACTTTTACAGACTTAGGTATTTGATTGGCTATGAGCTTAATTAACAATAAGTAGTTGTAAAAACAATGTAAAAGAGTAATCGTCGAAATAATCTACATTTTATTAGGAGCTGGCATACTTGAGATTATCAACAGTGTATTCCTGTAGCTGGGGGCTGTTGTAAAGGCTTAAAAAGGTCTGTGGAAGGTAAAGGCTAATGATGTGAACTGCACCCACTGACCTGGGTGTGTGGGGTGGGATGTGGGGGGGCATGTAGGCACCAGTGTAGTGTACTGTACTGTACTTTGTGGCTGACACAGACTACCCTGGACCACTGATGCATTAGCCACTGCCAGAGATGGGTTGGTATGGAATAAATAATGGATACTATCCTTTCCCTCTGAATAAATCAAGACCATAAAAATGGAGAGAGATTAAATGTGGGAGACAGAAATCCAATGCTACAGAGAAAGAAAGCATTTGGGAAGAAACTGTGGTGTCCTGTATTCTGAGTAACTATTTAAACCCTGAGAGTGAAGAAGGCTTAAGGAAAATTAAATATGACATGTTTCAATTGAACATGGCCTAACATGAATTTTTGTTTTAAAAGGATAATTGTTCATGTTCAAGCTAGTTTTCTGATAAATTCTTTTTTTCTCTCCCGCCATTGCATCCCAGGCTCAGGGCCAGACGTTCACCTTCCCAGACCTTTTCCCTGAAAAGGACAAGATGCCAACAGAGGGCTCAGCAGAAGAGATGCAGCAGAAGTTCATGGAGGACGAGAAGCAGAGGCAGAGACTAGACCCTAGGAGAGGAGGGGTCACCGAGTGGTTTGGACTCTGATGCAACCCACTAACCCCGGGAACTGAGTGCGCATTTTGAGCCTGCGTGGGCGTTTTGTTGGCAGAAACAATTATTGATTTACAATGGACTGCGCTGATGTCACTTCTATTTCTGTTTGAAACGTGCATAGCGAAAGAAGAATAAGCATACAATGTGTAGGAGGGAACACACATGGGCTTTGTGAATGTGAGTTAACCAGGCTTCAGAGTAGTAAGCAGAGCCAGAAGACAATCATTGGAGGAGGAGAGTGGCCCGCTGCCATTTTTTATGAAACCAGGACACCATACAGTCTTCAGCACCTCAGAAGACCTGTTTTTATTCCCTCCCACTTTCACCATTTCCCTCATTTTAATGTATTTTCATTTAACCCTCTCTTTGTTCTTTTTTCTTCATTCTTGGTTAATTAACATCCATTGTGCTCTTTAGTCTGGTGTCACTGCTCTGCTAGAGAGGGCTATAGCATGGTATCCCTAGTAGCCTTGACTTGCAGCCAGTTGGATCTGACTACCTGGCCAACCCACATCCTTTCCTTTTTTATGAGTTTGCCTCAGATTAATTGACCACTCTAGGTAAACAATTATCTAGATGTAGTGTTGGCAAAGCAAGAAGCTGGAATCTGTTGGAGTGTTTTAGAGAGTGTTTTTTAGCGGTACCACTTCTTTCTGGGACTGAGAGAATTGTTAGAAAAGCTTCTACCCCTGTGTTTGCTTAGTATGAAGCCCTTGCCAATGAATTAATCTAATTGTAAGTGCTGTTGAAATAAAAACTATTAAACAATCACTTGTCCAAAATGTGTTGAGATTTTCTGCTCGCTGCCTCATCTCCCATGACTGTTCATCTTTATTCACAAGCATGTACCAGCGAGGTCTGATAACTGTTTTGACAAAGTAATGATCTGTTGAGGACTGAGCTTTCTTACGGTAATATGGCCTATAAAGGGGAAGGATCTCTGTTCCATTATGCTGAGAGGCCAAGGTTACAGTAAGTGTCCCCCAGCCATAACCACTAATGCTGGCTGGCTAATACAAAAGTCTGGGCCCTGACCTCACCCAGCCAACTCAGCTATCACTAAGGAGAATGTCATTGATTTTGTTGGCTTATTGTCTTCTGCCTGGAAAAACTCACCCCCTGCGTTGCCATAAAGCAATATGATTTGTAACAACAAGCCTCCTGTTACACTGCTGTCTTTTGCTGTCTCCCGTTTTCACTTTCTTTCTTCCTACTCAGTTTTGTTACCCAGCGTGGACCTCCTGAGCAACAGCTGCTTAACCAACAGAGACCAAATTCCTGTTCCCGCTCGGCTCTCGGCCTGAGCAGACCCCACATGAAAACTGCAGAAAATACTAGCGTTTGCCAAGTGATATGTCTTTCTGCTGTCTCAATAAGCAGACCCCGTGCCTTCCAAAGTGAGATAAACACGCTTGTATGTACTTTCTTCATCGATCTGCAGTTAAGGTGCTGACAGCGTGTCTTTAATGTGTCTTTTCTGCCCTCATAGCAGTGACTGATTGTGTTATCGGATTACACATTGAAACGAATGAGGACACACACTGAGCCCATTGTCTTGTCTTTTATATAGGCCATATAAACAGACTATTAAGCAATAGTAAAAAGAACAGCAGTAAAACGTGCATGGAGCTTAGGAAGTAGATAATGCGAGGTAAAGTGACAGTTTATATTGTTTGAAGTGGCACATATCCATAGTCACTGTCTTAACTACAGTAGATAACGGTCAGCATGCCCTCAGTAAGAAAAGTAATGCATTTGACCGTGCCAATAGTTAAAACATAAAATAAGGTCCACTGTGAATAAGCAGTATCTGGGCTTAAATTTGCTTTGCTTTTCCGAGTGAAGACCTGTTCTCAGTTAGCTGTAGCAGCCTCCAGACTTTTTTGTGAAGAACAGACATTATAGTGTGTGAAAGTTCTTGGTGTTCTCTAGTTTATGTTGCGTCCTAAATAAGATATCAAAACCATCAGGTTACATGGGAATACAAAAATTAATCAACCGCAGCGTTGTTAACTACAAAACTTTGATGTTACACAGGCCAGGCTGTAGAACGTGGGGACTTTCAACTGGGAAGGAGCCGAGGATAATAACTTTTACCAGTACATCATAAACTAGCTGTGATATTTTAATATTGAGATTTACAGCTGTTTTTAACACTGCTTACTGGGCACTGCAGCGCACAATAGAGTAGAGTAGTATGCAACACACTATAAGAGCAAAAACGACATGCTTTTTAGAAGTGAGTAACAGGGCATTATTAGGTGAACCTTTTAATACAGATATTATATATGGTTGAAGGTAAGTGAGTGTAAAAAAAAAGAAGGACTTTGACAAGGAACAAATTGATCGAGATTATTTAAAACTCAGCTGTTTCCAAAAGTGGACTGAATATCTGAGTAAGGTATCCATCTGATACATTCATATGCTTGATTTGCAGTCAATGTCCATGCCAAAACACACTTTTAGAGTTCTAGCTAATACATAGGACTACACGGATCCATCAAGAGATTCTGGATTAGGAACTCTGCCGGGTACTCTGGTCTCCCCCACCAACTATAAAATCAAGCTGAGTGGCTGCGACAAGTCCTACAGTTTGGTTAATCTTTATTGTCCCTGGTGGTCATATTTATAGAGTAATCATATTGTCTGTAATTATTTCTAGAACCGTATATTTTTGGAAGTGGTACTTGATGTGCAAAAGTTTAATGATTTATTTTTCTGTTTGGTCACATTGTGTTTTATATATTGAATATTATCTTAAAGAAATTTTATATTTTGAAAGCATTCTTACTTTACAGCATTTTGTATGCACAGTAATGTATATGGTGGTAAATGGGAACCTCTTAAAATAAAATCCTCAGTCAGAATATAGACAATCCACTTAATTTTTTTAATTTAATAATGAAATCAGCTCATGTTTGTTTAGAACAAGCCAGGGTTATACATGTCAGCTGTGTACATACAGTATATTGTGTGAAAATGAATGGAAGACACTTTGATTTTATTTTATTTTTTTATAGTCAGAGTCTTACCCCGGTCCTCTCACCCTTCTCTCCCCATGCTTCTCCTTTCTCATCATACCTAATAAAAAGCTGCGAGCACAGTGTGTATCCCTTCTGTCCGTGCAGCTGGCAGCCATTTCCTTGTTTGTTAACACAGTGTTCTCCCTGCAGATGACTGTGCGGCTGGAGTAGCGGGATGAAGAGGTATGCTGCACAAAGTCAGAAAGCCCTTTGCAACTTATTCCACCTGAACTCGGGATGACTGCAGACTCTCCGGCTACAGATTTATAGGAATCCATGTGTGCCTCGAACAAGATGTGGTGTATATTATAATGCACTGCATGTCGTGTAAATGCAGTGGAGGAGACAAAGTGAGCATGTGAGATGTGAAAAGTAATGCAGTGTGGGAGCAGATAGAGGTGAAGTGCCAGGGAAAAAAGATGACATCACTGAGAAAATGCTGAGCTGGATTTAAGGGCTACTGGATGAAAGCGCTGCACTCCCACAGTGCACCATCTCTGGCTGTCTTTTATCCTCTCTCTCATGAGATGTACAGTGCAGGTTGTGTTCCTACCCCTACATGGATAGTTAATGGACAAGGGTTGAATATTTTAAACAGCTCTCCTCTTCCTCCTGCTGCTTCTCTCTCCTTCCCTTTTCATCCTTGTGCATTAGTCAAGTGCACACATGACCTTGTTTTTTTTGCTACCGCAGTCCACATTTGGAGTCTGCATGACATCATGATGTATTTTGGGGATCAGGGGGATGAGTGGCAGTATAGTGAGTATCCTCCCCTGGGGTTCTTTTTGCTCTTTGTGCTTGAGTAACTGCTTCACCAGCAGATGCTTCACTGTGTCTCATAATTCTTCTTATAAACTCCAAGTTCACCGTTCCCACCTGGTTACAATATGTTGAATAATAAATGAAAAAAGTTTAAATCTTTCTCAACCAGGTCCAAAAGATTTTCAGAATTACAATTACTCAGTTCATTGCCATCTGCTAATAAAAACACACACCTTCATGTACTTGAGTTACTATCTGTATCAGCCTGATGTACAGATGCACACACTGGAGTTCACTAAGACAACCAGGGTTGCCTGCTGAGGATTCTGACGGCCTCTTTTGGATTTGAGCCATGCACATTCCTCCTTCCCCAGGTTGCCATTGGTTCATCTAAGCCCAGCCAATGTACTCTGTCACCCCAAAAGTGTGTATGTTGCATGTGTGTGATCCTGTACTGCATGCACACTTACATAAAAAAAAAAAAAAAGACTTCCCCTTTTCCAAGAATTTACTACATACACATGCAAGCTCACACGTACAAAAACTGTACCCTGAAGTGGCCCCTTAGCATGTATATACAGTCGAACTGTACTCACGTCTATACGGCTGTTGGCTCAGAGCCAGGACCAACAGGAGGAGAGGACATTGTGGAAAACATGTGGACAGGCGGTTTATTGTTGCATAAAAAAGTACTATGTTTTTATGCCTACTATGTTTATTTGACTTGATACTAAAAAAACTTCTAATTTAATTATAACTGTGGTTTCATTTCTTGCATTAAAAATTTGTGTTGGCAAAATAATGTTATTGGGCTATTTGTTTTTTTTCAGGTATGGTTGTTTAAGTCTTTGAAGAGAATTGTATTTTTGCCATCTATGTTCAATCATTATAAGAAGGATGTTATAGCAGTTCCAATTCTCTACAGTGGTGGGATCCTTTTACATATACAGAATGGATGTATTATAATCACATAATACCATCTTGCAAACATCCTCTGAGTTATTTTGTTTTTGTGGTTGTTGGGTAATCATTTTTTGTATATTTTCTGGGAGGGCTTACATGCACCAAGGGAAGCAGGCAGGTGAATGACCGGGGTTGTTATTTTCTTGTTTGCATGTTCCATCTTATTGCTTCCATATTTTTATATTCCAGTGGCTTTTGAGGCAAAGGAAAGAGATGTTTGGTAAAGCTGCATTTTAGGTGTGCTGATCGCTTCATACTTTGGGTTTCTTCTTCAGTATCAGCATAACATCAATTAGGATCAGTTTGAGGTCCTGACAACTGATAGCACATGACAATCTGCATCACCTTACGGGCTGTGCTGAGCTCTTTATCTGTTTGCCGTAAACTGTTTGTGGCCAACGAGAAGAGGAGGAGCTGTAAGGTATTGTTATTTTGAATCCTTGTGTTTGCGACGCTTGTCTTGGGAATGTATTTGTGGGCCACTGGCAAAACCTAAAAATCTTTTGCATGTAATTGTAAGAAATAATCTGCTCCATTTTGTTCTGATGAGGTGGCGCCAAATTGTAACGCTGCAAACCTAACACGTTTGACTCGAATTTATGCTTTTTGACCCAGACCTTTCAAAAATCAGACTAGACATATTATAAAGTGTGGAAATGTGCACACATGCACAAACCTACCTACATTTTCTTATAGTTATCTGTGTTTTAATTTTTAAGACTTTTTAATCTTTCAAGTTAATAGACCATTACCAAAAGCAATGTATGCTCAATCGTCACTGCAGATTAAATCAGTAGTCAGTTTGCAATTTCAGTTGCAATTTACATCATAGCCTTTGGCCAAATCAAACCCGTGCCGGACCAATTTTGGCCTCCAAGCCCCACCTTGGGCATCCCTGTCGTAGGCTGTCCTCTCTGAAAGCAAGAAGGAATTTCTCCTGTTAAGCTTATCATGTCAAAGTGGCTCCAGCTGGGTGGTCCTTGTCTTTCCCAGCTGTTGCACATACAATAGATTTGCATCTTAAACAACTTCCCAGCACTGATCCATAGACATACATATGTAAGGAGGAGGAGGACAGCAGTGTCTGATGAATCATGTTTGCGTGTGTTGCACGAGACAGAGACAAATAATGGTTAAATGAGTTCATTTGTCAGAATAACAGAATCTACTGGGGCTGGCCACCCATCTGGACTACAGAGGCCTGAAAATGGATCACGCACACACTCAGATACTTGAATCCCTCAGTGGTGGAATCATACTGGCTCAAACCTTTGCCAAGTCAATAACAGACTGATCTTTGATGCTGGACTTCCTGGAAGCCCTGGTCTCAATGCCTCATGTACCTGCTTTGCAATACAGGATGAGGATCATGTGGGGTCCATCTCTACTCCGCGCCTGCCTGCCTGCCTGTGGGTCACTCTGACTTCAAAATTTCAGATCCGTACAGAGAGGATAGAACATGAACCTCTGAGATTGGGTGAATTCATTTCCTAGAAACTACCAAGTCTCATGTGCTTGAACCCAAGTACTCTCATCTCATCACGCACAATCAAACTAAAGTCACTAATTGTTTTATGTCAAACCAGTGAGCACAGGTCTATGGTAAATTGTATGACATAGTGTAAAGTGGCGGCTGTGGCAGTGGTTGTGTAAAGGCTAACTCAGTTCATACTTACAGGATAGCCCCAAAAGGAGATGTTTAAAGGTCTGAGAATGCTGCGGTTTATAATATAATACAGATCTTAAACCACGCCTTAGCACACAATGTCAAAAGACACTGGTTGGGGCGCCATTAAATCTTTTATTACTCGCCTGTTTACACACACAAACATTCTCAGTTGCACAAATACATTCTTCAGTTGAGTTTGGCCTTTCCATTCATAGTGTGACTATGTACAAATTACGCAAGAAAAAAAGAAAAAGCCAGACTTATACCAAGCATGTCCAAAGTCATGGCACAAGGCAAGATTTCATAGGACCCTCAGCTTCCATTATAGAATAATTTGATATGATATAATATATAATAATGCTGGCAGCACCACTAGTAACCCTGGTAATCTAATTAATTTTTATTTTTACATATGTCACATGCTTATGGTTTAGAAAACACCAGCAGGGACTTTGGCCTTGGACATTTTCTCATTTTCAAATCTGGCCCTTCTTTGAGAAAGGTTTAGACACCCCTGATTGGAACCACCACTGATTTGGTTGAGGTATCATGTTTTAGAGTTAAGGACAAAGTGAACATTTTACCATCACAAATGTAAACAACATGGCGATGCATTGATTGGATAAAATCTGGTTACTGACTGGTGATTAATTCAATGGCCGACTAAAGTACCTGCCCTTTGCAAAGTTTTTCTGTGGAAGCCCTCTCAGATGGTAGTGTGGTACAGACTGTTCTGCGGAACAGACCTTTTGGGGAGCCAGGTTAGTGCAGGAGGAGATTTTTGTTCAAACGAAATAACCATTAAACATACAATTAAAAATATGTAGACATTCAATTTCTTATAGCATGTGGTACAAGGCTTTACTATGCAGTGATGTACCGTTTAGACGCTTGAAAGGTGAGGTGGCTGTAAATGTGACTTGAGAGGTTTTAAATGTAATCACATCATGGAAGCATATCCATATCGTTGTGCATGAAGTTAAAAAGGCATATTACCATTGAGAAGCAGCTGGAGAGACAAATATTTTCTGAGCTGTGAAAAGTTTGAGAACCACTGTTTTACACAATTAAAGTGAAATTTAATAAAAACTGTTTTAAGTTTAGGGTAAAGCAGCCAAAAAGAATTAGGTCTTGTTTTTTTAGAGACTGGGAGGAATCAATGGCGCAAGGCAACTCATCTAATTCATCTATGGTCAAAATGGCTGTTAGTTGTTGGCTCTTATTTAAAGTGCCTTTCCCTCCTGTCTTACATCTTGTTTCGCTGCCAGCCCTCAGCTGCGCAACGCTTACGTCAGACAATCCCACTGTCAGCCAACACTTAGCCAACATAATGACAGAAGCGCTCACCCAGCCAGAGATAGATCTGACTTTTCTGGCCTAATTTCAACACCCATGGCTGGACTTGTGTGGCCTGGATTCCCTCAACAGAGTTCAACTTGCATGGCCTAAGTTTGACCGACGGGACCCGGGTTAACATTAAGCTCGAAGGGAATGTCCATGCTGGCCAGGTTTCAACAGGCTACTTGACTAGAGCGACCTGGGTTTGACTGTCTGGCTGCCACTAATGTTGCCTGGGTTCACTAGACAGCGCTTGACTTGTATGGCCTCATATGAGTTCATCAGATGGAGTCCAACTTCTCGGGGCCGAGCTTGTCAGACAGGGCTCAACTAGTGTGGCCTTGGCGGATACAGGGCCTCTGGGTGATTAAGGATGTGTTTGTTTCCCAGGCAGCGAGCAGGCGA
This sequence comes from Perccottus glenii, assembly GCA_024416835.2. Classification (NCBI taxonomy): domain Eukaryota; kingdom Metazoa; phylum Chordata; class Actinopteri; order Gobiiformes; family Odontobutidae; genus Perccottus; species Perccottus glenii. Next base: position 16,948,765 of record CM044563.2, on the reverse strand, counting down.
GGTGGCGGCATTGCTTCTACACAGCCAAGGACTTGGTGTGGGGGTGAGAAAGCCAAAACAAACTACTGTGATTGCCTCCCATATGCCCTCCTGACCTTTGCGTTTCAATTGCCAGGCAAAAAGGAGGAGAGCGGGGTGAGGGGAGTGGGAAGTGTTTTAGGTTAGAGGTAGGGAGAGGTCACTTGAGTGCTTGTATCTGTGTGAAGCATGCTCATAAATGATTTTCATGTGGCAATTCATAAACTCTACAGAGCGATTAGAAAAATAAAAGTTGTATGCTTAATGATCAGAGAACGATTGTCAGAGAACTATATACTATATGTATCTAGTATAGTATGCATCTCTAGCTTGGGTTAAGGAGACAAAGCAGAATAACAACTAAAAAGCAAAGAATTGAGAAAGAGAGGAAAATGGACAAAAAGCAGGAGAAAGGGAGTCTTGTCGTCTGAGAGGTGGTGTGGTTCGGGTTAGGTTGTGGTTGAAGCTTTGAGCAAGCGGGAGGGGGAGCCAGGGGGAGGCATAGGGGGCGAGCAAGGCAGCGCATACCCGCAGCATTCAAATGGAGCTCCCATTGGGAGGTTTTACGCTTCAAAATGGTTTCCTGTGACGTGGATTGTGTGTTTGATTTGAGCTTTGAGGGGTTTGTGTTATTCTCGTGAGGGGAGAATCTAGCACGCTCTCATTTCCGCACTACCAACAGCCAGCAGAAAGTTGGCAAGGCGAGACAGGGGGATTGTAAAGACAGATTTTTCTCTCTCTCCTTGTAAGAACCACATTTTGACTTTTCTTTTTTCCATGTTTTTCTGCTGCTCCAGAATTTGCTTTACTATATTGATAGATTGTTCTTAATAATTAGATTTGCTCTGACCCATGTTCCTATACAAAGTCTCCCAGGGTGCCTGACCAGTGCATGATCAAATACCCCAACATTTGCCAAATGCTTCCACACGTACGTTTGCATGCTCCCAGACAATGGATGCCAGCTGAGCAGGAGACAAATAACTGTTTATTCATCTAGGTTGCATAAAGATGAATTAAATTTGGACATTTTATAAATGTGGAGAAGTGTTGCTGAGTTTGTGGAGAAGGTCATCCCAGTACGAGGGTAGGGGCAGTGGAAAGCCACCTTTAAGACCATGACAGCCAGTCATACAAACCATCAGAGTTAACACTTCTGCCAACTACTGTGCTTCCCCGAGCCAAGAAAATGACAAAACTGAACAGTGAATATGTTTGTGTTGGGGGAATATCCGTGGAACTCCACACTTTCCTGATCAGCACTTTTCTTATTCTCTTTTTTCCCTCTCTGTACTGCATATGCCCTCTGCTTGTGTAGGAGTACAATTATCGTAACAGCGTCTTTACTGTGTGGAGCAAATGGAAAAGCTAACTGCTATGGGCCAATTTTCTCCTTGGAGTTATGTAAATAGTTTTGATGGAATGACTGGGTTTCCCCACTATGTGGGGTCCAGGGGGTTCCACTGGTGGCCTAATCCCCTCCCTCAGCATCAGTAACTCCTTTGTTGACCAAGTTTGCCAATGGCTTGTGCCTACTGTAGTTGTGTTTGTCTGTTGGTTGATTCCAGGTGAAAACCTGTTGCACTTGTTCTTGCCACAACTCACTTGTTCTGCTACTTTCCGTTTGTGGCTCTCCTCAATATATCACTTTGTTCACAATGCATGTATCTAGTAACAGTCCAGTGTAGCCTAGTTTCGACTGGAGCAATACGGTGGGGTTCAGTTTGAAGACGTTTTCATTATCAAAAAGGGGTCCGAATTGTCCCCACTGGGAATGCCTTGACCTGGGGTCCCAAAAGGGCCCAGCAGTAGGGTTTGTTTTGGAAAAGGAGGAGCTAAATACTGCAGTCAGATAATCTGATTGGGATAGATTATCCGTACTCTGCAAAAACAAAAAGGAAAAATAGTAAACACAAACAGAACCTGTGGCCTCGAATATTGAGTCCCTGAAATTATAAGAAATTTGAGCAGTTCTATGAATTTAATGTTGAGTCCACCAGAAACAGTTTAATGTTTACTGCAGCAAAATACGGGCTGTACCTCCAGCCTCTCGCGCTGCCACACACCAGGATTTACTTTCTTACTCTATTTATATTAATTATTGGCAATGCATCCAAAAGTTTTAGAAAGTCTACTTCAAACATAATTCTCTCAAAAAGCTGCTCTTCCGCACCATACTGACCCAACCCATACCCCACAAAGAAAACAAGGCTAATGTCTATGCATTTGTGGTACACTTCTTGGTTTAGGCTTGTGTTCCATATATTTTGTTTGTCCCAGTGTTACCACACACCTTTTTCTCTCATGTTTTCTGTCAAGTGTTCTGTTTGATAATTCCTAACGTTTCCACATGGCCCTTTGCAGTGGTTGGTGACACATCTGAGGACGTGAGCAGGAATGTTAGAAAATACAAAAAAAAAGAATCAATCCCCTTAGCAAATTGGTTGTTGATTGTCCACAGACATTGTTGTCGGTGCTCCCCTGTACCAATAAAGCTTAGCATTGAACAGAGCAGGGGCCCTCCAGGTCTTGTTATTGTAACAGGAGTACATGTTGGCTTGGACTCCTGTTCTCAGCACGAAAAACAACAATAACAACATCAGCCCACAGCCCTGAGAGCTGGACCCAAGTCAGAGGGAGACCAAAGGAGGGGGAGAAGGCCCTGTTAATGTTGCACGCTGCGGTTCCAGTCCAACACTTCATCTGTGGTTCTGAAGTGACTGGAACCACTCTTGGCGCCTTGCTCAATGCCTACGTGTATCATTATTGTATGGGCGCCAGTTTTGACTCGCCTGCCTTGAGCACAAGGGCACCTTCCCTCTCCCCCTTTTTGCTTAAATCGGCTTTGGCCTTTGTTGCAAAGAGAGATTCCTGGGTCTCCTGAAGACAAACAAAAGGGAAAGCAATACACGCAAGTCTCATAATAAAATATGGAGGGAGTTTACATAGAGAAGACCACACAACAACATCACAGTGGTCTAATCTATTTGTAATTAGAAAGTTTGCTTTACAGTGTCCCCATGCAGACACAAACAGATCCATCTTGTCTTGGACTTGTTATGATCATGGCCTGTTTTTTTCCTTCTCTTTCCCCCTGAGTTTTCTGTTGTTGTTTTTGTAACATTATATCTGTTTCGGTTTGTGTGAAAAATCCCTCTTTTGTGTTGCTGAAATCCAGAAAAGACAGCACATGACCCAATAACACAGCTCTTAAAGAAAGATTCTATTATATTTCGTTTGAGCTCCCTTTCCGACTCCAAAACTTTTAAACATCTTACGTAACAATAAATGGGCAAAATTACAATAGGCCTTGGCTCTTATTACAATGTATACATCTTCAGTGCACATTTCTGGCCTACTTAATGTGCAATGCTGCAAGTGGAAGCAGACGTTCCTTTGGGCGGCATTAAAGTTTGTACGTTTGCAATAAATAACGTTTTTAAAGAGGCAAACTTTTCTGTATTTAGGTGCTGGGAAAGAAATGCCAGGGAAGATCGCTCGAGACCAAAGGCAGGCTGAGGTGACTAAGCTTTCCCTCTGGAACAAGACTGGAGTGGATCTGCGGGTTTGAACCCCCCGAACGTTTTACTAGAACACAGGCTTTTTTACCAGGAGGGAAAAACAATGTTATAGCTGCTTCCTGCACCGCTGAGTGTTCCCCACCAGTAAATATAATAGGGTCATAATGTAATGGTCTGGCATCAGGTGAATGCAGTGTTTTTTTGTTGTTTTTTTTTTTTTTTTCTGCTCCTCCTTCACCCTTGTGTGATTTTCCATGTGAAAGAATAGACTCCAAAGTTAAAGAAAGATCAATCATCAACATTGTTATTGCACACTCACTCGCTCCATCTGCAACACTGGCGTTCAAACCACTCTTTGTGCGACTGGACACGGTGGCTTCTCTTTTCCTTCTCACTCACTCCATCTTTCTGTCCTTTGTTTCCCAACAAGACGGAGGGAAACTCTGATTAAAAGGGACCAGTGGCTTACCTTCTCACTGACAGCTGTGTGTAATGTTGTGTGTGAGTGAGAAGACCCAACTGTCTCTGTCGGCAATGCATCCGTATATACATGTTTCTAGGTTTATGTATGAAGTATATGTAGTTTGTGTGCTAGCTTTCTGATACAAAGAAGCTCTGTCAGGTTGCCGGTATGAATCAGGTTTCACGGCAGCTAAATGTGTGACAGTAGCAGTGAAAACAAACAGAAGGTCTCCACTGGAAAACTCTTAACACTATGAAAATGGCAGCTATGGCAATGATGGGAACTGCTCCATGTTGAGTTTCCAAACTGTGTTGCATTTGGCCTCTGAGGGAAATGGCAAAGGGATAAAATAACATGGATAAATCTGCAATGGGATACTTGCAAAGTTAGGTTTTAACAGTACATGTGATTTACGGTTGTGTGCGAGCGTACAATACCTGCCTGTGACATCACATTAAAATATGATTTGTTGACTCAACTTGTCGCTTGGACTGGATGGAAGTTAAGTCAGTGTAAGTTGCCAATGAACCTAACTTAACCCCAACCCAACAGCCTCCTGGAGCATATTAACCTCTTTTTATATTGTCTGTGCAAACAATTAAAAAAATATGACTTTCCAACTTTCTTAGTAGCCGGAACATTACATTTAAAATAGTTTTATAGAATGGTTTTATATGAATACCCAGAGTATGCAGAGTTTCGCCTCAAAGCCTCTCCTGTATGGTTTAACAGTGTACAAACTGAGCTGGTTGGGACTGGGAGTCCTGACAAAATCTGGTCCTTTTTGAAAATGTTTATGTAAAAATATTACAAATGGTCTGACCATAGCGGGTCTTAGTAATATAAGTACATTCTCAGGAGAGCAACAACATATCATTTATCTTAGCTGCGTACTTAATTTGCAGCTGGGTGCTCCTAATCACCAGGCTTTAAGGAAGTGCAGACCTTTATAAAAGAAGACGTTCGGGTCATTTTGCTGCTCTGGATTGTTCACCACCTGTGTGTTAACTCAATCCCCAAAAGGAAAGACGCAGGGTAGCAATCACTGATGAACATCAATCTATAAAGGGTTATATAATATGTCCAAACAATTTGGAGTTCCCCATTCTAGACAGTTGCTTTCCTAGAAAAGCATGTGCCCCCAAATGCACAGAAACACACAAGATCCCATAGGCCTCAGTGAGCAAGTTAAAGTCCATGACAGCACTTGAAAAAGACACTACAGCTATAGTTTATTTGGAAAGGTTGCCAGTAGATTTATTCAGTTTATTAAACAGTTTGAAGGTTGTATCTAGCATAAGCGAGAACACTTACTTTTCAAATGTTACTTGAGCTTTGTGTGACACTAAATGCTTCAAAATGTTTTTCTCATGGGGAACACATTTCTTTCAGATGACAGGTGGGCTGTAGTTTATGCTTAATGGCCCAACGTTTTCCTATGTATTTCACTTCATGTACCATGATGTTAACATTGCTTGGAGACTGCGATGCTTTAACTTAAGTGTCTTTACTGTGGATGGTCAGAATCAGAAATAAATACGCTATTAATATATCTAGATAGCTTCTGTTATTTTATATATAAATATTACATGATACAGCAATATTTTTCCCATCTCTCTGCTGTTGATGGGATTCTATTGCATGTGCTTTTAAATTTTAAAATCCATCTATGTTGTTTATATCATACATAAATGAAATTCATTTAAATTCATAAATAGTTTTTGAAGTCTCGGGTCATGTTCACGTTCACGCGAGAGTGACAAATTGCTTTACGGGGTTTCAATCTACACATAACGACCTCCCACAGTATAATGAGCGTATGATCTCTCTAAGATTATACTTTTTCATTATTAGTCATGGTGTACAATAAATTACGCCAAAATAATAAAGTGAGAGAAAATAATATTTCAGAAGTGATTTTTTTTACATATAATGTTTTGGGTATAAGGTATATATTATGGTGAACGTTGTTGTCCAGAGCTGTGCTATGAGTATTTACGACAGTGTAATTCACTGAAAGAAGCTGTAGGGGGCGCTGCGCAAATCTTACTTAGTTCTGCTTGAACTGCCGAGTACATAAAAGGGCGGTGTGTGTAAAATTCCCTTGGACCTCATGCAGTGGCTCTCCCACACTTCCTGTTTGATTAGATGTCTATGGCATGATGCTGGCTGTTGGTTGTGTGCCTGTTTTGTGTGTACTTGTGTGTCAGCCTACGGGGTCGTTTTCCTTCAGCCAGACTCCCGGTCATCACTGGATCCATGTTATCTCATGTCTGGAGCTTCCAGATGAGAGCTGAGCAGACAGCAAACACATTCTGTCGCTCTGACTCATATTCCTTGAGCATATGTGTCTACATATTTACCACATTACAGAGACATTAAACTGTTTCCTTACCAGTAGGGTCTTGGCATCCTTATGTTATTATTATTATTATTATTATGTTAATCTCCTCATAATATTTGGTGTTAAAAGACAAATAGGTGAGTGAGAGTTGCACATACAGTATTTACACATGTACACATGAGAGTGTCTGTGCGTGTAGAGTTTAGTTGCTAAAATACTCATTACATTCTTTGGGTTAAAGATGCTGACCTCATCCACAGAGGGTTCTAATAAACTCACTGTAGGTGATAAGTACAGGACTGCAATCTAAAATAGCAAAGCTCCTAAACAACTTGCCATTTAGTTTTATGGGCTAGATTTGTTAAAACAAGTGGATTAGTGGGTTTGTCTTCACTATCACCCTTATTCTCTCACTTAGGAACCACAATTAAAGCCATTCTTGAATCGTGTCTGGTGTGGGAGAAAAGAATCTTAAAATTAATCAAGTAAAAATGTATGTCATTGTGTTGTATAGGGTCGTTTAAAAGCCTCTAGGGTGTTTTTTATTGAAAACACTAAGTTTACATCCAGAGGAAACGCTGAAGGCTGTATTTTCAGTGAAGCTGGTTATCTCAAGGTTATCATACCATCAGAATCGTATACCATCCCATCCCTACTTATAACAATAGATTTGTAGTCATTGCTTCTTCTCTCCCAGCCAGCATTTCCACAAGGGCCCCATTTGGGCTCAAATATGGATCCCAAGTGGGTTTGTCCACAGTGGAAACTGTGGGGCCACCTGTGTTAGCCCATATGGGCTTTGATTGGGTTCAGAAGTAAAACTATGCCAAGTTTTTTTCTACATTTAATTGTGATCAGAGACCATGAGTGACATCAACAGGAAGGCGAAAGGAAAGATTTCTTTATTTTTATTTTTATGATAATTTATTTTATCCCCAGACTTTACATTAGTTATACTTTAGGTGTTTTAAATGTTATGGACACCATTGCTCCTGTTAAGGTTAAAGTGATCAGGACGAGGCAGAAGCCTTCATGGAGCGATGCTCGCTCTGTCAGGGCACAGAAAAGGGAATGCTGAAAAGCCGAAAGAAAATGGCGTAAATTGAAACTCCTAATTCATTATGAGGTATACAAAGAAAAATCAAACTTTGCAAAAAGAAAGAGAAATATTCTTCTCAGAGATCATCAACAACAATAGTAACAACCTGCTTGTCCTGTTTGCTACAGTGAACAGATTAACAAACCCTCCAGCTGCATTTCCACCAGAATTAGTTTCCACCACTAAATGCAATGAGTTTGCATTGTTTTTCAACGACAAGGTTCAAGGCATTAAACATGCGATACAGTCCAAAGGGCATACAACAACACTGCAGCCACCTAGGAGACACTTGGTTGGTTTAACACATTTACACCCATTAATGACAGAACAATTGAAAAAACTGTCTCCAGCCTGAGTTCATCCACCTGCTGCCTCGATGTTTTACCCACTAGATTTCTAAAATCAGTACTAAGCAGTTTGTTACTACAACTCACTGATATAGTCATTAAGCCTCTCCTAAAGAAGAGCAGTCTTGATGCTACAGCGCTCAACAACTATCGGCCCATATCAAACCTGCCATTTTTAGGGAAAATCATCGAAAAAGTTGTATATCAACAACTTAATGACTTTCTTTTACTTAACAACTGCTTTGATCCTTTTCAGTCAGGATTCAGGCCCCATCACAGACTGAGACTGCACTTATCAAAGTCACAAATGACATCCGTATAAACACTGACGCAGGCAAAGTCTCTGTCTTAGTTCTGTTGGACTTGAGTGCTGCGTTTGATACAGTGGACCATGAAATCCTGACACAAAGATTAGAGGAATGGATAGGTATCACTGGAACTGCCCTTAAATGGTTTCAGTCCTATCTTGAAGACAGGAAGTACTTTGTTTTGGTTGGTAACTGTCCAAATGGCCCTGACATGTGGGGTTCCACAGGGGTCTATCTTGGGACCTCTATTATTCAATCTCTACATGCTTCCTTTAGGCCAGTTAATACGCAGCTGTGACGTATCATACCATATGTATGCAGATGACACTCAGATTTACATTTCACTCACAGCAGGTGAAAATGGACCAATCCATTCACTGTGTCACTGCATCGACCAGATTGATATGTGGATGCAAAATAATTTTCTCCAACTGAACCCAGACAAGACTGAACTAATCATCTTTGGGCCACAGAAACAAAGAGAAAGTGTCAGCAGCCACCTCGAGTCTCTTTCTCTAAAATCTAAAAACCAGGTTAGAAATCTAGGGGTCATCGTAGACTCAGACTTGAATTTCCACAGTCACATTAAGTCAATTACATCATCTGCATTTTAATCACCTTAAAACCATTTCCAGAGTCAAAGGGATGATGTCTCAACCAGACTTAGAGAAACGTATCCATGCTTTTATCTCCAGCAGGTTAGATTACTGTAACGGCCTGCTCACTGGTCTCTCAAAACGAGGGTTAAGACAGCTGCAGCTTATTCAGAACGCAGCTGCTGGGGTTCTCACCAAAACCAGGAAGTACAACCACATCACGTCAGTTTTAAAATCTCTGCACTGGCTTCCTGTTGCTCAGAGAATAGACTTTAAAATAGCACTGCTGGTTTACAAGTCTCTAAATGGTTTAGCACCAGAATATATCTCTGACATGCTAGTTGCTTATGAACCTCCTCGGACTCTGAGAACATCTGGGACAGGCCTTCTGCTCGTGCCCAGAGTTAGAACTAAACAGGGTGAAGCAGCGTTTAAGTTTCATGCAGCAAAAACCTGGAACAGCCTCCCAGATGAAGTAAAAACAAGCCTCAACTTTAACAATGTTCAAGGGGAGGTTAAAAACCTTCCTCTTTAGCCTACACCTTCCTCTTTAGCCTACACTACAACCTAAAGTGTTTTTTTCTTTTATCTGCTCTCTTCTTTTTAAAATGTTTTTTTTTATATAAATCTTGTAAATTGTTTTTTATTCCTGTAAAGCACTTTGAGTTACCCAGTGTACGAATTGTCATTCTCCTGAGGTAACATTCAGGACATTTACATTTCAGTTTGAAGCCTGGAAAATGAGGGGTTTATGAGAAATACTGTCAATTTGGTTTTATTGAGACTCTTTCATAACTCTGGAATTATTTGCTTTATGACATTAAAGATTTCTTCTGTATATTGTGAAAAATAATTGTGTCTTTAAGACTGTGCTTAATGACACATACAACTATGTGTTTATGATGTTGACAGGTCTCTGTCAACATAGTCATGGTCTGAAACTGACTCAGAGGAACAGAGTCACACATGATACCAACATCATCTAATCATTTTGTTCTTTAAATGTTAAACTTCTAATGTAATGGGCAAATCAAAAACTGCTCATTAAAAATTTTTTTATTGAAACAATAAATTATTCTCATAAGTCTAAAATTTGTGGAGCCTCAAGCTGAAATGTAAATGTCCTGAATGTTGCCCCAGGAGAATGTACAGTCTGGTTTACTTCTGACTTACCTCTGAATCCGATTGAAGCCCTTATGAGCTAAAACAGGTGGGGCCACCATGGAAACTGCGGACAAACCCACTTGGGACCCATATTTGAGCACAAATGGGGCCCATGTGGAAAGGCTGGCTGGGTGTAGCCTTGAAAGCGTAAAGTAAATATTTTTGTAATTTTTTTTTTTTTTTTAGCAATATATACTACGTTTACACTCCCTACCCTTTGCTTTTACAATCCAAATGTTACGATTAAGAATAATACTCATTAATTATTCATGAGCCCGTGTTGTGGGGAGTTACATTGTGAATATCCCAGATTATTTTTTTGACCTGTTGCTACATTACAGCTAAATGGATAACAACTGCTTATTGGAAGTAAACGTATTAATATGTTGTTGTTTATTTTGTTTTTGTTTTTTCAAATATTCAATTGCCCCCGTCCAATCTAACTTCCTGTTCCTCTAACATGGTTCAGCCAATAAACTGAGCCAGCCCCACAGGCTCATGAATAATTCATAATTATTTTCTAAATTGTAACTTTTGGATTGTAAAAGTAAAGGAAAGGGAGTGTAAATGTAGTTTTTTTTTCTTTTTTTTTTTTTTACAAAAAAATACTTTTTTATTTACAAAAATCTTTATTTTGTTTATGCTTTCAAGGCTAGACAGACAGGAAGAGGAATACAGGATCCGTGTAGGGAACTTTTATAGATGGAGCCAAGAAAATTGTCTCATTCTTAACACCTCCAAAACTAAAGAGATGGTCATCGACTTTAGGAGCAATACACCCCCAATTCAAACTGTGACCATCAGTGGAGAAGATGTTGAAATAGTGTCCGCCTATAATATCTCTCTATCTCTCATAGAGAGAGCTGGTTCAACTACAGGTGTTAGATTAGAGACTCTGGTTGAAGTAGTGGAGCAACGACCACACAGGACGGATGCTATACTGAACAACATGGACCATCCCCTGCATTGGGCTTTTCAACAACAGAGAGCAGCCAGTGGATGTCTTAGATCAGTGAGCTGCAGGACAGAATGCCACAAGAACCTCTTCTTCTCGCCTGCCATAAGACTCTACAATCAATCATTCTGTGGAAGATGAAGTCTGAGTCAGCTTACCTGAAGAGACCCAACAACTGAATTTCCCTTTGGGATTTGCAACGTTATTGTAAATATTTCATTTTTATTTATGTTTTACTCACCATAAGGTGTTGTTTTTAATTCTGACTAGTTCAAATTATATCTACTTTGGGTAAGATTTTATTCAATACTACACTTGACAATTTGTATCTACCTCATTAAGTACAATGTAACACATCGTGTAACAAACTGTAAGAACATGTAACTACATAGTACATACATACCTTAACCCTACCCCTAACTACAATATGTAAGTACACAATAATTACATTATGTATGTACTATGCAGTTACATGTTATTACAGTTTGTTACACAAGGAAGTAGACAAAATGTATCTAATGTAGTGTAAAATATAGTGTTTTTTGTAGTTATGGGTGTAACTACTTAAATTTTGTAAGTAAATGTATATATAAAAAAGTTGCTTTATAGTAAAATGAAGGATAAATTATTATTATTATTATTTTCATTTGGATGTCCCGCCTGACCGCAGCACACCTGTGTTCAGACTATGGGCCTGTGCCTGTGCGTGTGCCTGTGTATGTGTGAGTCTCCACAAAACAGTGAGTAAAGTGTGTTGTGGGAGGCCCTGGCATTGAGGAACTGAGTGTTTGGGAAGTTGCCATTAAGACACAAAGCAGAGATGTCCAAGGTGGGCTAATGACCTTACATGGATTTGTGTTTTGTGGGATGGGATGCACACACACACACACACACACACACACACATACACCTCCTCCAACAGTTCTCTGACAGCGTTTATAATGCGATTGGGGGAATTTCGGGGGTTTCTGAGGGCAGAGCGCCAGTCAAAGACTTTTCATTTATCAAGCAAAATACTAACACAGAGATCTATTTAAGGATGTAATGAAACACACTGCAGTTACAGAATCACAGACCATTTCAAAGTTATATAAAACATTTGCCGCATTCGCCAAGAAGGTTGATGGCCCCGAATTGTTCAATGGTCCCATGCCCTATGTCTTCCTTATTATCTTCATTTAGTGAGGATTAAAATGGATTATAATACTTTGCTTATGTTTTTATTATATCTGTATATCCCTAAATTGCTTTGCGTGACAGAGGAAACAGCCCATTGGGTAAAGGGGAACATTTGTTTAAAGCGGTCATGTCCAAAGTCAGGTCAAGGGACCATTTAAGGGCAAGATTTTACATGGGCCACAGCTAGTGTCTTGAAATGTATTCTGTCCAAACAGCTTGAATAGCTACATGTAACAGCTCTCAGATGCATTTTCTATTATCACATAAAAACAATATTCTCTTTATTTGTACTAAAAATTGACCCAATCAATTTTTATCAACAAAACAAAACAACAAAATAGAAAACAATATTTTAATTTAAGACAAACTTATAATGACAGAAAAGGGTGTAGGCTGAAGACAAGGCTTGTTCTTGCCTTCCCCCTTTTACCATTTAAAACACTATATGATACAACAAACATAAGAGAAAAAAAAAACAAGACAACAAACAAGACAACAAAAGAAAACATCTTAATATTGTTAATTGATTATTTAATTGATTATCATTATTTCATTTATTGTACATTCTTTTAAATATTTCTGCTGAATAACACTCTTTTAAATGGTTATCTAGACTGTTGCTCACATTTACCCATCTGATGGTAATACATCTACTTTTTTATTTGTTCTCAGTTTACTTTTTGGAAAAATGCCTATTCCTCTGAGATTGGACCAACTCTCTCTGAGCTCACACATCTCCTGGATACTGTGAGGGAGCTGATGATTGTAAGCCATGTAAATTACAACTGCTCTGTTTAGATCAACAAGGTCATATATTTTTTAAATATAAAATTTTAATAAAGGATTTGTTGGTGCAAAATCATTTTCTTGATTTACTTTTCTAATAGCTTTCTTTAAGAGTAAAAAATGGATTGATATTTGATATGTAATTATTCCCACACAATAATTAAGGTATGGTAGAATAGTACAGAGAATTGTACAATAGAATTAATGACAAAGCTTTTACTTTTACACATTATAGCAATAATCTTTAGCAGTTTTCATCTTTGTAATATTAATATGCATATACTGTATACCTTTTCAATTTCTATGTCTTTAATTTAAATTTTGACTTCTTTTTAATTTTTTCTATTGCCAAATATAATATATTTAGTTTTACTTAAGTTCATTGATAATTTGTTTACGTCAAACCATTTTGTTTATATCCTTAGCTCCTTTTCAACACTATTTAGGAGTTGTTCTGTTCTTGAGCAGTATAGTCTGGTATTGTCAGGAAACAGAATACAATCTAGATTTTGTAATACCTCACAGACATCATTTATGTACATAATAAATAATGTGGGCCCTAATACTGAGCCTTGTGGGACTCCATGTGTTATAATTTTGTTATCAGAAATTAACATTATTTATCTGTTCGAAGCCTGTCACTTTAAGAACTTTTCAGCCATGCATATGCAGTTCCTCTGACACCATATCTTTCCATTTTCCTCAAAAGCTGTGTCAAAAGTGTCAAAGGTCTTACTGAGATCTATAAAAACATCCAATGTATATTGTTTGTTTTCTATGGCTGTTGTTATTTTCTCCACCAGTTCCATGACTGCCATCGAAGTGGACCTATTACACCTGAAACCATATTGGTGATGACTTCACAAATTATACTTTTCTACAAACTTGAAGCCTTACCTTACTTGAAAACTGTGAGAGCAGTGAGATGGGTCTATAATTGGTGAACTGGTGTTTGTATCCACTTTTGAAAATTGGTATTACTTTTGCAGTTTTTTATTTTAACGGAAAGGTGCCAGTAAGAAAGGACTGATTACAGATGTGTGTGAAAGGTGTGACTACACAATTCATGATGTCTTTAACTAGCCTCATATCTGTACCAGAACGGTCAGTTAATCTTGAAATTTCAATTATTTTGTTTTCATCTACACTTAATTAATATTACAATTAATAAAGAAATAGGATTTGTTTAATACTTTGTTTGTTAATTCCATTTGTATCTTTTGGTTCAATTATTTCATTGGCCAAAATAGATCCTACACTAACAACCTTGTAACCTTGTACAGACAAGGCCAAAATTATTCATACCCCTGGCAAATTTTGAGTTAAAGTTACTTTTATTCAACCAGCATGTTTTTTCTTGATCGGAAATGACACAAGCATCTTCCAGACATTAATAAGAGAATGTACAAAAGGCATCATTGTGGAATTAAATATTTCTCAACTTTTATTTACATGCGAACAAAAAGTGTCTTGTCCAAAATTATTCATACCCTTCTCAATAATCATTAGAAAAGCCTTTATTGGTTATTTCAGCAATCAAATGCTTCCTATACTTGCTGACCGGATTTTTTGCATGTCTCCACTGGGAATTTTGCCCATTCATCTTTAGTGATAACCTCCAGCTCTTTCAGGTAGGAGGGTCTTCTTGCCATTACCCTGATCTTTAGCTCCCTCTACAGATTCTCTATTGGATTCAAGTCAGGACTGAGGACATTGCAAAAGGTTTGTTTTTGTCAGCTAACCATTTCTTCACCACTTTAGCTGTGTGTTTTGGATTGTTGTCATGCGGATGTGTCCACTAGTGCCCAAGGCCAAGTTTCTCTGCAGACTACTTGATGTGTTGACGTGTTGTTGCACGTTCAGATGTCGATACAATATCTTCATTTGAATTAAGCAAGTTCTTTAAGCTCCCTTACCATTATTACTTTGGCTTGTTGTTTGAGTTGAATGAATACCTTCCAGTTCCTTGTCCATGTTGCTTTGATCTTTTTCGGAGTGAGATGCTTATTCAAGTAGACTGCAGATCCCTTCAACTCCTTTCCTTGCCTTAGTGGTTCAGTTTTATATTTTCGATTTACAAAGCGCAGAATGATAGCGGGCTTAGTCTTGTCCTTTTCCGAAAGATTATGACAAACTGAGATGTTGTTTGCGTCCATATTTATATTTTCATCCGCAAGAAATGGCAGAACCTGTCTTTCCTTTAGTCTCTGCATCCTTGCTAACATTCCTACTTTACGCAGCAGCTTTTGCAACAAGGTTTAACGCTCAGGCCTGTTGTTATGACATCTTCTATTCTTGTATATTAAATATATTCCAAATTGTTAATCCGCCTCTTGAGTTTGTTTTTACTTCTGTAACAAACTCAGTTAGCACTGCTGATTAGTGATTTTGGCCCTCTTCCGTCAAAACGTTTAAGGACTTACATATTATCCGTATCTGTGGATAACTTGTAGCTTTCTTTGGAGGCATTGTCACTTTCAAAAGTCAGGATTAACGCATACTGACAGCAGTGTTCCAGTTAGCTTGTCTTTCAGTCATGGTTGAGTTTCCCTTGAAGATAATAAAACAAACCAAGACTTAAACCGGAAAGTGACATCTTAAAATGTGAGTTGTGAAATGATGATACAGTATTGTACCACCATTGGTGATCTAGGTTCCAAAACTGTATATTTCTATTGAGACTATTATATTCATTGTTGTATTGGCTGCTATGGCAGACTACAGTTTATATTGGCTGAGTGGAGATTATATGATGGCCGCCAACCATGCCCTACCAAAACCCACAATTACACCTTGGCTTATGTTTAATATTGTTTCCAAACTACTGAGTACAGGTTGGTATGGCACAGTTTGGTACAGGAACACCTGACACTGACATGTGTGCAGGAGAGTGGCCTTCTGTTACAGGGACATCATACAAGCGACACTCAAGGTGTGTTTAATTATGAGATAAAAACACATTGGAAGCAAACATACAAAACGAAAGATGCATTGCCATTAATTAAAATAAAGAAGACGTGAATCCTTGTTTGTAGTGGTGGGAGAGGCTTGAGGTGCTGCAGTAAACAGTATTCAAAGAAGAATGTTTCTGCTTAATTCCCAGCGTTTAATGCATGCAGACACAGTAGATGCAATGTTTTTAATGCAGAAATCGAGGGAAGAATAGATGATGACTCCATCTAACAACGGAAGCAACATTTGCTAATAAATGCTAATTTTATGTTTTTAATAAATCACTGCATTTTTTCTTTTTGCAAAACAACTATCTATTCCAAGAATATTTGAACTATATATGTGTTTAGCTGCACCCCTGTGGACCTCACTTATGAAACCTAACATATACTGAACAAAGATTTAAACGCAACACTTTTGTTTTTGCCCCCATTTTTCATAAGCTGACTAAAAGATCCAAGACTTTTTCGATGTACACAAAAGCCCTATTTTTCTCAAATATTGTTCACAAATCTGTTAGTGAGAACTTCTCCTTTACTGAGAACAACAACAACTCTGTTTGTGTCCACCAGAGCAGGTGGACATTCCTGCAGTCAGGATGCCAATTGCACGCTCCCTCAAAACTAGCTACATCTGTTCATTTGTGCTTTGTGATAAAACTGCACATTTTAGAGTGGCTTTTTATTGTGGCCAGCCTAAGGCACACCTGTGCAATAATCACGCTCTCTAATCAGCTTCTTGGTATGCCACACCTGTGAGGTGGATGGATTATCTCGGCAAAGGAGAAGTGCTCACATACACAGATTTGGACAGATTTGTGAACATTTGAGAGAAATAGGCTGTTTGTGTACAGAGAAAAAGTCTTTGAGTTCAGCTCATGAAAAATGGGGGCAAAAACCAAAGTGTTGCGTTTATAATTTTTGTTCAGTATGGTACGGTATGGTAAAATAATTCCTGATCTTTTGTACCCATTTTGACCCAACCTGCACTGTACTGCTCCAGTAGAAACAAGGCTTCTCAGGTAAAACCAATATATACTAAGGCACACAAAAAAGTGAAATAATGAAAAAAAGTTTTTATTGAAACATGGGTTTAAAAATTGCTAACTATGCACCTGCCCACGTTGGACATGTGATCATCTCTTTTAGGTACAAAGGTTTGTATTTGGCAGCCATCTCGAGTTTTCCCTGATGAAGGCCTAAAGGGCTGAACGCGTTGGATACAGCTGTGTCCGCTCACCCTCCTCTCTCCACCAACAGGCCTGAAGTGTAGTACCAGCCAGCTGCCAGATCAGCCCGGGTTATTTTTGAGACAGGATGTGTTTTATATGCCTTCTTGTAATATGGATGTAACACAAGTAAAGGTATTGAATTCTGTGTTTATAAAAACCCCCACAAACTGTAACATGAAGCAACCACTGTCATGTAATACTACTGTATTTTTTGACCTGCAAGGCACCCCAGTTCCGAATACTGTCAAAGGCTCAATTGAGAAGAGTCACTGAGTTCATGTTGCTGCTATTATTTCCTTTTAGTGTTCAACTTCCCGGCCTTGACTGATTCCCTTTCCTATTTTTAAATTTTAAAAAAACTTTTTAAAACTCTTCTGGGCTGACCCAGCTATCTTTTCAGTGAGAGCTGAAGATGCACTTAAACTCTAAAAATCAACTCTAGGTCTTTTTTTTTTTTTTTTTAGTATACATTTGATCAATTTAATTCCCTCACTTTGTATGTGAATTTTCCTTTGCACATTCAGAATGGATTTTGATGGAAATAAAGACACGACTACTGAGCGTTCAGAAAAAAAGAGCTAATGCCGGCAGACCTACTCCAAATATTGTACTTTATTGATGTTTCAAGCCCTTATGTATCTTCGTCAGGTCCAACTTTTTCTCGTACAAGTCACTCCCATATATATTCTGTTCCACAGTTGGTTAACTGGTCAAGAGGCTCGACGTATAAATGAATGAAACCTTTATTGCCCTGAGGGGAATTTGTTCTGCACCAAGATTTAAAAAAAACAGAGAAACATTCAACACTGGAGACAAGACAGCAAAGTGGACAATTATTAAAAAGCACAAGCGAGATAATAAATACAAGAATAAAAGAATACAAAATACAAGCAAAGGCATCACAGAAATAACTTCAATGTTAATGTCTGCAAGTCAGTACAATGTAAAGTGCAGAGTGCCAGAAAGAATAAAAACTTTATCTGAGTTGATTGAGCAGCTGAAGGATGTGAGGCCTCTCTTGACCCTCATCCGTGGCATCGATAAGAGTCCATACTCAGATCACAGGGGGTGATGGGAATCTGTAAAAAATGTAAAATGATTCCATGAGTAGAAGGTTCTTTACAAAAACTGTTCATAAACATTGGAAAGTACAAAAATATTTCATTATACAAAATAGAAAACAGAATGTATACATGGGCAATAGTATTAAAATTCTGTAGATTTTTTATTAATTTATTTTAAACAAAATTCAAGTGTAATATAAACCCTTCTTTATAATGTTTGGGGATATAATTACAGAAAATGTCTTAATGTCATACTCTTGATTTAGACTTTAAGGAGAAAGGGTCTGGAGAGTGTAAATGTAAAACCTTTCTCTCTTTAAGAAGAGAGAATTCACAACCCCTCCTCCTACACATTTCTCTAGAAGTATTTTTTCTAAACGCAATTACATAGAGGTCAACAGCTCATTTCTCTTTTTAGTGAGATTAGTACTAAGGTTGCAGTATTAGGCCCTATATGTTTTGTCCTGAATATATACAGTATATAAAACAAATCCAAATGCCATACTTTTAGTTGTTTTGTCTGATCTAAACCCATTCAGAACCACCAAAAAATTGCACTGGTATGCAAATGTATACTTCACATGAGTGGGTTGCACTTCTCCCTTTCTCAAGTGGGAGATGAGTTGCATCTCCTCGTGATTAACTGCACTGTTAGCATAAAAAATCACATCAAAACGAGAAGTCCACAAGAAAAGTATTGTGCAATCAAGTCTTCTGTTTAGGAATGTATTGGTCCACCAGTCCATAGACCCTTCCACAAAAATAAAAGCAGTAATACATTTATTTATATTTGTGTGCTAGTGATATTACTAAACAAGACAAAAATTCAATTAGAGGTGCTGAAAAAAAGTGTAATGGCTTTGTTTTTTTACCATTAGCAGACAAAGTAAAACATATATTTTAGTAGTGTCAGAGTGATTGTGTTAACTGCCACACAATTCTAAAATTTCTGTAAAAATGTTTTATATGGGTGACATGCATTTACCTTTATGCAGATGCTTTAGAAACGCTACGTGCTCATTTTTCGGGCAGATCTCAGTCTATAAGAAGGAAGCCTTCGTTCTGTACAAACATGCAGCTTATAGCCTTTAGCTGGCATAGCCTGTCATGTGCATAGCCAGTGTCAATAGTTTTCTTTTCTTCACCAACACATGCATGTTATAACTATCAATTTCAGTTTTATTCAAGTTTTGTTTTCACAGTCCATACATCTACATTAATTTAATTTTAGATTGTTTGCCTAAATGTGACCTTGTGACCATGACCTTTGTTGTTTCTTTTAGATTTAAAACTATGTAGACTACTATTCACCCTGAACATATAAAGCAGTTATTAAATATAGCTCCCTTCTGATTGAACTCAATAACAACACAAATATAGAGCTCCTGTGTGCACGTGTGCACGCTCAAAAACATGCGTTCACCATACCCAAGGGGGACCCCTCAGGAAAAAACACATCTCTTGCTCCATGTGGTCTTGCCAGTGTGTCTGGCTAGTGGCAGGGATGCACAGGGGGGTCTGAGGCCTGTTTTTTACAGGAACCACATGTTTCGGGGATGACTTGTAACTGCTGAGTATCTGTTAACGTAGTTCCCTTCTGACAACAGTTCCTACTTCAAACCCGGTGACTTGTACTTTCCTTGGTAACAAAAAACAGAAAAAAGAAAAACCGTGCTTGTTTTTCACAGGCCATGGAGTCCAGACCTTTTTCCCAGCAAGCTGATGAGTGGGAGCCAAGCGGTACCTCTCGCTTGCTTTCATATATGTTCCCAATATCTCATAAATACTTTCATGGGACCACATGAGCCATGCAAAGGAGATTTTATGTAACAATGTAATCATGTGTTGTGCAATGTTTCCCCCGTAGTGGCAAAGTTTAGTGTAAAAGTCATAAAACTATTTAAAGATAAATTAGCTAATTAAATGAGCTTAACACATGTTTAATCCATTGTCATAAATGTGTTACTAAACATGGTTATAAACATTTTACTTTAAACAGAACAATGATTTCTAGCAGAGTAGACATATATGCATGCACTCCTTTGTTATTTTTGTCAATGAAAACATTTATTTTTAATTTAACCTTCATTTAACCAGGATAAAAGTGTCCTGGCCAAGACCAAAGCATAGTCAGAAAATTACATAATAACACAGTTCAACAAGAAAACCAACCATACATTCATCAACAAATAAATAAGATGGTTATAATTATATAAAACCAGTGGCTAAAAACAACAACAAATGAAAGAATCTGCTTCACTGTTACTTAAAATCATTTTAAAATTGTTTAAATTCTTTCATTTTTAAATCTTTCTGCAGTTTATTCAAAGAAAGGGGTGCTACAAATGTAAAGCTTTCTATCCCAGTTCACAGACATAAAGGGAGCAGCAACAAGTCTCTTCTTGGCCTCAAACCGGATTTAATTCTAAAACAAAAACCTCTGAAGCAGTTTCTGTATGTGGGGTTTAAAAGAAAGACAATCATCGTTTCAATGCGATGTCCTTGGGCTGGGAAAACAGGTGGCAGGTGCTGAGGGTTGTACTTGGTTTTAAAGAACAGCATGCACTTGGTCTTTTTTGTATTTCTTCTGTAGAGATTATTGCATACTGTCCAGGTGCATTATCTCAAATGATGCTTTGACATAAATATTTTTGTAACAGCTTATTTTAAGAAAAGACCTACACAAATGTGATTTGTGTTATAGTTTAAAGAAAGTTGCACTTGCATTGACCCTCTTGTGTCTCCATTGTTGTGCTGGACACTGGCCAGTGTTTCTCCTTCCATGCATCTGCAGATAGAGCAGCTCTGATTATTAGGTAGGAGGGCTCCTGACCTTTCCTCCAACTCACCGTATCATCCCGTACCTAGCAGGCTCTCCCTCTCCCTCCTTCCTGCTCCCCACCACTCTCGAGGACTTCGTTCTAGGCACTAGTGGGCTACTGTTGCTACATACAGTGTCTATGCATGGCAGGCACTGGAAAACATGTCTGAGTGAGACAGATGGGGAGTTGCTGATGAGAAAGAGAAAAATAAAAAAGTAAGACAAAAGGAATGAGATGGTTTCAGCAGTAAAGAAGAGACATTGGCGGGAAAATAGCTGGAAGGACAGAGAACAGAGGGAGGCTCAAACAGGGGGGAGACAGGTCCTTCCTTGTTTTTACATTTTTGACGGACAAATTTGTGTTTCTTCTTCCGCTTTTGTAATTTTTTGACACAGTCATGACTCCATCAGCGAGTGAAACCACGTGGTGTGTGGCCCCCTCCCTTTCTTCCCTTCCTCTCATATATGCACTCAGTGACCATCTCCATCGCTGGCTGCACGCCAAGTCACCGTGGCAACCCCGCCCCATTGCAATGTGAGAGGAAATATTTTGCCCACTCTTATTATCTCTTTATTTGCTGCTGACGCTGTGCTTTTTAATAATGTCTGAGAGTGTGTGTGTTTTTCTAAAGTCTCCTTGTATCCCTTTTTCGAGGCAGCGGCATTAGCATACCCTGTATTCCTCTTCTCAGCACGGCGCGGGAGAGCATGCAAAATGTGCTGCTCGCTTTAAGTGGAACTTTAAGAGTCACACAACATACATCTGCTCTTTATTACTTCCCTTTGCTTCATTGAAGCATAATTACATTCTGACTTCATCCCGACCTTAGCATGACCTCTGCGCTCCTGTCAGACTCACTGGCAGCTCCGCACACTCACAAACACTGCCTGGCTATATGCATGCCTATGCCACACGTACGAGGCATGCACGTAAATGTATCACACACATCCAGTCACTTACAAACAGACAGACACAGGCGTTCAGCCTCCGTCTGGGCTGAGATCATTCTGGGCCAATATAATAGCGTAAGTGAGCCCAAACACAAATTGGGCTCCTGCTGGAAAACTTTGCTCCATGCGGGTTCTTGTTTGTGTGTGTGTTTTTGAGGCTTGCCGGATGGAAATGAACCCCACTGACCCTGCACCCCCCTTTCTTTTGGATTTTCTGTCTTCTGCTGTTCTAATTAGAAAACGGTTGCTAATCAGTTACAAATTATGACTTTTTACTGTAATTTTTTTCATCCCCACACTATGTAACAATTTTAGATTCAAATTAATTTTAATGTGCCCTAATTGATTTACTTAAACAAACAGTTTCTGAAACACCTTCCTGCAACAAACTGGATACTTTAAAGGCAACACCAATCACTTGATGGTTTTTAAAACTTTATGTTAAGTATTAATGATTTATTTTTTCATCTTTAAGTTCTCTTTTAATTTAATTAAAAGTAAATGTAATGTAAAAAATGTAAAAAAGTAATGTAAGAAATCCAGACAGAAATCTCTTATGAGAATGTTGTAAGCAAACAACCAATGTTCTATGCTAGTTAATCTGAATTTTGTCGGAGTTCAAGTATCTTGGGGTCTTGTTCACGAGTGAGGGAAGGAGGGAACGTGAGATTGACAGACGGATCGGTGCAGCTTCTGCAGTGATGCAGTCGATGTACCGGTCTGTCGTGGTGAAGAAGGAGCTGAGCTGTAAGGCAAAGCTCTTGATTTACCGGTCAATCTACGTTCCTACTCTCACCTATGGTCATGAGCTTTGGGTCATGACCGAAAGAACAAGATCCCGGATACAAGCGGCCGAAATGAGCTTTCTCCGCAGGGTGGCGGGGCGCTCCCTAAGAGATAGGGTGAGGAGCTCGATCACTCGGGAGGAGCTCAAAGTAGAGCCGCTGCTCCTCCACATCGAGAGGAGTCAGCTGATGTGGCTCGGGCATCTGTTTTGGATGCCTCCTGGACGCCTCCCTAGGGAGGTGTTCTGGGCATGTCCCACCCGGAGGAGGCCCCAGGGAAGACCTAGGAATCGCTGGAGGGGCTATATCTCCCAGCTGGCCTGGAAATGCCTCGGTATCTGTTTGTCTGGTGTGTCTGGAGAAGGGAAAGTCTGGGCGTCTCTGCTTAGACTGCATGCCCCCGCGACCTGGCCCCGGATAAGCGGTAGAAGATGGATGGATAGATGGATGGATGGATGGGATATTATTCAGCATTTCTGATGAAGGTGAAAACATCTTCGGGGTTTTTGTTACTTAAAAAGAGCATAGAGGACACCCAGGTTCTTCAAAGGTCTTGTGGGGTTGTTTATGGGGTGATGCTGGACTGGTTGGGCTTGTTAAACATCATTAAGACCTCAGGACGTCATCGGGCTCATGTTTGGGGAAACACAGAATGTCCCTGTGATGCACCAGTGCCAATCTACTCAGCTCACAGCAAATATTTACCAGCACAAAAGCCGCACGGCTGGCAAAGCCGAGATAATGTTGAGCCAAGTAATCTGCTTGATTTCTCTTTGGTTTATTCCATGACAATCATTAGATGTTCCATTCTTCATCATATGGACATTTCAGCAATAAGACATTCTGCTGTATGTTTGGCAACACACATGTAATCCTTTTGCTTAGATTCATCTGCATCGATATGGAGTTATATCAGCTAACATTTTGTGGCATCCACCCATTGCCAAGTGTTTGTAAAATCAAATTATTCATCAGATTATTATCATGCATGATAGAGAAGCTAGGGTGCACCGCCACTGTACTGTGTTCCAAAGTATCCATCAGAGTTTTCCTTACTTAAGCAATGAGGTCATGTTCGAATGGCATCATGAGTCTAACTTTAAACCAGGTCTGTGTCCCACTCCACCCTCCAGCGGCACCAGGAATATCACTTGCTGTCTGAGTACGCTTATACGGGCTTATGGGTGTTTGTGTGATTCTGTGTTACTGTATTAAAGAGTGGCTGGGTGCAAGACGATCACATTCTCCAAATAAAACAGTGTGATGTCAGAGTGACTTTTTTTCTTTTACACAATATTCAGCTGTAAGGTCAGTGGAAAGCGCTCAACCAGACTTGAGCCCTAAGCCTTTTTAGTGGCTGTTTCGATCTGCTCGTATTTCTATCACCACATTAGACGCTGCCGAGCTCTGACTGGATATCAATTTTCACATCGTTTTCATCACCTACCCCTGCAGTGTGTTTGTGAGGTCCGTAGCAGAATTATTACCAGCCGTATTCTTGACGTCTCCTCCACGGGATGTCTATGTGAAGATGCTTCTTACTTGGTCGGTGTCCATCGCACGCATGTCCAAATTTAGCCACCTGCTACGGTTGGCTGATCATTTTTGATGGCGCTTTGTTCCTGATGGTGGGTTACTATCAGAGTGAAGCAAAGTTACGGCTGCGAAATGCATCTACGTGTTATTCTTTCTCTTTTATGCAGCTGCTTTCTTTTTTATTTCCTTCTATTTCAAGCAGTTTGCCACAGCTTGGGCCCATTACTGAGCAAGAAACCCCAGCTTCACTGTTCTGGGCCGTTCTGGGAGTAGTTTACCTCACCACAAGTGTATATGATCTATTTGACCTATCTCCTGGAAGTCTAAAGGTCACATGTGGGGACTACACAATTGACCATAGCCTGTTCAGAACGATTATTAGATACATCTGCCTCTTTATATTATACTTTAATACACTTACAATTGTGTCGCAGACATAATGCATTAAATATTGTTTTTTTCATTTATTCTGCCATTTCTCTGTGCAAGGAGATGTAGCCAACACCAGAGTAGTCACTTTCCCAGTTGGACTTTCCATTGCCATTGATTCAATGCTAACAAGACATGTTGCCCCACCAGCCAATGGGAAGTGTTCATTTTTCAAGAGAGCAATGAATGCAAGCTGAACATTCTCATCTATTAAAGTTCTTCATAATAAAGCCCAGATGTCTTAAAGACTTGTTTTTATTTCCTGCAAATTATTTTATCATTACCTTATGCTGTTAGGTGATCAATCAGTTTTCCTCAAAATCACATTCTGTATGTTTATGGGGTTAGCTCATCAGGTCATGTTGGTTGTCAGAACTTATTCAGAAAACCCCAAATTTGGATGATCACATTAACCCACTTTTCAGAAGAGTTTGCAAATTTGGCTCACTATTTTTTATTGGAAGAATACATTTGTCTTTTCAAACAAACAGTATTGTCAACACACCAAATTTCTCAAGTCGGATATAAGAAACAAAATGAGCCTGATGTAATTTACAGTGTGACATACTGTTGACAATAATAAATCAAAGCTGAGCTCATGAAAGGGCATGCATTACAAGTGTGTACGTGAGGATTTGGAAGAGATCTGTTTGAAGTAAAGTCTGCTAATTTGAGGGACGACGTCATCCTATGTGAGAACATGATCTAAACTATTGCCTTTCAGATATTTCCTTGCTGGTAGTCGCCACAACTAAATTATACTTTGGCATATGTTTTTTCCTGCTATGTTCAGTGACATGAGTCTACGTTATATGATACAGAGCATGCACAAAGCACGTCTCACGTTGTGCACCTCTAAATGCTTATAGGAACTCTGGCTCCTATCTCTAGTCAAAAACTGAAACATTTGCAACCTATTGTTTGTCCTTTTTTTCCTTAACCTAAATCCTTATTTTATCCCAGTCCTCTGTTTAATGTATCCTCACGCCGTTACACATGTAGGCTGCAGTCTGCAGGTCTAGGGGCCTTGAAGGGAGATTCATTTCTATCCAAATGAATGGGGCTATTATGCAAGTGCTTACAACATCGACAAATTATGTAAATGGATGTGTTGCTACACAACAATGCCGCTCCTGTCAAAACATAAACAGCATCATACAAATGGCCAAATGTTCACAAAGTCGAAATCTGACAATATCATCCCTCTAAGGTGGTATATATGCATATACTATGTACACACAGAAGAAGAAAAGTTTATACAAGGCTTTTCCTTTGTAAATGAGATGAATCATAGTTTGCAACCATGAAATGTGAACTTTAAAAATGAGTTTTTTGGATGGTATTCACAGAGAGCAAATAGTTATGTTCTGTGGAAATGTGTAAGAGACACAAGTAGCTCTTAAGTGTTTGGAAAAGGCTTGATATAGGATTATGAGTAGCGGCTCAGCTTAGTTCACTCCTAATGTCAGTGGCGAGGGGAGGTCCAGCTGTGAGCCATCAAGGAACACGCCGCTGTCCCACCTTGTGCACCCTTTATGCGTCACCAGCTGTTTGAACTTGGCTGGCTGTTTTTATTTAGTTATGCATCTAAATCATCAGGGGTCAAGTAAACAGCTCGAGTGGAGGTAAACAGCCTGAGGGATGGGCTTTCCTCTGAGGCCTTCAACAGCTGAACCTCACACACACTTGAACATTTGCTTGTCCTTGAAGCCGGGTACTTACGCCTCACTGCTTACGTTTTGCACTGTGCAATTTCCAGATAGCTCAGGGCTTTTGTCAGTGCTAAAAGATCCTGTCATGATGTTTGATGATGTTTTCAAGAATTGGCGGTGAACTCAAACACACAGCACCTTCTCATCAGCAGCAGGGTAAGTTAGAGCAAAAGAGGGGCCTAGAGAGGATCAAAGCTAGAGAGTGGGAAGGATTCTCTGAAATGAATAGCGCTGGGGGATATTGCTTTAACCTTTGTCCAAAGCACCGTGCTCAGGGACCTCCCTGTTTGTTTTAACGGTTCAGAGTTAGCAAGAGTCTCTCCATCCGCAAATAAGTAATCTTGGCTAACATGGGAAATTCACTACATTTAGGCGGGTGTTTCATGTCATAGTTCATCTACAGACTCTGCCACGCTGCAAATCCTAAAAAAATGATAATGCATTTTTGTGGTCAGCATGATATTTTGGCATTTAGTCAACATCAAGGGGTTTCATTATTCGCTGAGGCAGATGTACAGTAGTGTTTTATTTCAGGGGTAGATCAAAAGTCTCTTCATGCTGCGTCTAACCACAACTAGGATTATATTAAGATTTATTTGTTTTGGGTCTGTCCGCTTCACAGGGAGACAAGCCCATCAACAACCCTTCTCGGCCACTCCCTGTTTGGAGAGCAACTCCAACAAGTGCACATGAATCTAGCTGCACATCAAACTGTTTGTGGATTGTATTTGAATATGCTTAGTTTTATGAATGGAGGTTCCAAGGTCTGTAAATAAAGAAATCTACAGACCCTCCTCCTTTTCTTATTGTATTTACACTGCCCATGCATTTCTTCAGTAAGTTGCATTATGAATATTGACCGCTCTTGTAAGTTTGCAATATTTCGGCTGCCTCTGATGACTTCAAAAACTTTGGCCTTGAAGGATTGTCTACTTGCATGCTATGGTAATCATCATAAAACATGAAAGTCTTATTAAATTTTTGTGTAGCACCCTGTTCCAAAATCACACACACAAACAAAAAATCTTTTTGTTTCAAATTAATCACAGCAGCTAACCCTGTAGACTAAAATACTTTGGGTGGGGGCAGGCTGTGGATGAGGAGAGTGGCCTGTAGATACGATGAAGAGTGGGTGGTTAGAATAACAATCTGTAAATTGGCTGTAGCTATGAAGCCGTCTCATTGAAATGCTATGGGACATATTGAAACCCTTAGCTTTTTCACTGTCTCACTAATAATCATCCAGTCTTTTCTTGGTCTCCCTTCATCTTTCCCTCTTTTGCTTGCTCTCTCCATCAGTGCCTCTGCTCATGCACAGCTGCACAGCAGTATGCAGGGTGGGAAAGCACAGACCGGGAGGGAAAGGGAAACATTTGTGAGAAAGAGGCCAGATAGTATACCTACAGTATGTCAGAGGGTGAGTAAAAGAGATATCAAGGTAAAACAGCCTGATGGATGTGAGGAAAAGCCACACATTTATTGCAAACAGATGATTCTTTGCGATGTGATGACAGGGCAAATTCTTTCTTTGTTTTATGGTCAGTTACAGGGAAACCATTACATTCAAAGTGCATTGATCCTGAGGGTTTACTGTTCTGTTGCTCTGTGAGATACTGCTCATGCCTGTGGTACTGGCTTTGAGTACTCAACACTTCATTGACTTATCCAGTGTAAATCTCCCTGGGTGGGATACAATTTGTGGCTGATGACATGAACATGGTCTTTGTTTGTGTACATTTGACACTCTTGCAAACACCCTCTGGATTTACCATTTTAAACAATCTTGCTTTAAATAACACAACACAAATCCTGATATTCTTTTATTTTCAATCTCTCAGGATACCTTAAAATTCTGCAACATATTTGATGTGAATATTTGTTGACTATTGCATATAGACACACAGATTCAACCTTTTTCTACTTTTTTAGTGAAGTGGATCGCAGGATCACTGTAATTCTACCCTGTACATTTCCATTACTGTCAACCACTCTGTGTTCATTTTACAATAAGGCCCCCACACTTAGAAAGAATGTTGGTCATGGTTTCTCATGGGACCTGAGCCACCCTTGACCCGATGCTATAAGGTACGTCAGTGGCCAGGTGTGTTTTGTTGTGTGGAGCTGGTGCGTATTGGTCTCAGAGGTTAGTGAGGGTGTACGTTAAGGGGCCTGGGTAATAACTCACTGAGGTCTCACAGCCCTCTAAAAACAGCACAACAAGCTTCACATCAAGGGAGCTTTAAGAAGGAAATGAGCAAGGAAAGAAAAGCACACAGCAGGAGCTAGAGGAGCCACATTTCAAATTATTAATATTGTTTTTCAAAGAAATCCAAACACTCTCCTGGGATTAAGCAGAGGGGGTAAGGGACAAGAAGGAAGCAGGTAGATTATCTATCCCGGTGCTTTTTTTTTCTTGTCAACTTTCAACATGTTAAAAAAAGTTTAAAAAAACTCAGTAGTGGCCTTGGTTATATAAAGACTCAAAGCTGAATGAAACACTATCTTTATGGCAGGGTTACAGCTAGAACTGGAAATGGTGCTTTGGCTGTAGCTAAAAAAACATCCTCAGCTCGGAGCTTGTCGTTTTCATTCAGACTCTTGCTTTCTTTCTGCTAAAAGCAAGCTTCCCTGCCCAGAGAGCTGGCTTGTACTGAACACATAGTCACACAATGTGTTCCTGGCTTTCTCATTGCCAAGCTCTGCTCTGCTCAAGCTCTGGCAACAGCCAGAACTAGACACATGCTGCCACAGCGCCGTACGTATGGTCATAACCTTACCTGAGCAACAGAGGACATGGCAATAACACAAAAGAAAAATGTAGAGCAGAGGGAGAAGTTGATGTGGTAGTAAATGGCAGTCTGGAGCAATTTCAACAATAACAGCCCTCTGAAATCAGAGGAATATTAACAAACCCCCTGGATTTCCACACTGAGGGGATGTTTTTCTCCCCATTCCGTTGGGAAACACTGTTGTAGTGATGGGATAAGTTGTCACATTAAGCCAGTTGTGTACAACGTGGAGGTCCATCTTGCTTCAATTAAAAACTCCAAGGCGTCTGGTTTTGATTAGGGGTCCTTGCAAAACCAAGGTGATTCCTTTGTTAATGAAAACCACCAGAGAGGCTGAGCAGTGCTAAAACTGGTTAACAAAGAATAATAGCTGAGCATCCTCTTTCCCCTGCCGTTTTCTTCCTTCTGGCCTGTACGGTTTATATACCAGATGAACAGGCCTAACCTTGGATGGCTACATAGGGCAGTAGGGGTGGGGGTAACGGGTTTATGAAATCAATCCCTCTCCTGAACACTTCTTTATCCATTCTATTCCTGCGATTTTTGCAAACTCTAAGCTTGTTTTCATCTCCCTCTTTTCCCCATCTCGTTTGCTCAGTGAGGATTTCTGTGAACCTGGCATGTATTGCAGAACCAAGCTCATGTTTCTGTTCTGACAGGCTGTATTCTAGCGCAGAAGCCTGTTCACTCTGATTTGACGTTGACTTCGACTTCTTGTCCAAGGCCGCACACAAACCGTTTACCTCTTCCCTCATCTTGAGACCAATGGTATTTACAATTTACAAGAGCACTTCATCTTATCTTATGACCTTGTCACTCTCTAAGTTCAAATTCCAGATTGATTGTAACCACAGTGACTGACTTGAAACAATTAGGCGTGTTTCTCACACTGAGTGTGTCAGGACCCTGGGTCTGCCCTGTCTGAATGGGGAGAGTGAAACAGGCTGACAAACAATGACAACATAATGGATACCTCGCTGCTTTCATCACTGTCACCAAATCCTCAGCCACCACAAAAGTGTCTCTTCAACTGGGACTTGGCTATAGAGCTTGCAGAAATGCATTGGTCACCAACAGAAGTGCTATAAGTGAATGGCGCCAAATGGAGACAGAGCAGTTGGATGGGGTGATACACAACACACTGAGTTCTCATAACGCTGGGCGTTTCTGAAAATGTGGTTTGATCTAATGAGCAATTCAGCTGGTGACACTGTGCTTACTTCCTTTCATCTGTTTATCTCTTTTATTCTCTTATCAGACCATCTCTCATTCTTTTCCTGTGATCAGGTCCTCTCTGGGACAGCATATCTGCGTCTCATCCTTGGCCTCAAAGCAGAGGAAGATAGGCCAAGGCAATGTAACGATGACAAATACACAGATGGGCTCCATCTGATAAACCTATTTCTTTAAGATGTGCTCTCTGTAGAGTTAAATGAGGACAGCCAATAACTTATTTTATGTCTTAATAACATGATCCTATTTTTTTCCTTTTTTTAGTTTAGACTGAATAGAACATTGGGAAGAAAGGAACAGCGTGTAAATTAATTGCTGATTCCTGTAAAGCTTGTAATGTTGCTATCAATCAAACTTTTAACAATCAAACTTTATTTATAAAGACTTTTAATACAACTCAATGCAACTCAAGGTGCTTCAAATAAAATCATTAAACATGTCAACATTCACAACACTTTAAAAGCAATGGTGGCTTTGTTTCACTCTATTTCACTCATACAGTAAAATAAATAAATAAAACTAGTTTTAGATTAAACAAACAGCTGAGAGTCAAGCAACAATCTCTGCACTCCCTCCAGAATTTTGCTTTGGGTCCATAGGTCAGGCAAGTGTGCAGTGGAACCCAGTCTTTACAAAACAGGGTCTCTATGATTTAGTATTGGTTTAGACTATTTTGATTGGTTTCCTTATTTCTTCATGCTCCTTGTTTATCTATTGGGGCTACTTTATTTTGTGCTTCTCCTGAGTCCCTTGGACACAAAAAATGCTCTTTGAAAGATTGCCATGGAAATATTATGTGTCAACATATTTTTTACGAATGCCATCATCAACTTCAGAAGTTACCATACATAATACAAATACAAATATTTATATAAAAATTATAATTTCACCCCAAATTACACAACCTGGACAAATGTCATGCCATTAAAAATGAAATTCAAAAACACAAAAAACGTCCAGGGACCCAGGAGGGTAGAAACAAGTCATCCTGTTTGTTTGGCAGAACTTCCCATTATTTTAAATAATTGTTTGACACTGTACAATCAAAAGCAAAAGTTTGATTGATAATGCAAATATTATGCTTACGGTAAATTGGGATTAACACCATCTCTATTATTCATCGGTCAAACACACAGATTTGTAACTCAAAGTAAATATCATCCTTTATCCCTGTCTGACACATATTACCCAGAACCAATCTTCAGTTAAAAAGGGAGTTGTTGAAACCAAAATACTCTCATGAAAGCTTGTAAAGCCCCATCAATTATTAGAGGCCATTGGGGGCTGTTTGTGTGTAAAATAAGTCTAAAGCTTTCCTGTAGCTCCCAAAACACAGTAGATGCTAGTTTAAATGAGTTTAAATGGTATGCATTTCCATAGCACTTTTTTGGACATGGCTGTACCAAAGTTCATTAACACCTGGGGCAGATAGAGAGGGCGGCGTCAAATCTCATACAAGCAACTGCATCAAAATGTCATTTTTTTACTATATACGTATGGAGGAGAGAAACAGTAATTATGAAGGTTTCCCTGAGTGGAAGCCTTTACATTTTGTGGAAATCCATTATAGTCTTACCTTAACTTTCACTAACTGTATTTACAACCTGCAATTCACAATGTAATTATGGTTACATTGAAAGTGTATATTTGTGCCAATTTGGCTCATTTGCTACATGAGAGAAGAGTCTGTCAAGTCGATCTTTTTATTACCAAATTCAAACCAAAATTATGGAGAGAAGTTTTTTTAGGAACTCCTTTGATTTGCAGTTTGGGAGGCGAGTGACAGCTGTTAGTGTGGAATAAAGAATTGATGTTGCATGCAGGGCCATGCCGCTGGGCTCGAGAGGACAGCAGAAAGGTTCCTTGTGAAATATTGACGAAGACTGGAGATGGGGCCAGAGCATGTCTGCCCTTCCCCAGTTTCAACGTCCAACTGTGTGCACGCGCTTGAGGGAACTCAGCAGGTGAGGAGCTTTGTAAACAACCTAATATAGACCCATTTAGTGTTGGTTGATGAGCTGCACATGAGTTTTGTCAATTGCAGGCTGTTAAACATTATCAA
Source organism: Perccottus glenii (assembly GCA_024416835.2). Classification (NCBI taxonomy): domain Eukaryota; kingdom Metazoa; phylum Chordata; class Actinopteri; order Gobiiformes; family Odontobutidae; genus Perccottus; species Perccottus glenii. The sequence continues at coordinate 16,916,420 of CM044563.2, read as the reverse complement.
TGGACAAAATGGCATTAGACACTTAAAGCTCTACTACCTGTTTTTTTTTTTTTTCGCCATCCCTGTCATTGACTCCACTCCCCAAAACAACCTAGAGACCTCTCCTCCTTCTCTTTAATAAAAAATAAATAAATAAATAAACTGACCAATTTTTCCTTCACTAAATACTAATAGCCTACATTACACCGAACTGAAGTTAAGAGTTTAGCGTTAACTTAGCATTAGCTTAGCTAAAATTTTAACATCAGTTTACTGTACTTTGCACAGTTTTAGTTTCTGTATTAGTCACAGACCTGATTTCTCTGAACTGGGACATACAGTACTAACTTACATGGATTTTTGACCTTTTTTTTTTGTCAAAACCTGTGACATTCCTCAATGATTTTGACTGTGGATCCCTCAATATACTGTAAGGACAGCCAAAAGTAAAATTACATATCTGCATTTTTTCAAGGGCTTCTACTACTGTTTACATGAAAACATAACCACTTATGTACCTGTAAAAAACATCATAAAAACATTAAAGCCATTTTTTTCACTTCACTGTTAACACTGCACTCAGCCTTTGTCGGATATACAGGGTTCGTACAAGGTGCTTAAAGTACTTAAAGTACTTGAATTTGACTTTTTGAAATTTAAGTCCTGGAAAACCCTTGAAAACAGTCATATTAATGACGAGGTAATTGAAAAGTGCTTGAATTATTTAAAGGCAATATTTATGAATTTACAAAGCAATTTTGAAGTGTATATTTTTTTTCTATAAAACAAAATTAACGCTCAAAATTAACGCCTCAGCCCATCCCCCTCCTTCTACCCGCCTTATACGTTAACTCGCTCGTTCTGGCATCACTTACCTGGAGCACATATAAAAAGTGGCTTCTTGAAGACCCTAAAAGTGTGCATCGTGCACATTGTAAAATATGCCGCAAAATCCTCGAGATTTCAAACATGGGCGAATCGGCACTGAAGAGTCACATGCAAGGGGAGCGTCATGTCAGTGCAGTTGCACGCACTGGACCACCATCCGTCCGAGAATATTTCACCCCAACAGTCACAGAGCAACACGGTGCACAGAGTACCGTGACTTTCATGTTCTCATACTTAGAGTTGCCACAGTCATTGAATACTTTAATGTGCTGTACCTTATTTGTACCATCTTGTTTAATTTTTATTCATCTATTTTTCTTTTTTAGAATTTAAAGTAAATAAAGTATATGTTTGATAAGTGAGACCTCTGATTGTAGTCCTTGAAAATCCCCAAAATAGTGCTTGAAAAGTCCTGGAAAGTCCTGGAATTTCATTATACAGTATCTGTACGAACCCTGGGTATATCACAGAGTTGCTTGATATTTAGCTGCTCTACTGTATATACAAGCATTTAGACTACTCCAGTTACATGCTTCAAGCTAAAAGTCACTGGATAATTAGAAAGATTTTATGCTAGACAGAATGCCAAATAACACCATACAGAGGACCCATATTTTTATAAGTCTCTCATAGTTTGAAGACCTGTGTTTTCTGGTCAACAACTGTGAAACTGAAACCGGTCTGAGAAGATTAGCATATACATTGACAAAGCTGCAAGACCCTATAAAGATAAAATGCAAGCTGACAAAATAGATATAGGCGTAGAAAGAAAAAGTAGCACATATACACAGTTTAGGGGTGTCTAGTTCTAGTTCTAGAACAGACAAGATGTGAGAAAAGAGAGAATCCTAAAGACTGTCACTCAAATCACTCCAAATCAAAAGGCACAGTTATAAATCACATATGAATTTGAAGAAGTAATAAAATACATACAATGCATTTTATTTATTTTTTGTTTTTTTTTTCAGTCTAGTTGCATTTCTCAGGAAGTCTTGACCCTATTGGGATCTAATGTTATGTTTGCAATGATGGAGAAAGTGGGGATCCGGAGGAAATTCACGCAGACACAGAGAGAACATGCCAACACAGAAAGAGTGGTTTGAACACACGTCATGGGTTCTCCATCATCTCCCTTGATCTCCTCTGATGTGGCATTCATGCTTGTTCCAGAATAGCACAGGTTTAAACAAAGATTCAGGCTCAAAATGTGTGCACTATGAGTCACTTCACAGTTACTCATCTTAGTGGCTTTTATCTCAAACCAAATTAAAAGTATATTTCTGTGAATTCCTCATTTGAAAATGTATGTACAAATGTATGCAAGTGCAAAAGATTACATTTTTGAAGGCTACAGGCAGCTTTCTATGACAGACGCTTTGTCATGCCTGGGTGCCACCATAAACACTGTGAAAGTTTCATGCAAGTGGAGCGGGCATGACCACCATTATTGCTGGTAATTGCTCATAAACATCCCCTATCAACAATGGCGCATGGGATGGCACGAATGGGTGGAATTGAATAAGTCACACCAAACCAGGCAGATGAGGCCCGTCGAGATAGAGCATGTATTTGTTTTGGTCATTAGGAACCCTTGGTGACCCAGTGAGCCACAGCGTCGGAGCGGCAGCATGGCCAAAGCTCATCCTTGATGGCCTAACTGTGCGTGTCTTTGCCGGGCAAATTGGTGTGCACTGATATCCCCCAGTTCCTAGAAGCATAACAATTGTTTGCATGTCATCAAAGGCAAGCAGGAGGCAGAGCGAGGGGAGCTGGATTCTCAAGGGCTTCATTTGTGTTCACAGAAGTAAACACAAATGTGAATGTGTGAGTGAGTGCTTTCGGCAAAGTAAATTCAAGATTGTCTAGACTTTGTTAAGTCTCATTTCATTTCGCTGTGCTGTGCAGATTAAAGGTTGAGACAGTGTTTGTAGTTTGTGTAAAAGGTTATGGGGCACCGAGAGGTGTTGAACAACTTTTTTGTCATTTGACCCAATCCATTGTAGGGCCATTAACTGTGGTGTTAATTAAGCCAAACAAAAACACATCTGATTGTTTTCTATGCCCAGTTCATATCGGGTGCAAATAGGTCATGGGGTATAGGTTCATTCTGAAGTCACTGGAGCTCACATAGTGGATACAGATGGAAAAGGATGCAAGTAAATGGAAGCAAATGAAGAGAGTATGGATGCTTTTATTACAAACATCTAAAGCCCAAGGGAGTTGATAAGTTAAAGGTTACTAGAGTGTTCACAGCTTGGAAGGCCCACAAAGCCTCCAGCCAAATCCTCGAAAGAGTAGAAGCCAGTATGAGTGGGCGAATGTAGAGTAAACAAAGCATTTTGCAATCCTGCTGCACAATGTTAAACAGACACCATCTCCTCACAGCTGCACTTCTTTATAAACCTTCTTTGTTTTGGGCTACTTCAGGTCATCGTTGACCAAGAGAGGCTTTCAATAAGGATGTATATATAAGAGTTCTTCTGGGCCATAATTATAGAATAAAACTGCATCCACAAAAAGAGAAAGCTTCACTGATACCTAACACCTTCATCACAGCGGTAGCACTTTGACAAAGAGGGTCAGTGCCAAGTCAGATAACATTTATTTATACATTTTTTTGTTTCTCCCTTTTCTCAGTGTTCACGGTACGCCACAAAGTATTCCTACTTTGCTTATTTACTCAAAGAGCCCTACCTCTGGTCAGCTCTCATTCAGCACTTAATGTCCTTAACGCTTTGGGTAATTGTTGTTTTCCTCTGGCTCTAAAATCTCCCCCCTTCACAAGAGTTAGCTCCTCTGTCTTCTTGTTTATTTTCGTAGGCCTCAACCCGGACAAATACCCCCAGGTCAAACTTGAAGGGGCGAGCGGGCTTGTGTGCACGTCCAAAGTGCACTGAAAAATCTGTTGAGCTGACATAAATTTGTTCCAGTTGCATGAAGGAGCAGGAAGAATGTGGATGAGTCTGAAAAGAGTCCTGGTGCTGGGGACTGACTCAGGTCTTGCCCAGGCTGGGGCTTACAGCAGGGATCACTCAGCTTTGCCCAGCTCTTCCTCGCTTCAAAGGCTGGGAGGAGAGGTTCTGTGAAATCATACAATAACAGCCAATATAACCACCCTTTCAAAACACAACTGGACGGGACTGAGGTGGGAACGAGACAGAAAGGGAAGTTGCTTGGCTAATACGAGGAAAGATAGGAACATCTAGTGCTTGCTCCCAGGTTGTGGGAACACAGAGGTTAAAGCAATACTGATATTAAAAAACAACCTCGAACAGCACAGCTTTTATTGGTAACTCCCTGACTATTACACACAGTCTTAAACACACCTGGGAGCTTCCCAGTTCAACTAGACTGTCATGTATACATTTTAATAGGGACACACTGACAGAGATGTGGCAGCTAAATTACGCCTACGGCCAATCCGACCACCACCAAACATATTTACACATTCATTTACCAGTGCTGTGGACACTGGAGGAAAGGTGGGTGAAGTGTCTTTCCCAATGACAGTATGAACTGGGGAGAGCGGGGAGCAAACCGGCAACCTGCTCACTTTTTGTGTCTTTTCCTTGGCTTATCCTAAACAGGGCAGTGAGGGGTGTAAAGTGGTAACATTGGTATTGCACAAGTGAGCTAGTAACTGAAACATTTAAGAGGTAAGAAACACTGAGATGGCGTGAGCATAAATGGGGCTTTGCAGAAAATCAATTAGGTGTAGGCATAGCAGCATATTCACCAAAACAAGAGTACAAGTGCTTAATACACCACACAAAACACCGAAAGTAGCATAAGTAATGTAAATGGAAAGGTATGCTAATGATGCTTTATATAACTTTTGAGTTTGTGTGGCATATACATAATAAAAGACACCAGAAAATGTTTTTAGTGAACATCGCGACACACCATAAAAGGGGACTGTGGTTCTCCTTTTTTCCTGTGTTGCTAGTGGAGCAGAAATGGTAAGAGATATTCCCACTAATGAGGGGGGTACAGTCAAGTTGAAAATCAGTGTTATCACTTCAAAGCTAGTGGCAAATGTGACAGAAAGAACTGTAAAAAAAACAAAATAAAACATCACAGAAATCCATCTTTCCCCTCTAGAAGCTTTGTGACTTCCACCAAACAACAGCTGGTTCTGACCAATGGTGTGGCAGCACAACAAAAGCCACCGTTGACATGACTGTTACTTGCAGACGGTTCACCTAATTACTTACCAGGTATTCATCTGAAAGCTTTCTGGGGAAGCCCTCCCCTTCCAGATGGTTCAGTGTAGCAGACAAACTGGCAAGTCAGGTTTGCACCAGGAAGCTTGGTTCATTATTTATATTGTCTATCATTTCAACCAACAGCTGTTGTTTTTGTGACTTAATCTTATGGTTACATTAGTGGATGAAGCACAGGGGTCGCTGATGTCCGTCTGACTGACTGTTATTAGTAAAAGACACCACAACAGTAGCTCTTAAATGTGGATTTTTTGAGCCACTTTGAAATGTTTTTGTAAAGTCTAGGCAGTGGCGGGACAGGGGAACATTTGGAATATAACAATGTGGAATGACTGCACAAAGTCTTTTAGGATCCACCACGAGATTATGTTTCCCACTGGGGAAACCCATAGTAAAAACGCATGACCTCATCTAACTGAATGGTTTATGCTTTCTTTTCTATAGTGGCTTTTTCACAGAAGGAGACATTTTGGGGGATGCCACTGTGTCGGGGTGCCCTTCTTCTGCCATGGAAAAGGTACATTTTTCCGCTGAAAGCCAACACATGGAAGCCATCAGCGGGGACTGGGAGCCTGTGGTGTGGAGCCCGCAGACTTACACATACACACATAAAGTATATGTATATTCTAGATCAAACATTTAAGACAGTGAGCATACACAGCGCACAATGACAGTGTGCGTTTGTCTGAATGGGTGTGAATTTGTGTGCTACTCATATTTGAAGCATGTTTGATGTGTGTAAACGGTACTCTTGTTATTCTCTCTCTGACAGCCAAATCATCTCCTCCTCCCATTTCTGGATGTAACCTCAGAAGATGATTAGTTCATATTTTCCCTCAATTGTGTGGACTGGTCCCTGGTGGCGGGCTGTAATGTGTTTTATAGATATGCTACAAGTCACCCCGTAAATAGGTCAGCTGTCTGAAGTGCAATGTGTCATGTGCTCCTTTCCAGCTCTGAAATGTCTTTTCTAATGAGCCCAAGTGATTTTGGAAAGGAAAACACCACAGCCCTTTTTCCAATAAAGCCTCTCTCTGCTTGACTCAAACAAAAGCTGTTTGTCCTCCTGTGGATGTGTGTGAGCGCTTGTAATGTATGTGCACAAGCCTGTCTCAAGCTCCCTTATTTTGGATTGTCATATTATTTTTCTCCCTAAGAGTTATCCAGAATGAGTGTGTTTGAAGAATAAAGACACTGTACATCTGTATTTGACTCCAGTAATGTAATCCATTGTGACGTAAGCAGCCTGTTATGTAAAGGTTGTCCGTTTTTGACTAATGTCAAATCAGTCTACTTTTTTCAGTCAGTGGACTTTTTTTATTTTGAAAAATGTCAAGAACAGCAAACAAACTACATTCTCAGAAAGTGTATAATCACAACAAAATAACAAAATGCAAAATTGTTTGCATTTGTCACACAGAGCTTCACACGCCCCACCGTTCAAAGGAAAGACTCAACTATACAGTAGATCTCAGGCTCAGTACAAATTCCTCTAATACTTCTAGCAGAAGCCGATAGAAGAACACTGTTTAATTAATTGTGTATATAATGTATATTATATTGTATATAATGTTTTTGAACATTTTACAATTCATACAATACAGCTCTATTTTTGGTTATCTGGTTACAAACTAAAAATCAATTACTGTACCCTGCATAACTGGCTAACTCAAAATACAAGTGTTTTTTCAATCTATTTGAAATTTCTATGAGTATGGTGTGTCTTTGTCCATTTTTATTCTACACCTATGACCTTCTGAAACATTGCTTAATATGGTATGGCATTTCTGTTTGTAGGGCTCAGCCAATCACAGCTCACAGAAAGAAAACTAAAGCAAAGTTGACAGTTGACTTAAGTTTGTTTTCGAAAGCATGAATAAACCAGGATCTGATGTTGAGCACACATTCATTAAGGGTGCCTTTAAATGAAACCATATCAAACCCATGTATGTCTCTAGACAAATAGCTGCTACAACATAGATGACAAGGGCCCCTGCCAAGTTCAGTTGGTAACAGGCATGGCTAGTACTATTTGAATGCATAATAATAATGCCCTCAATTTACTGTATATCACGCTTTTTTCCAGAGACTCAAAGCACTCACTCTACAGTTACACACTGGGGAAGACTGACAGACGTGGCAGCCATTTTGTGCCTTATCCCCCTCGACCACCACCGAATATTCTCACACATTCATTCACCAGTGTCACAGACACTGGAGGCAAGGAGTGTTAAGTGTCATGCCCGAAGACACAACAACAGTATAAACTGTGGGAAGAGCGGGATTCAAATCAACCTTTCTGTTGGATGACCGCTCTACCACTGAGCCCCTGCGCCCCAATTTTGTAACAATGGCTACACTTAAGCCTCTAATAACACAGCATGTAAGCTACTGTATGTAATGACACATCGCCCTGAGCCTACGCTGTATGTACAATGTTGATGAGCTACATATGCTGCTGCTCCGGCCCGCCCCCATCTCTTCCTTTACCCACGGTGCCATGAATGGAGAGGGCCCCATTCCCTATCTCTGCACCCGACACGGCCGCAGGGTGCACAAAGGGGGCTCAGTGTCAGTCCCATCCAACATTAGATCACAGAGAACACATTTATTGTATTTGGCTTGGTCTGTAAAAGAAATTTTATTTTCCTGACAGTAAATGACCACTGAAACTTTATATTCAGTGATATTTCACCATTTGTGTGACAGAGAGGATGCCGGGAAGTCAGTGTTTTCTTTTTGATAGTTGGTGTTGTCTTTTTTCCTCTGTCTGACATTTTTTTGGGAAGCCTGCACTATTAATCAGCAACAAAACGTGCACACAGCTCCCCAGAGACCTTAGTTAAACAACGTTGGCAAGGAATTTCCACATTTTACTGTAATTTTCATGGAAATGTAGTTGAAAACAATCTATTACTGTTACAAGGGTTGACCCGAGCGCAGTGTAGTTCTCTCTTAATTCAGGACTCCTGAATGATTTAGGGTCCCACTGGGTTTATCTCTGATTATGCAATCCAGCCAAAAGTGATGTAAAATGCAATTAAAGTATAAATCACATATTATCAGATGAAAAATATATTACAACTACAAAGCGTTACTGCTTTTCAAAGTGAAAACATCCATATTGCTCATCCTTAATGGCTAGTGAACGTCAAATCAAAGGAAAAAGAAACGTTCACGTCGCAACTTCTGCTCTTTGATTTGGGTGTATGTCATTACTCAGCACTCTTTGGTATGCTAAAAACTATTCCCTTACGCTGAGAATGAAAAAAAAAAATAGCAACAACAAAAAGCATGTCATAAGCACTAGAGCTCAAGAAATGGACCTGAATAGGGCTCGGTTCTGCATGACCGACCCATCGAGTTAGAGGAACGTGTTTGAAGTCCATCTTGGAGCGTTATGAGCTAAAAGATAATAAGATTCCTGACTCTGTCATAATGACCTACCATAATGACCCACCACCTACGAGTGTATAAAGCTTTCTGTCAACCAGGAATGTTGCTATTAAGCGCTGCCCACAACAATAAGCAGCATCCCACGACTTTCACACATGGAAAAGATGGCCTCTGAGGACATGGGCCATGCATGAAAACCTTAAGGTCACAAAGGCATGTCCTGCGGGCCTCCTTATTCTGTATTTTCAAATAGAGGACAGAGCTATGGTTTCATTCACCCATCCATTTCTCCATTCATTCTCTATACAAAAGCTTGAATCTTGATCCCACTTCTAATTGTATCCCTATCCTGAAGTTTGTTTCTGAAGTACAGCTTACTCATGTTTTGTGGATCTCACCTCATAGTGGCATGGAATTTCAGATATTCAGTTCATTTAGTGAGACATGAGCTCTGACATGGGGGCCTTTATCGGGCTGTTGCCACACAAGCATTTTAATTTGCTTACATGCGCTCCTCAACAAACACATGCACAAATGCAAACACTCAGTTGCATGCACACATTCACAATAACAAGCACCCAAGGGGTCAAGGGGCAAAGTTTGACCGTTAGTGTTGCCGACACTGAACTCATTTAACTACGCTACTGAATGATGCAGGCATTGTGTGTTGGTCAGCGCGCATGCAAGAGTGCGCTCTGGATCACATGTGTGCTACGTGTGGAAAAGTGAGAGAGTCATTTTATATGTGTGGGGAATGCACATGTATGAGACGCTGGCAGGGCCCATAGTGTGGCAGTCAATGGAATTTTTAGTTAATCCTTATTGAAACTGGGAACTCCTTTCATGTTAGGATGCCAAAGTGACCCACCCTGACCTTTTGTCCTCTCTCTTTGAGGCCTCACTCTAACGATTAGCCCTGGCTCACAATATGGATGCATGGAGAGGTGGAGACCTGTGTTCCTATGGGTCCATGGGCCCAGGATCTGGAGGATCCTCATCCTCAGCAACCAAATGGGGACATTCCACATAAATCAATGCAGGCTCTAGGAAGAATGGGAACAAGAAAAACAAGTAAATAATAGAGGAAATCCTTGAAATGAAGGAGGGGGAAAAGGGGAAAACTGAATGTGAAAGAGAGAAATACCAGAGCAGCAGTCAGCATGGCGGATAAAAAGAACACTCAAGATAAGGTTGGCACAAATATGTTTTTGATCATGTGGCAGGCTCCGCAACAAACTTTGGAGACATTGCCAAGTAACGACCGCAAATGTGCACAGATGTTTGAGATATTAATGATCATGAAAAACACATGAATTACCTTATATGGTTGTGGGCTTAGCAGTCGCCTGAAACCAAGAGAGAAGGAAACCCACTCGCAGACAAACATCCAAAAGTTGCAAATGATGCAGACAGACGCTATCGAACCAAGACTTTCTGATTCAGAAAGCTCAAAAATTAAGAGAAATGGCTCTGTTTGTTTTTTCCAGATTCCTGTAAATGTGTTGCATAGTCATAGAAGGAAAGTTTACCAAAGTCAAGTATCTGTTGTTATGATGTGAGCCTGGGAGCAGAAGAAGTTTAGATATGTGCACGTGCACAAACATGCACTATACTGTACACTTTTGGCTGGACTAGATAGGGCCTCTAATAAATATATTTTTTCTTGATTGTTTCATTTTAAAATAGTCTTACAATACTCTAATCTAAAGTATAATACTCATTTCATAATAATCATTTGTCTTCACAGTTTTCAAAAAGATCAAGGTTTTCCTGATCACCTGTGGTTGTTATTGCAAAGTTTCTCACATTCAACAGACATCCGATCTCAGAGTCTATGGTACTTGCCCACCTCTATTATATTATATTTATTTATGACATATCAGAAAAATCACATCCAGACATTTTTTGTTCATACATCGTCCACATGCTAAGCTCCTCTGTGGTGGAGGTCAGTGCACCCTGCTTGGGTGTGGGAGATCCGGGGTTTGAATCTCCTGGGGGAGCAACTACAGCCACAGTCTACCTTTGCTGGCCCCAAGCCCACAGGATTGTGTCAAGAAGGGCATCCGGCATGCGGATCACTTTGCTATGGCAACCCCTGAGGGAGAAGCCGAAAGGTTCATATTTTACATTGTGAACATTCAAATGTCTGCAGGACACTTTAGGGGGCTCCCACGCTAGGTGCTCCTCTGGAGGATATGCAGTCCATAATAACACCTATGCAGAGGTTGTACCAGGTGGTCATCAGGATCTCCTGTGTAAAAAAGTCTGTGGATTGTGTTTTTTTATTAGGCTATATACAAAATTCTTTTTCTCAAACATGTCACTACTATTTTATGAACCCACTTCTTTGAATGTCCAACCTTCTCATTCGACATTTTACTCTAACGGGGAAGTTAGACCTCATGCACATTGTGCAATTGTTAACACACATGCATTCATAATTCATGGATGTGTGTGAATGCTTGGCAAAATATATTGTTTACACAAAGGCCATTTCTCAGTGTGTGTGTGTGTGTGCACTTCAAAAATACAAACTGACTGAACTCCTGTCATACCCTTCCAGCATATGCTCTGAGTTTGGCCTGTGTCCCGAGGAGCACTGCCATATGACTGAGCCCGACAGCCCCAAACAATTAAACAATCCAAACTCTGAATCAAGCTCTGAAGTTACTTGAAATGGTAAACACAAAAGATAGAATTCAACCAAACAGGGTCAGACTTTTTTTACATTTCATTTTTCTTCCTGGTCCAACAGTTTTTTATTCTGGTGAATTGAATGTAGGAAGTATTTTTCAGAACTCAATTAAAATGTTCTCTTGATATCAATAGCATTTTCTCTGAATGTGAAATCCTTCCAAGAGGCCTGAGGATCCATCCAAGAAGTAGTGCACATTGACAACTAAACAATGTTTTCTTATTCCCACCAGTGATGAGATTCTAAGGTCAGTCAGAAAACAAAACAACATCCACACACATGGATAATTATTTTAGAGATGATCCTGTCTCAAAACAAGACAAACCACAAGGGAGATTCCATTTATGTCAGGAAAATTTGGTTAAGCAGCTACAATCCTTTCAGCCCAACGGCAGTTTTGTCACTTGCAAATGTTGGGACGTAATATCTTATCCTGCTGTGTTTTTTGCCATCAGTCTGAGTTAATGAGGCTGTCCCTTTGCATTTTCAGCAGCGACAACTGATACTTGTTTTCGACAGAGAAAACAATGCTAGTATTTATTCAGATGTCACGCCAACTGACTTTGTCTCTTTTGCAATTCAAACCTCAAACACACACACACATACACTGCACCTTTCCATAGTAGCCCTCTGAATGTTTTCAATTACGCGCCCTCTGATCGCCCTCTCCTCTGCTGCAGAGTCCTTTCTGTCTGTAGCAAATGGATATCCTCCCATATCTTTGGAAGAAGGGACTGTATGTTAACAAATGCACAAGCTTGCCAAGAAGCTTTCACACAAAGAAGCCGTTGTTTCCTTGCAGCAGGTTGTGATAACAATGCTGCTGATAGAACTGAGCAGGCATCTGTTTTGGCATGAGTTTAGGGTCCTTAAAAGAGAACTTCAGTTTAATATATACAAATACTTAATTAACCAGTCACCCAAAAGTAAAAGGCGCAGGTCTGCCATACCAAGAACCAGGAGGAGAGTGTTTGATGTGAAAATGTTTAATTCTTTTGAAGTTTTCATGGGTGTATCAGAAAGTGCAGTTGGTGGAGACTGAATAGTTTAATTCCCTCACGTATATGTATACTCTAACTAAGACAGAAACACAGTTAGACGTCTTAATCGGGCTATGACACTACCAGAGTAAGAAAGGCACAGACTCCTTTCACTTTCTCAACCTGACCAATAATAACTGTTTATATAAAATGGGGTGGGCTTTAGGCAATGCTCTGTTTTTTTTCTGGTTAGTCGGTCTATCCAATTGCATTCAGAGGTAATTTAATCTGCGCCCCCTTTAGATCAAACTCCAATCGACAGAGAACAAAGTAATTCTTTTGCATAGAATAAAAGAAGAATTAGGATTGGCCAGGCTAGAGAACAGCTATTGAAACAAACGACCGTAGGAGGTGCACACCACACCACCAGCATACGTGCAGGACTTCAGGGGCAGAGAGGTCAAACCAGGCCAAGTGCTCTCCCATTAAAAAGTAAGGCATGAATACGTCTGATTATATCACTAGTCTTCAAAAACACACGGATTAGAATGAACTTACCTGAGGTTCACGTGGTCATCTTCAGTCCTTTTCACAGCTCGCACCACACTGACTTTTCATTGTTGTCTACACTGTAGCATTTGTTCTTCTGTCTCACCAGCAGCTCGATAATGTTTCATTGTTTGTGTTCCTCGTCTGGGACTTCAAAGATCCCTGCGCTTAAAATGTGCTTTAATTGCGGTTGAGGAGCCATTGTGATGATGATATGGTTATGACATTACGCCTTTATGATAAATCACAGTTATGACTAATCCAATAACTTAACTCGGCAGCTTTACAAAGCGCGGCCTGTCTCCCGACTTTGCTTGTGTTTTCCCAGCTTTAATGAAGGGTTATAGCGGCATCAAGGAGGCTGCTTATTGTGTGTGTGTGTGTGTCGACAAGCATGCACACAATCTGCATTTCTGTGAATGAATCAGATAAATGTGCTTTGTTTAGCTCTTGGAAGTTAATCAACTGCTATTATGTGAGTTTGTACAGTAAGCCCGAGGAGGAAAAAATGTCTGAATGTTGACTGAGGTGCTTAAACGCGTAATCTTCTTAGCCAACTTAAATATCTCTGTTCACATTTCAGACAGTAAAACTCGGCTTCATTTTAGTCAAAGAAGCTTTCAACTAAACTGCACGGCCGGTCTGCGAAACACGCTGTTTTTACCAAGCCCTTTCTGGCAGCACCCACCCTGGCTGACTCCATTGTACTCCATTGTACTCGCTTTAATCCTCAAAGACCAAGCTGAGGGGTTGTAATCTGGAAGAACACCTCATTCTGCCTCATTCACGGGCTCTTGTAATGAAACCCTCTTTTGATGAATACGTCCATTAAAAATCTCTATTTATGGTAAGTTCAAAAGGAGCTTAGAATGAATTGTTCCTAAAAGCACACACTGTACTCTGTCTTTAATAGCCCTGCCTTCTTGTCTTTCCTCCTTTTTGTGTTTCGAGGGAATACTCTATTAGTATCACTTTAACCCAAAGACTGTAAAACAAGAGCTTACGCTGCAACAGGGTGAGCGCCAAAACTGATTTATGCAGTGGCCGTCACAAGCCTGCCTGCAACCATTATTGGCTGTGTGACCAGTAAGAGAGATAAAACCGCACCATAAAGAAAGCATTGTTCCCTGCTCCTGAAAACAGGCACAAGTGGGATAAATACTGCGGCCTTTTTTTCACGGTCTTCTCAAGGACTTGCATCTGTGTGGCCTTGTGACTGATCCTGCCCAGAACGTAGGAGAGCAGCTGATTGGTCCATACAACCACTATCATGGAGTGTCCTTTACAATATCAAAAATATGAGTCATCCTGTATTTACATTTTACATGTTGCTGAGGGGTAAAAAAAAAAAATAACCAGCTTATTTGTATGAATAAACACAAACATGACGTGCAGTGGCGGCTGGTGGGGATATTTGGTGGGTGGGCTAATAAATACAAACACTTTTGGGACAAGAAGTTATAGCAACACTGAGCTTTATCAAACAACCAAGCGCTCAACACAACAAAGGATTATGTCAAACAAACTCTTTCTTTTTCACCCAAACTACATAATATCTACATAATATCTTTATAGCTTCCACTAAACAGTGCAATGTTTTACAACAATGTGCGAAAACAAATGTACGTGTGAAGGCAATGTAAAAATGCAGTGCAGTAGAGAGTACAGATATTTGCTCTCAAATGTAGTGGAGTAAAAGTTCCCCCTTTTAACTGTATTTGAGTAAAATACAGACACTTGAAAATCGTACTTAGGTACAGTGACAGAGTGTTTTTACTTTATTACATTCCACCACTGATGCAAAATGAGAAAGGGTGACTGCCAACCTCTCCTAACTTCAGTGTGAACACGGATCCTGAGACAACGCCATTATTATGTCAAAAAGAGTGTTCCATAAACAAGTCTGAGGGTCACAAGGCCGTGAGCCATTTAAGCTAAATGCAAGCTACGCACTTCTAATCATGCTTTGCCTAACTTTACGCACTGCATTAAATGAGACTGATTTATTAAAATTTATTTGGATGTCATTATTGTGTTGACTGGCCTCATTCTCGTATGTGTTCCAAGCTGCTCCATGCTAATTATTCCTCCTCATACTCAGCAAAGATGGTCTCATTTAACATGCACACACTGATTCATGTTCTCATTTTCATTCATTTTGACATTGTCTTAGTGTTAAGCTGCTACTAAAACTCAATTATATTTCCCAATAAAACCACAACAGGAGTGGATTACGAGTCCTGTAAAATGTATCTACTGGAAGTTTGTTTTAATGGGAAATGCAAGGAGGACTGAAAGAACAAACTGTTAAAACAAAACAGGAACATTAAATTATACGTGAGTTTCATGTTGTATAAATTGAAAGGCTTTAGCTGTTGACAATAATAACACCATGACAAAGAACAATCTTAGGATTCCTTTTGTGGACAGGATAACAATTTCATAACAGCAGAAGCTTGGATAGCCTGTGCCTGAGGGAAGGGCATTTGGGGAAGTTGACATTGGCAGCCCAACTTTCATGAGTGTTGCATAATAAAGAAAACATGAAAAAGAAAAGAAATACACAAACACAGATGAAGACGTTTGTTACATTGTGTCCTCGTGATGACTCTGATTCCGTTTCAACTGGGGGCCGCAAAAGCAATAGTAAAACAAGTCTCTCCACAAATCACACCAATAAAAATAGTTCTGCCATGTTATGATGTGTTCTATTTGTACAAGGGTTCTATTCTTTTTTTGGATGGATGGGCGGTTCTTCTTGTTTGGTTGAGTGTGTTTTCGCCGAAGGTGTGGTCAGTTTCGTTTGGGTCAGTGATGTTGTGTTAATCAGACCTCTTAGTGACTGCAGACGGAGACAACAGACGCTGGTAGGAGTGAATCACTCAGCAGTGAATGTACCACATGTCTGGAGTACAATGACCACTCAGTGCAGACACAATACCCACACATAAACACAGCCAATCTGCCAACTCACTGGGTAACACACGCGTACGGATGCACATGTTACAGCTAAGGGAAAAACAGAGGGGCTGCCCTGTCATCTCTGCATAATTAAGACACCAAACACTACACACAACACCAAAAATGTATTGTGTTCTCTGAATCATCTTCCACAACTGCAGCGATGTCACTCACTGCTCACTGTGTTTTGTTATACATCTTGTTTTTTTGGTAGTTTATCTAAAAATAACGGCAGGACAAGAGTGACTCATAATGACACTAAGCCTTTTGCTCAAAGCCAACACTTCGCCCATCTTCTCATCAGTCGCCTGGTGCAAAAGCTCAGGGCACGCAGACCCTTTTACCATCACCTCAGGAAGTCTAAGTCACTTCCAACCCCAGCGGGAACACTTCACACATTTCTAAAAACTGTATTTAGTCATTTGCCCACTAATGGATACTCACAATTGTTAACATCTTGTATCTTTGCACCCCTTCCTTTTATTTTCATCCAAACAGACACACATGGGCACATTCACAGACAGCAGTCTAATTATACACAGAAGTTACTAAGGCCATTTCCAAGAGGCTATTTACACATGTATTTATTTATCTTTTTTTTAAATATTCGATTTATGCCTCAGACTTACTGGAAGCGCTTAGTGGCAAGTGCCAGGGAAAGCATTTGGGTTCACTTTAAAAATGATATGAGGCCAGACAGACTGCGAGATGAAAGCAGTTACGAAGGAAACAAACAAAACACAATAAAATGCCATAATACAGATCAGAAACGGAAGGGAATACAGAGGAGATGAAGAAAAAGGACAGGAAGGAACCGTTTGCTGTAAACTTCTTTTTGGTAGTAAATTGCAACCAAATGGCCCAGAAGAGTGGCGCAACGGCGAAAGTGCTGAGAGACGCTTTGCTGTGATTGCTGCACGGATGATGAGAGCGAGCTGTTGGACATAATAAACTGTAAAGAGGTGGCCCATTGCTTTCCAGGAATCGGCCCACTCCGCAGTCGGCAGCTGACACAATCCCTGCCATCAGCGGCTGGCTTAGAGAGGACTGTAAAGTGATATGTTTTATATTTAGTGTAATTTGTTGGAGCAAATGACTGTCTGTCCTCACAATATCCAGTGTCCAACAGCCAGTATGCTTAGGCAAGATTCTTGAGGATCAAGTGGTATGCTCTTTTAGAGGCGTTTACATTGTCCAAATTGGTATAAAGTTTCCCAAATAAGTATAGCACACCACTCTGGTAAACTCCTCAGCTGTGGTTCCCACAGTTTAGCTAAACACACTAGTCTGTTGATTGGATGAGAAAGATAACCTTGCACTGCAGCTGGATTCTCGCGAGATTTACAGATTTTACAAACTCAACAATATCCATCAATAACTGCTTTAAGTAAAGTATTTACGGCCAAACTGTAGCTAAAGTTGACCGGTGCGTCCAATGAGGTGGTAGTACAGACAGGTCTGGGCAAGTTTTAGGTTTGAAGACGTAGCGGCTGTTTTACTGTAACAAACGTAAACAACATGGCTCTGCTCTAAATGGACAAAACTGCAGTAAATAAATTCCATCATTCATTTAATTTCATTAATATTCATTTAAATGACATGCTCTTTTGTAAACACGTTCAGCGGGAGGCCTCTGTGGAAGAATCCTCACAATGACAATGGGAAACAATGCTAGCATTTATTAGCAACAGTTGCTCACAACAATTTTAGACAAAATGATGCATTTGTAGTCTCAATTTAATTTAATGTGAGCAGAAACTGGTGCAGCTCTCTGAATTTTGAAGAACAATCCGTTTTTTCCCAGTATTTGGATATATACTTTCAGCCTCACTGCTTCTCATGAGGATTTACTTATTTCTTTATTCAAGTGACTCTCCAACTTTTCACAATATGAATGAACATCACCTCATAAAATATAATGCACTGCCAAAATGTTTTGATTATACACCCATTCAGTGACTATATTATCTACTACACTGCATCATTTAAACAAGGACTCCTTACATAGAAACTTGACTTTTATCATGGTGTTTACGTAGGGCGTCTACAGTCTTTTGGAAAATGCACATCTCTTTAAGGATTACCTATACCAAACCGTGCCGTACTAAACTGTCCGGTACTGTAACGCTGCCTGTTGTGTGTGTGGCCAGTCTACAGCGGCGAGCCCTGTGAAGCCTCTCCCCCTGAGCTTGGCAGTGCACACTCTCAGGGGAGGTTCAACAGTGGCTAGAGGAGGGCAATATCCAGCAGCATTTTCTTATTTATGGCCTATAAAATCCCATGTAATTTGGTGGTCAACTTTAATGGGTAATGGGTGAAATCCCTCTTTGTCTTCCTCTTTAATCGTTTCCACATTAAATGGGGCAACTGTCAAAATACGATGATGTCATCATGTTAGGTCACCACTTGTTGCCACCGTCCACACTTAACTTTAAGTACTTCTGCAGCATGTGGCTTTCTGTGGTACAGGACCAATTTTGCATTTTCTCAAAGGTTTTTATTTCAGTTGAATGGAAATTGTGAGGAGCACTGAGTCATTCTTTGACGGATATTGGTGCAGTGCAGGTTGTTATTTTAGGATATGAGCTCCACTGATCGCTGCCAGGTTGTGATAGAGAGGAGTCAAATGTGTTCAAGTGGCGGTACTGTAAAATGAAGAATGACACATGGAGCCAACAGTAGCCCATCTGCTGTGGCGTTGTGGCTAATGTTTTTTGTTATTTCTTCTCTGTCAAATGAGGATAAAATAGAGTGGTAAGTTTCTGTGGCTATAGTTCCACTGCTTCTGGTCTACTACAATTGTCGTGTGGTGGACCATGTTGTTTTTTTGGGAAAGATGAATTCACTTGTTCCATCGACATATGGGCATTAGAATGCTAATTCTACCAGCCACAAAAACATATCACAAACGTGTTCACATTGACTTTAAAGTGTGTGTTTTGCATAGCAGCCATTTAAAAACAGATGGAACAGTTGATTCACGCAGATCTTTAAAACACAAATGGAAAATCATTTGTGATAAACTTAATGTAAAAAATAGTTTTTACATCTGGGCTGGGCTTTTCTTGTTGTCCAGTTGTGGTTGAGGTCTAGACCTTGTGGTTTGGTGCATGACATTTGCCTATGAAAAAGTTCACATTATATTGCAATTTTGCTAGTTAGTATAATATTATCTTAATTGACAGAAATGATGGCTAATCCCTCTAAAATAGAGTTTAGTTAAAACCACAACTTTCCACCACTTTCTCACAGAGTTAATGCTGCTTAGAATTTTATGGCTTATGGCTTTCTCTTCTGGCCTTATAAATCTGGTTGACATATAAAGGCACAGTAACTGCGGTAACATTAACACTGAGGTCCCTGCTCAATGCAACCTGCATGTAACCTTTAAGACGTATTACCAGATGAGCAAGCCCACTTCTGGGTGTGTTTGTGACCATTGTTCCAGACATAGTGGAACTTTGTTTCATTTTTTTTTTTGTCAGGAGGATTAAAACATGTAAGGAAATTGGTTTTGTAAGGTCACTACTGAGTAAACCCATATATCAGAAAGGCACAGCCTGCTATGAATCATCTGACCTATGACAGAGATTGTCTACAGACTACTGACTCTCAGTGTGACCTTTGGCCAGTTGGGCTGGACAGAGCTCTTCATGATTCAACACTGACCAGCGACTATTAACTAACAGCCAAACGTCTGAAAGCATCTTTGTTTATTTGCAAGTTATTAAAGAAATAACATATATCAGAGTGAAAAAGTGACACAGAGAGGTGCAGTGGCACAGTGGTTGTTCTACTACTGGAAGGTTGGTGGTTTGATTCTCGCTCACCCCACAGTTCATACTGTCGTTGTGTCCTTGGGCAAGACACTTAACCCACCTTGCCTCCAGTGGTGTTCCAGCTGTTACACTGGTGAATGGAAGCTTAATGTAAGTTGCATTGCTAAATGTAAATGTAAACATATTCAAGTAGAACATATGAATAAGTGCAGATTAATAGTATTTCTTCTCTTTGGGTCAAAGGTCAATGTTTACAAATGGCTGTAGAAAGAGAGATGTCCAAAAAAGAACATTAATAATGCATGTTTTATCTGACAATTGAATTAATAAAGACAGAAAAAACACAATATAGTGGCTGGACAGTATTGCCACAGTCAAGTCTTCTGGAGAGAATGGTTCCAGAAGAAGTCCTTACTTAACAAATTATGTCTTTGAGATCCACAGACTTGAAATGTAGCACAGAGGCTTGGAGTCTGAATGCTACCATCAAGGCTAAATGAAGTGGTTCAACACTGACAGTTAAAAATACATGAGAGAACATGACAGGAGTGAAACATATTAGCTGTAGATGGCAGCACTCCACTGTGGCCTCTAAAAAACAAATTGTCCAGATTCCAACAGGAACGTCATTAATGCATTGTATTGCTTTAGCCTCACACAGAAAAGTCTCATAACAGTATGTGCTTGTGTTAAAGCTGCTGCTGCTGCTGGTGCGTGCATAACTCCCCCTGCAACATGTCGGGTCACTGAGACCCAGACAAAGCCCCCAGAGAGGCAGCCAAGTAAGACACAGCCTGCATGAAAGGCCTTTGGCAGCAGAGTGGACAGCGCATAAGGAACCAAGCGCTGGTAGAAAACTCTGCCACATCTAGTAGTAAGGCGCAATGCAGTATTTTTCTCCTTATAATAACAGTCTCTGCGGCGGCCAACATAAGGTATGTCTGGGCATCGGGCAGGTGATAGTAATTATGTCATGTGAGCCCTTTGAGGTTATATCCTGCGTGACTTCATGATATCATGAGCCATTCACTGAACAAATATCCCCAAGTATTATTAGGAGAAAGGATGACTTCATCTGTAAATATTTTGGTAATACTTGCAGTAAATGAATGAGGGCATCCATGGTCTACAAATACCACAAAACTACAAGAGAGAGCCTGCAGGGTTTGTCAGTTTGCTTCATTAGAAACCGGAAAAAAAACAGACTGATTTGAATATAACCTGGAACATCAAAGGTTTTAAAATGAACATGTCCATTCAAGTTTTCTTTGTGTACATTCAAATATTCTCATTATTTGAATATTAGTACAAGCCACGTGATTTAAGAATTTTTTTTTTCCCAGGTGATATTTGCATTTAAAGTCCAAACATCACAGTAAACCAAACACAGTTATCTGCTCAAGGGCAACCTGGGCTAAGTAAAGTTTTTTGCACCCTGCTTAGAATCTTAATTCATAGGAAAGGGACACTGCATGTCCCTTCACTGTCTGCAGCGTGTCATGTGCTCATGTACAGGAATGCTTGGTGCTTTGTGTGGTACGTGACATTTTGTCTTTATTAAACTCCCACCACCCCCCCATTGTAGCAGTATTTTACATAATATATTAATAATAAAGTTCACACAGGCATGACTCGAGTAACACTTAAGCGTGTCCTCACATGAGACACAGCAACCGCAGATTCATTTCCCTTTAATTTCAAACTGAATGCTCAAAACACCTTTACCCAAACCCTCATTTGATTATAAACTGAAAACTACATCAAAAGAAACTTAAGCATAATGGCATGATGAAACAAGAGTAAAATGATTGAATGATTTTGCTTTACTATGACTTTGAACATAACTATATCACAGTTGTATTCTCATAAAATCAGATGTTTCTGTCAGTGTGGCTCTAACTGATGGTCATGTGTTTGCCTCCATCAGGACAGGAGTAGGTTAATAACATAAATCCACAATTTCTTCTGGATTTTCTCTTTGAACAAACAAAGTCCAGGGGTGTCTCCTTGTCATTTACAGTAGTCCTATCAGCAAAAAGATTAATGATCCACTCTCTACACAGACGGCACAGTAGTTTGTGCCCAGCAGTGAACATATCACAGAGAAATGTAACGTCACGTGAAAACTACAGCATGAATGAAATACCTTTTTGTGTTACAGTGACATATAATATAGTTACTACGACAAAAGTCAGTTTCAGTCCAGGACAGCTGCTATGAATGGGCTGGGTGAACTTGACAAGGGGCTTTTTATTACCAAATGTCAACAGCACCAATCATCTATAATTTAGTGACTGACGTGTGATGTCCCGCCCCCTTACATTACAGAGCAATGGGGCTAAATTTATTCAGCCCAGAGCTTTGGGCAAATACAGCGTAGGCTACAAACTCAGAGTATGTGGGCTTAACTGTATGTTTTAGAGAGTTTGGAGGGGAAAGTGACAGTGACAATATTATGTAAATAAATTAGCATCAGCAGCAGAGTTCATTGGTCACTTCAAATCAAGTCTGTGTAATAAAAAAAAACAGCAATATATTTTTCCTTTTGGCATTTCTGTTGTAGATATTTTGGAAATTGAACACAAAACCTTGAAAGTACAATGAACTATAAAAAGCTGTAAGAATGGAACAAAGAAAAGACTAGTCCACTACAATAAATTTGATCTTTGATAAAATCCTTGATATGCCTTTCATTAATTTTAAATACTCATCCAATTTCTTGTTTGAAAATACTTGTAGTAAGCAGTTTAAGTTGAAATGAGAGCAGATGTCATGCACCATTGTTCTGTATTGCCTACTTTTATCAATGAAGTAGATTTATGAATGGAGCATGAAATTACCAGATAAAAGTCCAATGGAGGGAGGTGGTGGGGAGGTCTTCGGATAAGCTGAAGTGGATACTGGTAGATCAAGTTCATGGACTTTCTAACTACCCTTTTGGTACTGTGGACCAATCAGAGGCCAGCAGATTCTGGGTTTTCTGATTGGTTTCCTGTTAATCATCAGCTCTGCAACGAGAAACTGGGCATCAAAAGTTGTATTCTCCTTTTTCTGTGGATCCTACCTTTCAATAAAAATTTATGTTCCCATATTGCCTGTTAATGACCATTTTGTGTCGAGTTAAGTGCAACTGTGGATTCTCTCAGGATGGGTGAAATGGTGAATGCCCTGTTAGCCCTTCTATAAACATGATTATTAACTTGTGATTGTTCAGATTGTACACTGCCCCATGTTCTACGCAGCAGAGATAGGCCTCTGACTTGTGTTCAAATTCTGTACTGATCAATGTCATCAACTTCAAAATTCCTGGTAGCTTTTATGATGATAAAGCTTACTGGTTCAGAAAAGAAGGGGAGTGGGCAGCCGGCACATCTCTTGCACAGACTGTATAATTGGTCAACCATCCTTACACTTCTGCGAAAAGACATTGGCATAGGTGTTTCATAATGTCGTTCATAAGCGAGTGTCAATGATCTCCATGTGTGTTTGACAGGGGATGCGTTATCAGCTCAGCCAACATATCTTATCAGGTCTTTGGTTAATGAGTGACAAGGTAAGCAAGCTGGAGCTTGCAGATTGGGGGTCAGTACAGCATTGATCTGGTTAGAAACATGGACATTGAAATGAAAGGTTTGGAGAAAGTGTTCTTTCAATTCTGTTTAGACTATGTGTTCATTTTTCCGGGGAAGATTATTTATGTATCTTGTGAAAGGTTCCAAGGGTTTTTAGAATGTACTGACATTATTTCTAAATGTTAGTGGCAATTATCTGCATTCAACCATATTTAAAAGGTGGGATTTTTTTTTTCAGCTTCTCCAGCTGTAACTGTTCACATAACCTCTAACTTTCATGCAAGAATGTGTGCTTAAAGTGCTTCTTGTCCAATAGTGCTCAGTTTGTCAACTCTGGGCAGTAGGAAAGGATGTTCTCAGGGGCTTCAAAGGTGAATTAATCAAAGATAGAAAAATAGGTCAGTATGGATAAGTTAAATTGCCAAACGGGATCTATCAGAGTGGTTCACTTTCCAAAAGGTGGCGTAAACTCTGCAGTCTGTTGATTGGATGATAGATAATATTTGCTTGGCCAAAAATTTGCAAAGAAAAAGAAAATCATAAAATGGAATAAACATAAGATCATAAAGAAAATCAGAAAATATTTTCTTTTCCTCTCAAAACATTTCTTGTTCTTGTAATAGTTCTTGTTTTAGTTAAGAGAAAACATGCTAAATGTTTTTCTTTTTTATAAACAAACTAGCATTTATTAGCTACAGTCCAATTTAGGCAGAGTTGGCGTTGTACGGTTCTCGCTTTGTGAATTAAAACATTCCATTTATTGTCTGCATTGCATTACACACAACTAATAAGGTTATTCACCTAAATGCATTTTGTAATAAATATAAATTTCAGATATTGAAAGCATTTAAGCATTCAAACTTGCAAAAATGCATTAGTGTGGATGAAGCCAAAATAAAGGTGGGTTTCTACTGATTGTAATAACTTATTCAAGGTTTGGGTGTAATGTACATTTTGTAAATTTCTTTATCTTTTTGATGTTTCCCCTCTGTTATCTTGTTAATGTTTTAACTTAACAATATTCCAATAGTATTAGATAAATGAATAAAAAATATATAGGAAAATGGTCTAATGTATCTGTGCTTTCATATTTGTGGATAGCAGTGCATTACATTTTCAGTCAGTTGGGTGTGCTGAACACAGAAAAGAAACTACAACTCTGATCTTGGCCTACTTTCCATTACTGCCTCTAACATTAGTTCACAGAACGAGGATTTTTTTATTCTCTGATCTGCACCAAATAAAGAGTGGTGGTATTTTTACACATTTATGAGCGATGCATGCAAGTCTTTCTTCAAAGTCATGTTGGTCTGTGTTGGCCTCAGATGTAAATGTGTTGGACATGATTAGTGTGGAGGGTCAGCAGTTCACCACAGGACACGTCGACGTTTATAGTCTCTGGCCCGAGGTGAGTAAGACAAGCGTACATCCGCACACAGTCAGAGGCACACATGCTGACGTTTTTCTGCACTCTGTAAAACTGTGAAAATCCTGTGTACTAAAATTACTTGGTTTAATGGCTTATTAGCAGCACAACGTGTATCCTGGCAGCTCATATTCTTATGTTAGTCACGCACACATGCTTAGAAATGTACACGTATCATACATTATGCTGGGAAATAGTTGTTGAAGTCAAGTTTATTTCTGGCAGAACACAATGATCCAACACCTCACTAAAACTTTTTTCTTTTGATCCCGCATTATTTTAGCACATCATTGAACTTTCCAAAAAGGAACATTTTGTACATTTTCAATACTTTATTTTACTCGAATCCATTTGAGACGATCGTTCTGTTCTTGGCACACTGACTTCTTTCAGAGCTCATAAGAAAACAGGCTTAAGTAAACTGAAAGAGGAAATTCAATATTTCTTTTTTATTGTGGCTCAAGTAGTAGAACTGGTCGTCCAATAACCAGAAGGTTGGTGGTTTGATTCACTGTCGTTGTGTCCTTGGGCAAGACTCTTTAAACACCTTGCCTACATTGATAGGATGTTTTTGAGTCAATAGCTCATAAATGGAAACCCAGATATGGATCAGGTAGCCTAACTTCATTCAAAATCAGATCAGATCTAGAAAAGAAGATAGGGCATGAGGCCACGTTTTGTTCACAAACCTTCACCTGAAAATCTTTCATTTGGAGCCTTTAAATGAAACAACACATAAATGGTGTGCAGTGAGTCCAGTCTACTTGATCTAGGTCTATGTGTGTAGATGAGTGCTTCAGCACCACGGACAGAGGCTCAGACAAGCGCAGACTCCGTTGTTGAATGTTCTACTCACCTCTCACCACCAACACCCCCAGTCAAGCCCTCACATGCCATGACATCCCACTCAAGCCCCAATCAGACACAAGCCAAACAGATGAGGGCCAGACTTTGCACTGACGACAACCCAAGTTGGAATGGGTGGTGAATTTAAATCCTTACACCTACATTACATTGCATGATATGTCTCTGTTCTTTAACCCCAGCTGATCCTGACTGACAGCAATTGAGCTTGTATAAACAGTTTGTGGCCAAACACAGACAAACCCATGCATTTTGATGTGGAACACTTCATTAATTGTCTTCCGCTTGGTCCCATTAAGGGGTCGCGGGTGACTGGGACACCGTTAGTTGCAGGGCTGACATTTACCTATACATGCATGTCTCAACTCACAACCTTCTTGCTGTGAGGCAGGAATGCTAAACTTTGTCACATGCATTTACACACACACTTTCAATTAATGTTTATTTACATAGCCCAATATCACCACAACAACTGCCTTAGTCTGGTGTGAGTCAAGGAAAAACCTCAGGACAGAAAGGTCATGCATTCAATGTTGTCAGGACAGTTATACACAGTTTTATTTTTTTAACCTTTATTTAACCAGGAAAGTCCCATTGAGATTACAAATCTCTGCCCCCCCAATCTGTATTGGGAGGGAGGAGGCACAGTGGGTTAAGTGTCTTGCCTAAGGACACAACGACAGTATGTGGGGGAGAGTGGGATGTTATGATGTAGACAGTACATTCAAATATAGTCTGTTCTAAAAACAAATGAAAAAAGTGAGTCCATATACAAAATATATATCAGCAGGAACAGCTCCAACTGACTGAGAGGAGCTGGGGTCAGGGTGGGTCCATGGGTTGAAGGCATTCAATTGGGTCAGGCCAGAAGCACAGATGGACCAAGCTCAGGTCCAGTCATCCCTAGGACATCAACTGTGGGCCAAGAGTATCCACACCCCCAGGTGAGGTGGGACAGAGGGACAACTCATGAATTGCAGAATGTGTCAAAATGAAAACCAATATAAAACACAATTTAAACACAATGCAAAAAATAGAAAGGAGAAGACAATATAATACAATTCCATCTTTTAAGCACATTTTAATCCTCTTCTGTCCTGACAATGGACTAACAGACATGACAGGGATGAGATGGAGCTTGTGTAAACAGACCTGCTCTGCTTTGCAACAAAACTGTGTGCACGTGGCAACATAGGGATGAAAAGAGATGTGTGTGCAATATCCTAGGTTCATGATAACTCGGTTGATGGCACTATTGATTTATGCAAAACAGCCATGTGAGCTAGGTTTTGATCTAGCATGGCCTTTTCACACAACTTACACCTTACAGCCTTACACAAAAGCTTAACTAAATTTTTACACATTCACAAACCAATAATAGCCTACACTTGATTGTCTTTTTTTTTGTTTTATTCCCTTTTGTTTAAATAGGGCACAGGCAGAACAGGATGGTAGGCTAGACTGCCGCTGATGCCAGAATCTCTGTGTACAGACAGACTGAAAGTTAAAAAGTGGAACAGACTAAGATAAGATATTTGGTGCTGAACTCAGGTCCTGTTTGAGCAGTACAATGTTTGTGAGGCACATCTCAACACCAAGAACATAACCCTTCAATCAAAGCTCTGGGTTGTGTTGCTCCAAACAACGCAGAGAAAGAGGAAGTGAATTTGGATTTGAGGTTTCTTCTAGATGCTTTTCCCTCACATGATGTATTGCTGCATGATGTGTGCTATCTTGGGATTCCTTACCCGCAGCTCTTGGGGAAGTGAAAACACTTTCGAAGGCCTACACAAAACTTACTCAATAGTTTCACTCTCCAGAGGAAATGCTGCAACAAAAAACCTTTGCTGACCTTTCATTTTAAAATAGAAGGATATCTATGACTCATATGTCCAGTGAGGGATTTCTTCAACTGTTACAAAAGAATGAATGTAAAATGCTGATTGTTGCTCGTGAAGAAGGGCAGCTTGCTGGTAAGTGATCTTTGAGCGGTGCAATATATTGGGTAAGACCCACAAAAGCTCCAAATGGATGTGACCAATGTTCATTCTAACTGGATCTATTTAGAGTAAAAGTCAGTAGACATTTGGCACTTATTTTTTTATGCCACTATTGTTTGGCAACTTACCTAAAAACAAAAAATTATTAGATACGATTTTTTTACATTATTTTATGTGAGAGAGTCCCATTTGAGAAACAGCGGAGCAGTAAGGGAATAAATGACCTGCTTGACTGTGCACAGCAGATTATTAACAATACAAACACAGAAGTGGACTTTCAGTACAGAGCAACTCTCTGAGTCCATGATCATGATGCCGTTCACTGTCAATAAAGCCTGTTTTGGACAAAGTGGTAACAAATCTTGCAGCCGATGAAAGCCAGAGGTGGGTGGAGTGGCCTAAAATTGTACTGAAGTAAGAGCAGCATTTAAAATCATTTTACTGAAGTAGAAGTAAAAAGTAATCATCTAAAAAAATGACTCACTCAAGACTAAAAAAGTATTTGGTTAAAAGTCAAGTTAGGTACTGTCTGTTACATTTTTTAGAAATGATTTAATCAGACACAAATATATATAATAATGTGAAAAGTCTGGTATTTCCAAATAATAAAATAAAAAAATATTAAAATAAATAACATTTTTACAAAATAAAAAATTAAGGAACAAGAAACACAAATTTCCAATTACTTTTTCACAGCACAAAGCTTTTGAAACCAATCCCTACAGAAAGTCTCTGTGTTTGAACAGTCCAGCTGTTGTTTGTACTGTGTGTGAGGCAAACATTTGTTTATAAGGCCAGGGCTGTTCATCCTCTTCAGTTTCAACACTGGAGACAGTAGCCTCTGACATTTTTCATGTTTTTATTCCTGCTGCGTGTGAAGAGTTTGTGCCGCTATGCCTCCAGTTTGTGTTGGTCATGTGACTGCAGGGCTACGTCTGGTTGGTGAAACACAGTCATGTGATAGATCCACTGGCGGCATCTCTTTGGGAAAAATAAAGCACAGAATGTGTAGAATAAATGGTAAAAAAAAAAAACTAACTGCTCGAGTGTAACCAAATGTAACTGAGTAAGAGTAACGTTACTTCTTCACAAATCTACTCAGGTAAAAGTAAAACGTATGGTGCAGCATAAGTACTCTAGTATAATGTGATCATTTTTTTCACAAAGTTACTTAAGTAAATGTAACTGAGTAAATGTAACTTGTTACTACCCACCTCTGATGAGAGCAGGTGTTTGCTGACAGTACTGGTGAAATTAAAATACAGGTGACCTGCACCTGTGAAGCAGCTGTCAGTTACCAGACAGACTTGTCTCCTTCAGCTCATCCATTTCAATGTTGTTTTCTTCTTCTTGTGTTCAGGCATGGCACAGCGCTCCGTTCATCTCTGAGTAGTCATGCCAGAGCCACAGCTCATTACAGCCCAACATCTGCACTCGATAACAGGACATGCTGTGCATGAATAACAGCAGTGTTGCAGACATGAGCAAAACATCAGTGTGTGTGTGTGTGGCACAGGCTGAGGGTAACCCAGCTTAACCTTTGACCTCACTCTTCCTCCTGAGTAAACCTGACCCTTGCCCCCACCTGAACCCCTTTTACCTCTCATGCCCCCTTAAATTCTGGCATAGATGGATGTGAAGGAGGCTGACAAAAGATCACACACATTCTGCACCCCTGCTCAATGTAAACAAAACGTGAGGCGCTTTAATCTGACAGGCTGCAGCCACCTCAGACTGGACCTGGGAAACAGCTGAAAAACAAATTGCCGTCTGCCACACTGTGAGGGAGACCAAGGCATTCTCCTGCATGTCTCCTGTTGTCCCAGAGAGCTGTAAATATTTGCCAACATTCCTTTATGTCTACTCTCTCTAGATCCCACATGCCTGTCTTAAAAGCATCATGACCCAGGTTGCCTCCGGTCGCAGCCCTCAGTCCTTTATGCAGTGTTTGGTTTCTCTTTACCCTCTTGTTTGCTCTTTAAGTAAAGAAGTAAAACATGGCCTTTCCCTTTTACAACATGATATTGTGGGAATAATGGCTACAGAGGCGGAGGAGGATGTGGAGCCCTGACCCGCCTGTCAGGACGTCTAAACAAAGAGGGAGTGGAGGGTCAATCAGACAGACGTGACCTGATAAGTCCGGTCCTGGCCCAGCCTATAGCCACTGTTTATTCTACAGACATACCACTGACCCACAGTCACTTCCTTCCAAGCACAACTTATAGACACAAGGATGAAAGGAAAAAGGGCGTCAA
Organism: Perccottus glenii; assembly: GCA_024416835.2. NCBI lineage: Eukaryota > Metazoa > Chordata > Actinopteri > Gobiiformes > Odontobutidae > Perccottus > Perccottus glenii. Next base: position 16,886,850 of record CM044563.2, on the reverse strand, counting down.
GGGCTTGAGATGAGTTTGGCACCATTTCAGTGAGAAAACTGGGGCCGTTTTTATACAAAATCCGGACTGGGTGTTACTACAGTACAATTGTCCTGAGTCAGACAAAGAGGAGATTTCTGAACTCTAAGTGCTCCACAAAAAAATAATAAAGATTTTTACACTGTCTTGCTTTTTTTGCACTGAATGTTCATTTGATGTTTGTGATGTTATCTCAAGTGTCAAATATGCAGTAGCTGCAGTTTGATCAGAACGAAAGACAGCAGCCTCAATAAAAGTTTCTATTGTTCAAAAAATCATTGACTAATACACAGTACAACCTATCTACATCTGTACCGTCATTTCAGGCACATGGTTAGGGTTAAAAACAGAGTGTAACATGTGACAATTTTCCAGCACTCCTTTTGGTCAACCTTGGATGTTAAACACACAATCTGATATAACTTGTCGAGGATTATGTTGATGCTAAAGTAAATTTCAGAACACATGGTCCAATTCTATTTTTTTATACTGCTTTGTTAAATGCATACTACACAATTTTTTATGGTGATGTGTATAAACCACCCTGCCCTCATCCTCATTGCTGATTCAAACTCAAATCCAGGTTTGACTGAACCCTACTTCCTGACATAAAGTCTTGCTTCTGTGAGCTGTGATTGGCTGAGTGGTAAAGCAGTAAAATAATGAGGGCAGGTGGTTTTACAGATACATTCACCTACACAATGTTCTAGAGTGACATCAAAGAAAAGTGATTTCTACTATGTGAGGATTTTATTGGACCTTGATTTTATGGGATATAAATGTACTAATCTCAACTCAGAGCCACTTATTGTTTAACTATTTACAGTTGTGCTCATAAAATACCCTTGCAGAATTTGTAATTTTTCTACCAAAATTACCCTGATTAAAAGTTACCCCATAGTTCTTAATTCCCATGTATTGCAAACTTTAACATCAATGACAGCTTGAAGTCTTTTGTGGTGGTTGTGAATAAGGTTCTTTATTTTCTCAAATGGTAAATTTGTTCATTCTTTTTGGCAAAAAGCCTTCAGTTCCTGTAGATTCTTGGGCTGTCTTGCATGAACTGCACGTTTGAGATCTCACCAGAGTGGCTCAATGATATTGAGGTCAGGAGACTGAGCCTGTCCAGAACCTTCACTTTATGCTGCTGTAACCAATGACAGGTTGACTTGGCCTTGTGCTTTGGAACATTGTCATGTTTAAACTCCCAAGGACGTCCCATGCGCAGCTTCCGGGCTGATGAGTGCAAATTTTCCTCCAGTGTTTTCTGATAACTGCATTCTTCTTGCCATCAATTTTGACCACGTTTCCTGTGCCTTTGTAGCTCACACATATCCCCAAAAAATCAGCAATACACCTCCATGTTTCACAGTAGGAATGGTGTATCTTTCATCATAGGCCTTGTTGACTCCTCTCCAAATGTAACGTTTATGGTTGTGGTCAAAAAGATACATTGCTTTCAACAAAATCCCTAATTTTCCACTTCTAAATTAGAGTTTGAACACAGCTGATTGGCATTCTCAGTTCCTTTAATATCTTTTCATATCCCTTTCCTGTTTTATACAGTTCAATTACCTTTTCCCGCAGAGTATTCTGAGTCCCCCATGACTCAGAATACATAAACATTAGTGCAGCACTGGATGAAAGATGCAAGGGTCTGTCAGGAGCCCAGAAACTCACTGACCTTTTATTCACACACAGATTACAAGCAAACAGATCACAGGTGAGGATGGTTACCTTTAGTAGCCGTTCAAACCTGTTTGTGTGCATGTTTGTCAGGCCAAAATCACCAGGGTATGTAAACATTTTATCAGGGTCATTTGGGTAGTTTCTGTTGTCATTGTGATTTAAAAAGAGTAAACACATACTAACTATAAGTGGGAAAAAAAAGGGTTTTGTGTTATCATTCATACTCTTTGAAAATTGTCAAAAAGATCACAAATTCTGTAAAATAATTGGGAATTTAATTCAATTGAATTTACTAGAAACAATAATTGTAGCTTCTAGTTTTTTTCAGAAATGATGCTGTTACACATCTGTGTTTTTCAGATCCTAAAACTCCATAAGTAGGATAGAAAATGTTACATTCAGGTCATGCCAAGTCATGTGATTTAGATCAGTGTTTCCCAAACCTTTTTAGGGGGATTCATATTTTAAAAGACAAAATGATTTATGGCCTATTTCCTTTGTTCCTTGTTTGTTTTTGCATAATTTTGATAATTTTGTGTTTTGTTTTTTTTTGTGTTTCAATTATTTAATTGGGTTTTAATTAATTGAAACCCATTTTTATACATGCTAGTATAGTTCTATTTGTGTTCTGTCAAGTATTAATTGCATAGTATTATTTATGACTATAACCAATTCATAAATCCTTCCAAACCTGTTCAAATCCATCAAAACCTGTTCAAAATCATCTAAATACATATTCTAATCCATCCAAAACCTGTTCAAATCCTTCTAAAACCTGTTCAAATCCATCAAAAACTTGTTCAAATCCATCTAAAACCTTTTCAAATCCATCAAAAACTTGTTCAAATCCATCTAAAACCTTTTCAAATCCATCCAAAACCTGTTCAAATCCATCTAAATACATATTCTAATCCATCCAAAACCTGTTCAAATCCTTCTAAAACCTGTTCAAATCCATCAAAAACTTGTTCAAATCCATCCAAAACCTGTTCAAATCCTTCTAAAACGTGTTCAAATCCATCAAATACTTGTTCAAATCCATCTAAAACCTTTTCAAATCCATCCAAAACCTGTTCAAATCCATCTAAATACCTTATCTAATCCATCCAAAACCTGTTCAAATCCTTCTAAAACCTGTTCAAATCCAGCTAGAACCGGTTCAAAACCAACTAAAACCTGTCCAAATCCAGATAAAACCTGTTCACATCCAGATAAATCCTAGTTGTAACCTAATCTAGTCCATCTAGAACCTCCTTAAATGTAACTTCTTCTAATCTTGTTTAAACCTTTATAAAACTTATTCATTTGAATATATTATAAAATCTCTTTTCCATCTACATTAAATGCCCGGTGACTTATGTATCTGAATTTGTGAAATTACTGAGTTAGTTTTGGTGACCAAAATAAAATCTCCCACGTACCCAACCCAATCGGGAAACCCAACCCAGTGTGGGAAACAATGATGTAGATGATGAATGTGTTTTTGTGAAATTAGAGAACTGCACTATTATTTACTTACTTTGTAATATTACAAGTTGTGTTTCCTTCCTGATTCTCACAAGTAAGGATTCTTTATCCTCCAATCGACATACTGCAGTGTTTAGCTCCACTGTTGGAAGTAAAGCCAAGGGGTTACCAAAGTAAGTAGTGTTCATTTTTGGGACACCCTTTACACAATAGTAAACCTCTAAAAAACATGTCATAATGACCCGGCTCATTAAATGAGGCTTAAGCTCCACATGTTAAGAGAAAAGTAAAATTAGGTAAAACCAAAAAAACACAAAGCTGCGAGGTGAATCCGGCAGCAGCTGAGCGTTCACTGGTGGGATCTGGAACGGTGATGTAATTGACGGAGAATGGTTGTGGTTACTTCTATGGAGCGAGGTTTACTGGCCCCGTCAGGGCCTTTGAGAGGGCACACACATCCTTTAGCAGACATAGGGAAACAAGGCCATAAAAGGGAGCAAACTCATATGTGGAACACCTCATAAATTAGGACGAATGGCTAATAATACCCCCAAACAGCCATAGTAGAGCGAAATCTGTAAACATCTTTTATGTCACTTTAAACCACTTGTGATAGTTATCTTTTTGGTTGTGTGTGGGGGATGTCTTGAGAAAACCATTCCTCTTTCATTCCACCAGTTTCATCCCACCTCCATATATTCTGTATATACAGTATACAGAATAATGAACCATGTCACAAAGCTCACCAGATCTCAATCCAATAGAGTACCTTTGGAATGTGGTGGAACAGGAGAGTCACATTATGGAAGAATCTTCTGCAACTGTGTGATATATATAAATATGTATAAACATATTATATATTAAATTATTTTCTTCCCTCATTGTTAAAGGTGTGGGCTGGATTTGGGGAGCTGGAAAGAAGAGGCTTCTCTGCGCTCATCCCTGCTAATGTATTTTCAACTGGCTTTGGATGTTGACCTGAAACAAAGTACCAAGAATGACAAAAGCTTGGAATGTGTTCCAAGAAGGCTTTCTTTCATATTCCCTCAAGTCCCCTTCAGCATTTCAATATGTTTTCTAGCCTGTGGCCAGCTTGATGCGCTGTACTAACACTAACACCACAATAATGACATACAAGATTAAGACTAAGCATACTCCTACAAGCAACTCTTTGGCTAAAAAGTACAACATCACAGATATAGGAGGTCTTCCAATGTGACCCAGGGTGTGTTTCCAGTCACACCGGACAGCCAGGCCACCTCCAAATGGACACATTTAGGCCACTTAAACCTTTCAAGAAGGCTGGCCACATGAGAACTGATTAAACCTGTCTAGATTTTAATGCCAGGTCTCAATGGGGTCATAAGGAAAGCCCCTTAAGCTGTTTGTGCCCTGCTTAAGGATGTATTTGGGTAATTGATTGCTGTTCATGTAGTTGAATGAAATGTGCACCAAAAGAAGTAAAGATTAAAGCAAAGGCATCTGGACTAAGTTTCCAAGGTGAAGACGTTTTGTTTCTTATCCCAAAAGACTTTTTTAATGCTGAGATCAACTGGTAAGAGAGCTGAGCTTTATCTTTAGAGGGAGAGGTTTGACCCCTCACTAAACCTGATGGACCAGGATGTTCTGTTGATGTTAGTCGTTAACTATGAAAGGAGAGTGTGACTGCTGATGAAAGAGTCGTTAAAGGCTCAGGTGAGTTGTTAGCGACACTGTTCCATTCAGGTGTTGTTGTTCTAGAGTAAAATTGTTTTGATTTAGGTTTTAAAATACTGTTATAAACTAGGAACCTCCTTTTAACAAAAATGGCTTCCTTCACCCCTCTGTCAAACCATCTGGCCTCTCTGGCCACAATTCAGACATTGCTGTCCTCAAAGGAATGCCCTTTCTCTTTGAGGTGGAGGTTGTCCGCAGACTCAGGTCCACCAGAATTGGCTCTTCTGTGCTGATACATCCTCTTGTGAATTTGTTATAATTTACATAACTGTCACTACATTTGTGCATATGTGGATCTATATAATCTTAACCTTGCGCTGCAGCTGGATTCTCGCGAGATTTGGTAGTTTCCAAACTCGGGTAAATCCATCTTGTATCTTGTGTCAACATGGTTAGGCTAAAAGTTGTTCACTAATACAAAAAAATGTGGCACTAAAGGATTTTTTGATAAAATATCTGGTCAGAAAATAAGAACTGCAAGCCTAATTATTTGTTGCCAACGCTTAGCATATAGTTAGAGTATACTTCCTTGCCACAGATGAAATGATATGACAACAGCAAAGTGTTGACATCTTGTGTTCATCACATGATTTTTAGCTTATGGCTGACTTTAATGTGTGGTTTAGGAAGTTAATAGTTTGGTTAAAGTTAAGAAACTCCAACTAATTGGAACAAGGTCTAGGCTTGTGGTCAGGTTTTAGATGGCTTTGTTGATGGTTAAATAAGAAAAACCCTACCGCAACCACATTTCCGTGTCTTACCTTAAATCTGCTTCTGTTTTTAGTTTGGCCTCTACAATGTGAATGTTAAAGGGGCTCATTGGTTTATACTGAGGCTTTAAAGGCAAACGTGAACACATTTCTTTGCATTTTAGCATTTCCATTTCTTTTACTAAAACAGACCTGATGTGTGTCGAAGTAGTAAAATTTGAACTTGTGCTTTGTAAATAATACAAACAAAATAAAAAAAGAAGAAATTGTGAAGGAAAGGAATTGTTCTAATGTGACAGATGTTAAATGAACCCAGGTTTTCTTGTTTGTTTGAAATATGAATCTGATTTGGACTGTATGTCAAAGTGGCTTGAATCTAATTCAAAATGTCGAGATTCATGGTTTTTGGGTCAGTTTACACTAACATGAACTCATCAGAGCTGATCTGGGTCACCTTTGATTTTGATGTTGTTGATTTCATGTCGAAGGGATGAACAATTTTTTGTGTGTGGTCTACCTGGACATATAGTTATGTTTTGGACAGACTTTGACCGTTTTGGTGCAGATTGATGTCATAGGTTGAATTCCTGTGCTGAAGTAGGCCAGGGCCGTCCGTGATAACAGATTGCTGACTAATCATGGTGAACAAGCCAATGCTCATGCTCAAAGGAGCTTTGTATTGACAGCAGCTCACAGAGCTGTGAGCTTTGGGGCCTCAGTGACCAGCCGACCTGCACTCTCAGTGCCCTGCTCTTCTGGACCAAGAGTGTCTCATTCTTATCAGCTTTTTAACAAGATGTTGGCTGACTAAGGTCCAAGGTAGATGCAGAGCATAGCCAATATAGATTCACTTTATTGTCCTGATGCAGAGCCAATCTCAGAGTGACCTCTGAAATGCCTTTCCAATGTGAGGGCCAGAGGAGAAAACAACAACAACAAAAGGAAGGGGGCAGGGGAATGTCTGCTTACTCAGAGTGTGTGTGTATTCACTTGTGTTTGTGACAGACGTGTTGTCTAAGGCTGAAGGTCCCCATGGGGGTTTTGGGCTTGATGTTTCTGGATCCTACAGTCCTGGAATTCCATGACCTGGGGTCACAGCTTTTATTTGTGATCCCACCTTACACTCTTTGCCTCCTTCTGTATCTCAAATATTTACTCATATGCTTGGGTTGGGTAGATGGAATTTGCTTTCAGCAACAACTCCTCAGCTGATCATGCTGATACTACTATCAGATAAAGCAGTGCAAGTTCTTTCACGCCACTTCTTCTGCTTATGGTCACTTCACTTAAAACATGGATGTTTTGCAATCCATAGATAGCTTTGCCTTAAGGCGGGAAGTTCCAGTAATGTCTCTACTGCACTAAATTAACTGCAAAGTCACTAATGTTTTGGACATGCCAACCAGCTCAGTAAGGAAAGCCTTACTTTCAATAAATTTAAATGTTAACCCATAAAGGGGTTAACATTTCATGTTCTCTGTAGGACTCTGTAGGGTAACATTTCTTCACCAAAGGTCAGATGTAGCCTATGGTGGCAAACGTCAATTAAACCATTTAATACAACAATGTGCCACTCATATTGGATGTCAGTGAGGTCTTCCAATGAAAGCCAAGCTGTATCCTCTATAGAGTGAACACAAGTGTCCCAGGACAACTCCAAATGAGCCCCAGATCTGAAGGCTCATCTCGGGATGCATTGAGTATTCAAAATTCAGGATTAAGGCTGGGACCATATAATTTACTCTTTATATTAGAGTCAAGTCAGAGTTGCCATTGCTTCTCAGTACAGAGCCTTCATTTCAATTCTGTGATCTCTACAGCTAAAAACTGCAGGAGTCGATGACTTAATAAAAAATGTGTAGCACTGTAACACAAACAAGACCTAGGATTCTGAGGAAATAGAGCTTTCCCAGAATAAACGTTTTGCATCATGTTGAACAGAATGTCTTGACGTCAGTTCACCACCACAGTAGGCCAGTGTTTCATCACAGATGTCTCTGCAGCTGGGTCTTAAACTGCACCTACTGTATATGTACTCCATATGTTCTACTTTGAAACTATATATATATATATATATATATATATATATATATATAGTTTCAAACTTTTCATTCCTCACACTCAAACATTTAACATTAAACACAATTGAATGCAGGATGCATCCCTCCAAGTATGCATTATCATTACAACCATATAGTGCCCTATAAATTGCAGTCAGATGACAAACAGTATGTACAGACCTAGAACTGTAAATGTCAGCTTTAGTTTGACCAGCTGAGTGTCTGTCTCTGTCTAAAAGTGTTTTGGGAAAATGGCTGTAGAAGTCCCAGGAAACTCTGCTGATGGCAGGTTCCATATGAAGATGGGATATGAGGGAAATGTAAAGCTCTTGGCTTTGAGGCAGTAAAATGGGTGTTTATTATATGACTTGGCATATAGGTTGAGTGTTTTTGAGGGGAATTGAAAGAATTTGAGAGAATTCAAAGAGTGTGTCTCAGCATAAGCTATAGAAATATATGTGTTGTATATTCAGCAGACTGTGCCAAATGTGCCACAGAGCATTAGGCTCTTATTTATATCCACCTACTCCATTGGGAAAATGGATGTCTGTTCTGAATTATATTTTAGACATTCTGCTCCAATGTTTACCCGCAACTCTGAAGGTATAGTGCACATGCACTATAGATCTCAATTACCTCAGTGAAAAACATTACATAATGATTAAGTGTAAAGAACAGGTAATAGAACAGGAATGAAGTGATATATGAGGAGGTCAAAATTAGGTTGTGCTCGGCTTTTTGGCTGCAAACAACAGAGAGATACCTTCTAGAGTTACATAAGCAGACACAGGAGAAAAGCGGGGTATGTAATGTCTAACCTAAATTGTGTAGCCCACACACAATGTATACCCCAGTACTGGACCACTGAGGACATCCTTAAAGGGCATACCGACTTTTAAAACAACTCTAATTTAAAGTTTTAAACTACTGTTACTCTCCAAAGAGAAAACTGAGGAATTAAAATTAAACAATGACAGCTTTGTTGGATTTAATAATTAGGAAAATTGTGGTTTGTTTGATCTGCTTTTGTCTGTCTAAATGACAGAGAAATCATTTGAAGTCTCATTTACCTGTACAGACCTGTACTGTTCCAGCAAAACCAGATCTGACTGTGAGAAATAAATAAACATAGTGTCAGCATCTGCCTCATACAGTATATGAGAAGTGACCGACAATATTGACTCTAAAGCCCAAACCTGAATACAGAAAACTTTCCATACCGCCTACTGTTTCCCAAGGATTGTGTATTAAAGCAAAGTAAACACTCTCTGTGGACTAATGAACACAGCAGAGCAGCAAGCCTTTCCACATAGCTTATTCATTTCCCTGCACTGCTTGGTCTCGTAGCACACATACAGCTGCAGACAGGCACGTATACGCACCCACGTGGATCCTCTCTGGCGCAGCATCTATCACACTCATAACATCACACTTGGCCACAAAAACAGACGTGTGCCGACTTACACAGCATCCCGTTACGTGTTTGTGACACTGCATTAGCGGGAAGCTCACTGTGAGCTAACCCCACCATGTTTTCCTCCTCTGCACTGTTATGCTTGGCACCTGTTTTGCACTACACACTCTCACTCATTCTTAGGGGACATTCTATACACTTGTACTTACCACTATATAGCATGAACGTTCCACTCATCTGTGTGTTTTTTGACTAACAATTTATTTTTTTATCCAATTCACCACAATTAAAATGTCTCCAGTGGGCTAAAGTAATCACTACAAAAAGAGACCCTCGGTACATTAGTGTGTCATTTTTCTCTAATGAATTACACATGAACTAGCCAAAGAATGATTATACAAAGAACATTGTAAAAAAAGTGTTATTGTGGGTTTTAATCTCCCTGTTTTTCTGCCCGTGTCCCCCTTGTGCACCCTTCCCCCACAAACCAAATCCCAGTCTGATTACACATGGGAGCTGAGCTGAGCTGGGAGACCCCTCATCCCTTATTATAGGTGCACTGACAAGTCTAGGACCCCAAGAGGACTCAGTGTAGACACCGTGGGGATGTGGAGGACAAGTGATAATGCTGGAATGTGGAGTGGGACAGGTGGAGGAGGGGGACAGGCACTGTGACGTCATCTCTGTCCCGCTGCTACACAGTTTCCTTCAAAAGCATCTGCTGGCAAACCACAGTCAACAACTCTGGATCCTGTGCAGTGTTATGTTTGGCTGTGCACACTATTTTCATAGAAAGAACATCTTTATTGATAAAACTTTGTCTGTTGTCTAAGGTTGTTTTGCTCACTTCTTTGTTTGGTTTGCCAGTCTGTAGCGAGAACTTTGTCTCCCTCATGCCTTGTGAAATCAGTGTCTTTGTTTTTGAAAGAGATAATTACTGGAATTAAGGAACAGCAGAAAGAAATAGCACTGTATGTTCCCAGTTTTAGTTCTGAGATAATTATTTTTGACATAATTACGAGGATTTTAAATCACCTTTATCACTTACTACTATAACTCCTCTTTCTTTTCCCCTCCTGTTTCTGGTTTCTGTTTCACAGTATGGTCATATGACAGTGAGCAGCTGTCAGAGCAGTTACAGGTGTTAAAAGACTCTTAAACAGACATGCATAGCTCCAGTTTGTTATACAGAAACTCACAGTGTGCTCTCAGCACTGCATGAGAAGCTTCCATTGTTTACTGCACTCCCAACTGCAGGTGGCCAAAGCTACAAGGTTAATATGTGACATTATTAATGAAAACACGCCGCATGATGAAGAGATGTCAGAAACTTTCACCACCAATTCTGATTTTGCATTTAAAAAATTTGTTCCAGCAAGGTTTCAAATAAGGACAAATTGTTATTTGTGGCAGTGGCCTGCCAGTAATTGCTACTAGTGCGCAGTTGATTCACTGAGTACACGAGACAAACACAGGGCTTGTCTGGAGGAATATCTCCCTGTTTGACCTGGCCTCAGACAGCGTACTAACTCTCGCTTTAATGATAATAATAAGGCTACAGGGTATAGCCTCTCTCCCTCCGAGCCCACAATTACTAACCAGATACACTGCATACGCAGTCTGTCTGGGGAGCAGGCCATGGCATAATTACCTTTTGCAGCCACTTTGCACATGCACATATAACATAATACTAGAAATATGTTTTATGAGCTCATATTTACAGTGTAGATGCAGACACATGCTAAAGGTGCAAAAGATGAACTGGTAGCTTCTTGATGTGCTCTAATCTTCCCAATCTTATTTTTATTTTGGTGACCCCTGTTTCAACCCAAATCTTTTGTTAGGTCTACAATTGTAGCTATACTACTATAGTAGCTAAATGGACAATTACGAATTTATTTATTTTTTTTTTAGGTTTTATCATACCAAAGAAGGCCAGACATTTTTAAACAGGGCTTGCAGCAATACTCTTACTGTCTCTTACTCTTATTTGTCTTTTGTCATTTTAGGTGTCAAACCCCTGATCTGTAAACATCATGTGTTCAATACCTTCGGCCATAAATAAAAATGATTATCTTTCTTTTTTTACTTTTAAGAGCCACATCCTCTGTGGCATTATCTGGCTGAATTAAACAAGCCCATCCTCAACAAGCACAAGCACTGATGCTAGATGGCAGCCTCTACAGTGATTTTTGTACCGTTTGATTGACGAGGTGTAAATATTGAACCATGAACCGGCTGGCTGGCTGGCTGCATGCCGTCGCCCTCGTTGCTCACTGATGCAACGTGTACAGGACATTGTATATTTGCTCGATATGAATATATGTTGTCAGTGACCAAACTGGCTTAACTGTTCCTGACAGGTTGCCGTAGCGACACTGGAATGGATGGGTTAAATGCAGAGAACACATTTCCCTACAGGGACAATAAAGTAGCTTAACTTTTGTCAAAATCCACAGGCCCTGACACAACTATACTCAATGAAGTACTTAACATTTTGGTTTGATAAAGCATTATTACAACATTATATTATACTGCAATCATTCATTTGTGTTTAACTGTACTATATCTAAACCTAAAGGCTTCATATATTTTGCTTTTATTTTCTTGTGGAACTTCTTTTTATACATTTGTATAATCTCTATGTTTATAATGACAATGTGCAGTTTGCCTTACTCTAGGTTTTGTTGCCAATCATTAAGACAGATTCTAAAACAATCCTTCTTGTCTTTTCAAAAATAACAAAGCCCTAAGCATTTATTGACTTAACATAATGACTTTATATTTCTCTGGTTTTACTGTTTATAGGTATGTGTTTGGGTAAAATTAACAATTTTGTTTTATTCTATAAACTACTGACAACATTTTTCCCAAATTCCAAATAAAAATATTGTAATTTAGAGCATTTATTTGCAAGAGGATAGTGATGACCACAGAAGTGTTTTTTTATACTTTTCCTTTTCTAAATGAGATTTGGTTCAGGTGATCACCGTAATCAGAACTATTTTATAACTATTGATTGTAAATATTGTTATTTGTGTGTTTGATAATGTATTGCATTTGTCAGAAACTGGGTAATGCTGTCGTCTTGGCCAGGTCACTCTTTAATCTCAATGAGGTTTTCACCTTGTTAAATAAAGGATATCTCTACCTGTTCACTAACAGCACACACACATAGAGTTGGTCTCTTAGTCCCTTTCATCCTTTGAGAGTGCACTGTGGTTTACTTAACTTTTGTTACAAACAACAAGGTTTGTATTTCAACATTTTCCCAAAATATATGGGGAATGTTGATGATAAAATTGGGTTTCAAATCTGCAATGCTTCAGCTTTGCTTAAGCAGGACTGTATAAAAAACAGATAAAGGCGGCTGAACAGACGGCGTTTACATTTCAGTGCCATGCGTTTTCCAGTCATGCTCAAACCAGAAGCCCTCTTGTTTTAATGTCACATTTCTGTTGCACATAAAAAGTTATTTATGCTTGTAAAGTTCATAACAACACCCATTAATAGTTTATTTCCAGCTCTTTTACACTGGGTTAAGGTAGAGCATGTCAGTACTGCTGTAAAGACTATAACCAGACCATACTGTTTCTAGGATTTGTGGATTGTATAAAGATAAGTGCATGCAATTTGTCAAGTCTTGTTGGAATTTGATAGTTCTCACCCATCTCACAATAATGCCAACATCATTGCTCACATAATTTACCCAGCTCGACTCTTCTGTTTCAACCAGGAGCCTCTTTCTTGTCATGTTATCATACTGTTTCCCATCATCTTTTGCATCCCTGTGCATATGTTTTCCACCATGGCACGGTTTACTAGACTCCCATAGGCGCACTATTAATTGGTTGGCGCCTTCCAATGAAAAAAAAGGAAAAAACAAACAAAGAAACAGTTTTGTTAATAGCCCGCTGCTGTTGGCTGCTGAATTGGCCCAAGAAGTAATGCCAGTTCTTTTGGAGCACTCACAAACATCATACTGCCACCCATCATTAGCAGGCCTCTGTGAATATAAATGCATGCTGACTGTGTGTTTAAATATCTGTCCCGGATTGTATTTGTTACTTAATAAATATATATCCATGCGTGATGTTTATTCTTATATGCCTGTAATTACAGATTGTCCAAAATGTTGGTCACAAGCCAGACTGGGGCCGCTGTCATGGCCTTCAATATAGTATGTACACAGGGGCGTCCTTTTGGAGGTGGTCCCATCCACATTATTGAAGCATGAGAGTGAAATTGACAGTGTTGAGCTGCAAGATGGCACGGCCGAGAAAGAACTACCGCTGCCAGCTTCCATGGCGACTCGAAACAGACAATGGCTTGGGGCAGCCAAATGGCACGGTTGCAATGTCCTTCTCGAGCCATTTACTCGCAAATATTTGCTCTCATCTGCTGTGATTGTGCGCGAGTGTATGTGTGTCACTTTCCATGAATCAACACCTCTTTAGAACGATTACGTTGGTTGTAGATTCCTTTAAATGTAAGACTAACTGTAATCTGTAGTCTCGTCCCATCCGGCCCATTAGATGTGAACATTCCAAGACATTAGCATCAGGAATTAGCTCTGGTAGCATTGATAGCTACGTGCGCTAGTTAATTCTGCTCACGCATGAGGACCTCCACATATCATCCTCCTTTCTGAGAAAAGTAGAAGATTTCTCCATTAAAATTAATTTGGCATTATAGAAAGAGCGATGACATGAAAACAAGCAAAAAAAGAGGGGCCTATGAGAGGAGGAGCGAACTCTGTAACCCTGGAGCCCTGGCAGAGGCCAAAGAAATGGAGCTTATCTTGTTTATGTGAGAGAGATAACTCGAATGTTCCTCTGGACGGAACAAGCCAGAGAGAGAGGAACCCCTGTTTACCGAGGCTAAAGCCTGGAGCCTGAGCAGGACAGCTGGACACACAGCCTGGCACCCAGTCAACTGTTGCACAAAAGTTCAACACTTGTCATTCAAATTCACATAATCACATCTGCGGGGATTCTCATGTGGTTTGTACAAATGCTGCAGCGAGTGGCACATGACTTTTTTTTTTCCAATATCTTTTTGCTGAGTCATAATATAGAATCCACTTTAGTCCTTGGAGCAGTGCTTGCATTGTTTACTTCAACCTGAACAGAAAAAAAATATTGTCAACTGCTGCTAAAGAGTTATTTGAAGTGACGGATAGGTATGGATCATGGGCTGCCTTGTAATTAAGAGAGATTGCTATTTTCCCCTCAGAATGGGCTCTCCTATCCTGATCTATAATTATATGTTGTTCAAACACAGAGGGGAGTGTCCCTGGTTATTGTGCTGCCAGCTTTATTCTCTCTCTAGTTGTGGAATAAGAATTGGAGACATTCATATCTTTGTGCTCTTTCAACAAACTTCACTAGCACTGACCTGAGAATGTCAGCACTAGGGACTGGTCTTGGTTTTGACAGTAGACTTGAGACCACTTTATAAAGACTCTCAATCTTGGTCTCAGACAACGTAGGGGTTTTAATCAAATCAAGGGCTATAACTGATTTATTTTAAAACATCAGTATTCATTTCAAGGAAAATGTCTATCATTAAATGCAATTACTACTGTTCTCTGGGATCTTTTCCCATAGATTATGCACTGGTCTTGTCTTTGTCTCGACACACTCTGGTCTTGACTCCAAATCTATGATCGCTACGTGGCCGAAGCAGCAGAGGCCAATGAGGTAGTACATTTAGGGTAAATTAAAAAAACATATATACTTTTATGAATACATTTCCTAAACCTTATTTCTTCCTAGACCTTTTTCCGTCTGAGTATATTTTTGGTATTTTCTATTTCAAATTTATTTATGTAAAAAGCAAACTGAAGCAAACTTTAGCAGGGTGGAAAGTCGGTAGCACACAAAACTGAAAGTCTCTTATTTTCCTCAGGGTTCTGAAAAAAAATCATTTAAACCCTTCAGTCTCTGACATCACACAAAGCTTATTCACTTCTTGTGATGGAAATGTACCTACTGTTTTGTATTGTAAAAAGTGTCACACATTCAAGTCTATAGCAGGATTCCTATGTATGGCCATGAATTTGTGCAATGTTTGCACTCTTCACCCTCAAAATCTAATAAAGCATGGCAGCAGTGCTTGTGAGTGTATCAGTGAGTGTTTATGAAGTCCCAGGTAGTGCCCCAGTGACCTCCACATAGTGACACTGACATGCACAAATGATGAATGCCCTGAGAGAGTGAAGTAAGGACCCACCTGGATAATGTTAAAACTCCAAACTCCCAAACCTTAAATGTTACAAGATGCTGACATCCTTGTTTAATTAGGTGCAGCATTACGCTTTAACATCTACTGCCACCCACTTTACTCTTTCTGCAACACCTTCAATTAAATGTAGCCTTTAACACATTGGCAATCATTTCAGAAACGCCAAAAGTAACAGCCGATTTTGCATTGTTCTTCTGGATGGCTTTAGATCAGTTGCCCACAGAAGGTAATCTGACCCCTTCAAAATAAGTATGGCTCAAACAGGCTAGGAACCACACACGGAGTATATTCCAAACGTGAAAGTTGTGACCCTTTGTTTTCCAGTAAAAGGAAATTGTCATGCAGTGACCTAGTGACCACATTTGAAACCACTTCCCCCTTTGTTATGATTCTGTATGGTTTAACCACCTCATTTACCCTGTTCAGGCCATGCAGAGTACCTACCCCACACATTCTGTCACTCTGCTATTTCTGCTTTATTTGTGACCCGTTAAGAGTTATTGAGAAAGTTGACAAAGTGGATTGTGGGTTTAGTTGGTTATTTTTTGGTATTTTAGATTCTGAGTCTATTTGAATTTTCTTTGGAGCAAAGTGAAAGTGAGAAGTTCAGTGCTTTTTTATTTTACTGATCCTCAAGTTTATGATTGTGTGTTTATTTGTTTGTTCTTTCCAGGACACCACACAAACCAAAAACATTAGAGATGCATTTTAAAGGGATTCTAGGCAAGCTTTTAATTCAATCTTTACACAATGACCGTTTATACAATTCCACACATACTGATCCAGACTGAGGGAAATCTAATATTTCCAGGAAGGAGGTGGAGGAGTAGAAGATGGTACACTAATACTGAGGGAAAGTGTAAGATGTCTCTTTAGGCTCATTGGCACTGACTGCATCAACACGGCTTGACTAACATGACTAACATCTAACTGAGCTCTTTCCACATGAGTGAGTGACAGGACGGTGACGAGATGGGCTTCTTGGTCCTGCAGGATAGTCTCCCACATTCCTCTTCTCACTATCCCTTACTTGACAGTTTTAGTGCTTCTCAGCAGTTTTACAATGTGTTTAATCCTCTACAATTTCCCCTTCATTGTTAACATGTAACAATTATGTTACATAATTAATACAGTTTTCTCAAAATCTCCTGGTTGATTAGGAATCAACAATCAGATAGTTTTGTGGTGCACTGAAGAAACACAATCCCCTCTTTATGCTCGGCCTGTGCAGTAAGAGCTTCAGGGCCCATGCTAACATGTAGACTGAGCTGCAGCTTTCTTGTAGACATTGAGTTCTCTGGGCCGCGTTCGCCAAAAGGTTATGTTTTTGTTAATTACTGCTGGTTGGGCATTACGAATAGGAGCTGATGCTGGTCTAGAAGAGTGGCCTGTACAATGTGTTCTAGAGGTTCTGTGCTATGACCTCCTTTTTCTGTTTCTCTCAATCTCATCTGCCTCTCCATCTCTCTTTTCAGTCTCCAGCAATTAGAGAGGCGAAGTAGAGAAGAGGAATGTGTGAGCATGCTTTGTGAGGATGAGCCGGACGAGAGAGGGACTACAAGGGAGAAAGTGAGAGATCAATGCAGAGGGAAAGAAAGACATAGGAGGGAGAAAAAGAAAGGAGAGGAGAAGGCCTTTCTTAATTGGCCTGTGTGGCCACGATGGGCTGTGATGGTCTGGGTTTGCCAAACCCTGTGCCTCAATAGTTGGCCTGGCCTTACATGCATCCCGTGCATCCGGCCAACCACAACTAACTCTAGTGTGCTCTTTGGCAGTTTCCAATGTCAAGCCTGGGAGAGATGTGCCACCCACAGATCCACTCCATTCCACGGTTCAGGGGGCCTCTGTGATGGGATGGATACGTGGGTTTGGCTGCACCAGGTTAGCTTGGCTTTTGGCTGCTTCTTCTGTTGTCGAGGATTATGCCATGCCATGTTAAGGTACCAGACTTTGTATTATCACCTCATTAAAGCCAAAGGTCCACCAATAAGTCCTACCAGTTGATGTCCTGGCAAAAGTCAACTGGTTTGGCTGGATGCCAACAGGACATGCTCCTGAGCATAGTCCATCACTGGAGGCTGACTGGATAAGACCTTGATCAGGTGTTAAGCTTCACTGATTATAATGCATGCTATAAAATAATCATGAAGACGGAATAAGAGGTGTTTAATAACTTGTAAGTGACGTTGGTGCATGATTAAGTTTGAACCTGCCAAGAAGATACTCTTCTTTGTGCACTTTTTCAACACTTTGTTTTCTCTTTTTGGGGTGGGTGTTCTTCTAAAAAAAGGCAATGGTGTTTCATGAGACAGGCAAAAGTGATTTAATTAAATTTTATGACCATAAAACACAGACCATATCTACTCTACAGCAATAGATTCTCTGCTTGTGCCCGTAAAGTTCAAACTCTTTGATGCCAGGTTGAAGCAGTAGTGTAAACTGCCATGCTCGCACCGAGATAACCCCGCCAAAACGGTCTCATTCTGGGAACTTAAGACATTGTAAATCTGCCCGGTAACAGACATTCCCATGGGTGGCTATATGCATGCATGTCAACAATAAAAAGGTCGTGCCATTTTGGGACTACGCATGTGATAATTTGAGACATGATGGTTACTAAAGTTAGCTGCGAAGTGGAGCTTGCTCCAGTAGTTAGGGAGCCACTGGAGGATGGAGGAATGACAAGAAGGGAGGAAAGATGCATGTGTGGGTGCGTTGGGGAACAGGTCAGCTTCAGCGTGGCATGCAGCTAAAGGAAAAGAACTCTGGAGTTTGTGGCGTGCCGGCTCTGAGTGCTGTTTTGCACTCGTTGCTCTATCAAAAAGCAGGAAGCAGACAGACCAAGACAGACAGAGACAGACGGATGGACAGCAGAGATGGAGAAGCATAGGGGAGGGGGCTGAAGATATGCCGGTAAAAGCAGCTGGAGATTCTTCAGATGCAATAAATCATTTACAAAAATAAAAAATATTTCAAAAACACACATGTGGAAGAGCGTACACATCCAGAGTCCAGAAACAAGGCTTTGAAGACATTGTAAGTTTGATAAAATGTTTTTTTATTGATATTAAAAATGAAAGTACATGAATTGTGCATTTCGGACGTTTTAGCGTGCAGAGGTTAAATTAATAAAATACACACAGGCTGAGTGAGCTACTGACACAGAAACAGTTGCCGTTGCTTGGCAAGATAACTCTTCATATTCAGCAAAAAGAGAAGTGGTTGTCTTACACGCCATTCATAAGAACACTAGAGTAACGGTTTGAACTTTACAATAGTGAATGAATGCAGTCCTAGCAGGAAAATGTCGAATAAAATAGAATAATATTAATATAATAATAATAATAACAATAATAATAATTGCACTGCCTGCTTTGTTGCACAACTGAAGCAGAATATAATTAGAGACAGGACGCAGTCTTGATTCTTGAGATCTCTCTGGCAGAAAGAAGATGCAAAGAATGGGCTTTTTATACCACACTATAGCGCGGATGTGTTAAGTCTGTGATTCGTGGGCATGACAGAAACAAAAAGAAGAAACTACATGGCGGCATACCAATGACCTTCAGTGGTTTTGTTGTTACAGGGAGCTGTATTATTGTGGCTCAAATGTCCCCACATCCACACAACGAGATTCTAGCGCGTCCAATCAGGGAGCACGGATGATTGTTTTTTCCTGAGTGCTTCAAAAAAGGTTCAGCGTGATAGCCCTTCATCGCATAATGGATGGTCGATTGGAATACTCCGAGGGGTAAATGGGTAGTGTAACGATCCTGCCCTGCCCCCCACCCCCAGCCACATTTCACTATGCAAATACAGATTGTAAATTCTTCAAGTCAGAGGCATTGTCCTTGAATAGAGACAATGAATAACAATTATTCAACAATGACCCTATCAATGACAAATGCAAGCTACCTCACATCAGAAGACCATTGGACACAGCACAGGACTGATAAAACGGTAAAACAATTGAATGAAGGACTGATCATTCTCCAGCCATAAATACTAAAGTGGCTTTAAAAACATAGTGGGTTGAGTACAATCAATGAGCAGTTATTTCTCCCAAAGTAAAGTCACTTATGGGTGCTTGCGTATTCACAGAGACTAGCTTCCGGAAGTCCATGTAGACCATCATATTCTACGTATGTGCCTGTTTGTGTGACATAACATGCCTAAGCCAGGACCAGGCTATGCTGCAGTTAAAAAAATAATTTAACTATGGCAAATGAAACAGAAGAAAAAAAAAGACATTATTTTTGGTACAAAGCATCTACAAAAAAAGCCTTACAACTCCAATTGGAACAGAGATCATACAAAATAAATCCGTCAGTTGAGCATCAGTGCTACGTATATTATTTGGACCAATTTTTTCAAATATACTTTATAACAAAATAAATAATGCCTTTATACAGTGCCCTTATTTGTATTTCAACAAACAAACAAAAAAGCTTGGCGGCTCATTACGCAAGGTACAGCTCAGACTAAAGGAAAATAACACAACGTCCCTGGAAACTAATCATATATCTATATTTATATATATTTATATATATATATATATATATATATATATATATATATATATATATATATATATATATATATATATATATATATATATATATATACATAGATATATATACATATATATAGATGCATATATATTCAAGTATTTGTTTTCAGGCAAAAGCATGTGAATACTACTGATATACAATAAAAATAAATTGTTAGTTGACATTATTGCTGTTTTTTCCCTTTGAATCAAGATTTTGTGCCTTTCTTTCAAACTGTAAAATAACATAATAACAAATAACCATAGAGACAAAAAATGCCTAACTGAAAAAGAGGAATGTCACGGTACCAGAAACTGATTGGGTTTATCCTTTTTTCTCATTGAAACATTGATATGAAAAGAAAACAGAAAAATAAAGACAAAATAAAATAAAATCATTATTATCCCACTCGTTCTCCGTCCATTGCCATGTTACCTCCTGTCAGAGCAGTCCGCAAAGTCTTGGAAACCAGGAAGTACTGTCCCAGAACTGTATTACTGTCCCAATTCAAGCTGTCCATGGTGTCCCGTGTATGTCCCCGTGCTGTGCCCCGTGTCCAGCAGCCTTGTAGGGCCAGTGGGGGACAGGGCCCGGGTGTGAGTCCCCCTCTTCGCTGGCAACACAGTGATAAGCAGCCACTAGCACTCGCCGAGAGCCTACGCCACGACAGCCCATTACCTTTCTCCGTGACACTTCCCCCTTGACATTGCCACTGCCAGGAGCTCCCCCATATCCTTTTATTTTCCTTTTTTTTTAAGTCACACTTTCCTTAAAACGGAAAGTTTAATTATTCATTCAAAGAAAAAAAAAATCGTGCTTCAACCTCTTCTTTGAGTCCATTTCCCAAAGCTAGCACCATGACATTTTTTAAGCTACACGTTCATTGTTCATAAAAAAATAGTGCCATTTTTTCTTTACTTTGACGTAATCCGTGGCAATGTGCAATTTTGCAGACTCTTCTTTCTGCTTTTTGTTTGTGATCAAAAGGTGCTGGAGCAGGAATCTAGTTTTACAAAATAATTCCTTACAGTGTGGAAGTCCCTTTATAGGTAGAGGTGCAAACTAATAAGAAAAAGAACTAACAGGGATTTTGTTTTTTTGCCTCAGGAAAAACAATGTGGAATGAATTCTCTCATGCAAGCAGCGCTTCACTTTTAGTTGTCTTCTACAAGGCCAAAAAAAAACAGTCCACTGGGTGTCCTCTTGACACATGCAGACCATTGATCTCTTTCATCTGCTTTTCTCCCTTCCCTTTTCTGCTTTCCTTAAGGATCCACCTGAATTGCATTCAGTCAAACTGTGAACTTTTTGTTCATCATTTGTGTTTGTGCCTTTTGTGTCAGTGACTGAAAGAGAGGGGGAGCCAAAAAAGTTCAGACAGGAAGAATGCAAAGGCAAGTCTGTGTGCCGAAGGAGGTGGGTCGGGGTGGGGGGTCTCTTTGTAGAGGGGGTTGCAGTAGAAAGAGGGCCAGGGGTCAGAAGTAGTAGATGAGAGCAGGGGGAGGGATTGGTAGGCTCGGACAGGGCAGAGGAGGTCAAAGAGGACTGCCACAGAAATGACGTCAGAGACAAAGCTATAATCCCCTAGTCTTTTTTCCTCCATCCAAACTCTTGTCTGTGCAAAGGGCTAGCAGCGGGCTCATTTGTGGTTGACATAGTTGTTCGTGGTAAGCGAGACGGGAGGCAGTTTGCTGGGCAGGCTGATCAGAGGCCTGTGGAAGATGGCCTGCTCCTGGGCTTTGATCTTCTCTGCCTGCCTCCGAAACTTTCTGGCCCGCAGGATGGCGGGGACACCCCTCCGGAGCCGCTGGGCTGCGTTCTTCTGCCACACCTCGTATTTGGAATACTTCGTGGTCACAGGCTGCTTCCTTGGGACTTCCTATTGTGGCGTGCATAGAGCAACACAGAGGAAAGAGGGAAAGGAGGGAGTGAGTTCATTAGCAGTGATAAGATACTGTATAAATGCGTGTCACAATGGGGACATGCCTTGTTTGTTTTGCCAAAACATTTGCTCATTGTTAGGCCAATGAAATGGAAATCTTGGAGCACTGAGCGTCATAACAGGCTCTGGCTGCCTCTGACTTGCCTTTGTTTTGGCTTCTTTGGGTGAGAGGAGCTGTCAACAGCTGCATACTTAAGCCTCTTTAGCATACTATCAAAGTGACGGCAGTCACCTGGCTCATATACATGAGGATCCTTGTGACCCAAATTAAACAACATACACATTTGAATGATGTCATGTTTTGAAAGTTCTGAGGCAGTCTAGCTGGAGTGATAGTGGCAAAGCTGTGATGAATGCGCAAGTAGTCAGTCCTCTATGTGAATGGCTTGTTTTGGTCCTGCCACTTGAAGAGTGTTTATCCCCCTTCATTGAGCCCAGGCCTGCTCAATAGCCAGAGAACAGCTGGCCTCAGAGCAGCTTGTACCCATCAAGTATCCTTCCCACTCTAACAAGGAACATGTCCTGACTTAGTCCCTGGCACATACACTGTTTATGACTTGCTTTTGAATATTTTATTTAAGTTTTTGTTTTATATATTCATATAGGAAATAGCACACATCTAAACTGTTAACTGTCAGTTAAGCAAATACATGCTTTGATACATTTGAAACTGAAAATGGTCTCTTATTCAGTGACAGAATTAGGTTTACAACAAATATCAAAACACTATTTTTAGTATGTGTACTGTTCAATGACACTTAGAACACAGTGTTTTGTTAAGGACCAGCAGTCTGTTTATGGCAGTGAATATGACATTGCCATGGCCTTTTTTCCACGATCATCAGCACTTTATGTAAGAAGCTAACTGCTTACTATTTACCCTTTCAAGAGATAAACTCGTGTTTGCGTGCATTCAGCACTGGGGACATAGGGGTGTAACGCTAGATGGAGTGACAGATAGTGATGTTTTTTTTCCCATGGTGGTGCACTTGCTGATGAGACATACCTGTTTTAGTGAGGGCATCATGGGTATGACCAGAGAGGTGGCAGTCACATCCCTTTCGGATTTTGCAGGTTTGGCACAGTACTGCTCCAGCAGGTGGAGGTTACAGCTACGGAAACAACACTCCTCTACAATCCCACCGTTCTGAGTGCGACGGTTGTTAAACCTGCTCGTAGGCCGACCTGAAGGCAAACAAACAAGACTATTATAAAGAGATGAAACCTAGATTGAAATTTGCACACAACAATGGCAATGGATCTAGGTTGTTTTTTTTTCCCAGGATTATTTTGTCAATCACAGTCAGAATAAAGAGGATAAAAGAAAATCTATGACCAACTGCAACAAATCTTTTTGTTTGTATGGGATAATCTGATTAGGGCTATCTGGAAGTCCTTTATTAAGTGAATAAAAGAGTAAACATCTGCTGTAAAGTAGTGATGAGAGACAGCTAGACATAGAGATAGGAACCTTCCGGTGAGTTAAAACATAAAATGGAAAGTCTGGTGTGACCTTGCGCTTTGTCAGCTCAGCACAAATAATGAGGATGAGGACTAAGAGTGGAGGAGAAGAGGGGCATGGCATAGAGAGGTAGACAAGAAAAGGGGATCAGTGGCGAGGAGGGTGTGAGGCTGGGAGAAAACGAGGAGGAAAAAAAACACCACACAAAACAAAAGAGCGTGAAGGCATGAGAAAAAAGGTGGAGAAGAATAAGGTGAGGGGGTGGAAGAGTGTTAGCATGTTGCACCGGGGAACACTATCCACAATCAATAAAGAGCCTTGTTTGAAGTCCAGCGCTGCACACAATGTTGGTAAAGTCTCTGGAGAGGCCAGCCTAGATTTGATTGCAGGAAGAGGAACATGATAGCGAACGAGTGATCTGGGCGAAAGAAGAAGTGGTAGAGGGAGGGGATATAGGCAGGAGATCTGTTGGGCCAAATTGGATAATGATCGATATGATAGCAGGGAAGCTTAGTGGTTTAGCAGGACACAAAGGAACTGTTAGTCAGTCGTAATTACCTTGTTGTAAGAATATATGGGAGAGGTAAAGTGGTGCATGAATCTAGCACCAGCACAGTGCAGACACGAGCTAATCCAGAGTGTGGATTAACAGCTGACACGTTCGTATAACATCTCAAGACTGCTATGATCAGAATGGATACATTAAAAAAAAGTCCCCCTCCAGACTCATCACTGTGGTGGCCTGGCCTGGGAACACTGGTGCTGAGGTGGTATGCCTCTTGGGGTGCTATTACTTTACTGGTAAACAAGCAGCCCATTGTGTCTTGTGTGTGCCTTCACAGTCTGCCGGCTCTTTCATATGCAAGAAGACTGGCACTATGGGCTTTAGGTCAGAATGCGCACACTCAGCACAGAAAGCCAGGTCTTAAGACCCACACAGCTGGCTAAAATCTCATACAAAACACACATAGCCATACAGTGTCAGCTATCCAAACAGATGTGAAAGAGATGGAACTCAAGGGAGGAATAAAATGTGTTTCAATCTTGACGCAGCATTTTGAAACCTACTGAAATAGAAGCCCCTGTCTCCACAAATGAACTGCAGCGTATCCACCAGCTCTCCCCCACACAGCGTCTCGGCTGAAGCCACTTCCACTACGTAGAGCGTCAGGGCCAACGCAAACAGCAGCGCGCGACTGGTTGAAGACATCTTCTTGACCTGCAGACAAAAACACAAATTGCATTGTGAAGCAAAATACTCAAACTTTCAAACAGAAAAATGCTGCCTTTCTCTGAACCCCCTTTTTGCGCGTTCACAAGTGCTAAAAATCGTTAGCAATATACTGACCTACTAACTCAAAAACAGCTTATGTCGTAAGACAAAGATGCCAAACATGCATTTTCTCCCTTGTGTTATCGTCGCACCTGAGACAGAGAAGTGCTTATTCTAAAGGAAAAATACAAATCAGACAGTATATCTCTCTCGCTTTACGCGCTTACACAACTCCCTCCTCAGAAGTTGCAAGACCGGCTGGGTGCTCGACAGTTAACTATGTTGAAAGCCCAGACTCAGCATATATTTTCCCCTTGCTCACCCTGTTAGTGAGCTCACTGACCCTCAGACCTACCGCCCCCTATCTGCCGGCACAAAACACCAGCTGTTTGCTCTGAGTCGTGCGCACGGAGCAGTCCGGATAAGAGAAGCACCAAATGCCTCCAAAACTCTTACTGCCTTGCCTCGTTGCCAGAACCTGTTGCACAAACACCCTACGCCTTCCACAACCCTCTGTGCCATTAACGCACGCAAAACTTTCTCAAGTGCATGCCTATTATTTGATGATTGTGCACAAAAATGATGCGAGCATTGCAATCTAATTCAGTCACTTTTCCAGACTCCTAGCGCCAAGTTACCGCACTGCAACCCGGCATGTCTTCCAGTGCATTTTAAAGGAATAAGTGTCTTAAGTTGTGTTACCTTCATACTGGTGCTCTCCGCTCTTCTGCAGGTGTGGCAAAGTGAGTGGTGTCCGTGCCTTTGCATCTCCATGTCAGATGGCAGTAGTCACAAACGTTGCTGATGTGGTTGTTGTTGTTAAGGCGGTGGGGGTTATTTGGTTGGAGGGGTGGCAGGTGAGTTAGTTTCCCAGTTTTAGTGAGGCTATACAGAGATGATGTGTAAGAAGCTGTCCCAAGACCAGGCGACAGGCAAAACTTCGGAGGGTTTACTGTTATATAGCGAACACGCCCCTTAACTCCAACTGCCCACCCCCTTGCTCCTCCCACCCAGAGAGGAAAAAAAACGGTCCAGAGACGTTTCATGGAAAAGTGCTTAAAGCAAAAGGAAAAGGTGAGAGAGTCGCAGAACAAATGGAACAAATCCATTGGCATTTTCCACGTTTACACACTGTAACCTACAATCACAATGTTTGCGCACAGACTGAAACAAGAATAGCAGGAACGTCTCTGCCCAGTTGTAATTAAGATTAGCTCTGTGAGTGGAAAGCGATGTGGCCAAGCTCTGACTCAGGTGTGGAATACATGTGTCCACTCGGGTCAGTGACTGTACAGCCCAAACTCTAGAGGAGGGGGAGGGGAGTAGGAGGAGGGGGTCAGCAGGCAGTGATGTCATCTTTTTCATTTTCTCAGGCAAGAAACAAATAATAATAATAAAATGGTAGTAGTAATAATAATAATGTATGCTGCACTGCAAAACCCAGCCAGATAAAATCCACTTGCCTCGTCTACTGATGATATTGTAACACTTAAAAACAGGCGTTATTCCTTTATGGAATAGATTTAAAAGGTACCAGTGGAAGAGGTGGTACGCCTAGACATGTGCTAAGACGCACACTGACATCTAGTGGCTCTCCATTGAAACGCAGTCTCCTAAATATCTCTGATGAAAGTCTCTACTCTGTCTTAAATAACATAGCCCATATACGTTCTATACCACTTGATAATTGATCATTGATAAAGATGACAATGATAAATTTAAGCATATGGAAAGTAGGCTTTTTGAAAATGCTAGACATGCGTAATAGACTTTATCCAACAAGCCTTGCTACTCCGAGTCCAATAGGTTACATGGACTAGCAGTCTTTTCCAAACATATTATACCTAAACTGAGTGCAGTGTTTCACTCTCACCTCCTCTCCATCCATTACACTGGGAATCAAAGGTTTATAGCATTGTTTTTTAACATCTCGCGGGCCGTTTCAAAGCAGTCCAGTTGTGGTGGGAAACAGCAGGAGAGCATTAAGGCGATTTGTTCCTTTAATGGGCTCATTAAGATTCTGGTGTGATTTCCACATCACGGAGGCAAAACACACGCGAGACGACCCCCTCTTGTGGCTGACATATGTAAGCTATTAAACAGTCAGGCGTCATTACAACAGTGACTCAGGCCTGATTCAGTCATTTCTTATTTGAAATCATGATTGCACGTTCTATATTTTTTGGTGGCGTTGTAATTATTTTGTATGAAATAAGACTGGATTAAACGTGAAGACATTTTGGGACAGAATGGGACAGTTTGCAACCAAAGACATTTATTTTTGTATAGCCCAATATCACAACAACAGGGCTTAAAAGACTGCACCTCCATCAAGGCAGAGTGGTTAGCACTCCTGCCTCACAGCAAGAAGTTCATGAGTTAAAAACCCGGCCGACTCAAATGGGCTTTCTGTGAGGAGTCTGCATGTCCTCCACGTGTTACTGTGGGTTCTCTCCAGGTACTCTGGCTTCCTCCCACCGTCCAAAGACATGCATGTATAGGTCTGAAGTGTCCCTGGTGAATGAATGTGAGAGTGAATGGTTGTCTGTCACTGTCTGTCTCTAAATGTCGGCCCTGTGACTAACTGGCCACTGTCCAGGGCCCAAAGCTAAGGCCCAAAGCTGCTGGGATAGGCTCCAGTCACCTGCGACCCCTAGAGGGACCAAGTGGTAGAAAATGAATGAATGAATGAAAAAAAACACTGGGAAAAGAGAAACCACAAGGAGATCAAAAGTTTTATTTTTCTATTTTTATTATGCACACACTGTTGAGACTAAACAGCAATTAAAGCAGAAAAGGAGATTTTTAAAACAAAGCAAAGTTACATACACCTTTTAAATAAAACACATCATTTATATTATAAGTCTTTTATTACATCTTTTATTACATCTTTATTTTAAAATAATTATTTGACCATTTGTGGACATTCATTATCACACTTCCTTGTGATTCTGGACATATTCCCAAGACACCTAGCATATATCTTAATTTCCTTTTTATTTTTTTATTTAATTTAATTTTTTAGGAAATGTTTTTAGGATCTTTGGAAACCTTTGCCAACACTACATATTGAGGTTTCTAAATGGTCCCCAGCCATCCACGACATTATAAAGAGCATCATAGCAGCGGTACAGCACACAGAGCGATGAATACGGGTCACACAGAATGACCCCGCAGCAAGGTCATGGCCTTATCACGGCAGGACACTTAAGGCATCTGTTAGCATCTTCAAATCGTCCTTGAGACTTTCCAGGCCCGCTTGGATCTTTAAGAGGGTTGTCCAGGACCTCCATGCTGCTCGTGAAGGGATCATACCTCACAGCAAAGGGGCGCTTGATTCCAGCTACATAAGCCCTGGATTTAAAAAGAAAAACACTTCTTTTAAGATGAAGTCATCTTCCTCCAGCAATTCATATCCCACAAATGTTGTTTTTTGACTCAGGAAAGCTCCTACTAACCATAAGAAAAGTTTCCAAAAATGTGACATATGTGCTTTTGTTTGGTCTGTTATATATTTAGCCCACATCAAGAATATCCCGTTTGTAGCAGAATTGCATTAGCAACACCTTCATTTCTACGATGACACTCGTGTTTCGTATTTACCATGCTTTTACAAACATTCTGTCTTGACCAAGATGATCACCAGAGCTACTTGTTTTGCAGAGTAACATTTGATGTGTGTGCCAAATCAACCTCAGCTTTTTTGACTATAGTAGGAAGAACCACATTAGCAACAGCTGTCTTCGGCTGTGGCTGACCTACTAAAGATTGTGGCTTCAGGGCTTGGCGGGTTGTTTTCTGACCATGTCCTCTCACAACCCCTTCACTTTCAGTGTTTTCATTTGTTTTTCTCTCTCTTTGCCTTTCTGTGTCTTCTGTATTTGAATAATCGTAATACCTGAATTTCTCTTTTGCATCTAAAAAGCTCTCTGAGACAAAGTAGACGGGTTGGTAGGTCTGGTCTTGATAAGGCTGCACTGCCGCTGCCTGCGGATCAAACTCTCTCCTTTCTGGCTCGTCAGACAGTGAATGCTGAATTTAAGTGAAAGAAAACAGATTCACATGAAGCTGGAGGCTTTATTGAATGTTCTTTTTTTGTTTAAATAAATACTAACAATAAGCAGAGATACAAAGAGGGAACATGTTGTAACGTACCACTAATTCGCCGTAAGAGGACAGCAGGCCTGCGCCATATGCCCTCAGCTCACCGTTCTGTTTACACAAGCCATACTCCACAGTAAACCAGTACAGCTGCACAGGAAAAAAAAGAAACAATGCATTGAAATGGATAAAATCATTTTGTCATTAATTTGTTCATCTCGACACTTACTGTGGACAGCTTCTCAATATCTTCTTCTGAAGCCCCCAACGATGCCAGACCCAGGTTCTGCGGCAAAAAAAAAAAAAAATCATACCGAGAACTTTGTGAGAAACTGTTTCCAGAGTGCACCGGGCATCTTCTTCTCACCTGGGAAAACTGGGCGAACGTGCGATCAGCCAGCATGGGAACGTGGCCCAAAAGTTCATGGACACAGTCACTGTGAAAGAAGGTCATTTTCACTGTGATTTATAAAGAAAACTCTAGTGGACACAGGTTTTGGGACAAACTGCTTAATTTTTAACAGAAAACAGTCCAACAACAGGTGTGTCTGTGTAAAATATTACATAAGAAATAAACTTTGGCTCTGCAAATGATATTCTGAAATGCAAAAGGAACAATATGAAATACTTTATATATTTTATGGGCATTTTGGCAACATTGATGTATTTTAGAGTAAAACAAAGGAAAAAAAAGCAATCGATATTTAGCTATAATTATTACATTGGCGCAGTCTCCCCTGTTCCTGTCATGTTCTATATTATTCCTATTTGCCCAACATTTCCTCTGAATCACAGACTCTTTATTGTGGCCCCTTTTGCACAGTTCTATCTGACATTTTTTTCTCCACAAAAGTCATTGACATATTGTTATTCAATGACTGAATATCCTATCATCATTATTAATTGTTTATTTCCAGGTTTTATGCATTTTTTGACTCTCAAATAAATGGTAAATGGCATAGATTTTATAAAGCATTTTTTTTTTCACCTACTAGACACTCTTTACATCAAGCTTCCATTCACCCATTCACACACACACATTCATACACCAGTACTGTGGCACAGGAGCCCAAGGACACAATTACAGCATGAACCAGGGAGAGCAGGAATCAAACCGCCAACTTTCTCACACTTTCCAAGAAAAACTGACCTACACGTTACTCCATAGCAGCTTAGGGACTTCTGATCACACTTTGGCACAGTGTGCATTATCTAGTATGAGTGTCAGAGATAGCAAAGTGTAAACAGGCTTGGGTTTCTTTTGCTCCTGAGAATCATCATAGGACCACAACTGAAATTAAAAAGTGTGGTTTTAATTTAAACAAAAAGCAAATGCAAGAAGAGTGGGAGCTGTACTCACGGTTCAGGCGAGTGCATAGGAGAGGAAGCATGCCTTATGTACTGAGTGCACTGAAACACCCTGAATGCCAAACTGGCCAAAAAGTCTCTGGCCGAGAGCAGACCTGCCACCGGACGCAGGATGAAGCCTGTGCGCTCTGATGGTGTACGTGTGTAAAAACAGAGAAATGAACCAAACTATATCAATTATTGATAATAGAAATGTCAGTATCTCATTTTTACCTTTAAGGAAGTTTGACACATCTTCCAACTGGGGGATGTTGTCCGCACTGTACCCACAATGCCTTTCTAGCAGACGTAAGGCTTCGAGGTATTCAATGCAGGCGTGAGTTGTGTATAATTCTCTGACGGTGGAATAGACCTCGCTCCTTGATAAAAACGAAAAAAATAAAAAGGATTGTTAATGTCTAGTTTTTTGCCGTGTCTCTGACAGGTAAACTGCTTCTGTCAAATTATTTGTCATGTATTTTGTACTCAGATGAACTTGCAGGGACATTTTAATAACTGCATCTTTAACGAATTTATCAAAACCCCCATTAAAGGCAAATCATGCTCAGAACTCAGCGAGCATTGAGTGGATATAAATAAGCACTGGTAGTGACACAGTCAGGAGGTTAAAAATGCAATATGCCGGATTTGTTAGTGGAAAAACCCCCGCAAACCCTACAACCTGGCAACCCAGCATGTAAGAGAAGACGTTTCTGTGTTTCTGTATTGACGCAGCACTTGTTTGTTCCGTTGCACTGGAATCATTATGTTAGTGAGCCCTTTTCTTGTCACTAAAGGACAAGGGGCTGCGTATTTTCAAACACATTCACTCCTTTGTTGTTCATTTAATGGGAGTTCTACGTCTACATCTAATATGAAAATTGGGTGTGAGAGAAAAAAAAAAAAGGTTATAGTAGTGGTGTTGGTTTTAAAACTCTTACCATGTGTTAATTTCTTCTTGTGTGTATTCAACTCTGGGAATGGCTTCACCACTGAGCAAAGAAAAGACACAGGACTAGGCATTAGTTTTAAAAGTTCACTGTAATCACTTTATGTAAGTCTGTTCAGTATTGGGCCTGTATCTCACTGTCTGTATCTGAAGGCGATGTCTCCGATCATCTGCCTCCTCTGTCTGTAGACAGGGTCTCTGTATCCCTGTCCAAATCCAATATATAAGACACTGATCACATTTTTCTGACAGCAAATGTCCCACTAACAGCATAACAGCCAGGGCTTAAGTAAATAATAGACTTTTTTAAAACTTACAGGATGATCTTGGTCTAAATCTGGATCAAATTTGTTGACCAAATGGTGACATTTGTCCAAGTCTGCGATTTTCTTTGGGAACCAGTGAACTAGATAAAACAATCAATAGGACCAATTAAGAAGATGTGTTTTATAACAACCCCTAAAATTTGTAGCTGATGTGTTGAGCTTACATTTGACTTCTTTGGTGGTTTTTACATCCTCTGCGTTCCTTTTGAGGGAGCCTATCAGGGTGCTGACATCTGTAAGGTGCACCTCACAGCGCACAAAATACTCCAGACATTCCAGACTGTCCTTACGCGTCCGACGTGGACGGGTCTCCAGGTGATGGATCTTAGCCTCAAATGTCTACAACACAATAACAAGTCATTATGCCAAGATTTGTGACGCCAGTGTAGCTTTTACTACCCCACCCTCTACGAACCATAACCCTAACCATATCAGTAGGTGGTTAATAAAAACGTATGCCTATAATAATATAGGATAAAGGATTTTTTTTATGAAGGATGCGTATTTACTTAACATCAGAAGGAAAATTTTGCATAAAACGTGCATGTGGAATTTTGTGTTTATATTTATATTATATATGTTTTTTGTATTCTAAAAATAAAAATAGGATAAAAACAAAATTGATTTCAGTGTTTATCAGTTATTGCAAAGTTATTGGATTTCAGCTGAAAGGGTTGTATTGTTTTATGTTTGTTTTTTGGGGACCAAAATAAACTAAAACTAAACTACATTAAAACAAAACCCTCTACCACTCTATCTGTCAAACACGCTGCATGAGTCTGTGACTGCGGGCTTGCCTCGAACACTTTGAGAGTCCTGGACAGAGCTTGGGTCTTGGAGCAGTTGAGGGTAAAGAAGACGTTGAGCAGTGCTTTCCCGTCTTCCTCCTCGAACACGATCTGCTCGCTGGCTTCTGCTACGGACGCCGCCGCTACCGCCGCTTCTCTTTCCTTTCGAGCATCATCGATCAAGCTCTGCCTCCTGCCCAGGAACTTAGGGGACTGCCTCGCGGGAAACGGAAAACAGAGAAAAAGTCAAGGTAAGCGCCGAGGCATATACCCCTTATCAAAGAGAAGAAGAAGAGGAACTTAAAGAGGCTTTAACTGAAAGAGATGCTGCTGTTTTGTGCTGTATTGTCTGGTGCGCAACAGGTGCAGCCCGTGCGTAACGACACACTTTGCGCGCAGAACAGCTCATGATATTTATTTAATAAGTATTTAAAAAAATACTTAGCCTACCGTGATAGAGTCAGCCCTCTCCAGCTCCGACGCTGCTCTGCGGATGCTCTTGGATGAGGACGTGGAGCTGCTCGAGTGTGGCATTTTGATTGTTATTTTTTTAAAATGTAAACGAAAAGTCTTCTGCACCGAGTCAAAGTCTGTCGGAAACGGCAGTGCGATCGTGATTTTGTCCTCCACCTCTTTTTTTCCCCTCCTCCTCGGACAGATTTCCTCTCTTTTATGGGACCATTTGTTTGCAGATTGTGACGTCAAACAAGTTAATTCTGATCTAATCCATCAAGTGGCATCACCCTGCGTCCAGCCACGTGTGCTCGTCTGGAGCCTGTTCAAAAATTGACTGCAGTGCTTGGAGTTTCTTTTTAAATTGTATATCTTATTCCTAATGTGTGGCACCGTGAGAGTTCAAATATATAAAACAAGGTTACAAATGTCAAACACATGAATCTGTAAGGTTGCTGCAGTTAGTAGACTATAATTCTGTATTTAAACGATTATCTGTGTTTAAATGTTGTATTTTTATCATTGTAAAGGCTTTTCCATCATCTATGAAGTCTGTGTTGTGTGAATAAATGAAATGGGATAAAAAGCATGTTCCTTTGCTTAATGTTTATTAATGTGCAGATGTGTTCAGAAGTGTTACCAATAAAGGCCCTCTACGGGATGTTTTATTTTTTTTGTTAAAGTCTATAGTACCTTACAAGTTCATAATCTTTTTTTTTTTCCAACCGAGGGAACATGGGGAACATCACAATAATATTATTGGGCTTGGTGTATTTCAGTTTAAGCCCAGAGAGAACTCTGTTTCTTAAACACATGCCCTGCATTGACTGAATCGATATTCTGTCAAACTATCAAACTGGAGCTATAGAATTCCCATAATTCCCCTTCTATTAAAATCTGCAAACTCCAGACAAAAAACCCACATCACCATATTGGATTAAATAACATGTTTGTAAAAGTTGATGTTGGTATCATTTTTAGTTTGTGAGTACATATGGGAGTACAGATGGAAATGAGCTGTCAAGATATAGTCTGGTAAAACAGATACAGATACAGATACAGATACAGATACAGATACAGATAGCTTTATTAATCCCCAAAGGGCAATTAAAAGCAATTAAAAGCATCTCTGCTCGGCTTAATGTACACTGTCCTAAAAAAAAAAAGAGATTTGCATAAATAAATGTTATTTAAATAAATAAATAAAAAGGGTACGTGGCCAAAATCAGGAGTGATTGGAAATTGCACCTATAACCTTTGTAAGTAAGTAGTAAATAAGTCAACTTTATTTTTATAGCACCTTTCACAGATAGAAATGACAAAGTGCTTCACAAAGTGCAACAGTTTTATTTCATTTTTTTACTATAACACAGATAAAACAATAAAAGATCAAAAATAAACATACAAATAAAACAAAAACCCAATCAACTTAAAGCTTGTCTAAATAAAAGTGTCTTCAGCTGATGTTTAAAAGAATCCACAGAATCGACCACTAGCACAAGCCACAGGAGCAGGGTGTTCCAGAGTCTGGGGGCAATTGCTTGGATGGACAGGTTCCCCTGAGTTTTAAAACAGGTTTTGACCTGTGGACCGAAGAGGGCTCAACAGGTCAGTGATATAGTCCGAGGGGTTCTGTCCATGCAATACCCACCTTGCGTATGAATGTGTGTGAGTATATCCAGTGGGGAACAGGCTGTTGGTGCGGACTGGCTGCCACGTCTCCAAAAATTAGTTTACTAGTGTGTGAGGGTGGAGTGAATGAATCATGGAATCTGTAAAGTGCTTTGAGTATTGCGAAAGGCGTTATAGAAATTTAAGCCATTATTGTTAATGTAAGTGCATTAAACTGTTTTTAATCTCTTTTATGATTTTGATTAAGTGAGACATGTCAGACTCAGACCAGGAATCTATCTCATTGTAATTTGCAGCCCTGCACATCACAGATAATGTAGTACTCTTTGTCATGCTTCTGAACACAATCACTCTAATTTTAAAAGGTGCATCACCCTTGGGTCTCAACATCAGAACCATGATCCAGCCACTGTCTGACTTTCTGTCAACACCACCATCTCAGGCCATAACAAGAAACACTGAGTAGGTGGAGATAGTTCAGGAGTTTATCTTTCTCGGCTCCAAAATCACAACCATCATTTACATGCCTTCTGTCAGGTTTTGCTAGTGAAACCCCAAAGCAAAGACTAAGCCAGAAAAGGCCAAGTCAAAAAACTGTTTATTAAAAAATGCTTGCAGGCTGTGGAAGCAGAGAGCTGGCAGACAGAGGTGGTTTCAGGAGTGCAGCTCTGACCTAGGCACACTAAAAATACTAATTTCATTATTCTGCAACACTTGTGATGGTACTAGGACCTCGTTTTCTAGACTCCCATAATTCCAAATGAAGGGTGTGCGAAGGGTGTTTTCTCTTAAGTTGGAAAAAAAGATTATGAACTCATAATGTACCAGTGTATAAACTAAGTAAAAATAATAGTGAAAAAAAGGTGGCATAAACCATCCTGAGGGAGGGGTCTGGCCCCCGGCCTATCAGCAATGGAAAGTAGTGACATAACCTTAAGAAGAAATTATAAAAATCTAAGTCTGCCATAAATTGCAAATATAACATTATTTAAATATTTTGTGTTTTCTTATAACAGCAGATTTTTTTTGAGTTAATCTCACTATTTTAATTTTACTGCTTCATTGTCTTTCTTATCAGCTTTCACACACTTCCACCGGTCAGTCCATGTCACATGACCTAGTGTTAAATTGACTTTGTATATTTAATTGTAAGATACAACCAAACAATATCCCTTAAATCCTACTTTGCAGTTTATTGGTCAAAGGCTCAGCTGATAGAGGACATCTGTGCTACAGGGAGGCTTCCAGGAGGCATCTGGAACAAATCCCCAAGCCACCTCAGCTGATTCCTCTCAATGTGGAGGAGCAGCGGCTCTACTCTGAGTCCCTCCCGAGTGACTGAACTCCTTACCCTATCTTTAAAGGAGCGCCCAGCCACCCTGCAGGGGAAACTAATTTAACTTTCTGTCATGACTCAAAGCTCATGACCGTAGGTGAGAGTAGGAACATACATTGACCGGTAAATTTGAGAGCTTTGCCTTGCAGCTCAGCTCCTTATTCACCACAACGGACCGGAACATTGACCACATCACTGCAGAAGCTGCACTTAACGTCTGTCAACGTTTTGCTTCATCCTTCCCTCACTCGTGAACAAGACCCCAAGATACTTGAACTCCTCCACTTGAGGCAGGAGCTCTCCACCAACGTGCTCTGGTGGACACCCTTATGCTTGAACATGGTGTTCAGTATGGACAAGCTGTGAATTGCACTGAAGTCCAATAACAGAACACCGCTCGGGTATAGATCCTCCCAATCACGCCCCTCCAGGTGTCACTGTTGCTGCCCATGTGTTGAAGTCCCCCAGTAGAACAATGGAGTTCCCAGTTGGAGCACTTTCCAGAACCCCTTAAAAATCCTTAAATAAGCCAAGTATTCTAATTATTCTGGCCACAACTATATAAATACATAAGTATTTTTTAGCCCTATGGTTTTATATTCCTATTGCCTTATCTTATAGGGTTTCCTGACACCACTGTAGTTAAAAACACATTAAGAATAAAGCCTTATCCCCAAGGCTTTACATAGAGCTTATACCACAAAAAGTCAACTGTAGAAAATTAAGTCACTTTATCAGCTCAATCCAATCTCCACAGCCCCTTTCCAATTTAATTTGAATGTGGGAAATCAAAGCAGACCCGCACAGGGGACGCACAGACAGAGAACAACATATTGTTTTCCTTGTTGTGCCTCTCTCTTCTGCTTCCTACCTCAGCAACAAACACATCAAGTTAATTTGCAGCGCTTTTGGCTGAGGACTTCAGTGGTTAACATGATTTCAAAGTGATGTACAGTGCCCCCAGGCAATGGAAGGTAAAAAGATTATGTGTGGACCCCTGGCCATATGCTACTGCTACAACCTTACCACGATGTAGAAAAAAGTCCCCAGTGTGACTCTTTCCCCAGAGACAAGACACAAGCTGGA
The DNA here is from genome assembly GCA_024416835.2 of Perccottus glenii. Taxonomy (NCBI): domain Eukaryota; kingdom Metazoa; phylum Chordata; class Actinopteri; order Gobiiformes; family Odontobutidae; genus Perccottus; species Perccottus glenii. Next base: position 16,850,285 of record CM044563.2, on the reverse strand, counting down.
AATACTAAAGAGCACTGCTCTGGCCCGGGGCACAGAGCATGCTGCTGCGCTCCTTAATTGAGGGATGACAGAATGAATATGAGAAAAGACAGCATTTCCACCATGGCTTTAACAATTTTCTGCTTGGAAACAGTGGAGATACTGTTATAGAAGCAAAGTGTTTCTAAATTGTTGACCTTTCCAAAGTGCTAGACCATCAAAGAGAGAACAACAGGTAGACAACTGACATTTTGAGCCATGAATAGGAATAATTATCATTTTATTATTTTGTCTTTGATGCACATGATATCTTATGCCTTCTGGTAGGTTAAAATGCTATTAAAGACAGAGATATTTGTTTGGCTTGTTTAAATGGTATCAGGAAAGCGACAAAGCACAAGAGACAAATTAGAATACAGTTTATTTGAGTCTAATTCTATCGGGACAACCAGGACGCAGAATAAACAGATTGTCTGTCCTCCTGTCTTCCGCTTTGTGTCAAGACAGTTTAGCAGTTCAGAAAAGGCTTTGAGAGAAAGCTTTTCTACTCCTTCCTCTCCTTAATCTTTTCTTGTGATCTGACTCAGAAAAACAGGGATCAGATATGTTAGGCTTTTTAAGCATGTAATGGGAGCACTAATAAGCAGTGATGCAGAACTATTGAGTTAACAAAACCTTTTTCTTATAACAAATGTAGATTAATATTGAATAAAAATATATTCATTGGTATTCAAACAAGAAGTGAATATATTGACAGACAAAGTTTAATAGCCCTTTATCTGCCAGTTCTAAGACTAAAACCTTCTGGTAAAAGTGCTCTCTGCATTGGTGTTTGTCCAGATTTATTCTTTACTGTAAATTGTTTTGACTGAAATTAGACATGATTAAGGTATGAAGCTCTGCCACAAAATAAATTTGTAGTTACAGTGTGGTGCAGTGGAGTAAACAGTGTAAGGGTTTGCTATAGGAAACTCTCTCAACAGACTGTTTCACTTTGTTTCCTTGTCTGTATCTGTATTACTGTTTCACTTCCAAACAGTAACTGTTAGTGTATTGTAAAAGTATAAAGTCCGTTATATGTCATTGGGCTGACTCATCATGATGACCACTCATGTTTCCCTCCCATTATTACTCATCCCAGGTATCCTCTCCACCTTTTGTTTGAAACGTTGCACTTGAAATGTGCCATTTATCCCTCTGTGTTTATCCAATTCCATCTCCTTTTCTGGAAGTGTCAGTCATGTCCACAAATGACACCAGGATGATAATTATTACAATTATGTATTGATTCAGCAGTGCTGCAGTGGCATTGTAAGCGTCAGCTTTTTCTACTGTAATTGAGGGACTTTAGACGGGCTAATTGCAGCTAATGCGACCAGCTGGGCTATTATACATACATCGTCCTCCATCTTTCTTTCCCTCGATCAGCACCGAACAATGCTAGTCACCTGTGTGTCAGTCACTGGCCTCGTCCAACCGATGAAGAGGAAAGGAAACACGCTTGTGATAATGACGGGAAAACAATATGAGCATATCACTTCCTGGATATGCACACTGTATTTGTTTTGTGTTCTTTGACATCAATAAACATTACAGCTATTATTTTGACATTTGAAACATTATTATTCTCACATATTTCTATCAGCCCAAGAGAGTTTGAAATGGAGGGGGTCATAGAACCCAAGAGTCAAATCTGTGCTACTGGGTTACACCACTTCCTACTCATAACTGACTAGGGATGTAACAATTAACTGTGAGCCGGTTATAAATCGATTAACGTGACGTTTCCAGACGGCTTGAGATGTTAATTGAATTGTGATTCATGTTTTGAACAACAGGGGCCACTCTGTTTACTGCAAACTCACTTTCAACAAGTTGTTGCAAACAGTTTCTAGCATGTCAACAATGAGTTTGGATGTTGGTATTGAAGAAGTCTCATCCTCAAATCAGAGGTGTGCATCATAAATAAATCCACTTTAGCAAAAGGCATTCGCTTGTCTGTGTCTTTCCGCTGCACAGAGCGGTACTGGGCCGAGTCGGCTCCGTGCGGACCCCTGATTTGTGAAATAGATAACAGTCTGTTTGCACATTGCAGCCTGTGTATGAGCTAGGATAAACCAGATTCTTAGAAGTATGTGGTAGCCTGCCCACTAACATTAGGCAGTATCTGGCTCCAACAGGAACTGCCTGTGTCTATAAAAAAAGCAGGCATCAATCAAGATGATTTGAAATATATATTTTAAAGGAAATACATTACAATGTGTCTTCTTAAAACTCCTCAAAACTAAGAAGATAGCTAAGTAACATGGTATTATCTTCAAGTCCCATAATTATTTATACATTTTATTTATTTTGCCCGTAGTGCCCATTTTATTGACAGCTCTTTTTTTGACAGAATAGCATCTGTGACTGGTGATGACTGTGATTGCTTTTGCCAAAATACAGCTGCCAAGTGGGATGACTAATCCTGAAGAGTGCCTATGTCTCCATGTGTAATTTGACAGCAGTGGCAGAAAGCGATGTTGCGGTGGGCGACGGCTGACAGACAGAAACTGCTCAGCAGAGTGTGCGGACTTCTGTCAGCTCTGCCGTGCGGTTTCAGCTGTGAGCCCATGAATTAGCAGCACTATAGAGTTCACACTGTCACAGTGGCACCCAAAATAGTTTTCCCATTCATAATTTTGCTTCTGCTTTAGCAGAACACCTTTTTGCAAATTTAATTAAATATGTTCACTCTGTGATTTGACAGAACATACTGATTGAAGGGCTCCAAATTGAGCATTATGTCTAACCTGCTCAAATCAAATTGACCTGGTTAAATGTTGTACATTTGGAACATGGTGCTTGGAAACATAGATTACTACAAGTTTCTTCTGTCAGTGAAGCCGCAGTGTTGAAAAATGTTTAATTATGCTTTTATGTGGTTTTATCAAAGTCATTTTCTGTAGTCAAGATGCAGCCACACCACACAACTAATAAAACTAAGTTGTTCTGCAAACGTCAGTGGTTGACACCTAAACCGCACTTAGTCATGTCAAATAAGCCAAATGTGTTGTCACACAAACTGAGAAGGTAAAATGTATTCCACAAGGATTTCATAATAAGTGGTTGAAAGATCATGTCCTTAGTCACCTGCAGCTCACATATGGCACATTATCTAACAAGACTCAGCACTTCTTATCCCTCCACAAGCATAAACCTGTTGAGACAAGTGGTGTGAATGGTGAAAGTGTGGGCCTGAGCATTATAGCTCTTAGTGGGGAGGTAATGAGAGCCGTGTGATGACGCTCTTACACCAGCCATTGCCCTCGCAGCGGTCACAGGCTGGAGAGACTCTATTAGATTTACCTTTCCTTAATGGGCCCATGCCATTGAACAGCCTGAAGGCACCAAAGCTACAGCAGCTCTGAAAATCAGACATCTAGGACCTCAGATATACTCCACCTGAAGCTCTCCACCACCTGTGCATTGTTTCTTCTATAAACCATTTGTATGTGCGCTCATTATATTATTGACATAATAAACAAATTGTTGTTTAACTTTAATTATAGAGCTGATTCTTTGGAGTTGTGTGCTGATACAATCATAAAAACATCAGAAAATGGGTAACACTAAATTTCTACCAATTATTCCATTTAATTGCAAATATCTCCCTAAACTTAGCACAGGCTTGCAATTTGTAATCTATTGTTAAAAGGAGCCCTGACAATTGTGTATCTAAAGTAAATGCTTTTTTACCCAGGTAAAAGATGGCCATGTGACCTCAGCCCCTCTTTTATACTATGTAACACTGAGTATAGTATACATACCAATTGTGAATGTTTCTGTGCTTCATATCTAGTAATGACAATGGTAGAAAAACCTGCAAGATTATTATGCTATATTGCCATCATAATGATGTCACATTGGCACAAAATCTGCATTATGTTGTAAAAAAAATTGAACCTAATCGAACCCGCATCTTCCTAAATACATCAATCATGGATCAGTGTTTTTACGGTCAGTTAAATTGTGGCTATTAAAGTGTCACCAAGTCTACGCCACTGAGAAAACTCATAATGTACAACAGTGCACTTTTAATGTCACTGTGTCCTTCATAAGAAAACCTTAAGTGTCAAACTCTAATTAAGCGAGTTTTGTCCTGAACGCTCTGAGGCTAAAATCATAGAGGGAAACAATCACTGCCGTTTACATTGATCATTTATGCCTAAGTTTGTCATTGTGTGTGTCCGGGCTGATGACAGTAGGTGATGAGTTGTTTTTAACTAAAAGGTTTATCTGATGTTGCAGAATAAAAGTGATAGTGAAGCCAGAGAAGTGCAGATAAGGAGACAGAAGATTGAAATTGCCTATTGGTGCAGATGAAAGTTAATGGCACAAAAAGTGTTATATGAAGCATGAGCAGATATCTCAGGCTGCCATAAGTTGGATCAATGTCTCAGCTAAACCTGTTACACACCGGACTGTTTGACACAGCCACTTCGGGGGAAATACTGTAGTTCCGTTTGGCATTTTTCATCACCCCCCTCCCGTACTCCTCCACCACCTCCTGTGAATAATGATCGCAGCTGTGTCAATGGGTCTGTGAGCTGTGTCTGTGTTTGCGCCTTGTGTTTTGATGGCTTTATCCCAGTCAGTGTTAGTGTCTGATTATGGTGTACAGATAGGCCATTACCCATGCGTTAGGACAAGAGGGGCTTAATGGAAGGCAGGGCATGCAGGAGCAGGCTGCACTCATACGATGCTGCCCCACACTCCTGACCGTATCAATACAGCCATCTGGGAGTTTGGCCACTTCATTCACAAAACCAATACTCTGTGGGATGAGATGAGCCGCTGCGACGTGTTCAATCAACGGAGGAACACAAGTGCAATCATGACACCCATCTCAAGTTGTTTGTATTTGTGCAAAATCAAAGAAAAAATGTCATGAAAACAGTCTTTGTCTACAAAATGATACACAAACAAACAGATCATGTTTTTGTATTTTCCAAGCCATTACAATTAATATGTGCAACTATTTCCATTTCCACAGAAAAAATATTGATTAGCTATCCTTCCTTTTGTCTGCAGCAAACACTGCCCAATTTCTTCAGTTAATGATGAGCAAATAACTCAATATTATCAATATATGAAAATGTCACAACAGCTACATTTAAAGGTTAGTAATTGCATTTTGTTTTGAACACACATTTCTATTCATAGTCACAAGTCCAGAATGCAGAAACATAGTGGCAAAAAACATTGTCTCTTTATTGTCAAACAAAGTGATTTTTTACAATTGTATTTATTTAAGCAATACAGCCACTAATCTCATATATGTCCAGTGTGTGATAAGATATGAATGATTCGTACAACATGATGCAAGCCAAGATTACCATTACGCTGTATGTCAGGTCACAATGTGAGAGGATGGTCTAAAAATCGGAGACTGTAAAATAAAAATGTTTACGGTTGTCTTTGGTCACAAGGACAATTTACAGTCAAAGGTACAAGGTACTTCTTTCTAAGAAGTATTGTTTTTGGACAGCAAGATCCAGTTAAATAAAGAAGAATCAAGAACCCTTAGAGTTCTACAATTTACAATACAATACAAACGTATTTCTATATTCTTCTATATTCTGTTCTGCAGTGGAGTTCCTGTGACATAAAATAAGAAAATGTAGAGTAAGATAGTAAGATAAAGTGAAAAGGGTATATCCTGCTGGTGCCAGTTAAGTTATGTATTTGACCGATACTGGCATGGGTCAGAGCACAGGCGGATGCCTCCGGCCTGTAGCCAGACTTCTGAGGTGATATTCACACTGAACTATGCATGTTCACTGATTAAATACAGTAGATGCAGTGTTTCAGTCTTATATCAACCCATCAGAGAATTTAAAGAGCTTTGATTAGAGATTATCTCACAGCATTTGTTTGTGCAGACCAGACACAGCTGAGTGTTTGGCTCGACAATACATTAGTGTACATGAACCAGGTGCATGTCAAAGCCCACTCAGGGGCAGTACAAAAGACTCTGAGGGGTGTAATATGGGACTATGATGGGCTGTAGAGTACTGTTCAAGACATGAGCAGCAGGTGCTAGTATTGTCTGACAATGTGGCACAACTGGGACGGCCATAAACTAACAAAGTCCTTAAGATGGCAGAGTTTAAACTTGTTGTGTGGCATATAGCCAATTTGAAAAAGGTCAGCAAAACACTAAGGTCTACTGCGACTGTTTCCATTTCACAATCATGCATCATTTCCAAAAATAGTCATTACTGTAGTTATGTTTGGCCGATTCTTGGCGCATCCCAAATGCTGCACAATGACATTTGATTTGTTCTGTGACTGGATACTGCTGGTAAATGTCACACAGTGACAGGCACACTGTCTACTCACAGTACCACTCCCCGAGGGGCTCTGCTGCTGTCACTTCCTCTCAAGTATTTTTATTAAGGCTGTATATGGAGTTTGAGAAGAACGCATTTGTTACTGAAAAGGCCATTCCTAAAATAAATCATGTTCACATGGATTAGTACAGTAGAAGAAAAAAGTACAGTGGTTTACCTTTTGTAGTGTTTATACATCTTTTTATATATGTTTTGTTTAAATAAATTGGCTTTATCTTTTAAATAATTGTTTAATAAACTGTTTAATAAACTGAAATACCTAAAAAATATTTCCATACAATAAAGCTAAAAAATGCAGATAAATAAAATTACAGAAGTTGTAGTAAATTAGAAAGCTCTTTGTAGCAACAAGTGTTTCTAGCAGTGTTTTATCATAGGTCTAGTGGAAACTGTTGTTGAAACTGTTGTGCAAAAAATATTTGTTTTATGGAAATTTAGAACTTCATAGTTCCATTGAATTTGAAATACCCTAAATGAACTCAAACAGCAGAGGACAGTCAGAGTCCGGTGCTAAGAGCTTATTAAGATGAATAAAATAATTACAATGTGTTCCAGTACAGCCTGTTCTTGGGGCATTTGCACATGTGCAGGGGTCCTTCCTGGCACCCACACAAATATTTGCAGGTGTCCGTCCGATGCGTCGGCCTCTGACTTTGTCCGATGATCTAACTGGAAGCTTTATATCTGACAGCAACCACCAGAATTTCTTTGTCTTCCATTGGCTATACCCCTCTACCAATAGACCTACAGCAATTGCTTCAGTTGTTAACTTAATAAACTATGCATTTAGATTATAAAATAATAAATAATAAAATAATTGTGTTTAAAATGTATTCAGAGACATTTATTTATATAATCAACTGAGATGACATTTTATATAAAGCTTTTGTTTGTACTGTAGATTATTTTAGCATGATCAAATTGCAATCAAAACTGCTGGAATCTGGCATAATCCTAAACTTTGAATAGATGAATAACCATTTTTCTGGAAGTCTTGGTTCCTAAAAGGTGTGTGTTGGTGGATTTATATGGAAACAATGCATTAATTATTCAATCTCTACATGTTTCCTTTGGGCCAGTTAATACGCAGCTGTGACGTATCATACCATAATTATGCAGATGACACTCAGATTTACATTTCACTCACAGCAGGTGAAAATGGACCAATCCATTCACTTCCATTTCCAGAGTCAAAGGGATGATGTCTCAACCAGACTAAAAGAAACTTATCCATGCTTTTATCACCAGCAGGTTAGATTACTGTAACGGCCTGCTCACTGGTCTCTCAAAACGAGGGTTAAGACAGCTGCAGCTTATTCAGAACGCTGCTGCTCGGGTTCTAACCAAAACCAGGAAGTACAACCACATCACGCCAGTTTTAAAATCTCTGCACTGGCTTCCTGTTGCCCAGAGAATAGACTTTAAAACAGCACTGCTGGTTTACAAGTCTCTAAATGGTTTAGCACCAGAATATATCTCTGATATGCTAGTTGCTTATGAACCTCCTCGGACTCTGAGAACATCTGGGACAGGCCTTCTGCTCGTGCCCAGAGTTAGAACTAAACAGGGTGAAGCAGCGTTTAAGTTTCATGCAGCAAAAACCTGGAACAGCCTCCCAGATGAAGTAAAACCAGCCTCAACTTTAACAGTGTTCAAGGGGAGGTTAAAAACCTTCGTCTTTAGCTCCACCTACACTACAACCTAAAGTGTTTTTTTGTACTTTTATCTGCACTCTTCTTTTTAAAATGTTTACATTTTTTTCTTATGTTTCTTAATATAAATCTTGTAAATTGTCTTTTATTCCTGTAAAGCACTTTGAGTTACCCAGTGTATGAATTGTGCTATATAAATAAAATTGCCTTGCCTTGCCTTGCCTTAAAGTTTATTATAAAACGTTACTGTCAATCTCTGATCCCAACGTGCTGTCCCTTAAAAAAGCACGGGACACTGATTTAAATCTCTGGTCTTCAAAAAAAGAGTGTAATGAGAATCTTAAAAATGTTTTTTTTAATTATGGGGAATTATGTAAAATTGGTTTATTTAAGATACTAAAAGAGTATACTGGACACCCATAGGTTGCATAAGGTGGGACTGAAAAATACCCCTGCCTGTTGGAAATGCCAGTAAGATAGTGGCACACTGTTACACGTGGTCTGGGAATGTCCTAAAGTCCAGGAATCCTGCTGTTCACACTGTAGTAGAGAGGGTTGCTGGTCAGGGAATTTCTTTTACTAGTCTTATAGGCTTCATATTCTAGGGGACCCCTCTGTTCTGAGTTATTTCCCCACCTCTCTCTCACAGTGGGAGAGATCACGCTTGGGAGGTAACTATTGGTAAGTGAGTGGATGCCCCCGTCCATTCTACTTTCCCCTGATGGCATTCCTCTCTTGGTCAACTTGCATCATTATAAAAACTGTTGTGTAATGGTTAGCAGTGCTGCAACATTTACAATATATTGCCAGCATCTGTTTGTTTTTGTTTATTTGTTTTTTCATTCCTTATTGATCTCTTTTTGTTTACAAGTTGTCATTGTACATACACTCTTGAATTGCCTTATATGTGGAATTTTGTATGTTGTTAAAATTGAAAAAGCATTTCTAATCGCATTTCTAATTTTACATATATTTAATATATCATATTTAACTTGACAGGACTCCCCTGTGTTACAGTCCCTGCATGGTGTCACATTTAGCTGTGACACAGGTGAATATAGCCCTCTTGTGGTTCATATAGAAATTGTAATTCACGATTGAAAATCACACTTGGTACTCACGCCAACAATTTCTTTGTCACAAAGAAAATTAACAATACTTTTATTAAATTAATTTTAATATGCCCAGTTTTGTGTTATTATTCAATTTAACTCACGATGATTTAATGCCTTAATACGGCAACCACTGAGACACTAATATAAACCCATACGTTTTGACGCGCAGTCTTTGAACGCAGCATCGTGCTGTCAGTCGTCGCTGCCCAATCACCATCTTTGATATTGAAACGCGTTTGCCGCTCGAGCGTGAGGCTAGAAGCGCGAGCCAAGCAAGTAGATAATTCTGCTCAGTTTGAGGTAAGATAAATTAATAGCTGGTTGTCAGTAACGTGTCAGGATTTATTATTAAGTACATCAAGCATTAACATATCAGTAACCTTTCTGACAGATGTGAGGTTGTGCTGTCAAACGGTCTTCAGCTGATTGTACTCTGAATCGTTTATCAAACCACGAGCTAAAGGTAGCTCGTTAGCTAAAGCTAATATTAGCTTTGTACTGCGTACAGTGTAAGGAATATACGGGTGGGCGTATTTATTCATTGAAGTGGTCCTTAATGTAATTCTGCGGCTACTTGGTCGCACATTTAATGCTATTATATATTTAGCACTGAACGTAAATGACTTAAACCTGAACCTATTTGGGTCAATCTGAAGCATTGTTCGTAGCACGTTGGTACAGTATGGGGCAGGCTATCGCCGGGTTGTAAACCCCCCCCCACCACCACCTTACCAAGTCCTGTGTTTAAAACTCAAGAACATCGTGTGACATAAAGATGTGGTGTTTTCAATCTTTGTTTCAGAGATGCTGTCGGTTGCATCTGATATTTAACACGTTTAGAATAAAATTACAACGCTGGTTGTCATAGCTTAGTCCGGCTGCTTTTGGCCATAATCAGTCCATGCGTCATCGGCCTGCGCAGGCACAATACCAATGTTGTTCAAGTTCGCTCAGTCGGTAAGTGTCTGCTTGACGACAAACCCCTAATAAATGCGTTTGTTTTTAACCCATCTAATAAAGGTTGGGATATAAGTGGTCCGAGTTTGCATAAATTGAGTATTAGGTTGGGCTATATTGCTCTTGTTAGAACCTGTTTTATTCGTCTATTACTCAATCACTGCATTGTGCCCTTATATGCAATGTGTAATTTCATCTTGACAGAGGAAGCTGCCTCCACTCTAATGGAAGCTAATAAAGGTAAAGCACTGCCCTATTAAAATGTACATATTTAATTCTTTATAGTTTTAAGTTGAATAGTGTGTGACAATCAAACAATTGCCAAAAAGCAATACTTTTATCCTGCAGGTAAAGGGGATCAAGGGATCCAAAATGTCAGTGGACAGGGTGACAAACCTGTCAATTTTCACTTTTTGGAAAGGTATGTTTGGGGCAGAATTGAGTGCAAATTATGCTAATCTATAATTCTTCACGCACACATTTTAACTGAAATTATGCCATTTATCTAAATCAGTGACAGTTGACAAATGTATATTTCAATGTTTACAACATTAGATTTTAATGCACAGGTTTTTTTTTTACTTATAATTTCAAACCATTGTATTTTTGTCTTAACTAGCATGCTTCCCAAAGCAGTCAAGAGGCGGGTTCATGCCTTGAAAAGGCTACAGGTGCAGTGTGCCAACATAGAGGCAAAATTTTATGAGGAGGTTCATGAACTAGAGAGGAAATATTCTGCTCTCTACCAACCACTGTTTGAAAAGGTACACTCATTTTAATATCTTGATTTACTGCAGAGCAAAGCGTTTACATGTTCTATTCACTGCAAACAAATCAAGTGTTAATCTTTGGATTGCTTCTGCTCACTTAACTTATAGTTATATTCTGTGCACTGCTGGGTCACTCCATGCTCTTGATCTGACTTGAGATCAGTAAGAGTACACTCTTGGTGCTATATTAAAAACTGCCACAACGAGTAGTCATCTGTTCATTTGTCAGTCAAAGCTATTTCCAGTGAGTGAGTGACATTTTGCCATTCTTAGTTGCACTGAAGAGTGGCCGCTGTAATCCTTCTGCACCTGTCTTCACTACATTTAGTGTGTGTCTCACATAGTTTAGATTTCTCTTTGCATTTTCAAAGACTTGCCCTATTAAACAAATATCTCACTTCATTAATTTCTGTGCTCTTCTAAATGGTTACATTTGTGTTCTTTTTTTTGTCACAGAGACGAGACATTGTCACAGGAATAGTTGAACCCACAGATGAGGAGTGTGAGTGGCACAGTGAGAGAGATGAAGAGGAGGAGCTAGCAGTAAGTTCACTATTGGTATTAAAGATGTTTTACATATAATTCAAATACAATGTTAACTCTACTGACAATAGTATTTTCTAATACCACTTGCAGGAGGAAGTTAAGGAAAAAGCTGCTATTGAGGATGCTAAGAAAGAAGAAGCCACACCACAGGAAGACCCAAAAGGCATCCCTGAATTCTGGCTCATCATATTTAAAAGTGTGGACATGCTTAATGACATGTTACAGGTAGTGTATAAATACTAATAAGTATAGTTTATTTGGTCTAAGGGAAAAAAAGAAAAAATCCATATTTTTAAAACAAAGCTTTCCTTGTCCAAAAGGGTGTAGGCTGAAGTCAAGCAACGTATTTTTGCCTACCCCTACTAACCTTCAATTAGGACTGGCTATACAGCAAGCAATTTACATTTTGTGGATGTTATTTGGGAGTAGATTGTTTCTAGCTTTATATACCATCAACAACAATTTGACTAGGTCTACAAGTTTTGGAGTATATGACTATAGGAACAGTGTGTTGTGTACAGTTCTGATGGCTTTTTTCTGGAGTCTGTATAATGTCTCTAAATGGCTCATGAAGGTGTTACCCCAGACTTCAGTACAGTAGTACGGTAGGATGAGTGAGCTACACCTAGCCATTATCACGATGCTTTTAGCCACTTTAGAGCAAATATTAGCAATTTGTGGTCTTTAACTATCATTGTGACTGAAGAAATGTATGCTCCAATAACTCTTTCTATTTTAACTTTTTTTTTTTTTTTTCTCTCTACGATTTCTAATAATTTTTGTTATAGTTCTTGTTAAGTTTAATGACTTCTAATGGCTTCCTTCACAGCTCTCTCAAACCATCTGGCCTCTCTGGCCAAAATTTGGACATTGCTGTCCGCAGAGAGGCCAGATGCTGAGTCCAGATGCTTTTACTTCAAAAAAAAATTTTTTTATTTTTTCCCCAAGAAGTCCTGGATGACTGAGAACCTTCACTGACAATTTCTTAAGAAGTATTGCATGATCTATTGTGTCAAATGCTTTCTGAAGGAATAGGAATATATCTATTGAGACCAATTTTTTTTATCAATATTATTTGGCATTTCCCCCATTAGATCAGTTAATGCCAGTCAGTTGATGTATTATTCCCAAATCTGTTTTAACTGTCATTAAGTCATCTCAGAAAGTATAATATTTATATAGTATAAATTTTATATAAAATTATTTGGATCTACAAAGTAGCCTTTAATTGTCATAAACACTAACACCGGTGTGTCTATGTGACACACTGTAGACTTGTTAATATATGCAAATTACCTATATGCCTTGATTTAACAAGTGTATATTACATTAACCTCCCAACTGTGCAATCAGAAAGACTAGATTGGTGCCAAATTACTGATATCTGCAACAAGTGGTAGTTGCTGAGCAAAGCCCCACAATGTGGCTACAAGAGGGGAATGCACACTGACCTACTGGAAGTGCTGCTGCTTTCATAAAGCACATTTTTGACAAGACTTTTTCTTGCTCAACAGGAACATGACGAACCCATCCTCAAACATCTGAAAGATATTCAAGTCAAGTTTTCAGAGCCAGGCCAGCCGATGGTCAGTACTTTTTGCTGTCAACGTGAACCAGGAAGTCTATCAATAACCTTAAGTGAAATGCCTAAGGAATATATGTCTGTCTGTTTCTCAGAGTTTTACATTAGAGTTCCACTTTGAACCTAATGGCTACTTCAACAACGCTGTTCTAACAAAAGTCTATAAGATGAAGTCAGAACCTGATGCCTCAGACCCTTTCACATTTGAGGGGCCAGAGATTGTAGACTGTGAAGGGTGAGCACAGAACACAACTGCTGCTACAATACACACTAAAATATTATATTGCAATGTTGATATTTTGACCACTTTTTCTTTGTAGTTGTCAAATAGACTGGCACAAAGGAAAAGATGTGACAGTGAAAACTATCAAGAAAAAGCAGAAGCATAAAGGCCGTGGGACAGTCCGCACTGTTACCAAGCAAGTTCCTAACGACTCGTTCTTCAACTTCTTTAACCCAATTAAAGGTGAGAGAACAACAAATTCAGACATGTCCTTCTCTATTTGGCTTGTGAACATGCTTATGTCTGAATGAAGTAATCCAGCTCAGCTTCAATATAATGCTATCTGAAATAAATGCCACTGTTAATTTTGAACAGCAGATGGTGCCAGACGCCCATTATATTGTAAAAGTGCAGGTGGGTTTGTTGATGTCAGTGTGGGCTTTGTACTGGAAGCTGTGCTCCTTCAATTTTGGCGCATATCTTCCTGCGGTTTAATATTATTTTCAAAAGCAGCTTGAACTTAGTACAGTTTAGTTGATTTTGTGGTGCTGACTAGCAAATAAAAGACAGATCTAAGGGTTAAACATTAAAGCGCCAATAGAAACAAGCCAAAACAAGGTTACAAATATTTCTAAGAAGCAGGAAATTAAAAAAAAAATGAATACTAGAAATCAAATAGCCTTCTATCTTTCTTTGGTTTGTTGGTTTAGTTGTTAAATGCTCATTCTTCCATTGTGTAGTCAAGTACACATAACACCTTTGTGTTTTTTTAATTATAATTCAAACCACATGCTTTAAAAATACCATTCAAAACTGACTGAATGAAATATAATGATACTAGATCCTGCTTTTGCTGGTGTTGCCATCTTTTTCCATTTCAGACATGTTTTGACGTATTCTGTCTTTCGACAAGTTGACCTGTTGACTCATTGATGCACTCAACCATGACTTGTGAATATTAATAGCTCTTTGTTTAGTGTGTTCAGGTGTGTAGACCAGAGGTTGATCTGGTCATTATGTGAAGGAAGCATAGGACTTTACTTCAGTGTAGTGTAGAATACAAGTCCAATTGAAATTATTACATTTTCAGAGCAAGATATCTTAATGTTCTGCCATTGCATTTTGGCTTGAATAAAGGTTATTACAGAAACATGAAAAAATGCTCTATATCCAAGGTATACATTGCACTCGCACTACCCAACAAAATCTTTTCAGGACTTTTTTTGTCAAAGGTGCTATAATTGTAGGCCTCACAAAGCCTTTTCCTGTTTATGAAAGACGATTTCAACAATGAGATTATGTCAGTTTATTGCAGGGTGGTGAAAGTTGACAGCTGTTTTCCTGCCAATTCCTATGGATAGTGTGATAGGCCATGATGTCTCATTGTTAGTCATGGGCTTAAATGGTTAGATCAACAGATGTTAGATTAAAACTGAGCAATAACGTCTGTATGTTCTTTCAGCTTCACCAGATGAAGAGATGGTGAGTACATTCTTATTTTTTGTTTCCATTGATATTTTGGATTGAGGTTATGTTACAATAGTTGGTTGTGTTTTGTAGGATGAAGACTCTGAGATTACCCTAGCCACAGACTTTGAGATTGGTCATTTCTTCCGTGAGAGAATAGTTCCAAGAGCAGTACTGTACTTCACAGGAGAGGCTTTGGAAGATGACGAGAGTGTGAGTGACTTGCTTGACTGAGTTTTGAACAACTTCAAATTTCTTTTGGCAGGCCTGTACTACATATAATCCCTTTTTAACTCTGCTCCTCTTGTATTTAATACAGTTTGAAGAGGAGGAGATGGAAGAGGGAGATGAAGAGGTTGGTTTAACTAAGGGCTAGATTACATGTACATACATTTTTAAACACTGATATGTTCCCAAGAGCATATTATAATGTATTTGTTCATATGACACAAGTAGTAACACTTGAGTCATATGACTTAAAAGTGCCTGTACCTGATGATTAAAAAAAAATTTTCTAGTGATGGTTTAACCCCCAAATAGTATATTGTAAAAACAATAGTGGAAAAAAAAACAGGCTTTTTGATGCCATCTGTTTATTTTAAAGAAATGAGTAAGTTATTCAGGGACAGAAAAAATTGGCCAATCTCATGTGAGCAAACCACATGCTCGAAAAAGTAGCGCTCCTATTGGTCTCCACCAGCTTGCGATCTGACTTTTCAGGAAGTATAATAGCTGCTGATGAAGTGTATTTTTAGTACTGAAAATGTCTTAACACAAACATCTTAATAAAGAAAAATATCAAAAGAGAAAGGAAGCAACGTAAAACGCTGATAAATACGGTTTATTCAATCATGTAATGATTATTGCCGTCCTGATACTAAAGTCGCATGCTAAGCTAATGCTAACTGCTAAACTTCAGTGTGGTATATAGTATTAGTATATTGTGGAGGTAAAATTGGTCGGGTCTTATTTTTTTAATAAAAGAAGCAGTAGAGGTCACTAGGCTGCTTTTGGGGGAGTGTCGAGTCTGAGACAGGGATGACAACAGAACATCAGGTACTGGCGCTTTAAGGTGACAATAAACAGACAGACAGACCAAAATGAAACACTCCAATATAAACGTTTTTGTGTTTGCTATGACACCATAAATTAATTATTATACATTAGACTTTTTTTTTCTATTTCCCAAGTATCAGCTTTCTAAAGAGTGGGCTCCTTTATTCATCAGCATTATTTCCCCTCTCAGGAACAAGATGATGAAGGTGATGACGATGACGATGGAGACAATGACCCCAAGGTGTGTGACCTCAATTTTTGATATTGTTGTTTTAAGTAGAAGCCTGTTTGACCCAGTGGTAATGTCAGTGTCTGTGAGAATATGCATGTATTGTCCTTCACTTATGCACAGGTTTATTCACTTTGCAGAAATGCGCTTGTCCTGCATTTTGATTAACCATTATGTCATGTAGGCATTTAGCCGAGGGACTATTCATTATGAGCTTCCGCGGGTAATGTGTGTTGTCGGTCATCCATTAGGAGTGACTCACAAATGCAGCTTTGTCTGAGAATGAGTGCCTTGAGTAGTTGCCTTGATTTTTCTCTCGTGGTAGCGCCTTCCTAGTTATTCTGCATAGCACTCAATTATGAGTCTCAGTAAATTTCACTCTGCTCGCTGTCATTTTTCAATGTGATAATTAAACCACATTTTTGTTGTCTCTCCCTCTCCTGGGTTTCCTTCCAAAACAGGCATAATCAAATCATTCTCACCCCATGCATTCCTAGGTAAGGGGGAAATTAATAACTGTGCCCTGCATACACTACACACTGTCTAATCCATTGGCTTAGTTCTCTGGCTGGCTCTTTTTCACTACTCTTTTTTCCTAGTAGCCTGTGGTGTGTAGGACCCTCAACTCACATCTTGTGTAGACACCTCTTTTTCCCTTTGCTTTTCATTTAGTTTTGCCTTTCCTTCTCCCAGGCCAGGTTTCTAACTCTTTAACTCTCTCTTTGCTTTCCTTCCTTTTTTAAGTTTCTTCTAGATTCCTGCTAATGCCCAGTGGACTTTATTGATATTTATGTTATACTTAATAAAATACATTTTTTTCGTTTGCATGTTCTTCACAGAAAGAACAGCCCCAGCCTGCAGAATGCAAACAACAGTAACCATGGAGATTCGTGGAGGTGGAGACCATGCTGTCCAAATCAGTTCTTCTTAGCCACTCAGCAAGTCATCCTTCTCTGGCAGGCCCTTTTTATAAACTCATCTGAATGCAATAGAAAGCAAAGAGAACTGAGATTTTTACTGTGCATGACTTTTTTCTTTTGTCTTGCGCCCATTTCACCCCTCTATTGGCTTTGTTCAAACATAAAACCTGACTGACTCTATTGAAAAACCACATAGGTACAGTCTTCCTCTTTGGGAAGGTGGAGTAGGAAACTACTGCCAAGAACCATAGAGCATCACCTTGTGTAAAAGAGATGGCAGAGAAATAGACACCAACTTAAGTTTTCACAAAGATAAATCAGTTACTCAGGGTTTTTTAATGCCAACAAAATAAGCATTAGTTTACCAGGAAACTGCTGAACATGTTTAACTAAAACTTTCACAGGGGTTTTATTATTTGGTGTATCATTTTGTTATGGTGTTTTTTAAAAGGCATACAATGTACCATTTCATTTTTAATGTTCATTGTACTGTCATTGGACTATTTATTGTGTCATGCAGCTGTATGAAGCAGTATATTATTGAAAACTGTGCTTATATGCTCATTGTCATTGGCTCAAATCTCTTTTGGGCTTAGCAGGTCAACAGAAAGTGAAAACTGCCAAGTCATGTGTTTTATTTTTACAATGCATTTCAAATATGATGTAATCCTCCTGTGCATTATTATTGCTCACTTCTGCCCTGGTGTTTTGGGCTAAAAAGCATTTAGACTGAGCACTTGGACAAAAGTAACACTCAAACAGTTTGTATAGCAAGAGGCTGTACCTGCAACATGTCACACATTACATTTGAACCCCCTTGTCCTTAAAAGGCTTTCCCTTGACTAAATAATTTTCCTTTGTCACATTGGTTTATACCGTCTATATTTCTGAAAATAGACACTTCTGAAGACAGAGTAGCCACCCATTAACTCAAGGTGGTGTGTAAGATGTCATATTAATTATGATCCTAAAGTATCAAGAGTTTCTAACCAATTCTGATGCCAAGAAGCCAGAACATCCTCTATATTGTTTGCCAAGTCATTAATGAAATGTTATATATTACAGCGTTTCAAGTTGTTAATATCTAAATACGTATGTTGTCTAATGATTCAGTAGAATGTCTGTGGGAAGACAAAAGGTTGCCAATGTATTTTGTACTGCACTTATGTTTTGGTTGGATACCTTAGCCTGGAGACTGATTATCAATGGCAATGACAGTGACATAATGCCCACTGGTCTTTCAAAAAAAAAAAAAACTAAAAAAGATTGTAGGCTACATCTTGTTGGACAGATCCTTCCCAGCCACGGTTAACATTTTCAAATCTACCACAATGGACCGTGTGCTAGCAATGGCCTTATCTGGTTCTGATTCAGAATTTGTTATTTGCGCAATATTTCTTTCCGATTTGTACAGAGTTAGTTCAAATATTCTATTAAAGTTGTGCGACAAGGAAACAGTGTTGATTGTGTGTTGCTGTGCGTTTTCTGTAAATAACCTCTTGCTACTGATGGCACAGTGTGACAACAATGTTTGTCATTATCAGTACGTATCTGATGGACCATTTTTACCTCACCAATGCCTGGCAACACTCAAAACACGGCTGGGTTTTTGGAATTTGCCGACGGTCTTCTCGGCTTCATGCAAGGCAACCAGGCTGGAATCTGTCTTGCAGATGGAAAGCATGCACTAAGACACCCTTGTAATGCACCCTGAGATAATGGCTGGGTGTTGGCAAGTTTCTGGAGGATGGTGTCAGTGTTTCAAATTTTTTTTTTTTTTTTTTTTTTGCAGCATGCTTTCATTCCCTGTCACCCCATCAACCAACACTTAGTATGTGTTAATGCTTTTGTCTTCATGTGAACAGAGGTGACAACATGTAGGAATACATAGAAGATCATGACAAGTGTAAGGTCAACAATAGGGTTTTAGCAATTGCAACAGACTGATTCAGCAGTATAGTGGATTTTAATGGATGTATGTAAAACAAGTTCTTTAGTATGTAATGTAACAATATGGATGTAGCTGTAAAGATTTCTGAACAAGGCACAATTCATGGTTTTGCTGTGTGGGGGTTTACACATTACTTCACTGTAACAATGACTACAATTGTATATCTCAACTCATTTTGGAGCTTTCTGTGAGAAAGACAAATTGTGGTAGATAGCTACTACACAAGAGATAATGCAAATGTCCAGAGCAGGAAAAAAAAAACTTAAGCACTGGGAATCCTTTAATCAATTGATCCTGCTCCAGAAGTATAAATGTGCACTCTTCTGACCTGCCTTCAGCTGCAGCTGCACCCACATTTTGCTCCAAGGTGTGCAGATTTTAGATAGTGTGTGTAGGAACAAGCAGGTCTGTGTGAGGTCTTTTGTAGAGTCTTGTTCTGGTCGGAAGTGCTGTGAGCCAGGAATTTATATGCAAAGAAGGGAATAGAGGCACTTTTTGTCAGTGAAGATGGGCTGGTGTTCAGGGCTAAATAAGCTAAAGGAGCATGAGTTATCCCATAGAACACTGGTTTCATTGACACCATGGACATCTTTCATCTCACTCTGTAGACTCAACTCCCAACTCCAAATTAAAATGTCTAAGTAGTGTAGATGTTATTACTTTGAAGGAAAAGCCAACTCAAGTACTTTTGATTTATGGGGGCGGCAGTAGCTCAGTGGGTAGAGCGGTCGTCTTTCAACCGGAAGGTAGGCGGTTCGATTCCCACTCTCCCCACAGTTCATACTGTCGTTGTGTCCTTGGGCAAGACACTTAACCCACCTTGCCTCCAGTGACTGTAACACTGGTAATGTAATGTAAGTCGCTTTGGATAAAAGCGTCTGCTAAATGAATAAATGTAAATGTAAATTTATTGCACAAATTAAAACAGCAAAATGCCTAAGTACAGTCCACCCTCAAAGTGGCATCAAATGCAAGCATTAAAAATGTAGTGTTATCAATAATAGTGTCTGATCCCTTCATAAAACTTTGGATTTGAAAACCGGACATTTAAATCTGCATTACTTAAAATAGTTGTTTTCACAACTGCCTAAAGTGGACAAACTGAGCACTGCCGGTAGGGAAGTACAAAGTTTGCTTTTTGCGCACATATTCTTGCAGGAAGCTTTAGGGTATTTATTAACTAAATATTCTAGTAAAATCTTTTAGCAGACCTGTATGACCACTGGGTTTGTTTTAGAGACAGCAGCATGTCCTTGAAGGGCACCTGTAGCTGCTCACACAGTATCTTAAAAAAGAGTCAGGTGTGGAATTGCAAAACTGCACTTACTCCAAAATGACAAAACTACACACACAACCTTTAAAGCAGGGGTGGTCAATTAGTTTTCCCCATGGGCCACATTAGAACATGGGACTCTTGTGGCGATCCGGGCCAACACAGTTAACTCACTTTTTGGAGCATGTTGTAGTGGAATCAACTGATCAATTCTTTGCTTTGCCCACCACTGCTTTAAGGTAAAGAATTGTACAAAATGTAGAAACCTACTCTTAGTACATTTCAGTCAATTTTAAGCAGTATATTCAATTACTTACACACTCCCATGCTGTATCAGGTGAACCACAGTGTTCTTAAATCAGAACACGCATGGACCAACTGCAGTGGCAGCAAGTCCCAGTAGCTCCCCTGTTTGTACTGTGTGACTCAGTGGGGCCATTGTGGAAAGAAGGATGAGGAGTATGATGCAGGCCATCAACAACAGCACACATCCTATCCATGAGACTTAAGCAGCTCAGAGAAGCTGCCACAGTAACAGCGCTGTCCAACTGAGAGGCTCAGTTCGTTCTGGCTGCTTTAAGACAGCTCCTGTTAATGTGTGTGCACTGTATTACTATTGCTAGTAACTTTTAATTAACCTTAAGGCGTATTTATTGTGTTTTTATGTATGTTTTCATGAATGAGTTGGCTGTGTTGTATGCTGCTGGACACTTGGGAATAAATCCCAAGGATGGGGATAAATCAAGTATACTGTAGTATCTATTTATCTACACCTCCGACCTCATACATTCAAAAGACTTGCCATAGACTTGGGAAACAATAAAGGAAGGACAGAGACTTTAACAAGGATTTTAAGAAGAGACCAAACAAGATTGTGACTCAACACAGTGTGGTAACTATCAGACCAAATAAGCTTTATCCATTTCCACCCAAATAACAGGCTCCATTCTGTCCCGTCTAATTGAGATGTTTTGCATGTGTGGGCGCCAAGGACTCTGACAGCTGTTGCCTTTTGCTTAATTTCCACTTATCCTAACTATGTGCTACTCTAAACTAGCATCTTGACCAAATCATGATACATAAAGATTACACTTTTAAAAACCACGAGAAAATCCAGCTTCATGTGTGAGAACGAATGGTTGGAGGTCAGTTGTTTACAGTAGC
This sequence comes from Perccottus glenii, assembly GCA_024416835.2. Classification (NCBI taxonomy): domain Eukaryota; kingdom Metazoa; phylum Chordata; class Actinopteri; order Gobiiformes; family Odontobutidae; genus Perccottus; species Perccottus glenii. The sequence continues at coordinate 16,829,006 of CM044563.2, read as the reverse complement.
CTTCTTTATCTGTGTTTTATATACATACGTAGATAACACCTCTTTTAACTCAAGTACATTTTGTTCTGTAATGTTTATCTAAGAGTGCCTAACTTCTATACAGTCACTTTAACCACGGCCTAATGTGTGGGAAACAACACGCCTTGGCTCACACACCTAAGGCGACAGTGCAGCACACCTTTGTCTGCATTCATGGACTGGATTTCTGAATGAACAGCAGACTGGGTGTGGAATGTAGCCTGAATGCCGGCCCACATGACTTCCAGGTGCAAATAGGTACAAGTATATAGTTTTATAAAAGGCTGAGAAATCAAGTGTATCTAAATACGCACGCTACGCCATGATGGCCTTTGTTCACAGGTAAATGCTCTGATAGAAATACATAACAAGGAAATTTCTTATACTGATTTTTCTCATGTAAAATAGATGTTGGGCAGGTGAAACCCTGTCATGTGCAGTGGAAATTAGGGGTAAAATGTTCAAAATTAAGAAGAATTATGTGATAAATTACAAACAAGATACAAAAATGTAGTAATTTCTCAATGTCTTTGTGTTAGTCTGACATTGGGTTTGATGAATATTGCTCCATCAGAACAAGGTGTTTGATGAAACACGGGAACTGGTTAACTCTATGGGAAAAATAAAGAGAAGCACAGCTATCATAATTTAAAATAAAATGTCAGTTTGTAGTCATTCTATTTTTTTAGGACTTCTAAATGATCCCATTATACTGGAGGTCTCACTTAAAACCTGAGGACAACTGAGGACATTAGAGTTGTTTTACAGACAGGAATAAAGACGCTTAAGTCTCAAAAACATAACGGCCATTTTGGTAAGAGGCCAAAGATAAATATGAATGAGTGAGTGACAGCAAGAGACAATATGGCTAAGATGCTAAAGTCAGAACACACCTGTACCACCTTTCTGTTGCCTTTTTATTTACATAAGAGATAAATAAAGTAGGCCTATCTCATGGTAAAAAAAAAATTCCAAAAAGGCTAAAAAACGCCAAGTGCAAAACCCAGTGTCTGGTCACCTTCCAAACAGAGATTAATTGTGCATCTATGGAAAGTCTCTAGGTTTATCATATAAGCCTGGTGATGCTATGCAGACAGCCCAGTGAACGCTACATTCCTGACAGGGAAAGGACTGCAGACCTGCATACCTGCCATCTTCCCAGAATCCTTTTTGGCACTAGACAACACAGTCAAAGAACGACTTGGTAGATTACATCTTCTAACTGTCACACTTTTGACATAGCTTGTGTGCTCAAGTATGTAAGCGATCAAAGGACACAGCAATTACAATTCAGTAAGCCTGCCATTTACGGGATTCTTTTCTCCGGTTGAACAGCATTCTGTGAATACATGTGTAATTGAAACAGGTAATAGTAGGAAGTGAAGTTACACTTAATAAAGTAAAAGCTAAGATCAGAATTTTTCCCATGTTACGCTAAAAGTAACTCTTGTCTGTCCCATCGACCACTGCTCTCCACGAGGAATCACAGACAGTGTTGTTTGCCAGCGACCCTTTGTGTTGTTATTGTCGTCCGTGGGTTCAGGGCTGCAGCATCGTGTGTGCTCATCAACCATTTGTTCTTTTTCCCACGCTGCTGAATGCCACGCAGGGCTTATCAGAACAATGCTTCAAATAGCTCCCGAGACTCATTACAGGGGCATGTCAGTGAAGTGCACACGCGCAGAGCAGGCCGCCTGTAGTTGTGTGTGAGCGTGTGTGTGTGTGTGTGTGTGTGTGTGTGTGTGTGTGTGTGTGTGTGTGTGTGTGTGTGTGTGTGTGTGTGTGTGTGTGTGTGTGTGTGTGTGTGTGTGTTTTTAAATGTGTGAGACAGGCACAAGTCGTAAACGTTTGACAGTGTGCAGCTGTTACCTGCCGGCTCTGCTGTACTTGTCAGCGGCCCGTCACAGCCAGCTCATCCATTCTACTGTCCATTGTTAGGACGACTAAGTTTAGCCGGCATTCTGAGTAAGGCTTTTATCATTTATCACTACGCACGGTGTATATGCGTGAGCCACGGTGCATAAACAAGAGGTGTATACATGTATACATATTCTGTATGCATGAAATATGTTATGTCATTCATTCATCAGTCTAGATCGGATTAAATTTCATTAAAAACAGCCCAAATGAGAGGGATAAGGCCTAAATCAGACTAATCCAGGCATTTATTTCATGAAGTTAGCCTACTTTAATAATGGCCTGCTCACTGGGCTCTCAAAACAATCTATAAGACAGCCTCACTTTATACTGCTTAAGGTCCTGACCAAAACCAGGAAGTACAACCACATTACTCCTGTTTTAAATGCTCTAAACTGGCTTCCTGTCACACAAAGAATTTACTTTAAAACAGCCCTGCTAGTGTACAAGTCTCTTCATGGCTTAGCACCAATATATATCTCATATATATATGACATGGTACTTCGACTTTCTCAGACTCCCAGACTATCTGGGTCAGGTCTTCTGCTCAATGATGCAGCAAAAACCTGGAATAGCCTTCTGGATGATTTTAGACAGCCTCAAATTTCCATTCAGCCAATCACATAGCAGCAACTCCATGTATTTAAGCATCTAGAGGTTAGTGCAGTCGACCTGCTGAAGTTCAAACCGAGCATCAGAATGGGGAAGAAAGGGGATTTAAGTGACTTTGAACCTGGAATAGTTGTTGGTGTCAGACAGGCTGGTCAGAATATTTAAAAAACTGCTGATCTACTGGAATTTTCACACACAACCATCTCTAGGGTTTACAGAGAATGGTCCAAAAAAAAAGAAAATATCCGGTGAGCGGCAGTTGTGTGGACAAAAACGCCTTGTTGATGTCAGAGGAGTCATGGGCAGACTGGTTAGAGATGAAAGGCAACAGTAACAACCAAGGTCTGCAGAATACCATCTGAACGTACAACACATGGAACCTTGAAGAAGATTGGAAAAACGTTGCCTGGTCTCATTATTCTCGGTTCAGAATTTGGCGTAAAGAACATGAAAGCATGTATCCTACTTTGTTTATTTTATTTATTTATTTTATTTACTCATTTAGCTGACGCTTTTACCCAAAGCGACTTACATTAAGCTTAAATTCCCCAGTGTTACAGCTGGAACACCACTGGAGGCAAGGAGGGTTAAGTGTCTTGGACACAACGGCAGTATGGACTGTGGGGAGAGCGGGAGTCAAATCAGCCTTCCGATTGGGGGACAACCAACAACTGGATAGACAGACAACCAATCAGAGAAAGGATGCATCCCATAATGACTGTGGGAGGATTCCAGGACAATTTCACTTTATGTATAGCTATATATTATGTATAGCTTGGCTACATTATTAAATTAGAATTATCTACAAATGACAGTGATCACTTGAAGTCCACTGTGAAAAGTGTCTTGGAGCATTTTTACTTTTTGAAACACCACTGGATGATACTTTATTTACTGCAGCATGCAGCCGTCTTTAAATAGATACATGTAACTGGTTAATGTTTGTGTTGTGTTTTGACCGTCAGCACACTGTATGCAGCTTCATGTCCCAACATGATCAACGACGGTCATGTTCTGTTCCTACCACCTGCTGTAATGTCACACCCATATGTACCCATAACTCCCAGATCCGTCCCAAGTAAACAAGAACAAAGGAACAACACACACTCTATTTACTTTATTTGACACGTCCTTGGCTTGTGCCTGTTATTTTTCATATCAGAAGTGCGGTTTGGCCTATTGTTTTTTTGATTTCCTCTTTCAGGGGACTGTTTTGTCTCGACAGAGGCAGTAACACAACACAGACGAGCAACAAAGAAAACAAATGTGTGACATTGTAGGAAGCTGTGGTGTTACTCCACAGTCGTACTATATAATCCATGGAACACTTTGTCACTAATGTTGTAAGGTCATTTAATGCAAACTTTGATCTATACAAGCATACTCAAGCACATAAAAACAAACCTTCCCTGCACTGCTTACTGTAGATAAGTTGCACCCTTTACTTTTTTAATAATAATTAGGCTTTGTGACATGGTGCTCAAAGATATAATTCAAATCAAAGATACAGTATGTTTTGCTGTTATTGGTAATACCACCTCAGGTACTTTGGCAGTTCTGTTTTGTCCTATTGAGCAATAATTGTGTAACAATCGCTTAATCAACCACAACAGTCTATGTGTCAATACAAAAAGAATACACAGTGAGATGTATTTTGGTCATCTCACTCTAGATCCCTACATATACAAAAGAAATGTCATTGCCTTGCCTCCAGTGTCTGTGGCACAGCTGTGTGAATAAGTGAGAATTTTTGGTGATGGTTGGAGAGTCCATAGGTGCAAAATGGCTGCCACGTCTCTGTCAGCTCACCACCACCAGTGTGTGACTGTGGAGTGAATGAATAATGCATATGTAAAGAGTCTTTGAGTATCTTGAAATGCGCATTATAAATAGTATGCATTATTATTATTATTATTATTCATTATTATTATTATTTAATATCATAGTGACATGTAAGGATTTTCTGAGCAATTTTTAACTAAACCCAATTGCATAATTACAAGAGAAATAATTAGAAAACCGCCTTGGTCTCAATTTTGTCATTAAAACTCTACTGCTAGGAAGAGTCACATTTGTCATGATGAACATCTACAGACAGTTTTTTGGATTTGATTTAAACAATAAAAAAAGAATACACTCCTCTTGTTTTTACTGGCAGCCACAGTTAAAGTTTAAAATGGATTACAGTTAAAATGAAAGGACTTTATTTTTGAACATGTATTGTCACATCACCACTCCCAAGCATTTCGACAGCCATTTCCAAGTCAACCTCTACTATATATATATATTGGTAACCAAAATAAATTTGACAATCTATGAACGCCCCGGTTTAGCAGACCTGATAGTCTTCAGTTCCAAACACAAGCCGGTGATTAATAACCTAAATACATATCAGTCATATCCCCCAAGCCTTTTTACAGATAAAATCAATTGAAGCTCTCCAAGAGACACTCCATAGTCATCTTTTAGAGTCCTACCCACACACACCTGGCCTTCCCTTGGCAAGCAAACTCCTCCAAAGTAAGCTCTACCACAGGCTGAGTCACTGCCTGGGCATGTCTGTCAAGATAATATGAACACAGCACACAACAAAGACAAATGCACTTAAAACAAAAAGGGGAAGAAGGCGCCTCTTACACTACAGTGGTCGTCACATCCTGTCTGTGTCAACACTCATACAGGGGTAATTCAAGACCCTGTATGATTCATGGTCAGCGCTGTCTGTTTGTGGTTGACATGTGTGAATATCTAGGCTGGCCTTTGGAAGACTGGTGTAGGAATGGTTTGTGTGGTGACATTTGACTTCCGGAGGAAATGGAGAGATGTTTCCAAACTGAACACTGGGGTCTGAGACAGTTTGGGGGCAGACATGAGAGGCTCGAGTGGGTGTTAGAAACATGTTGACCACTGTTACGTAACTACACTGTTACGTGACTCTTGGTGAGCTGCTAGTGTGACCGGTGGTGTGGATCTTATTCTTATGTTTACGTAGTAATAATGACAAAAGCCATGTTGTTTTTACTTTAAAATATCTACCCTTACAGTCATGGATGGTTCCTGTTGAAACAGGGCCCCCTCCTAGAGTCAGAGCCGTCGTCGGTGGCTGCTTCATGTAAGTTAAGATGAGCGACCTGGAGACACAACGCCTTACTCTGACAAATTCCCTTGTCTTTAATCTCTTCATGTTAACATTGTAAGATTACAGTTTATCTCTATCAGTAGACTTGAGTCATTTACACAATGACTCTGGAGCTAGGGTTATAATAATCTCTTCAGGTCAAAGGTCGCAGGTGATAGAGTCATAGTGGTTGAGTAACATTTGATGCTTTCACAAACATCCCATTCTCTGAGAAAATGTGATTTGGTGTAAAGTCTTCACATTTTTGGCTTTTTTTTCATCATTTATGAAGATAAATTGTTTTAAATTTGAAATTTTACCAAGACTCCCATGCCTTGTGTCCATGGCATAGATAGTATAATTATGGATGATATCCGCCCATTGGTCCCCTATTCACCAATATTGTCATTACGAATGGGCAATAAAATGGCCGTTACATCCGGGCTTTTCGGGTTTTACTCCAGAGTAAAACAATGGTTTTTATATAGCATAAACCAACGAGACCGGAGCCATCTTTTGTACCAGGCTGTAAACATGACTTTTACTCTTGTAAAGTCGCCATTGGGTTTCTCCTTATATTTCCGCTTTTGGAGCCTGCCCTCTGGTGGACGGAGGTATATCGCTGTATTTTGCTGTAAAATCACCGTATGGCGGCGCCCTTACACGACGACCATTTAAGAGGTACCATGGGAGAGGCTTGGTCCATGGTCTTATCACACAATACATAAAGCTCCACTACCTGATTTTCTTTTTGCGGTTCCTGTCTCAGATTCCACTCACCCTCAAAAACAGCCTAGAGACCTCTCCTGCTTCTCTTTTTTTTAAAAAAGGACAATTTCTTCAACTAAAAATACTAATACATTACACCAAACTGTAGTTTAGTGTTTAGAGTTTAGCGTTAGCTTAGCATTAGCTTAGCAGCGATTTGTCAGGAAGGCAATTATCTCCTTAAACATTATGTGATTGAACTGACAGTATTTATCAGTGTTTTACTTTACCTCCCTTTTCTCTGTTGTTATTTTTTTTAGCTGTTTCTCTGTGTTAAAATTCATATTTAGCGTTGTTCGTGGCTGTGTTGTTATATAGCCTACACTTTATCTGGAGTTATTAAACTTCCTGGAACGTCATATGACCAATGGGAGCCCTACTTTTTCGAGCATGTGATTGGCCAAGCTTTTACAATACAGGCTACTATTTAGGTTTTAGCTTCTAGAAAAAAATATCAGGTACAGTCTGTTTAATACTTTTCATAGCTTGCCCTACAGGTTTTTTTTTTTTTTTTTGCAGCTTGCCATTCATTTCAGACCAATTTATACTTATCACAATAGGGGAATAAAAACTTTGCTCATCAGTTCCTTGGGATGGGTGTGTAGGAGCAAGGGAGAAACCCCAAAATATATAAAAGAAAGAAGATTTCCGCACACCGTCTAACTTGCAAATGTGACTCAACAAACGATTTTTGGCATTAGGCCTTCATCAAGTAAATAGTGGAAGAGCTCTAGGTGGCCATCTTAAATAGGGAGTGGCTAGCACCCAAGGGTTACAAGTCATTCATTAAGTAGTGAACCACAAACATCTAATTACACTATTAATATACATTACATAAATAAACAGTTCACTCATCACAATAAAAAACACATCTTCAGTTTTTGTGGATTTGTTCCTCAAATCTGAAGAGACAAAACATTAATCTGTGAGTCTGTACTGTGCTGAAGCACCACAGACCCTATAGTCAGGGCAGGGGTCTCAAACTCGTGGCCCGGGGGCCAACTGCGGCCCGCGAAACAATATTTTGTGGCCCGCAGGACGAAATGAAAGTTTAATGTTAGTGCGCCCTGTGAGTTTTATATGAATGGCACGTTACCACGTTGTGTGTGGAAGGTTCCTTTTTGTGCGAGCTGGAACTGAACCAACCTACCATCCCAGTGGAGTATATGGCTCCTGGGGGCGGGCCATCGGCTGGGCTTGATGCAGGCAGAGAAACATTTCACAACTATGGAGGAGCCTGTGTAACATCACATAGCCGTCACAAAATTACTGCTTCTTACTGTGATTGAAATGAGCATGTTTGACCTTGAGCTGGACAAAGTCAATGTTACCGGCATTAGATCATTTGAAATGGGTTTGTTTGAAAGTTTTTTTGTGGAATACCTGATCCGGCCTTGCCTCACCCAGACTCTGCCTCCTGCGGCCCCCAAGTAATTTGAGTTTGAGACCCTGCTATAGTGTGATGCAGTGTCAGGAACTATTCCAGGGAGCCTCATGTAGGGACCATGGTCCACATGAGAAATATAAGAAACTGTTTGATGTGTAGGTTTGTGTCCTTGCTTAAACATTTAGTCAAAGATAATGACAGTTATAGAGCTTCTTTGTATTTGTTGTTACCTGTTTTACCAACAGTCTAGTGACTCAGTCACTAAATAAGAGTGAAGCCAACTGTGCTTAAACGTAAACTACACTTGTGTATGTGTCATTGCTTTTGGAAAAACGTGTGTGAAGGAAATAAAAAGTCATGTGAAACTTCTCCAACAGTAAACCCACATTAAAGATAGCAATAAGGGTTTTAGTCCTGTTGGTAATTGAACCCATTAGCTCACACTCAAGCCCTTCAGTCCACAATGGACAAATATTTGTCTTAGTCTCTACAGTGGGATGTGGATTAATAATTAACATGAGTGTGGTCTAATTAACTCCACGTTAGGACTTCCTTTGACCTATGCTCTTCCGCCCACACATCCTCAGCCTTGAATTACTCTAGCGGCAACAGTTGAAGTTTTCCCCAAAGCAGCTGACGTCAGGGTGGGGCGGGCCTGTGCTATAAAAGGTCCTGCTCACTGCTCTGTTCATTCACAACGACACAGTGGATTACTACCTACTAGACCACGAGGACTGAGTCAAACGATGAAAATGTCGGCGGAGATCCTCAAAGAGGGTGAGCTAGAGAAAAGGAGCGACAACCTGCTCCAGTTTTGGAAGAGAAAGACGTGCGTCCTGACCACGGACAGCCTGAACATTTACCCCGACACACAGAAGCGCAGCAAGGGCAAAGAGCTTAAGCTGCAGTCCATCAAGAAAGTGGACTGTGTGGAGCGCACCGGCAAGTTCGTCTACTTCACCATCGTGACCACGGACAATAAGGAGATCGACTTCCGGTGTTCGGGAGAGGAGAATTGCTGGAACGCGGTCATAACCATGGCGTTGATTGACTACCAGAATAGAAAGGCCATCCAGGACTTTAAATCGAGGCAGGACAATGAGAGCGCGTCGCCAGGTCAGCAGGAGAGACGCATGGCCAGAGCGCCCTGACGCACAGGCGCTGCACTAAACTGAACTCCTAATATGGTGAGCCCCCCACCGCTCACACAGCAGCACGTGTGTCAGAACGCACTGAATGAGACTAATGTCTGGGGTGCTTCTGTGTTTCCAGCGTCAGTGTTGGAGCACACAGACAAAACAAGGACCAAAAAGGAAGACAAAGTCGTCCGGTCCAAACATGAAGGATTGTTCGGGACTAAGCTCTTGTAAACACTGATCTGGGACAGAGTTGTACCAAAGCTGAACATGAGGACTGACTGAATCCTTGAACAATTTCAAGCTCTCTCCTATCGCCTACCGGCGCCTGTCGCCTCAAACCATGTTAATTTATTTGTTCCATGCTATGTTGTTACTGGCAATCAGCTTTTAAATTATTTGTGTTTACTTGTATTTATTTCAATAAATATACACACATTTATAAATGAATTGCTATGTGTCTTTTTATTTTCGCCGGGTGTAAAATCTGAATGGCAGGGCAGTGTGACTCAGAGACACTTAAGGCATTTCTCAGTAAATGCCAGACATGCAACAGTGCAGAGGGAGTGGAGCACCGGAAAGTCCCTTCTCTATCTTTCTTCCTTTCTTCCTCTCTGCTCTCAGGTGGAATGTGGCTTTTTTTAAGAGGTGAGTCAGTTCCGAGCTGATAACCACGCCAACGCTGGGCCATGGAACACACCTTAAGCTCCTGCAAGGTGTGGTAGTTTCATATAACCTGTCATTGTGTGGTCGTGATGAAAGGTCAATTTGAATCTCATTACACACTTTATGTAGGACTAATCAACAGGTCAGATTTAACAGACATTTAAGAGAGTTCAAGGTAATTATGCTATTTGAACATTTGGTAGACAATAGTCAGTCCAGTGGTCTTCAAATTCATTCAAGTTCATTTGTTCATGGTTTGGCAAAGAGGTACTACTGTAGATTGTACATTGTCAATGAAACTCAAGTGTCATTAGGTCAAATAAATACATTAATTTAGAAAGTTTGTACATTTGTGTGTAAATAAATGTATGGTATAGTTGCAGTAATACCTACAGTAGATTGTTGGTGTACATCTGTACGAAGGTAAATCAATAGAAAGCCCATTCAGTTGGTGTTAATAGACTATAATTACATTGATATGATCTTTTCTGTTCGTTGGGTGTTATGGCTACTTTCCGTTTGTTTATTAGTATGAAAGACTTAAACACCTCTGTTTATTGTGTCTATCTGGGAGCACACATACCTTTTAACTGTTGCTTATTACTAATATTCATAACATACAATTTACACAATTTTAGCATACAAACAAAGACAACGTCCCTGATACCACAGGCAGAAATGAAGCCCCAAACCTTTTTCATTTTTTTTGGCCTTCCAGTCCGGTTTTTGGCAATGACCTCCTGATTCCTCAAATATCTCTAACTGTATCTTAAATATCTGGAATAGCCAGATTGTTCTCCTTGTGTGACCCTGCTGGTGTACTGCTAAAGTGTTAGTGGAAGTCACACTAAATACTTTTAGACACTTTAGCCTTTTTCTCTTTTTAAATACAGCACACACCTTTCCAGTATTTCACAAAAGCATTAAAATAAAAATAAACCTATTATAGTATAGCTAAAAGAACAAATCTAGTGGACTGACACAGGACAGTACAACAATACTCTTGTTGAAAACAGAATAATATTTGGCAAGTATTGATGAAGCTGTGTGAACCACGAACTCAGCACGAAAAAGAAAGGGAAAGGACACAATAGAGTAGGCTAATAGTAATAGTAAAGTAGAGGTGAAGCCTATTTTATCCGGATTCTCCTCAATCCCCTCCTTGCCAGGTTTTATGAGGTGGAAGTTCGTTATGAGCACAAATGCTCCAGGGGTCAAAGGTGGCTGTAAGCTGAATCTGAGGGCCACAGTAATGAAGTGTATAGTAAAGTGACACCTCTCCCTGTCCTGTCTCGTCATTGCATGCTGCTTTGAAGTGGGATCAGCCCGGCAATAAATGCATCAAAGGGTGAGCCTGATCAGAGCGGCATTAGCCGAGTGGATGGGCCCCCTCGCTAAAAATACACACTGTGCTTCACAAATTGGCACCGCTTTAATCTTGAGCAAATGACACACGTGCCTCTCCTGAGCCGAGCTGGTGGTCACTCTGAGGAGAGCACCGTTGTGGTGAGAAGTTGAGTTTTACAGACTGTAAGTGGTCCCACCCATTGACCAGAGTATCTGTGTAAACATCCTGTGACGCAACTCTCACTCTGCGGCCTTTCTTTATGTGGACGCACACTACAATAAAGCCATTGTTTCAGACAAAATATGAAAGAAGGAACATAGTGGGAATACGGCACATTCATGGTATGAATTCCCAGGATGTGGAATTTTTCCAATTCACTTGGAATGGATAGAGACATGCCATTCTATGAAATTCTCAAAAATAAATTGTTTCATGTTACAAAATGTGTACTATAGAAGTAAAATGTCAGCTTTTGAAAAGGATCAAAACTTAAAATTATGGCTAAATTACCTACTAGACTACTAGATTACTAGATTACCCCAGTACAAATATTTAACTGGACTGTCTCGAAGTCTAAACCAGTTCAAGTATATTATTAAACTGTGTCTAGGACTAAAGCAGTAGTAAATCAAAACTAAACCAGCACGTCTTAAATTCAAGACTAAACCGGACCTAAAACAAGGAAGAAACCACAATTAATTAAATGTCTAAACCACCAGGTCTTGTCTAACTACATGTTATCCACATTTCTTCCCTTCGACTTTAAACACAGTTTGATATTTTGACTTTTACTGTGTCATTTATTTGTATTTTAACTTAACTCTGTCTTATTATAATTTAGTTTTTATCTTGTTACTACTTTTTCAGTGTACAGCACTTTGGCCAACCTTGTTGTTATTTTAAAGCTCTCAATAAATAAACTAGATCGAGATTGAGATTATCCATTACATTTGTGCACACATTCAAACATAAATACATAGGCCTAATAATAACTTCCATTTATACAGTGACTTTCATAACAGCCAAAGCGCCTAACAATATACAAAATAATATATAGGTACACACGCATGTACCACATTTACAAATGAAACCTAAATCATGTCCTTGTGCACAGAACAAATACAATTTCTTTACAACTCACGGCTAAACCAAGTAAAAACAACCAACAACATAACCGGGACTACGTTTTTTAAACATTCAGAATAGAAACAGGATTAAATCTAGGTCCAAACCTGGACCAGTTCCTGGGTTAAACAAAGGCTAAACCAATAATTCAATTCAGTAAAAGTCAGTACTAAAACAGAAATTAAGCACACAGCTAAACCTAGGTTTGACAAAATGAGCAAACCCAGGCCTAGTTTAAGTTTCAGAACCATTTAAAACAGGACGTCTATGAGCCATGACTATGATCCTGTTTTATTCACCTTCTAAGAGATTCAGTGTTGCACTTTATTCATACAAAATGATAAACATTCATGCTGTAAACATATTAGTAACACTGTCAAACTGAGATTTATTACGCCTCCCACTTACATTCTGTAGTTTGACTTTATAATATCTAATGATCTGTAGTGGCAGGTTTGTATCATGTTATCTTAAAGGTGGAGTCACTCAAACATCATAAACCGAATGAACCACACCTTGATGACTTTGGCAGAATTAAAAAAAGAAGATAGTGAGAGGTTACTGCAGGTTGATTCATGATTTGCCAAACACTCTTCTTCCTGTAAGACTTTTGTTTAAGTTTCAAATTCAACTGTTGCGTCCCGTCCCCGCACCCACACTCTTTTCCCATCAGACTTGAATGTGACGCCAGCAGGACACAACACTCCTGTTTACTGTAAACTAATACAACTGAGACCTAAACAGCCCAGACCACTGGCATGTTGTGCAGGGCCTAATAGGAAGTTAGTTTGATTATTTGCAAAACCTCCATAAATAGTGAAACAGCTTCAGTGCTGTGACATGAAAATGGTCTGAAGGAGTTACGTCAATGTGGAGCTATTTAGGGCAAGTATTACCTGAAAGCGCTCTGGTATTTCATGGTATTTCACGCTTGAGTTCAGGTGAGTGCATTCCTTAATGCATACTTCAGCAAATTATACCACCATCATTGTCTAAGTATGACGTACTGATTCATTTTTACGGAAGAAAGTAGATCATGTTAAATGCCATTCATCCAAACAATGCACACACACAGAAAAAGAAAAAAACATATATTCACCAAGACGCTATTCTTGTAATTGCCTGTCATGGCAACAGTGTTTGTTATTATCTGGAGTTCATTACCAGAAGCTGATTCACAGGGAAAGAAGTCCCTAGACCCACATCCGCACAGAGCTGTAATATTGATACGAACACAGGCCTGGGCAAGATTATAGTCTGTCTATAAATGTATTCTGTGTCCTAAACATGCAGAGACATGTGGAAGTATTAACAACCTAAAAGATATACAACCACTTTACGAATTATAGTTCTGTGGAAATGTCTTAGGATGCTTTTAACGACCATCCAATTTTATTTTATTTACTGAGAAAAAATGAGGCCCCAAAAAAATTTTTCTTCGGCCTCTCAGTCTTGTTTTGATCCTTCTAATTCTTTAATTAGTTTGAGTTGTCCTCAAAGGTTCACCTACCCTGGTGATTTTGGACTGATAACATGCACACAAATTGGCACAAACAGGTTTGAATGGCTACTAAAGGTAACCATCCTCACCTGTGATCTGTTTACCTTTAATCAGTGTGTCCACAAACTACAAACTGTGAGAAATGCTCAAAATGAACATGTATTCAGCATCCCAAATGGAAATCTCATGAACCTTTTTTTGGTTCTAATCAGTTTTGGGAATAGATGGATAGAGGGAAAGGATTTGCCTCTTGGAAGCCTAAATGGGGGCGGCAGTGGCTCAGTGGCAGAGCGGTCGTCCTTCAACCGGAAGGTAGGCGGTTCGATTCCCGCTCTCCCCACAGTTCATACTGTCGTTGTGTCCTTGGGCACCCACCTTGCCTCCAGGGGTGTTCCAGCTGTAACACTGGTGAATGGAACCTTAATGTAAGTTGCTTTAAAATGAAAGCGTCAACTTAAAACTGTCAACTGTTGAATATAAGTCGCTTTGGATAAAAGCGTCTGCTAAATGACTAAATGTAAATCCTCTCCTAACCCCTCATGCATACTTGTGTCTCCTTAACTGTAATCCGGTCCGAGTGGCCATAGACTGTACTTGTTTGTGTCTCTTGAGGGTCAGCCCTCGCTGCCTGTAGACATTCCTCTCAGCGTCTCCGCTCTCGATCTGAGGCTTCTCTTTGGACAGCTGGGCCTTCAGCAACCTGATTCCCACTGACCGCCGCTTTGTTTATGTGTGCGGCTCCCATACACACTTGCATCTGAGATACCAGAGGTGCCACATTCATGAGATTCTCTTTTGAAACAAACCTACAAAGACAACTAACTACTTCTATTTTAGTGGAATTACAACAGGGAGGTTTTGTTGAGGAAACCTTTTCTTCTTTAAGTAAAATTTGCCTTGATGTAAAAAATGTGTCATGCTTCCTGTTACATAATGTTATGTTATGTTTTGTTATATTTTGCTGAGTAGGTGGTCAGTAGGATTAATATAAACACACTGCCAAAGCAACACTTAAAATGTAGATGTCCGCAATATGAGCTGTCATTCATTTGGAATTTAGAAATTAAAGGTTGCCTGTGAATATATTTGCAAACAGTTGTAGTTGAGGCTGATTAAAAAAAAAAAATCAGAGTTGGTTCTTGGAAATTAGCGTAGAAACCTAAACAACTCTAAAAGGCATGTTTTATTTTAATTTGTTTTTCTGTGCTGTGTGCAAGAGAGCAGAGTCTGGTGAGTAGAGTGCCACACTGGTTTTGTTTTCATGAGATATCACTTTCATTTTAAGAAAACGAGAGAAAGGATTCTCTATTATCCAATCACAGAGGCACAGTGGTTAGTACTGTTGCCTCACAGCAACAAGGTCCAGAGTTTGACTCCTGGGCCAGACGGGATCTTTCTGTGTGGAGTTTGTGTGAAGTTTGTGTGGAGTTTGTGTGGAGTTTGTGTGAAGTTTGTGTGAAGTGTGAAGTTTGTGGTTTGTGTGAAGTTTGTGGTGTGTGAAGTGTTGTGTGAAGAGTGAAGAGTGTGGAGTTGTGTGGGTTGTGAAGTGTGAAGAGTTGTGTGAAGTTTGTGTGAGTCAGTTGTGTGGAGTTTGTGAAGCCCAGTGAAGAGTGTGAAGTTTGTGTGGAGTTGTGAAGAGTTTGTGTGAGCTTTGTGTGAGTTTGTGAAGCCCAGTGAAGCCCAGTGTGAAGTTTGTGTGAGAGTTGTGTGAAGAGTTTGTGTGAAGCCCAGTGAAGCCCAGTGAAGTTTGTGTGAAGTTTGTGTGGAGTTTGTGAAGTGTGAAGTTTGTGAGCCCAGTGAAGTGTGTGTGAGTTTGTGTGAAGTTTGTGAAGCCCAGTGAGCCCAGTGAGCCCAGTGAAGCCCAGTGAAGCCCAGTGAAGTTTGTGTGGAGCCCAGTGAGTTGTGAAGCCCAGTGAGTTTGTGTGAGCCCAGTTTGTGTGAAGCCCAGTTTGTGAGCCCAGTGAAGTGTGGCCCAGTTGTTGTGAAGTTTGTGGAGTGATTTGTGTGAGCCCAGTTTGTGAAGCCCAGTTTGTGTGGAGTGTGTGTGGAGCCCAGTGAGCCCAGTGAAGTTTGTGGAGTTTGTGTGAGCCCAGTGAAGTTGTGTGAAGTTGTGTGAGTTTGTGTGAGTTGTGTGAGCCCAGTGAGCCCAGTGAAGTTTGTGTGAGCCCAGTGAAGCCCAGTGGAGCCCAGTGAAGCCCAGTGAAGTTTGTGTGGAGTTGTGTGAAGTTTGTGTGAGTGTGGAGTGTGAAGTTTGTGTGAAGTTTGTGTGAGTTGTGTGAGCCCAGTGAGTTTGTGTGAAGTTTGTGAGCCCAGTGAGTTTGTGTGGAGTTTGTGTGGAGTTGTGGAGTTTGTCCAGTGAGTTTGTGTGGAGTTTGTGTGGAGTTTGTGTGAGTTGTGTGAAGTTTGTGTGGGTTGTGTGGAGTTTGTGTGAAGTTTGTGTGGAGTTTGTGTGGAGTTTGTGTGGAAGTTGTGTGAAGTTTGTGTGAGTTTGTGTGGAGTTTGTGTGGAGTTTGTGTGAAGTTTGTGTGGAGTTGTGTGGAGTTTGTGTGAGCCCAGTTTGTGTGAGTTTGTGTGAAGCCCAGTGGAAGTTGTGTGAGCCCAGTTGTGTGAAGTTTGTGTGAAGCCCAGTGAGTTTGTGTGAAGTTTGTGTGAAGCCCAGTGAAGTTTGTGTGAAGTTTGTGTGAGCCCAGTGAGCCCAGTGAAGTTTGTGTGAAGTTTGTGTGAAGTTTGTGTGAGCCCAGTGAAGCCCAGTGAAGCCCAGTGAGCCCAGTGAAGTTTGTGCCCAGTTTGAAGCCCAGTGAAGCCCAGTGAAGCCCAGTGAGCCCAGTGAAGCCCAGTGAAGCCCAGTGAGTGTGGGTTGTGTGAAGTTTGTGTGAAGCCCAGTGAAGTTTGTGTGAGTTTGTGTGGAGTTTGTGTGAAGTTTGTGAAGTTTGTGTGGAGTGTGAAGTTTGTGAGAGTGAGCCCAGTGAAGCCCAGTGAGCCCAGTGAGCCCAGTGAAGTGTGGAGAGTTTGAGTGTGAAGAGTGAAGTTTGTGTGGAGTGTTTGTGTGAGGTTGTGTGGAGTTTGTGTGGGTTGTGTGAAGTTTGTGTGGAGTTTGTGTGTGAAGTTTGTGAAGTTTGTGTGAAGTTTGTGTGGAGTTTGTGTGGAGTTTGTGTGGAGTTTGTGTGAAGTTTGTGTGGAGTTTGTGTGGAGTTTGTGTGAAGTTTGTGTGGAGTTTGTGTGAAGTTTGTGTGGAGTTTGTGTGGAGTTTGTGTGAAGTTTGTGTGAAGTTTGTGTGGAGTTTGTGTGGAGTTTGTGTGGAGTTTGTGTGAAGTTTGTGTGGAGTTTGTGTGGAGTTTGTGTGGAGTTTGTGTGGCAGCTGCTGACAATGATTTTTACCACAAGGATAATTAAAATAATAACAATCAGGAGACCATTTACCTCCACGCTTTGATAATTATGACACAGTGTTGGAATAAAATGCCAAGTGTTTACCAAAGTGGTAGGGCACAGAATGTTTAATTATTTCCAAAGAAAAACTAATCCCTACTGTATTGACCAAAACCATATATATATATTTTTTTTTGTTCATTTTTTTTTATTTAAGATTTTTTATCGAGGTAAAATGTTTGAGAACTAATTCTAATTTCCAAACATGACCTGGCCAAGAGGTCCCTGCAAAAACAAACATAGACAGACTGTTCATAGACAGGAGACACATACAATTACACAGTCGGAACACAATAAACAAAACACAGTACAAACACAGATCAAGTATCTGCAAAACCGGATAAATAGCCTCAACAAGGGAAATAAAATTAAAAATAAAGAATCAGGGTTATCAGAAAGAACAAGTGTCAATTATAACGTGTTGGAGTTTCTGTTTAAACATGGACACTGACATGAAAGAGAATTTGAAGGTATTTTGCAGCGTGTTCCAATCGTTTGCTGCTACAAGGCGAAAGGTTTAGTGACCAAAAATAGTGTACATTTTGGGAGTGTTGAGCTCGATATAATCATTTGACCGAGTGCAGTATGAGCTGTGAGCAAAGCAAAGAAGTGATGAGAGGTAGGTGGTGTCTTGTCCAGGAATATCTTATATATATAAAGAGAAACCAGTGTTGTAGCCGCCGAGTCTGAAGGGAGGGCCAGCCCACACAGTTTGTACAAAAAAAATCATAGCATTTCAAAAACCCAAAGTCATCCATGTTTTTGGAAATTACTTTAGCCCAGCAAAAATTTAGGCGTAATTGTTATGTTATTTTTATAGTTTTTAAAGTGCTCTCCAAAGTATTATCCCAGGCTTCTCTTAAAGTAACATATACTGTACATATAAAAGCAGAACAATACTGGCAGTACTTTATCCAAATTGGGATGGGACGACTAAGAGGTGCCGAGGTCCAGATCTAGAGTCAGTCCATATCCTTCAGGACTTCTGAGGGGCGTCGAGTTTCAACACCTGCCTGTGTGGGTGTGTGAAGAGCCGACTGAGAACACTTTACAATAACATCCCATTCCCCCAGTCTGGACGTCCTGTGACACAACCCTAAACATTTCAATACATCTGTTCAATGATTCCAAAGGTGGAGTAAGTAAAAAATACTTATGAGAGCAATAGGAAACAGGAAATTAAAGTAGGGACATGTGAAAGTTATGTGAGTTCTATAGCAAGTGACTGTTACTCACATTGATTACACTGAGGTTACATCAGGTTGTTGTTGGAGCGAACAAAACAGCAATGTAAGAAGAACAGATTTAGGCCAGGAATCTAAGAGTAGAACAAATGACTGTAATAACCCTTAACGATGACTCGGGGTCCGCTAAAACCCATTATCAGGGTGAGAGGAAATGAGTTTACATTCATATTACATACAAGCACAGCAAGCGAAAAAGAAAGAGAGATAAATGAGCCCATAAAAAGCAGGCAGGGCAACTCTCAGCACAAAGAAGTATCACAAGTGAAAGAATTCCCCAGTGCCACAGCAAAGTGTTGTACAATGTAATCTACCAGTAATCACCTCACACTCCTCCTTGTACAAACTCTGACTGGATAAATGACTCAGATCACTGTTTGTAGGAAATGCTTTGACATAAAATGAACTGGCTATTCTTCATAATGATATATAATTTAACAAACAGAATTGTTCTCTAAATGTTTGAGGTTGAAAGACGATGAAGGCGTAGTTTAAGTTACTCAATAAACTGTCACTTTTAAGTGTCTTTATTACAACAGACATTTAATCTACAGCACACATGTCAAACTCAAGGCCCAGGGGCCAAATGTGGCCCTTTGCAATGTTTTATATGGTCCTCCAATATATTTAGTAGCTGATATGTAAAATGTGTGAATGTGAGGTTGTGCTGATGGGACTGGTCTTATGAGATCTAGACTTTGATATTTAATTTATGAATATGAGGATTTTTGTTGTTGTTATGTCGTTTTACACTCCCAGAGACAATGGTAATTAGTCTCTTTGAGTAGTTTCCATTTAGGACCGTTTGGAGAAGCCCCTTGAGTGAACTAACTGTATATTATGAAGGATTTTAATAAATGAAAATGTTCAGCACCGTAAGTTTTGGACAATCACACTCTCACATACAAGCAGGTCTCCAGTCACAGACTCTCATTGACTGGTTGGTCTACATCTCTTGTTAATTATTGGCTGCCACAAATACAGACAAAATGTGTATTCCAGCACTGGATATGTCTGCTTACTCAGAGAAACTTGTCTTGCCCCGTCCCCCAGAGTTGCATCAATATTGTGTAGCTAGTTTTTTTTTTACGTGGCAATGCTTTAATGGGAATGAGTTGTGACATTTTAATATTAAGTTAGCATTAAGCGTAAGGAAATAAAACAAATGTTATCTTCATATCCACAATAAAACAGTGGAATTACTTTTGCAGACTCTCCCTTGCCAGAAGAGTTGTGTGGGAAAGACTGTATATCTTCTGTGATACTGAGCACTGTGCTTGAGGGAAAAGAAAGTGTTTTGTCTGTAAATGTCTCTGTCAGTGTGAGAGCAACACTTGGGTCAGGCACAGGAAGCTGGGAAGTCCCGTTATTATCGCACAGGTTCCTACACAATGCATTCCTACACTCCCCGAGGCTCCGTATTGTTTCACTACTTGGCTCCGCTCCATGATTCCTGCAGCAGCGAGCTATCGACCCCACAACAAAAGTGTCCATCAATCATACGACACACACATGGAGGTGTATTGTTCAAAGACAGTGCAGGAGGTGTGTAATCGTCTCTGATCAGGGTTTAGGCTTGTGTTTCCGTGTGTGCATACTTCAACTGTGGGTGTGCTGTGGTGACGGGTGTGTGGTCAGACACGTGGGAGCTGGGCGCCTCTCTGGGTTCAACTGTGGAGGGAGGGTGGAGGTAGAGCACCGGAACAAGGGGCAAAGATAAGGAAAGACACTCATTCAACCAAGCTACAGTCAATGTCCAATCTCCAAACTCTATGACCAAAATTGTACAGCCTAAATATTCCTTACTGAGATGTTAGATGTTAAACTCTTCAGGGATTGCAAGTATGGAAGAAGTTCTTCTAGCTTAACTAGATTCACTATCTGAGTCCAGATCTGAGTCTGACAATACTGTTGCTATGGTAAAAAGGTATTTCATCAGTTTTTCACTGTGTCAAAATGCAAATACAAACCAGTGTTTGTACAGCATTATTATCTAAGATGAGTGTCTTTTCAATGTGAGTAATAGACCAACAGCCACACAAACCGGTTTGGAACAAAACACTATAATATTATAGTGGTTACACCTTTTGCCAGTAAATTCAACTGTCTGCCATAATGTGTATGACAACACCACCTCTGCAAAGAATATCTGATATCCACTTGATCTATTTCACATACTTTACTTGTGGAATATTAAAGCTTATTCTCGAGAAACACACGAAAGAAGCACAATACAAAAGCAATACAAACATCTGAACAACCAATCTATATATAAAATAATCTCTTGCTTTGCTTTAGCATTGTTTACTTTAATTAATAGAAATTTATTACTTCCAGAAATCATTAAAAATATATATATATAAATAGCATATGATAGTCATAACTGTAGTTTATTTCAAAATGAACCATTCAAATAAAAAATCTTACATCAGCATTTGTAATGCGTCAGTCACGCATCAGTTTGAACACATGCAGCAGGTACTTTTTTGGCAGGTTTTAGGTGAAGGTAGTATAAGCCATAATGTTGTATAAGATGTTTGTGTTTTTGTCCTGTACCTGCATACTGTGTTCACTTGTGAGTTCACTTTTTACTGATCTATTCACCCCTCTTGTATTACTATAATGATAATATGGTTGTTTGGTTGTGTTCTTTGTGTTGTTGCTCTGCCTTTTTTGACATAGACCTTGTGCCTTGTGCACAGCTGTGCGCAGCATTTGTATGATTCGACCATCTCAGGGGACAGTGGGAGGTCACGGGGCTCTCACATTATTATCTTGAGGCTCACGGTCTGAAAGGTTTGGGAACCCCTGTTATAATATATTTGCTTTTTGTTTTGTTTTGTTTTTACAGCATGTGGTTTTACCAAACAGCACAGGTAAACCTTCTATTTTCCATATTTCCATGTCTTCATTAATCACACTTGTCATCACATTGGTACAAGACCAGAGTGCACTGTGTGGAGTTTTGGATTTACATTTGAATAGATGTGTCAGGGAATAGCAAAATGTATATGGTCCCCATCTAATGCTTGATTTATGAGCTAGCAAACAGCTGTGACTTCTTTAAAAATCCTGATTGAAGATGTAAATGGGATGACAGAAGCATGAAATAAGAGGAAATCCTGTTTTTCATAGCTCTAGGGTTTTTCCAAAGAACCACACATGTCACAATGGTCCTCTGTGTCCAGACACTGGCCGTGCTGGGACTCAGCGCAGTGTTAGCCTTTGCTAAATATCTGCGAAAGGACAGAGGTGAGAACAGCACTGGACAAGATCGTTTGTAGATTTGGCATATACTGTTCAAATGAGGCAATTGACAGAAAACAGTGTGGACCTATAAGCCTTGCTAAGTGGTAAGACAATAACATTGATTATATAATCACACAGAAATTTGGTAATTTGAGTTTATTTTTCTTATCTGATGTCAATTTTCATCTGTGTTGGTCTCCCAGTTCCTTCTTTGTTATCTGCAGACACATGTACCAATATGGGTCCTACTTCCTCGTCTCTCTAAAAATAATCTTTAAAGACAGAGGTCATCCATCTTTACTTAGCTTTGCTTGTATTTACTGTAAATTTACAGTGGTCAAAATGATAAGAACACTTGGCTTTTGTTTTTGTTGAATTGGCCATTATTAAAATACCCACATATCTACAAAGTCATCATTATGCTCTAGAGCCATCATAAGGAGATTTAGACCATTTTACACAAAAAGAAGAAGCCAAGCCACATGACATTAGTATAGAAGTTCTCAGGAAATGTACTGACATGATGCTGCAAAAGCTGGACATACCAAATAATAAAGTTAAAAGTGGATCAAAAACAGTAGGAATCACTTTATCTGATATTTGTTGTGCTCAGAGCATGCTTCATGAACATTATGAAATGTTTTGGATGCAAATACTACTGTATGTCATCTAATCATTTAAAGGAGACTGTCACCAAATGGAGTCTTGTTCAAACAAGTCCACCACCATGCCGCAGTTTTTACTGTCACATTAGCGCAGCCACTAGCGCCGAATGGAGTGCATTGAAGGTTTATGAAAGCATTTATATTCAGTATGGACTACTCTATTGTGGCTGTATTTAGTGTGCATTACAGTGAAAACACTTTCTGATTCTCCGTGGTACTTTCTGATCTTCTGTGGTACTTTTTTTCTCTTAGTCATACTTCCAAACCCGCTCTTAATCCAAATATGGAAAATTTTGTGGTTCCAGAGAACAGTAGCATGTCTTCAACAATTCACAAATACTAATGCCAAAAGCCTGGGTAATGTCACACTTGACCTTGTCTTTGTTTTATACACATCATGTTGTGGGAATGTTTTCAGGATGTGAATTTGTTTTCGAGCATTTTGACGCTTTTTTGTTTTCTGTCCCGATACAAAATCATGCAAAAGAAAATTAGCAGCTAAACAAGTTGTCAAAGATCTTCATAAAACCTCTGTGGCTTTAAATTACCTAAACTCTGCAACAAAATAAAATGTAGTCTAATTTCAGCCATCTGGATTGAACGTGATATTCTTCTTATGATATATTACTTACTCATTTTATTTTATTTTATTTTTTACGCTGAAAAACTAGACAAAGAAAGATGTTCCACCAATGATAATTACACCCATAATTTACAGATGTAATTTAGCTTTCTCTGATCCAGACAGGAAGTAAGAATGATGTCATCTCCAGTGGACCACATCTGTAATGAACTCATTGTGTAGATGTTAAAACCATACACATCTCTGAACCTATGGCTGTAACAGGAGTTCACATGTGTGCTTTTGTCCCACAGGGCCTACGTGCATGTGTGTTCCTGGCGTTTATAGCTGGGCGTATGATGCCTGCAAGGTTGTGGGAACGGGACTGGGAGGTGTAGGTTTACACAAGCCTCAAAGAAACATGAAGGAATGATTGGAGGAGCAGACATCAGGATTTCAGGTTCACATACATACATGAAAGGCCAGTGCATTAAACTGCAATAAGAATCCACATTTTTATTGAGTTGATGGATTGCAGTGGCCAGTGCACACAAACACAGAAGCGTCTTTCAAGGAGTCAGGTCAGGAGTGAAACAGAACTCTTTTCTTCCATGGGTCTGCGGGTGTCTGCTGGGGGGGCACAATGGAGATGTCTGGGGTGTGGGAGGGGTGCAGGGGACATGGAGATGGTGGGTGGATTGTTGGGTAATGAGTCACCAAAGCGTCCTTCAAATGCTCGCCAAATCCGAAATACCCAAACAGGGAGGTCCAACGGAATCAGGGCCTGTGGATGGGAGAAGCTGAGTGGGAAGGATACATGCAATCTGAACAACAGAAGAAGACTTCCACACACTGCGTCTGTCTGTAACAGGGGTCAGGATCTCACCACAGAGGACTCGGAACAAAGGCCTTCACAGTCCTGTACAGAAATGCTGCATGTACAGTGTGCATATGTGAGTGTGGTGTGAGTGCAACGCAACTTATTATCTTTCCAAAGTGAGCTGTAAATGCATGTAGACTGGATCAGGAATGAATTATTATTTTTAATGTTTCAGGGCCAATAGCCAATTTTAGTGACCCTTAGTCGTGGACAAACATGTGATTGCCCAAAGCAATCACATGAGATGTATTCTCTTTTTGATGATTCTTATTACATGTTTTTCTTATAAAATTACTAAAAGTTTATAAATGCCTTAAACCTTTATACATTGTGTGCTCAAAAAAGGATTATGATTATTCTCCTCCAGCAGTGCTTGTCCTCTCTGTTGTACCTTTTATACACAATGAACCTTTAAAGGTACAATATGCAGGCTTTTTATTCAAGTAAAAGTCAAATGAATGCACTCACAGTGGAAATCCCTTGTATGTCCTTCAAGAATAGTGGTGGGTAAACTACGGCCTGGGGGCCACATGCGGCCTGTTGTGCTGTTTAAACTGGTCCTCACAAGAAGTTCAGTCAAAAGCCAAATGTTTTTTTCCCAGAAACATTTGAGGTTTCAAATAACATCTCCCACTTTTCCAGCAAGCAGGCTAATCTGGCTAGCTAACCAGGGTCAAGTTGGAAGCATCTTAAACCAAACGTGTGGCCCTGCTCGAGAACAAAGTGGAAGTGAATGCAGAAGTCAGAAAACTAACTTCCCTTTGCCTCTATTTAACCATTTACTTCTCTGTTTTGATGGAACAGACATGCCATTAATAGCCTAATTGAGAACCAAGGTTTGTTTGAAAACATTACTCAGGATATGCCTTTTGAAATAAGCATGGATAATACCTAAAGACACCTAGTAAGTTGTCCAAACAATCAACAATTTAGCTCAGATTGTACTGAACTGTGCCTAAACAGAGGTGTACTGTCTACTCATTTCAGTACATTTGGCTCTTGGCTACAAGCTGTTGGGTCCCTTGACCTGCACAAATGCTGTGCACACAAATAAAAACAACAACCTGCCAGCAGCAAGCCCCTGTGTGTCACATCTCTGCGTTAATGCCCGCCATGATCCAGGGAGCAAGTATGACGTCTGGATAGGATTTCACACAAACTCACGGCAGCTGTGACCTCATGTCACAGCTTTCCCTCTCCTGTTTATTAGATCAAGAGCAACTGGCAGCCTTTCGGAAATGAGAGGAGGGGAGGAGGGGAGGAGTGACGAGAAGGATGGAAATTACTTGAAAACAAATGCATCTAATGGGCATATTTATTTAAAACTCTAAGTGACTTTTTGATAAACAACCTTGCCTTATCTTCTCCTTTTGAACCTGCCCCTGAAGAAAAGACAATTCTGTGTTCAACAAATATAATTATCCATTTTGTTTTTGTTTTCTAGGGCGCACTCTGATAAGCTGACCCAGACTGTGATAGGTGACCCAATAACTGGAGTATAAGGTAGCCACAACATAAATGTAACGCACTTGACAGCCACTATTCATTCAATCATTTTCTACCGCTTAGTCTCTTTAGGGGTCACGGGTGACTGGAGCCTATCCCAGCAGCTTTGGGCCTGAGGCGTGGTACACCCTGGACAGTGGCCAGTTAGTCGCAGGGCTAACATTTAGAGACAGACAGTGACATACAACCATTCACTCTCTCGAGACACTATAGAGTTGCCACTTAACCTGTACATGCATGTCTTTGGACAATGGGAGAAGCCAGAGTACCTGGAGAACCCACAGTAACACATGGAGGACATGCAGACTCCTCACAGAAAGACCAGAGTCAGCCGAGAATTTTTGAGTCGGCCGGGTTTTGAACTCGTGACCTTCTTGCTGTGAGGCAGAAGAACTAACCACTCTGCCACGTGCACCTGACAGCCACTAGAATAATTGAAAAAGGCCAGAGAGGTACCAAAGATAAACAGTCAGAACTTCTTTACGTATTATTTAAAACTCCCCTCCAGCTTTAATGTGTTTAAACTGCTGACCCTGTGGGACAGCATCAAACACAATGTCGACTCCACACACACATGTCACTTCTATATTTATGGCTGCTGAATTGTATGCATGCTGTGTAGGTCAAAGGCCACTCCCTTTGTGAAACTATAGTGCCAGACCATATATTGTTCATGAGCGTTTAAAAGGCGTAAGCTATAAATATGATCAATTTATTTTCGATGATGAGTAACACACACTGAAGTTGCAGCATTGTGGGACAAGACTTGACAAGAACAGCAACAGTAAGTTGAAACCCCATGAATCAGCGCAGCACTGTCTACAGGTTGTAACAGTATTTAAAGCTTGTGTAAAGGCTGAATGAGAGCAAGTTCATTAGCACGCTGTCATTAGTTAGCACAGCTGGTACAAGGGAGAACATGTTTGCTGTACCTGTCTGCACAAGACCAGCTTGCAAACACTTCCCCACAATTACATGGTGTAGGAGGTTGGCATGGTAACAACAATCAGGGCAGTGACAGAAAGTTTTCCTTTTATTTGTAATAACAAAATGTGATTTATTAAGGTTATTACTGAACCATTAAGTCAATATACATAGAGTCAACAAAGTCTGAGTTGGACCACCAAAAATAACAACATAAATTCATTCATTTATATCTTGTTATAATTCTAATGTGTTTTTCTGATGTGTACAAATATAATCAACATGTCTGATAGTGGGGGGTGTCTCAAAACAACTCAAACAACACATTCATTACAACATTCATTCTACAATTCATTTAGGTTTATGGGGATCCACTTATGCACATCTCTCTTAAGACCACGGAAAGACCTTAAATGTTGGAGCTCCAGTGCTTGATTAAACCATTCCAGAACATTGATATTTGCACGGTTATTAAGAGCCAGCTGCTGATCTTGTTACATAAATTATAATTTTAATTATCCCTCAAAAGAACTCAAACAGACACCTGCAAAATACACACAAGCCTCACAGTCAGATGACCCAGCACCTCACAGTACTGTTTCCAGCCACTACTCACTGCAGCAGACAGACAAGCCCAGACATGTCTTCTGTCTTTGCTTGGCGTCTTTCAGCACACACCACCCCAGTCACCCGAGGAGGAACTAGAGAAGCAGACCAACTGCTGATCTGCTTCTAGTCTAGTCCCGTCTGGTCTAGTCTAGTCTAGTCTAATCTAATCTAGTCTAGTTGAGTATAGTATTGTATAATGTAGTTGAGTATTGCATTGTATAGTATAGTATAGTATAGAATAATATAGTGTAGTATAGTATAGTATAATACAGTCAAGTATAGTGTAATGTAGTTGAGTATACAGTAGTGTAGTCTAGAAAAGTCAAGTATAGTATAGTATAGTCAAGTATAGTCAATTAAAGTTTAATGTAGTCGAGTATAGTATAGTCAAGAATAGTATAGTATAGTCAGGTCTGGTCTGGTCTGGTCTGGTTGAGTAAATGATTTACAGTATATAAAGGCCCTTATGACAATTGTTTATTGTTAACTTGAGTCATTATTGCTCCATTTATGTCATTAGTATATTACTAAGGTTCTGCTTCAGTCAGTTGATATCAGATTTACAATGGAATTTTTGATTGACAGTAGATGCATAATAGGCATGCTTGCTTGTTTGTTTTAGAGAAAGTGCCAAAGCATTCTGCAGCCTCCATGAAAACCCAGCTAAACTGTCAGGGGCTCGGGGTCATACTTGTTTCCGGGCTGTTATTATAAGCCCAGAGGGTAACAGCTTTAAGCTTAATTTTTGTCACATTAAGACTCCAGCTCTGAACATAACCACAAAAGCCTTTGTAATGAATCTGTTTGGAGTGACACTGATATGGCAGGTATTCATTTCCACAAACTTCAAAGGTTTCTCCAGATTGCAATAAGCAGGAGAAACTGAAGCAGTAGGTAGTGTGTTATTTTTGCTGCTGTTACTAAAACACAAACAAAAGGTTCATATTATGACCTTTTTTAGACACACTAAAGCCGTAAGATATATTATCCCTTATCACATATCCCACATTAAAGGCTAAAATAAATACAAACGTGATTGTCCAAAACACTAAAACGTAAAAAATATTGTCCTCTCATTTTACGAGATGTTGTTGATTATACTCATTGTTTTGTTAATTGTCCAATTGACTCTTTGTCTGTCACTGTATGCATGTCCCTGCAATATGTGGAATCCAGGAGCCTCACTGGCGCTTAAGACTCTGTGTGTGGCGAGGACTTGATCCATGTGATGTCTGCCAGAGGATTTTCACCTCAGGGACCACTCTCAGCAGTGTGATGGTGCACACGTTTCATACAAGACTGGTGTAAAAATGTTCACATTGTTAGTAATGTGTGGGCAGTTATTGTAAAACCAAAAGTCTGTCACCAAAGGAGCCCTAGTGTTGTCTTGTCAGGCTGTGGAGGCTTCGTCTTGATAATGCAGCTCACGCATTAGGAGCGCCCTCTAGTGGACATTACAGGTAACGTTTAAAGATAATCTTCAAAAGCTATGTTCTAAAATCATCATTCTGGTGGACAGTATTAATAAACGACAAAGACATTAAGAGAGGATTAAAAAAACTTTACTGTAGTGCTACAGTATGTAGTGGGAATGAATTAAAACATTGGGTGTCATCAAGTGAAGTGTTTCATAAAACAAAAATATGTAATCCTAACAACTGTAGTTGGTAGTAGAGTAGAAAACCAGAAACATTACGCATAATAACAGGTTTAGTGTAAATAAAAGCATACAGTGTTGTGCTCTCAGCTGCTCTCCCACTGGTTAGATCAATGACGGACCACCTGAGGCTGAACCTCACGTCCAATTGAAATATAAAGGTTACAAAACAGAACTGGCTGTTTAGCACAAGTAAAATGGCTTACTGGCATTACAGGCTCGATCACACTGATAACATACACACAATAAATGTATTGACCAACACAAACCTAGGTGAGCGATTGTTATCCCTGTTCTTCGTCGTCCCAATGAATTAGACTAGGAAAGTCAAGGTTAATCACCCAATAAATACATTCTGAAATCTCTTTTGGACACACAAACCGTCAGTGAATAGATTCTGTACAAATTGATTAAATGTTAAACTACTTATTACTAAACAGTCACTTGATCATGATGTGGACCAAATGCCTATTAGGCCAAGGTAGTTCTTTTGTGACTTCATTAGCCCCTCTGCACACTGTTATTTCTATCTGATTGTACACACTAGTGTCATGGTCTCCACCAGAGCAGTGCTATGCTATTATCCCCTCAGTTCCACTCTACAGGCACACAAATACAGTCTGTTTGGCTCTCTGCCCTGTCCCTTTCTTATTATTCCTCCTTCTGTGTCATGGCAAACACACAGTCATTCGTGTAAACAAGTACTCTTTGTCCTTTCTTGTTATAAATACTGTTTTGGTAAAATCATTAAAAGACAAGACAGAGTGTATTTGAGCATACAACAATATAAAACACACAATTGCACTGTTGGAAGAGATATTCTTTCTTCATTAATGTTTTTCTCTTCTTTTTGGCTTCAGCGTTAAGGCCCATAATCTGAGTGGGAAGGGAGTCCAAGGTGATCTGCCTGCGCCCACAGGGCCTAAAGTATGAATGAACAAGCTATACAGGCACACACACAGATTAACTGTATTGCAGGGCAATAAAAAGACACTCGGGAATGGTGAAACATCCGCTCTGTCATTTAACAAATTCATTCTTCATATTATCAAACATTTCATGTTTTTTTATTTAGATTATTGTAGGCTGCTTTTGTCTCATCCCTCTTTCCTGTCCAAAGTGCATGGCTGTCATTGCTTTTACAGTCTAGGGTGAACCATTCCTCGCTGCAGATGTAACTGACAGGTGGCTGTGTTTATTGCTTCAATGTCTCTGCTCCTGCTCCCTTTATGAAAACAAAGGGGAAAAAGTTGCTCTCTTGACTGATCTGAGATCAGCTCTCAGTGTTTTTTAAAGAGGGATCACAAGTCAGATCAGTGTCAGAGGGAAACTCCATCCCGAGAAGTGGGCTCAGGTGAACATGTAGTTAAGGAGGAACTGTGAGAGCAGCAGAACACACAGGATGAGGCAGTGACGACCCGTTAATGTCATTGAGTCATTTGCTTCTTGCTGACCTATAAGCTGACGACTTAGAGCCACCAAGTTCCTGTGAAGAAAGACACAGATCACAGTAAAAAAAAAAAAAAAAAAAAAGAGTTCATATCACAGTGTATAGTCTAAGGCTTATATTGAAGTGTCTTCACCTTTGAATGTCATGCTGCGTCTTTTGTATAGATTTGATGGAGGCCTCTAAAAGGGCAATGTCCTGCACCTCTTTATTGCACCGTGAACACTGGTTAGAGAACGCTGCAAAAACAATAAACACCATTATTATTTTGACCTAATAAACAATCAAATTCTATACTCAAATCTGCAATCTGTTTTCAGAATTATAAATAACACAGCTCGACCTTCATTGAAGAAATTTGTTTAACTCTGATCAGTAGAAATGACTTAATCCTCCCGGTCCACAGCCCACAGAAACTGTGTCATCCCTAAAACCTGCTCTTAATTTGCACAATCAGCCTTTTCTTTTTAAAACTATCAAACAATGGAACCAGCTTCTTGACAGTCTGAAGCTGTCTGTAGATCTTCACACTTTCTCACAAAAATATATATATTTTTTTTAAATCTCTATAATCAGCTGTGCCAGCATCAGATGAACTAATGTAATCACTCATTCACCATATTTTTATTATGCACTGTATAAATATTGTATTTGTAGATGTTTTATTGGTAAATTGAGATTTGATTTTTAGAAGTATATAGATTTCAACCTATAGCCTATTTTAAATTGATGCTGTATTTTGTAATAGTTTAACTTTGTGTGCACCTGCCCAGAGATTAATGTATTTGTACATTGTCCTTGACGTATAAATAATAAACTAAACTACACAATGCAGCTGTGTACAAAGGTGTGTCAATCCCCTTACCTTCGTTATCTGAAGACTCCTGTGTGGGCTCTGGGGTGCTGCTGCTACTTTCTGTGTTCTGACTGCAGCTGGACGGCTGGCTGCTGGTTTTCCTGCGCATCCCGTTCTCTGTCTATTAGCAAGAGAATGTTATTTTTAGAATAGTTTAGTAAAAAATTATTTTTATCATTTTGCAAATGCTGTCATTCTTAATAGTATGTGGAGTGGTGTTATAGCTAACTTTGTGTTGGCTGCCCCAGCTGTGGCTGTAGGAGAGTCCGTTGTGTTGTCTCTGTTTTTTCTCCTGTGTTTGAATTACTCCATCTTTTTCAAACTGTACAAGGCAGTGTTCATTGTCCCATGGTCTCGTGCTGAATAGTATGACAAAAAAAATACACATTTGTCACTGACTAAACGCAAGTTTAAATTTTAGTAAAGGCGTGTTCATTGTGTTCATACTCATTGTGCTTGTAGCTCCACTCCGATGTGACAGGGTCCTGGTGGAAAAGTCGCGAGGCCCAAGGTTTGTCTCCACGTTCTTTGGCCTCATTGCGCTGAGCCTCCTCCAAAACAAACTTTTCCTGAGTGGCCCTCACCTGGTCCCGGTCCAGAATGGCACTGGTCACATTCTGCCACAGTCTTTTATGGGACAAATGGAAAACATATTGTAAATATAAATGCATTGAGTTAAACGTCTGTTGAATAAAAATTATACATTCATTTTTTATTTACTTTTCTGATTCAAATGGTCCCTGCTGATCGATCTGAACCACTTGTCGTTTGAGCCGGCTACGGCGGATGTCTGAGCTTGAACTCCACAGAATCTCCTGCAGGCCTGAGCACTTTTCCTGAATAAAAACTTCATTGTCCTGTTCACACAAGAATCACCAATGAATATATTTATAGCCTTGGTACAACATTTGTATTAATCAATTGAATGTTTTATATCTAACAGAAAAGAAAAGGACAACTATAAAGGAAGAACGTGTCCTAAAATGGACCTAAACAGTCCTCACCCAATGTCCATCAACAGTGGCTGCTAGCTCTTCTCCCACAAAGATCTTCCCACTAATCTGATTCACAGAGCCTGGGCCTCCAAGAAAAGGCTGTTCAATAGACAGAATTAAATAATATAGTATCAGTCACAAACCCAACCTAACTACTGTTTTAAAGTGTTGTCCTCACCATAATATGTCAAATGTTGTTTGAGTGGTGGATTAAGTGATGTATATTGTAAAAAAATATATAATACCTTTAGTTTAAACTCCAGCTCTGTCAAACATTTAGTTTTCTCGCACTCAATGGTAACCTTCCCACCTAGCTCTAATGTCATAGTGCCATAGAGGATACCTATAGAAAACAAATATTCAATGTATGAATAAAATAACAACAAATTGATTCTTAAAATATCTATAGAAAATGACTTTTACACCAATTATTGACGTGTACAGAGGAAGTAGATGGCATTTGCTTAAAATGTGGTCATTGGTTAAAGCCAATACCCTGTAGCTAGAAAGATTCAATTGATTAATGAATATTGCAATCCAAATTATTGTTAATATTACCTTTACAGTGAGCATAGGGCATGGTAATGACATACTCTTCGTCCCTGCTTAGGAAAAGTAGTCGGGCTTTGCCATCAAGAACAGCTGACAGAGAGTTACCTACAACAGCAGAAGAGGACAGAGGAATTGCCGGGTCACAATGACATTAATGCTGCCTGTTAATCAGTAGAAATTATAAAAACATCTAGGGATCATAAGGTGAAAGGGTGATCAAACCTACATTTAATGAATAGTACTTAAATGGCTTTTAGGCATCTTAAATGTGTTACCATAGAACTTGGACTTGGCCAGGATACTTCCACTGATGGAAAAGCCATCCTTTCTATTGCAGATATAAAAGGCAGAGATGGGAGGATGATGGGACACCTGGTCGGAAACATACAAAGATGTGTTATTGAGTGTATGGAAAAAAAGGTGTCAGATCTCCGTAGTATTTTAATAATTGCTGGATTTTGCAGGTATGGGCTGCCCATTTGCTCTTTTCAGCAAAATATATCACAGGTGCACAGAACATTAGTGTACCTGTTCTGCAATGTAGAAGGTGCAGCTGTCAGTCTGAGGATGCAGCCAGCAGCAGCGAAATGTTTCTCCTAGGATTGGGTTGTAAGGCTTTTTTAGACCCTAAAATGTGAAGAAAATCTTTTAGTTTACTTTTACTATTTGAACCAATCAATTATATTATGTATCATTTTATTGTATTATGAGTATTAAGTCATACCTTGGGCTTCTTATAGAAGCCAGACAAGTACCATCTCAGCACCTGCTTTATCCGGCCATAAGCACTATCCTCCAGTGCAGCCCTGAGCAACAAAACATTCACAAACAAACATGGATCATTTAACATACAATTATATACTGTATACATTTTATTAGTATCTCATGAATGGCTTACTGAGAGAGCAGATCAGCATGATAGTAATAGTCTGACAGCTTATCCAAGAAGGAGCGTGGCTCTAGAATAAATGTGGGAAGCACGACCTTTGATAGGTCCATGCCCGGCCTTAACTGCTTGAGCAAACCCCAGATTAAACCCTTGTTCTCCTCTGAAACAGTCTCCACCTGGGATATCTCCCCAGCCTAATGTGACATATTCAGATATTATTAGCTGTTAAAACGTTTGATCATTTATTTACATTTACAAGATTTTAATCAATTTGCCTTACCTCACCCATCTCTTCTGTGCTCTGCTCTACGTAAGTTGTGGCCTGTGGCTCAGGAGGTGGCTCGTCCGATTGGTCCATGTCGCTTTCCTCTGTTAGTCTTCCACCGTTTTCATTGGCTGTTGTGTCCCAGTCATCATGAGCCTCACGCTCTGATTTGTCAGAGTAGCCATCGTGCTCCATGTGGTGATTCCCCAGCAGCACACTGTCATTCAACCTAAGAAATGAAAACCAAGGTTATACTATATTAAGTAACACAACATGCACATGCAGTACCAACTTGTACAACTAGTATGTTTTGAATTGTTAATTGCTATAGCAACAGTCCAAGTTTTTCATCACTTGAAACCCATATCCCAAGGGTCTGCAACCTTTTGGAACCAAAGAGCCACTTCACACCTATTCTTTATTTATTAAATTTATATTTATTAATGATTTATTTTTGTTCAGTTTTAAACATTCTGTGTTATTTGTTGACTTTGATACCAACAATGTTGAGAACTGACAAATTGAAACTGTCAAGATTTGTGTCCGTCTAATACAGCCACACCATTTGAAACACAAAAAAGATTTTTTCACAACTATTTCATGGTTGTGTAAAATTTTAAGGGTGAAAACGTTTTCCCACCCCTGTAGGTGAAATGCATATAGCATACAGGTGAACCGCACAAACCTGAATATACATATACATTCCTATATGTGTACATAACACTTTTGACATGAACAGAGGACATGTAGATACTGTGTACCACATTTTTTCAAATGGATGTTCTAGAGAAAAATATTGAAGATAAGTTTGTCATTCAGCCCCTTAGGAGCCAGGGTCTGGAGGGTGTGACTCCAGTAAGCCTCCTGTTATTTTAAGAATGTCATGGTCACCCCCTCTAAGAGGAGGCGGCACCTGCTCAATGCTGCATAAGCGGAGTGTACAAACATCATGTGCATCGTCATTGTCATTCTGTCATTATTGAACTTTTATGTTCGCTGATTCTTTGTTTTAATTTCCTAGTTGTTTTCCCAACAGAAGACAGGCTACACGGACATTTTAGCAAGTAAACAACTTGTGCGCATTGTGATAACACTCTTGACAGAGATCCTTTTCTTTATTTTTATTTTTTTGATTACCAATAAGCTTCCACACAGTGGCTTCAAGTTTACCTGGGGTCCTTAAAACAATAAAAACAAATACAGTACTTATTTCAATACACAATGCTGAAAGTGCATATTACATTTTTAAAGGCTAGGTCCATTACAAGAAGAAAATTGCACAAAAGTTCATTGGCGAAGTGACAAAAATAATTTAATGACATAAAAAATGAACTGTTTATTTAAAATGCTTTATCTTCTTTTTAAAAGAAAATCTATTCTCAATGTTTCTAATATTAAACAGAAATAAATTTGATGTAACAGCTCCTCTTTAAAGAATGGTTATTTTGATGAAATTGGATCTTTGGCTGGGGACAATCAAAGTGCTTGTGAACACGTAGCAAGTCACATGCTTAGGCCAATTCTACTGAATGTGATTTTTCTACCATAACCTGATAACAGACCTGATTGTAATTTTGCATCCACAGTTACCCGGGACATTGTATTGTGCATCTCCTGCACACTAAAGTGCAGTGCAGAAAAACTCTACCTGCTCTGTTCTGAGCTAACTTAAATTTTTTTTTTCTGTGCAGCATTTGACCTTACTACTAGACAGTAATGTAGGTGTGATAATACAACACTTTGAACAACATTTTTTATCACAACAGGTGGACAGTAAGCAGAACATCTTTTAGACATGGCTATACCCCTCGCCATCATATTGACCATGTGACTGATCTGACCAACACAGTGAGTGGTCTAATCTAATACCCGGCTGCTTGGCTTTTGTAACCTGCTCCACTAGGGCTCCCTCTAGTGACAAATGGAGAGTAGTGGTATCTGGTTGAACATTCCTTATTACCAAATACAATCCATTTCGTTTTAGTGATATTTAGCACCAATTTATTTGTTTTTACCCACTACGCACTACCATGATTAACTCGTCTTGTAGATTCCTGTCCATTGCAGATATAGTTGATGATCAAGAAAATAGAACAGCATCATCAGCATACATTACAATCTTAGCTCTTTTTACTGCATTAATGAATATAGAAAATAAAAGTGGCCCTTCCTTGAGGCAAAACTATGCTCTATTTGAAAGGTAACTATTTATCCATGTGAGTGCAGTTTGTGAACAACTGTAAGATTTAATCTTATCCATCAGAATACTGTGGTCAATTACATCCAAAGCTGCAGAACATCTAATAGCACAGCTCCAACTAATTCTCTTTCATTTAAACATGTCAACCATTGCTCAGTCTTATGTGCCAACGCAGTGTTAGTGGAATAGCCCTGACTGTATGCATGCCGAGCCTCTGTCAACAGTTTATTATAGTTAAAATATTTTATGATTTGAGCAAAAACTATTTGCTCTAATAATTTACTTATGCTGGAAGTTGATTGGTCAACAATTAGAGCCTGTAAAGGGTAATTTTCCATCTTTTGCTAAAGGTCTTTCTTCTTTCCAGTTCTGGAAAGGTACCACTTATGATAGACCAATTGAAAATATGACAAAGATGAATTATTTTAAGTATTTTTCCATCAAGATTGTCTAAGCCCGATGATGTATCCTCAGGGTGACAAAGTAGCATCTTTATAACAGTTTCCCGTTTCACTGCTTTAAGACTGAAATGACACCTTTTACCCTTCAATCAATAAATCTACAATATCCACAATCAGTTTTTTTCATCCAAGACCTTAGCTTATCTAATTTGTGATAATTGTTAAAACAATTTGCAACATCTTGGTCTCGTGATGAATTTGCCCTCACATTCTACAAATTTCAGGGTTAACTCTGACTTTTTAATACATTCAGTGTCTTCCAGAGTTTCTTACTATCCTTGACTAAATTTAATTTTTTGGGTTTAAAAATAGTTTTTAGTTTTGCTATAATTTAATGACTATGTCTCTTAGCCTACAGTATGTTTTCATATTTATAGAACATGTAGAGTTTTAAGCAGCATCTTTGGCCTTATCCCTCTGAAGCATTAGAGATCTTCATTCTCTGTCCAACCATGGTGCACTCTTACTTCTAATTGTCCTTTTCCTGAATGGAGCGTGTTTTTTGACATGTTTTATTTGTTTGGCCAGAGATTAGTTTGTCCAGAGATTAATTACTCTGTTTGGCTTCTCACAAAAATATCAGTCCATTGCAAGTTACTAACATCTTGCCTAAAAGATGACTGTCACATGACAATAAATAGTGACATACTCTTCTGCCAAACAAATTCACACAGCACACATGGAGAGCTAAAACAGTTGCTGTGAGTTAATTTTGACTCACCTGGAAAAACAAAAAGGGACATATTTAGTTTCCAAGACAACCAGACCACATCCTTCTCAAATTTCAGTCCATAATAATTTTTTGACCTGATCTTAACTTAACGTATTATGTGTATACTGAATGTGCACACAATACAATAATACATTTCATACAAAAGTGATTCCTGCTGGGCACAAAAAACACCACAATAACAAGAGTTAAAGCCAAGCTGTTCAGAGCCTATCAAAGAGAAGAGAGAGAATGAGAGAGAAAGACAGAGGGGTAAGATAAAAAATACTAAAAGGGAACATTGTGGTTCTAATCATTCAGCCAATTAGAACGTGTGAGATTCAAGGCTGACTTGAGAAAAACATCCTCTCAAATCAATTTTTAGTTCAAAAATAACATTTTGAGAGGACAATACTACGGACCCAACAACAATACTTACAGTTTGTCAATTACCTGAGGGCTTGACAGACCAGAAATATTACATTCCTACAGACTATGATTAACAAAGCAAATGGCAGTGTTATTTGTTGACCTATACAAACCCAGCAGGTGTAAGTTCTTACCGCAAAGACAAACAACAGCACTACCTCTCCCGATGAGAATCAAGCCAGTGCTACGAGTAAATCCAGAAACATTGCAGTCCCCCTGTATCTTGTATAACCGTCTTGTCAAGAAACAAAAAGGTGCTGTTTAATATTCTTTCAACTGACACACTTGCTTCATAATTGTGTGCCGTCACTGCGATGTAAGCTTACAGCAGACTGTATTGCTACACACTCTTTCAGGGTGGATCATATTCTTTCTGCTTCTCTGTTAGTCATGTGATTCTTTGGGCTGGTCTAATTGGCTGGGAGCGGAAGGAGCTCTGGAATTGCTAACCAGAGGGAGTGTTCAGAGGAAGGCTAGGTGCTACATGAAAACATTTGAATGGAGGACAGGCACAGATTAATGCAAATACCAAAGGAATTATGCTTTCATAATAATGATCCAATCTATTCTTTTTATACATTAGGCATGTCCGTGCTTTTAAGTATTAGCTATTTTTTTCCTTTTGTCCGCTTTTATATCAGTCTAACACAATGTGCCTCACAGAAAAAGAAACATAACTGCCCTATATAATTACTCTCTATTTTTTATAGCAGAGACATTACACTGGTTATTTTTAAGTGTCCTCTTTGTTTCCCTTTTCACTCAGTGTAAAAGATAAAAACATGCACAGACGTCTACTAAATTTAAATATAGTCATGGGTATATATGGGGGCGCAGTGGCACAGTGGTAGTTCATCCCCACAGTTCATACTGTCGTTGTGTCGTTGGGCAAGACACTTAACCCACCTTGCCTCCAGTGGTGTTCCAGCTGTAACACTGGTGAATGGAACCTTAATGTACATCGCTTTGAATAAAAGCGTCAACTAAAAATGTAACACTGGTGTAAGTCGCTTTGGATAAAAGCATCTGCTAAATGACTAAATGTACCTACATATTTTAAAAACACGTATATTTGTCTGTCTTAATGGTTGAAATAGTGCAGTTTAGAAATTTCTGTTTCCTTAAATGTGTTTTGCAAAACAGTTCTGAAGACAGGCATTCATGTACTGTTGTACTGGTTATACATACAGTATTTGCAGTAACAAAAGATCCTCAACAAAGACATTATACTCACTGTAGCAAATCCGTGTCACTTAGAACAGTAGCCTGCAGCAAATGGAGTATATGAGAGGACTCAGAAGACGTGCAAATTTCTCCTTCTTTTTCTGCTTTGGATGTCCGCTTGTAAAGGCTAGAGCAGCTTAGTGCCAACTCCAGGGCATCCATCCAGCACCGACCTGCAGAGACATATTTCAGATGTAGCAAGACGTCCCTCCCTTACATTAACACTTTTATACGGTTTCAAGCCCAAAATTCAAATTGCAAGCCTCACCATCAGACTCAGACGCAGCTCTGAAAATCAGGTAGTTGCTGGGGAGAGGTTGTGTGATGGAGCCAACATTCTCTCCTTTGGGACCCTGTGCACGTAGATTAAAACAGTAAACATGTTTAACATCACTTTAGTCAAAGTGTACCAGCAAAAAAACTATTGCTACAATAAATTGAATATTTTATTTATTTTTATTACAAGTCTCTATATCAGACCTTGACAGCCCAGATGGATTTGTCCAGTGGGTGGTAGAGCTTAAAGCAGAAGCCATCCTTTTTAGAAGGTCTCTCGATCAGCTTGCAAGCACTCAGCAGAATGGTGCCCACCCAGTGGTCAGTCTTTGGAGTCTTATAAATCAACAAGACTCCAGGCTTAAGAGCACACCAGAGCTTGGTCCAACTCTTTAAAGAACCTCGAATCTTTGGAACATAAAAGAAAAATGAAAATGGTGGTCTCAAAGAATTAGCCCATTGCATTATTCCTCTACAAGGAGGAGATATAAGATGTCATCTACGTACCTTCAGCCAATTAGACATGATGACAACACTGGGATCTTTAAGTGCACTGAATAATTCCTTAGCTGCACGTTTTTTTTCTTGTCTGTAATTCTGCTTTTGAACCTGAGAACCAAAAACAAAAATTGATGCAAAAAAAATACTGGTTTTATTTGCAAGATAGCAGATGTTTAATGTAAAAACACTAGGTGGCAGCAGAGTCAAACATAGTTTCAAACTGACCTTGATTTCAACTTTCATAAATAAACAAGTAATAATCTAAAACATTATAATACTGTATATCAGACAGACAATAATGGAGGACAGGACATAAAAATGTCAGAATGCCAGCTACACAGTGCTTTCAGACAATCTGTTCTTTCATTTCAAAATGGGGCATAAAGTATGTACCTTTAGAGACTCCTTCCGGCCCAACTTCTCTGTAGGAGAGGGGCATTCTTTCTCCACACCATTGAACATCCTGGACTCAGACTGGAATAGAAATTTAGGACACAGAACATACAGTGACTGACAGAAAAGTTTGGCATAGCAATTCTGCAAGCCTTGTGCAATGTTTAGATAAGGTCTTACTAGGTTGGGGGTAATCATTTTATTATTGTAATGTAAATTGAATGTCCTTTTTCTTATTCTTTTTGGTTATTGCATAAATGTTTAAAGATGTGCTTTGATAAACGCAAAACATGCCTTAAGCAGCAATGTCAACATTTTACTGAATTAAGTAAACAATTACAAATCAATATAAGTTACATTTAAAAGTCCCACTGAATTTAATGAAGGGTTGTTATCGGGCAAAGCAGAGTGGGGTGACAAAAGGAGACAAGACAAGATGAGATCAACCTAGTTGTAAGATTTACCAACCATTCCTAGTTTATATCACTAAAGAATGGACGAATTGTTAAAATGGGACAGTATAACATGAGAAGCAGAAAGGTGATAAAAGCCATAGTGACTTAATAGAAGTGTTGCTAAAAACACAGTTCCCACCAGCGCATTTCTGTTCAGGGTAATTATTTGTATTATCAAATAGTGTTTTAAATATTGCTTTTCACAAATATATCTGCTTTGTTCACAAGAAATTTGACTTTTTTATATTACAAAAAGGGTCAATTGTGTGTAAAGAGTGCACAGAATTAACTCATCATAGAATAGAAATAACAAAGAGCTGCCCAATCAGGAGTGGTGTCCTTACCTTGCTGCTCGGGGATTGGGCAGGACTAAGGTCATTACTCAGCATGGAGAGACCGTTCCTGTCGGTCTCACTGCCTGGTGGGAACCCACAACACACAGTCACATACAAATGAACTTGGTGAATAACCTGCTGACAAGACCGTAAAGCATGACAGCTCTTGAAGCAGCTAACAAGCTGCAGCAGGTCTGTTGAGTTGTAGAAATTACAGTAAGAACAGTATAAGACAGTCATTGACAAGTCCCAGATATACACTGCTTTTTATGATCACAGAGAGACTCAAATGGTTAGCGTTTGACCTTTACCTGTGCTAATGCTGTAGAGGTCATTGTCCCCTCCATAAGACAGGTTCCTGGTGAGAACGCGGGTGTCAATTTTGGGAGGAGAGACTGCACTTGGACACAGAGAAAACCTCCGTTGGAACAAATTCTCCTCCTTCATTCTGCCAGATTGGTCCACTGCAAAGAGAAAAGTATTGAGATGGTAATGAGACGTAAAAACTGTCAATACACACAAATGCTCTAAATTGTCTTTCAGGATCAGTCTTTATCCATCTGCGTTCTGTGTGAGGACATGTGCCTACATAATGGCACCGAGCTGTTCACTCATGGTGTCCACATCATTTCCTTGTATCTGTCTGCCCACATCAACAAACAGCACAGTTGAGTCTTATTACGTCTGTCATTATAACAATAATGAAAGAAAATCACTCATGAATAAAGCGCTGATTCATTGTTGCACATGCAAATAAAGGGCAATCTTGTTTTTGTTTTCCACACAACACAATGATATTTTGCCTGCTCTGCTTGCCCTCCCTTCGCTGAACTCTATTGACAAGATGCAAAATTGATCATAGCATGTTAATAAAGACAGCCGAGGGTCAGCGCTGT
This sequence comes from Perccottus glenii, assembly GCA_024416835.2. Lineage (NCBI taxonomy): Eukaryota > Metazoa > Chordata > Actinopteri > Gobiiformes > Odontobutidae > Perccottus > Perccottus glenii. Next base: position 16,787,802 of record CM044563.2, on the reverse strand, counting down.
TTCCAGACAGATTGTTATGTTTGTTCAAAACTGATTTATTGATTTATTCATTGGTTTATTTGGCATGGACAATGTACATTCATCAACATTTCTTTTATTTAACCTTTATTTAACTAGGAATTTCCCATTGAGATTACAAATCTCTTCTTCAAGGGAGTTCTGGCCAAGGCAGCAGCACAAGTTCAATCAACAAAGCAATTAAAACATATTATTGAATTAGTAGATGATTATTTGAATAATCAATTATAATCGATTAATCCGATTAGTTGTTGCAGCCCTACAATATAAGATTCATTTAAAAACAGTGACAAACCATGAATCCAATTTCTAAACCTTTAACAATTGATTTAAACTGACCTATTGAAATTAAACTATTTAGCTTCAAGATGTTTTGTAAGTTATTCCAAGTTAAGGGAGCAGAATATTGAATGCAATTTTACCAGTTTTAGCGCAAACATCAGGTACAGATAATACAATTTTGTTCTGATATCAAAGGCGGCAGTAGCTCAGTGGGTAGAGCGGCCGTCCTTCGACCGGCAGGTGGGCGGTTCGATCCCCGCTCGAAACATCCCAAAAACATCATAACATCCCGCTCCCTCATATACTGTTGTTGTTGCAAGACACTTAACCCACTGTGCCTCCTCCCTCCCAATACACACATTGGGGGGCCAGGACTCTCCTGCAAAAGAAATTTGTAATCTCAGTGGGACTTTCCTGGTTAAAAAAAAAAAAGATGAAGACTTTAAATACTTTTGTAAATAAACATGTGCCAGTGGTTTTGCCTGCGGATTTCCATAGCTGACCAGCCAACACAGTTCACAGTTTATTCAGTTCACAGAGATGTGTTTGGGGTTTACATTTTCTAATAAATTGCAGTGAAGCATAATAAACAGAGTCCAACCATTTTAGCACTTCAGCTGAAGCGTTCATATAAACAAGGTCACCGTAAACCAGAGTAAATGCACCAGAGTTAGCCTAATGGCTATTTTTCATCTGCTGTCCCTGGACAGATGTTAAAATGTCACCCTTAAACAAGATACATCAAATATAATAAAATTAACAATCCATAATATGTGATAATGATGAACAGGCGGTGTCTTTAAAACATTCAGGTTAATGGAGCATGGCTGTTACCACCCAGGTCTGTCTGGACAGGAACACTGTGATCTGCTGCTGAGATCAATATAATTTTATTAATTTCTCTTTGAGTGCAAAGCTTACGATAGAACAGAACCTCTGACTTTCAGTCCACACAGCAGTCTCACCCACAAGTCCTCAATTATAACATCCAAGAACTGCATGTTATGTAAAATTCATTCATACATTTTATTCAATGATCTTTTTGCCACCCACATGATTCAGCAGTAATTATAGCTATGCATGATGTCAGCGCACTCTGTTCTTCAGGCTATATAACTGAAATGTAAACCCTTTTAAATGTATGTAAATATAGAATATAACATGGAACATTTGTAAACACATTTTCCATGTTGTCAACACTTGTTTCAGCCCTGATTCATTCTCCTTTTTTGTTTCTAATACTGAGGATATTTTTAACCCTCTTGCCATTAAAGAGAGAAAGGCAGCATTAAACAACCACAGATTTTATATTAATTCTTTACTGCACTGAAACTAGCATTATCTGTACTTGAGGGGCAAGGCTATAAATAGCCTTTCCTTGCTGCAGTGAATGTACATTGCGTTACATACAATGTGTTGTACATTGCGGAACGCATTATTAGGAACAGGCTGCAAAAAGTATATTACACAACACAATAGACAAAGTATATAGATAAAACCACAAAGAGTAAAAGCCATTGAGCAGGTTAAGCTATTCAGACAATCACAGGACATCATAGTCAATCATAGAAGCTCTCAGCTGCAGGCTGGGACTGTGTATGAGCCTGTTACGCAGTCTAGACATTGCAGCTTAGGCGTGGCTTTCACACATATGCAGTGTACAGGCCCGTCTGTATGGTATTACTGAGGCCTACACCAACAATGTGCGCTAAATGATGCAAGTGCATTGTGACATCATGGTTGGGTTTGTCTCACTGCAAAATGAGAGCAGGATTACATATGCACATGACGCTGTGCCAGAAATGAGCACAGTTCTACTGACAAACAAATGAATATAAATGCTCTCAGAAAAATCGAGAAGCCATACCCTGTGTGTATTCAGTCATACTGTGCATCACCTATAATTTTGTTTAGAATGCATATTTAGTGGATTACACATTTCAGTAGTCCCAATCACCATAACTGTGTACAATAAGGTTTATTATTAAATACATAAATCAATTACATTACAATACATCAAATTAACCATTAAAACAATCAATAAACGGATAACAAGGAAACATTCCCACACTACACATGTTGGTCAGTTAATACAGATTTAAGTTGATATTACTCAGCAGCTCATACACAATATGAATGTTAAATATAACAACAAGCAAGTGGCCTTCACACAAGAAAGAGAAATTCTAATTTGTGCAACCAAAAAGGTCTCTGGTCTTGAAAAACATAACTTTCACCAGCCAAATGACTGGACAGAATATGTTACAGTGAAAATAAAACTATATCTTCAGTAAATACAGATTACACACCAACAGGGTATTTCTTTCCTCATGCCTACCCTTGTGACTAGGAAAAGATCAACAGTTCATTGTTCTTTTCTCACAAGGGTATATTTGCAGATCTTAAACATTTTTGTTTAAGAATAAACTAAACTACTGCCTTATCACTAATGAGCACATAGCACTACCAACAGTAAGGCCAGGCTAAGCAAATAATGAGTTCAACAAGTCTAGCAATTGTATAAGTCTACCTATACAGTTGCTAGGCTAATATTTATCCAGGTATATAAACATCATGTTTATGTTAGCAGCGCTAGGCTAGTGGGCTAGTCAAAAACAGAATTTCGAGACATTAACCTATTAGCTACACATTAACCTTGAGTTAGGAGAAGAAGTACAGATAAAACAAAAACATGCACCTGACCTAGAGTTACCTTATTGAGGTGAATGCACAAGGCAAGCTCAAATCCAGCAATCATTACTCAAACTGTGTGTGTGTGTGTGTGTTGGGGGCTGAAAAAAAGCACACATTGGCGTGTTTTGACATGTTGGTTTTAAATATGCTTGACTGATTAACAGAACACAAGTCAAAGTATCTCTTAGGGACATCATGATGTGATGGCAACGGTCACCACAGAGAGAACAAACATTTCAACTTGTTTTATTGTGATAAAAACCCAATATATTTTTATAACCAAATGCACATTACCCTTTTGGCTCGGTTGAGGTTAGGAAGAGGAAGGTGTGAAATTAAAACAATGTTAATGAGAGAGTGGAAGGCAATGTATAAAAGAGCAGAATTATGGTATTGTATATGTCAACATGCCCAGTGGCACTAGCCTACTCTATTCACATATTGGCTTGACGTAACACTACATTGAATTTGAAGCCAGTGGGGTAAGGTCAATTCCATGACTGTTTTGATAGGTGCTAGATAAAATTGGATGTCATTGCCCAGGGTCATCGGGTTTGTTGACAATCACTCAATTTGCATGCTCTATGATTACTGCAGTTAGCATTCTTGCTGGATATTAGAGAAATGGCTGTATGTAGCAGATTGACTGCAATATCCAAATTAACAAAGCCATAGGGCATATAGTTTACAAAAGGTTTGCCAAACATCCACACATTTCTCAACAAAAATGTGTCAAGAACCATTAAATTTAACAGAATTGACATAACAGTGTGGGTCACTGTGCCTTACTGACCACGCTATGCATTTACAAGACAAATCCCAGTAATGCTAGACAACAGATACAAGACCACTGTGTATGGTGAGAGCTTTGGCACACTTCCAAGCCAGCTGTTCATACAATGGCACAGATTAAGAGACACACCCAACTTGTTACCCAATATAGTGACTACATATATAATAGATGGCCATATGCCCTACATATAAACCAACCTATTGTAGCAAAGAGACAGACAACATTCACACTCAATCAATAAGACAGTTTTTTTCCTATCCCTCCCTTCAATCTGTGCAATCAATCTGAACCAGACAATTTAGCTTAATTTAGAAGTACATTGTTTGAGCCAAGCATCACTTATGTTGCCCGAAAACCATCATGTGAGTAATCTTACTGTGGATACCAACAAGATAATACAAAAAGGCAGAAATAGGAATAGGCAGACTTGGAAAGGAGGTTTTTGACACACCAGGGGAGGTTGTGTGGTTTTGTTCTATTCTGGGTCTTTTCAGAAGTGATGTGTATTTTGAAGCAAGAACTACCTAGAAGCACTGTAGTCATATTTTACTCAAAATAGGAAAACCTCTTGCGACTGCTGTGGTCTCCAAACTAGACTTTGATAAAATTATTTCTGCCACAAGGGAAATGACTTGACTTTTAGCCAAGCATCTGATTAATACAGCACTAAAGTTTAAAATGGGCTGTCATTGTTGCCTACAGAGGTTCTGCAAAACATTCAGAAATATGGGTCATTTGGTTCATTATTATTTAATAATATTAATTTGAATCTGGGCAAAAACTTGACTGATGTATAATCAACAAATCACCCAGGCTTGGTGCTCATTTATATATAGAGCATCTAAAATTACTGATAAACTTATTTGAGGTGCAAATAATCCTGTACATTATTATGAAGGTCATTTTATTAGAGCATGTCCCCAGCCACATTGCTACCATGTCTGACCTGTTCGATAGAGAGTGCCAGCTGGCTGCTTTTGTGGTTGGACACAAGCCAGATGTGGTTGTGTGAGGGAACTTTGCCTTAAGCAGGCCTCTCCAGGCTGAGCTGATGGATGTGGGCATTTTGCTGCAAATGCAGAAGCACTCAAACATTCTGTACACAGTACACATGCATGATGGGCAGACAAAAGCCAAAGGATGCTATCTGTTTCTATGAGATTTTTCCTGATACTTTCTACATGAACCCAAATAAAAAAACTGATTCAGTGGCACTGTTTGTAAACCAGAACATGCACTCTCAAGAGCAAAGCAACACGTCATCCTTTGGCAAGTCAATATAACTGTGAGGCAAAATACAAAACTAAGCCAAGACAAGCATTAAAGATGCACTGTCAACAAACATAGAACGGCTTGGTAACACAAAATGGTGCTCAAGTTCTTCTATAGCTATCTACTGAAATACAAATCTAGGGCCTTCTCAGCAACAAATGGTGCTTTGGTATTTAGAACCCCAAAAGCAAGGAATAAAAAAGTATCAGCCAGTTATCTCAATACACCTTGAATTAAAAGGGCTATGCAAATCAGATTATTTCTCCTACACTCCATTTGCAGCGATCTAAAGACCCAGTTCCACCATGACAAGGCTTTTTTTTATGGCCTCTGTGGTAGCTGAGGCAATAATAGACTGCGGAGGAAGAACAGAGAGAAATAGATGGATAAAAAAAGAGCCTATGCCTAATTAAACCGGCACATTCTGAAGGCTGACTGACTCGGTCATCCTCGATAGTTACAGGGTTCCTTAAATAGCTTGTATCTGTCCATTTGTCTGCCGGAGACAGCAGTCTGTAGAGTCTCTAAGGAAAATATCTATGAATCCCTTGCAGGACAGACAGGCCTTTATTAAGCATCGGATAATATTTGATAGATGTCAGATATTTTACTTTAATTAATAGTGCTGAGGCAAAGAGCAGCACAGTGGGAGGCCTAAGGTAAGAGCCCATTATGGAGAATGAGCAGCTATCAAAGATAAACGGCACATGTTTTCATTGTTTTTAAAAGGCACATTTAGTGTATCCTAGAGCTCAGCAGCAGTCCACACAAGGTTTGTTAGAACTTCTTCTACACTATTCTCTGTCTGTAACAATAGATAACTTTTGGCATTTGGAGATGTATCATTTGTTTTATTTCTGTATATTTCTGATATGTAGAACAAGTATTCCAATCCTATCACTTGATTTGCATGCTCTATGGTTACTGGAGTTAGCATTCTTATAAGCTGGTTGTTAGAGGAATGGTTGTATGTAGCAGATTGACTGCAGGATTCAAATTAATAAAAAGCCATTGGACATATAGTTTATAGAAAGTTTGCCAAGCATCCACACATTTGTCAACAAAAATAGGTCAAGAACCATTATATTTATGATATAACACTGTGCCTTACTGACCACACTATACGTTTACAAGACAAGTAATGCTAGAGTAAGTAATGCTTGAGTGTGGATTAAATTATATCAATCATATGGCCTACCCACTGAAAAAAATCCTTTGTGTGGCCTCTACTAAAACATAAATGAAGCCCATGGGATTTACATGAAGGCAACAACAACAAAGGTGGAAGAGAATGAACGTGGTATAATACAGAGCAGCAAAGACAATACAAGTGGCGTATTTAAGTTAAGCAAGTGTAAAGGTCATGCATCATTGTGCATCATATTGCATGTCATGACTTTAACATTCACATGCATTTTGAAATGTACTTTTCTAGTTAATTTGTTATTTGCAGGCAAAAGTCAAATGTGCTTGTGCTGCCAAGAAAAAGGTTTATGAAAATGTACACTCAGCTGTTTTAGTAAGTAATGTAAACATAGAACATGTCTACAATTGTAATTTTAACAAAAAGTTATTTAACAAAAAGTTAACTATTTTATCATATAAACAAGAAAATAGTTAATTTGTTTTTTTAAAAACACCTGATTTTCTACTTTGACCAATGTCACACAGATGTGCTGGTGAATAGCTTACTGAACAGACTGATTACTCAGCCTTCAGAAAGAGCCAAAAACAGCCTGTACTAAAAGAAGCAGACTGTACAAAAAAAGTAAGGTTAAAAAGACAGGCTAGTCATTATACTTAGAGCTGAATAAAAGATCGACAGTGTCCCCAGGCACACTGCCCATTTAAAGGCTTTGAGTATGTTTTTGAAGTGTATTTTTGTAGCCAACTGTTCTTGTGCAACCACGAACATATACTCTCGTCTAACCCAAATTCACAAGACACACCCAGTTGCTGATGTTCTGTCAAATGGTTTCTCTTCCTTTGAGACTCTAGTGTTTAAACAGTGACGCAACGGCTCACACGTAAATGCTTTAAAACAGCACATTAGACACATGGTCTATTTTTCTGTTCTGTTTAGTCATTATTTAGACTAACACATAGCAGTCAGAAGTTCCCATTCATTATGAGGGACTATAACGTGTAAGTGGCTCATGTCACACACTCATTTCACTGGAGTATACAATTTCTCATTCCAAATGATTATTGTATGAAGTAGTGGGCCGAGAGCCAGAAGCACAGCTTACCTTTCACCTGAGCCGCAGCAGAAACCACATTCAGAGACCGTTGTTGGAGCACCTGTCTCACCTGCACAGATACAAAAGTTCAAGTTAGGTTTCACTTTAACCAAGTACATACAAAATGTTTGGCTCCACTGTCACTCCTTCCCCTGCTCCTCCTGGTCACACCACTGTGTTGTTGAAGGTGGAGCCTGCCGATCCTGAGAGAGCTGTTAACATCTCTCCAAGGCAAACAGACATTCTGTTTGCCACCTGCAAACATAGCACTGTCATTCCTATTATTTACTTAATATAGTTCTGTTAAGCCGTCTTTCATGAATACAAACCAATTAAAATAGGTCACTGAAAGAAACTGAGTAGATTATAACAGTCTTAGTGTTTTCTTAAGGAAATAAACAAGAATCTCTTCAGAGTCCACGTTTACTAAGTACACTGACACCCAGTAGAAAAAACACACTCACACTAAGACAAATACACACCCTGTTTTTTTTTTTAAATGGAGGCACACAGCAAATATGGGTGCTGCTGGTTGTGCAATGTCCATTTTACATATCTCCATGTACACGTAGGCTGTCATTTTGATGGGTTTTAAGAAACCTATAGTGCAAAAAAAAAACTAAAATTATGGCTTAATTTTTGTCTTTCACAAAAAAAAAAAAACATAATTTACAATGTTAATTTTGCTGATTCAATTATAGAATGGCATTTCCTATAGATTTTTAATACTGTCATTGTTTTTTTAGATAAACAGAGAATTTGAGAAGATTTTTTTTGTTTGTGATCTAAAGGCAAAGCAACACGTGGAGGCAGAAACTATGTCTTTAAATCATACTGCTGAGCCACAAAGCAAGCCATGACACTTGAGTGCGATCTAACCTACATAAGAAGTGAACTGAGAGAGATTCCCTGAGCTGACAGCGCTCAAGGGAACAAGGAGTGGAGGCCGGCTCTGTCTCAGGCTGCAGAGAGAGACGCATAAGGAAAAAGGAACTCATAAATATAAACATTTTTACCTACATACTTTGATAGCATATGTTTGCAGGCTGTGAAAAGGCTGTGAAAGCCAACCGCTAAGTCACACATTCCATCAAAACTATGTAAAATTAGCATCTTCCCAGCACAGGCTATAGACTACAAGAGGGTTCCATGAAGGGTCACAGCCAGAAGTTATTGACAGTTGTGTCACAGGCTCCATTAGAGCAAACAATAGAAAGCTGTTGATAATGACTTAGGGCCATTAGTAGCAGGTGCTTAATCTGAGAATGTAGCAGCAGTACTTTCATGATTAAAAAGTGACAGCCCAATAAAATAAGCCGTCGATCAAACTGTAACTAGCACTGAATTCTGAAATTTTCAAGCATTTTCTAGTTGCAAAGATGCAAGTAGAAGAGTAGAATACAAAATTGTAATTGTCATTTAAATTATTGGCAATAAATTGAAGAAGCAGAAAAGACCTCTACTCTGCAAACAACCAAACTCACTACTTGGCTTTTCCCTACTGAGTGCCATAAAGTACTTTAATATCAATGTGATTTAATATGTTTCCATACTAGTGGCATAACCAACTTTGGAGAGAGTGAACTATGTTTAACCCAATGCAAACACTCATTCTGATCAGCTGCCAACTGTTAATCTGAAAGGGGTAGATAAGGTTTCTTTTTTCCACTGCACTCCCACTGCAATTTAAAAAAGTTACAGAAGCAGTGGAAGAAATTATACTATTTTATTACTTACTGAAAAAGTACAGAGTTATTTTTAAGCAAGTCCATTGTTTGCACAACCTTCTACTGAGGTATTGCACCAAATGAGGTGGGTCCGCAGTTGAAGACACAAAAGAAAGGTCAAACAATCACTTTTAGATCTACAACATATTTAAATACGGCATTTATTACATTGGTGGTAATAAATAGGAACACTGTTTACAAGAGAACAAAAAGAAGCATCCATCTGGGAATGGTGGGTGGGGGAATATATTCTCCTAAATCTGGACCAGGACCTATTTAATTGAATCTGGCACCTCTTTTTTCCCCAGACGTTTCCTTAAGTAAAAGATACTGTGGCCTGCTTTTAAACATTTTTTTCTTTGATTTATAACTGTAGAAATTGCCCATTACTTTGTTAAAATGGCATCATTTAGATTAGGGGTGCAACTAACAATTATTTCTATAAATCCATTAATCAATTATTTTTTCGATTAATCAATTAAAAATTGGATAGTGAAGGGCCTTCAAATTAAATTTAAAGGCCCTTCACTTTGAGTTACCCAGTGTATGAATTGTGCTATATAAATAAAATTGCCTTGCCTTTAAATGCAAGAGGGCCTGGTGGACTAACAAAGACAAGTGGTCAAAAACTTAAGGTGTTTCATTGTTCCAGCTTGGAACTGATATCAATTTTCAAAAACACTCAATTAATTATAAATACAATTATAATAATAAATAAATAAATATATAAATTAGTTGACAATTATTTTAATAATCTATTATAAACGATTAACCCGATTAGTTGTTGCAGCCCTAATTTAGATACAAAAAGCTATGATGCAGTCTTAATAACAACATAAAGTATGTTCATTTACCCTTTGATCCTTCTTGATGATGGGGGAATACTTCCCCTAAATATTCTCTACCCACCTCCAGCTTTACAAATTAAGCCCTGGTTTTATGCAAAGCACAGCAGTATGTCACTTTGAGGCAGCAGCTAAGATGATATAGAAATCCTCCATGTTTTGGCTTGCTATCGATGAGGCTGTTGGCAAACCCAGCTTGTGTCACAAGTTTTTTTTAGTGTAACCTAACACAGTGGCCCTTTCTCTTGTCATCAGACATCACTTAACACAGCCAATACCAAAGAAAGAAAAACATCTAATTCATGTACTGTACTTCTATAATTTTAGTGAATATCATTACATTAAAAAGATGCAGTTTAACATACTCACATGTTCTACACCATTCTTTCATTTAAAGCTCATAATCAAGTTTCCAGAACACCCCCTAAACTATGTCCAAATCTGCTGAAGAAATGCTTGAGGATATTTAAAATTTGTGGGCAAAAAAACTACATTTGCAAGGCAGGCTAAGAAAAGTGTTGTGTTATTTCCTTAAAAAATATTATCATTGTGTATTGTACTATTAAGTAATCAAGTACTATTAAGTACTATGTACTAGGCTTGTTAGTATAACTGTTTAATTTTAATTTTATTAGATGACAGTCAGCATTGACAACACACCCACTTCTCTGAAGAAACATTGCTCAGTGTAAAGTATAACTGTAAAGTGTACCGTAAACTGTTAAGTTGCCATTATCTGGAACCTTTCTAAACAGCATTCTTTCATGCAAGAGCAGCACTGTTGCACAGTGAGTGCACTTTATTCTGCCAGTTTACAACCTCTGGATTTGATGAAGAACATATTCTGGACCTTGTGTCTGCAGCATACACAAGAACCTGCTCTATATGTTCAAGCAGAGATAGATGAGAGGTGGATATTGATTTTAGAGGTGCCAGCTAACAGTCTGGATTCTGTGAAACCAACAGTGGGAGACTTATGGTGGTAAACGTCATCTAAAAATACGCTTACTGCCGCCACAGCAGCAGTAACGGAATGAACATCAAGGGTCAGAAGGTGGTGCAGTTAAAGCTAAACATGGCAATGCTAGGGTTGACAAAAAAGGCAGAAACTGACAATGGTACGTACATGTGTAAAAAATCTCATTGCGTTATGACTGAATTAGGACTTAACAATTAATGGCAACCGCAATTAAATTGCATAATCAAAATTGCAATTTTGACAAAACAAGCAATTTTTAAATTGCAGAGGCCGCAATTATTGGTCATGTGACATGAGTCTAGTGTTGGAAGAAATGAAACTTTTAGGGCCCTCTCAGGGATGGTCTGGGTGAGGCCCAATCTTATAAATTCTTCTTTGAACTCAATATTTCAATTTACTTTTTCTCAATACTAAAAAGGAAATTTAGCTTTTTCTCGATGACTGGCGCTACAGTAGAACAAAACTAAGACATTGTCACTGCATCAAAAGGTTTCATTGGCTGTTTGAATATAATCACTGTCAGAGAAAAATCAAGAGGGCCAGGTGAAGAACAAAAACACCATGGTTTAAACTCAAGGCCCATGACCCAAATCATGTTCTGTGATTTAAATGGTTAAATAAAAATATGTTAATTTATATACATTCATGCATCATCTAATTTCTTATTAACATATAGGCCTGGCCCGATAAGAAACATGAGTTTGTTAACTTAAGTGTCATATTTATTTAGTGATGGTTATGTAATGAAGCAAAAATAAAATAATTGCATAAATAACAGCAATATTAGTTGAAAAAAAAAACGCAATTACATTATTGTCATTGAACATTGTTGTTCAGCCCTAGGCTGAATCATAATGGTTGTTTCCAGCTTTTTGTCATTATTATGAGAACAGAGAAGCAGTGTCCCAAAATAACAACACAAAAGACTTATTCTAGTCTTGAAGATAAAACACAAATTACTTGAAAGTGTTTTATGTTTTAGGGTAAGTGTTTTTGAGCCAAATAGTAATAGTTAGATACAACCTTATTCAACATACCAAAAGTAGTCCAGTTTCTTCTTGTTCTATCCAAAAGCACTTTAAGTTTGAGAACATCCTGTACAAAAGGAGGCTTTTCTTCAACTTGAATACCAGCTAACTTGGGACACAAACTTCAGAAGGGAACACTGACACAACTGAGGCTTCTAAAAGTGCATTTTCTCTCTGGGGATCAAGAGAACATTCAGCGTGGAGTGGCATTAGCCTAGATATCCTCCACACTTAAAGTGCCATTACAAAGATTTACAAATTTAATATGGACAACGCAAATACATTGGACCAAACCAAATGCATTGTTTTAGCACACACGCTAATTTTCAACACATGTCCATGGGAGGCTTTTAAAGAAAATAAACACAATACGTGTGTAAGCATTAAAATTGAGTTAAATTTGAAATAGAGTAAGAGTATAAGGGCAAAATACAGAAAACCGTGAATAAAAACAGATTTTAGTAAAACATTTCTTACAAAAACATTCCCCATTTGTGCACCCTCTTCAAAAGGTCATATCTACAGTTAACCATTCTTTTGAGCACAGCTTGAAGCTTGGGACATCTGTTGCTGTAGCTTCCTGCTACAAGAAGCAGTGATAAGGATAAACAAAACTTAACCACCCACAGAAAGTGACTCAAAGTACTCATGACATTGCCTCAGATCTTTCTCCAATTCATTCACATACACTTTCTCCTGATTCGTCTTTCATGGCCAGGCAAAGCCACAGTCCTAGTTGATAGGCTTATGGCCCAAGACCATTAAAAATCCCTGCCTGATTAGTGCACCTAGGTAGACCATCACACACAACATGGAAAGACTTGAGCCTTAGCACAGATAAGCCTCTCACCATGACAAAAGCTGAGATGGGAAATTGGATGAAGTAGATATGAAAGGGGACTCATGACCTACTGTATTTCTGATTAGTTTCAAAGTAATTATAACAGGGTTCTGATGCCTCTTGCAGTTTAAAGATTTTCTTTTTATTTATTTTCCAACATTATATCAACAGCTGGTATTAAAATATCTCATTTCATTTGTTCAAATATGAATCTCTCACTAACAGCACTCTGGTAATCATTTCCTCTTGTGCAGACTGCTTTAAGGGATTTTAAATTTAAGTGGGACATTATGAAGGGCTACCCTTTCAGTACTGTCTAAGGTGCACTTGCAATGTGCTATTATCTTTCGCGCAAAATCTAATAATGATCAATAACATGCTTAGTATGCATTACTTTACCAAGTAGGCCTATCATTTTCAGAAGTGGATGTGACACCACAACACAGCCTTTAAGCGCTTAGCATTATATTAAAAAAATTATACATGTCGTTTTTTGGTTATGTTTTCTCTTAACTCACATTCAGGCAACAAGAGAGAGGGAGCACATTACGCAACTAATGAATAGAGCTTTTTAAAACACAGAGATATGTTGATCTTCAGTAAACAAAATCTATCAGAAAAATATAATTTCGTCACCCAGATAGTTCTGGAGACTACAACGAAGCATCTGGCACGTCCTAACGCCTTTGGCCTCCGCTAGCTACTGAGCAGTTAAATCGTGTTCTGTGACAAAACAGAATGTATCTTTTGCAGACCTATAGTATTTTAATCATATCTGTATCGATGACATTGAAGATATAGATGTGAAGGTTGTTGACATTTCAAAAATAGCCGATAACCGACACCGCAATGCCCACAAATTTTAAATATCCTCAATTTGCTTTCAATGCTCACTAACCATCACTAAATGCTATAATTATTTGTGGATGACATAAACCGGTTATGGCAATATTTCCTGCTGTTTATTTGCTCAGCCACACGTGCTATTATTGATACGGGTTAACACTAAAAAATAGAAACATTTTATTTAGGTACTTGCCCTTGCTCGTCCTATCCATCCTAGACGCAGGTTACGTTCATGGTTGCCATGCAAACAAGTGACAGCCGAGCCGCAGCCGCATGGGGCATCGCCTGCCGACTTGCTAACGTGGAGACAAGGGTTTACTATAATGGGGCTAGAAGCTACTGATGTTAGCCACTACCCAGGCAGACGACGAATAATGGCACTACAGTCACTGAGCGATTTCCTCCAAATACTGCGACGTCGTCGAGATTCTCAAAACTCAGAAAAGGTTAAGTCCAACGTTATTCGACTAGGGCAACTCGATATGCACCAGCTAGCACAGTTAGCACACAAAACAAAGTGACTGTTAAAGAAAACGCCAGCTGAAACGGCAAGTTATCTTTTTGCGACGTGTCATAGCGGAGGTCAATACATGTAAACTTACTCTGCGTCGATGAGGACGGACTCAGACTTTTGTTTTAGTGTTTATGTTCCCGTGTAGCCTCATAGCCCAGGACTGTGAGAGGCTGTGAGGAGCAGCAAGAGGGCTGTGGCGCACGGCTGAAGTCTGCAGGAGGAGAAGAAGTTGCTCCGCTTCAACATGGAGAGCATGGACTAATGGCACAGCGGTCCAGCAGCCACACTGCAGCTACAATGGAAGCTGGGGCGACCGCTGTGGTCACAGAGGGGTATGACACCTGCTTATTTTTGTAAATTCAATTCAAAGTGTATAATGTGGAACTACTCAAGCTACTGGGCATGAATAATATGTAAAGTATCTACGTTAAGGCACACACCAGCATAACGTGCTATCAAATACCATACAAATGCTTTACAGTCAATGTATTATTGACATTATATATATATATATAATATGGGTCTTTGGTTAGATTTCTTCCAAAAATAAAACATGCAAGAATGGTTTGTAGTCATTTATTGGCCCTAACATGCGCTCCCTGAAGTCCCACCATGTTGAGTAATGTCCCTAGTGTGGCCAGTTGCTAAAAGCTATTTTTCTTATATCTGTCATGTCCCTGAAAAAAGCCTGTTTGCCTCATGAGACAAAAACAGAACTGGTATTATTAATTTATTTCTTGGGGAAGCACTCAACGTTCTGTGTCAAATCATAAATGCATTCAATAATGCAAAGGTGTGCCAACTTTGCAGCATGCAGAGTTTTCAGTTTTGGACCCTTTTGTACTCTGTTTGACAAAAACAGTCTATTAACTATTATTTACATAATGATTTTTATGAATAGTGAAGGGTCTGTAGGGAATTTGTTAGAGAGGAATGTTTTTTCCCCCCATTAGAAATTATTAATACTAAAAGTAAGACCTGTTACTTTGAGTAATTTAAACACTAACGATGATAAAAGCTTTTTTTATTGCATTTGGCAATTTAAATATAAACATAACATCTTTACTCTACAGACATTTGCATTGTACCAGCAAGCAATTTATATGCATTTCAAAACATCCTGCAACATTGTGAATTAATTTAACCATAAGTGCCTTTTATAATATGAAGTAAGGAATGATAGAATAAATAACAAAACAAGATTTCAAACTTAACAGCACCAACATCGGTTGTCCAAGGAAATCAACAACAGAAGTAGTACCTCCCTCATGGAAAATTCTGCCCTTTAGAAGCCAGTTATGCTCCTTGCTTGTAATTATATACACAGGAAATATCCACAGATAGACTGGATATGCAGCAGGAAGTGACACACCATTAGGTATAGGAGGAATGTACAAGACAGGACATCATAAATTCCTGAGCCTTTAAATATTACATAAAAATCATACCATATGTTCCAGTTTAACACAGCACTGGCCATAACTAATTACCTTAATGGAATAGACTTAATTATTTTAAAATGTGTACAATCCAGAAATATTGGTGCATCCAGTGCATTACAGTGCATACAGATGTAAAAGACAAAAAAAATATTAGTAAGCCATTGCACAATCGAAACCATTTTAAATGTACAGCAAATAAGTCAAATAAGACTCGACTTAATCAATTACATATTTTCGGACATTTAAGATTTTTATTGTAAAGGCAGAATAAAATAGTATATTTTTAAATTTTTACCTCAACCTTAAATAGTGGAGTTCCACTGACTGGTAATAAACCCCAGTATAATACAAGTGTATTTGTTTTTAAATAATTTAGTTTGTCCTTATCAGAAATGTCCATGATAATACCAACACAGCATCTATTATGGTACCTGAGAAAAACAACATCAATATAAAACAGTATTAACAGAAAAACTAACCACAAACAGTGTACTATTTTTGGTCCAAAGTTGTACCTTTTTGATATAAAATACACTCAACTTATCAAAATGTTTCTAACAATACATTTTGCAAAAATGATTCTGTTCCCAAATGTTTCTTCAAGTTTTTTTTTAAAGGGTAAAAAACAGAAGACTACTTTGGAGCCTCAGCCTATGCATTAGTGAAGTTTTTCTGGGAGTAAGCTTTTCTGGGTTCAATATTCTGATAAATAGCAAATGCATCTGCGTTTTGATAAATGAGATCCACATTGGTTCCAGTTCTTGATCTGATGATGTCCATAGCACACTGGTTTAAGAACACATACTGGTCCTGTGGACAGTAAATATAAGAATGGACTGAGCTGTAGGACTTTTAAGCACTTCACTACTTTGAGATAACATTGTGTAACATACTGCAAGAGCTATCTTACCTCTGTCTGCACCATGAGTGATCTGTGCATGCGCAGATCATGTACAATACCATAAATGTCCACAATATTTTCCCTTTCAATCTGGTATATTAGACGGTCAATGGTTATGAAGGTTCCTGTGCGACCCACACCAGCACTAAGAAGAAAAGCAGAGAGTATTTTCATTCATTTCTGTGTTTAAGAGTTACATGGAATTAATAATTAGTGTAAATGAGTGTATGTTTAGCCAAACCTGCAGTGAACTACAGTAGGAGAATTTCTGTATTGGTCCATGTGCTCTCGGACCAGATGTCTGAAGCTAATAAGGAGCTCTGTGGTTTCTGGTACGCCATGATCTGGCCAGGCTGTGAAATGGAAATGTCGCACTGAACGAGTCTCAGCGGTTTTAACCTAAAGGACACAGAATTTTTAAGGCTGCAAGACTGTAACAGTGACATACATTTCAATAACTCACTCGTGGCCCTCACATTTTTTATGTTAAAGTCTCTGATGGTCCAATCTTCCAGGTGTATTTCAGAGGTTGTTGTCACAGTGATTTTTCCAAAGTGCCTTATCCCAGGAGTCCAGTACTGCTCACATTTTACCTGGAAAAGATGATCACTTAATGCCCAGAAGCAATACTTATTAAGGAACCTCTAAGTAATTTTGTATATGACCAATGCACATAATGTGATTAAATTAAGCATTTATAAAGTTTTAGCTTTTCTTATTGTTATACCTTAAACTGTGACATGGAACAGTACATGGATATCCCATGTGTTAGCCATGGCACATTAATTTTTAT
This sequence comes from Perccottus glenii, assembly GCA_024416835.2. Taxonomy (NCBI): domain Eukaryota; kingdom Metazoa; phylum Chordata; class Actinopteri; order Gobiiformes; family Odontobutidae; genus Perccottus; species Perccottus glenii. The sequence continues at coordinate 16,770,587 of CM044563.2, read as the reverse complement.
AGGTATTACATTAAGACCTGTAGTAACACAAGTGCATAAATTAGGAATTTTCACTCAAGGGTTATGTACAACAAACTAATATGCTTGTGTTTTACCTCTATTTAAGATATGGTTACAGTATGTGTATGTAGGCTAATGCTGGGAGGTGAGCATTCATGCTCTATTTTATTATTCCAATTGGTTACCATGCACAATATCAATCTTACCCCCAGACAGAATATTAAACAGAGTGGCTATGTAGACCAGAGTGGCAAGGTGAGTGTGCTACTTTCTGTTTGTACTCACTCTTCCCTGTTCGTTGCAACGTGTTAGCATGACCAGGGTATGTATGTTCTTCTCCCAGACCATTCTCCAGAAGTCGTTGACTGTGGCAGGCAATGGACCCTGTGCTGCAATGAACTCCTTCCTGGAGTGGTAACCCTGCAACAAAACCCAACCACTGGTTCAGTTGAATTTTTAAACCCCAAAATGAATGAATGAAGGCGGTGAATAAATCTGAATAGAATAAGGTAGCAAAAGAATGAATGAGTCATTTCAAGTTAATCAATTAATGCAAAAATAGCAGCTTTCAAAAGTGTCAGTGCCCACTGGTATGTAGTTAGCATTGATGTAGTCATCAAATGGATTCCCATGGATAATGGAGAGTTTTACTCTAGATGAGTCATCTAGAAGATAAAAAAACGGTAAACTAAGTGTTAGAGACTGCTGTGCGTAGATGATTGCACACAGATTAATTTATAAATTTTTATTTTATTGTGCCTTGTTAGGCATTGGCTTGAACTTCATTAAATTCTGTCATTGTAGGTAACTCACATGGAAGCACATTGTTGTAGCGGTTCTTGACCTTGTTCTCTGGATTCAGAGCATTTGTTTTGGCCTGAGCTGTACCAACAACCTTTAGGTCCTAAAAAGACACAAGAAATAATAATCATACATTGGGCTCAATGTATTACGTATATCACTCTGTATGTCTTAAGCACAGGTCATCACTCAAGTTTTTTAAAGGAATATTTTGTAAATGTTGTTCTCTCTTAGACACTTGGATTGCAAATGGGAACAGTAAAAATATCATTCACATTTAAATCATGAAGCTACAGCACTAGATGTATGTGCATCCTGTGAAAGATACACTATATGTTGCTGTGAGCCTACTAGAATATAGAATATTTTAGTTCAGTTGGTCACAGAAAAGTTCAGGGACTTTAAAAAGGTAGAATGTTACATAATAAAAAGCAGACATGTCAAAATTAATGCATGTCAATACCCTTATTTTTTTCTTTGAAACTTTGTAACCACACAAAGTATGAGTTTAACCTGAGATATTGCTCCTATCTACCGCTCAAAAATGTGTTCAATATGTTAATAATCCATAAAGATCTCATAGACCCCGTTTACAAAATACTGGACCATCCCTTTGATTCCTTATTATCTTATCTACTATGTTTTACCTCAAACTCTTCTGCAAAGCCACAGTTGGAGTCTGCTTTTTGCTTTTTGTAGTACACCTCATAGTCTTCAACTCTCACAGGGATACTCCTATTGAATGCACATTAAAAAGAAAATACAACCAACAACATGACAATTTGTTCAACATGTAGCGCTAATGCTCTTGAACATCCTCTAATACTCGCTGCAACATGATATATACGCTAAGTGACAAATTAAGTGCTGTTACTTTACTAAGGATATATACTTACACTTTGGATCTGTAAGGAGAAAAATGAAAAACAAAATCATACTAATTTCTTTTTTATTTTACTAATTTACAAACAAATTACAAATAAAAAACCTACCTTATAGAAGGTATCTGAATGTCTGATATTTCTTTGTTAGATAACCTGCAAAACAAAATCTTTTAGTCCCATATATTTATATTTTATTATTATTATTATTATTGTTGTTGGTGGTGGTGTTGTTGTTAATGTTGTTATTATTATTATTATTATTATTATTATTATTATTATTTGTCTTGCAGTGTCCAACCTCCTCCAGTAGATGATGACACCAATTAGAATAATCATGAGGACACAGAATATTCCCAGTGTTACTCCAACAGCCATGCCAATGACAGCTAAAATGATGGAAAAATGTAAAACATAGATATATTGTTGAGTTCATAAATAAACAATAAACTGCAATCTCTCCTTGTTTTGATCGCCATACCTGGATTCTGTGGAAGTTGTACAGAAAAGTAAAACTCTGTTACTGAGAACAGGGAAGTTTTGCCATTTATGAGGTCATTGTCGACAATCAGATTGGTGAACAACACAATAGCATAGCTGTTGAAAAGCATACAAGAGTCAATGTAGTGTTAATGTTTGTGTATGTATTTATTGCATTATTGATTCCTTACTAGTACTCTCTTGTGGCTTCCAGGGCACCATTCACATAACCTTTCCATGTGGATCCATTTCCCACAGATATTGTAAGAGTCTCTGTGGTACTGCGTGACTGGCGCACATTGTCTTTAATTGTTGCCAAATATAATGGAGTCTTTTTTTGTTTCCACTGGTCATAGGTGCTGATCAAGTACTGCTGCATATTTAATTGTTTGACACCTGGTTGGACAGTAAAAAGTATTTTTACAGATGTAATTAGTGATCAAAAATGAATAACACTCAAGTAGAAAAAAGTACTCTCTCACCAGTTATGTCATCTGTCACCAACACCCCAATCTGTGTGATGGGCCCATTGTTGTTGTTCATTAGACTGGCATTGATAGCAACAGTAAACATGTTGAATTCCTTATAAACTAATTCTACCATGGATATGTAGTTCCCTGGGATAGTTGGATCTGGACAAACATTAAAAGTATATTCATATGGTTAGAAGAAGTTATAACAATATCCTCCTAAAGCGGTGGAAATCAATGAGGTTTCACTCTAGATTTGATTTGGGTCGCTGAAACATTTTCATTATTTCAAAAAGAGAGAAAAATGTTTGTGACGGGTTGCATGGGGTAGATAGCACTCCAGCCTCATTGTAAGAAGGTCATGGAATTGAACAATGCAACATCTTGTGCACTCTGTCCTCCCCATGCTATCATAGGCCCTCTCTAGTACTCAAGCGCTCCAAGACATGCATGTATAGGTGAACTGGTTAATGAAATGGTTAATTACCCATAGTAAATGAATGGGAGTGTGAATGGTTGTCTGTCAGTGTCTGTCCTTGTGTACCACACCCAAAGCAAGGATCAGTAGATGACGATCAGTGTATGTTATACATGTTGTGTTATGTTTGTTATACTTTATGTGAAAAAAAGTAAAATAGTGAAATTTGGAAATGGGTTCAAATGACCAGGTGCAACATGAGCCTTGTTTCCACTGCAACAGTACGTAGAGGTCGGGTCAGTATGGGTAAATTTTCCATTACCAAAAGAGGTTTGTGTGGTATGCTTTCCAAAAGGTGGAACTAAACACTGTAGTCAGCTGATTGGACAATTGATAATCCTGATTTAATACAATAAAAAGTGAAAACATCAAACGAAAATGTTTGGGGTTAGCCGTACCAAACTGTGACGTACTGACTTGTAATGTGGTAACATTGCTATAATGGCACCTCAAAGGAACAAAGCAAAACAAAAAAGCGAAATACATACTAAATACATACATAACTAAATATTAATGTTGTGTGATGAATATTATGTGATAATCGTATTGTCCTACTTGTGATGCCTGTCTGGCACTTGATGGTCTCGGCGGTGCTGGCTGCTCCACAGCTCTGCGTTTTTACCATCAGATTGTAATAAGTATAATGCTGAAGGCCGTTGTTGAATGTGTAGTTACAACAGCTGCTTGTTGAACTTATCCCTGGACTTTCCACCATGTTGAGCATAAAATTAGAGTATAGGCCGATGGGTTTGTCCCACAACAAGGTGATTGTTGCATTTTCTTCATTTGGAGTGTAACATTTTAAGTTTTGCACGGGACTTGCATCTGCAGGAAATGGCAAGAGAAAGAGTTAAACTTTGAGGCCTTGTTACCGATCGGTAACATGTAATACAAGTGTTTTTCTCTTCAAATTGTGCTTGTAAGAACAAACCATACTTGTACAGCTGGAAGTCTGTATTGGAGCTCCCTGTGTACCATCTGAAGTCTCTGTTGTGACAGTAAAGTTATAGGAAGTGCCAGGATCCAGCTGACGGAAAGTGTATGTTTCTCTAGTTGTGTTAAATACATTCTGGTTGCTGTTAGAGAACTGTATGGTCAAATTGTATATATAACTGTCCTTGTATTCCATAGGTTTATTCCAACTGAGATTGACACTGTCCTTGTTTGGAAAGGCCTGTACAGAGCTCACATTAAACGGTCCTATTGGATAAAAAACATTAGATACAGCATTAGTTAAAAACAATTTGTTATTGTTAATTTGTTAGTTTGTTATTTTGTTAATTGTGTCTGCAGCAGTCATGTCCTTACTTGTGGTGACCATGTTGTACCTTACTGTCTCACTTTTCAAATCCATGGCACCCACAGTTGTTACAGAGATGTTGTAGGACGTTCCAGACGCCAGGCCATCAAATTTGAAATCACTTCTAGTGGTGTTTTCAACTCTTCCAGGTGTGATTTCCAAGCGGTAATGGAATGGTGTATCCGTCATCAGAGGCGCTTCCTCCCACTTATTTTCAATGGAGTGGGTTGTCTTGTTTAGGATGTGAATGTCTCCAGGAGGGTTAGGAACTAGGGAAGCAAACATTGAAGTAGTAATTATTTATGCAATATTTATGCCCGGTTATTTATTTGGTAATAGCAAGAGCATCATATGTCATTGTAAGTCCATTCAAAACTTACAGGTTGCATTTCTGATTGGTTCTGAGACTGCACTGAAGGGTCCACTTTGTGTGACCACTGTGGCATTGTAAAGTCTTCCAGCCGGTAGGTTATTAAAGGTATAGCTGAAGCTGCTCGAGTTAAGTATCCCAGAGGTTAAGTTTGTAGTTGTGCCAATCAAATAAACAGTATAATATTCAACATTTCCAGGAGGCTTTTCCCATGACACCATCAGTGAACTGTTGCTCTGGCAACAGATGCGAGGACGGACTTTCTCAGGCACTGTTGGTGTGAGAAGAAAAACAAATTATTGCTTAACCATCTAAAAAAGGGTCTGCTGTTTACCCCTACTATACCACAGAATATAATACATACTTGTGAAGTAAGAAACTGTGTTAGGAAAGGCTTGAGTGCCATCTGCTGTTTGTGTTGTGACAGTAAAGCTGTAGTTGGTGCCAGACAGAAGTTCAGTGACAGTATAATTTAATTTGGTAACGTTTACTGAAGTTACTGGAACACAACAGTTTCTGACATCCACCAAAAAGGAGTAATAATTGAGATCAGTTACATTCCACTCTAAGGTAACTGTATCATTGGTGATTTGGGTCTGTCGAAGTTCAATGACAGCATTCGGTTCTGGTAAGACAAGGCACAATGAATTCACCAAATGGCTTTTCTTCCTTATTAGTAACATTAGCATTTTAGCAGGTTTTGTTATGTATTTGAAAATATTACTTTATATAAAATGCAAGATTTTCTGTTGACTTATAAAATGCATTGCAAACACTTCAACTGTTTTTTTTTCTAAAGATACACTTCTAATGATAAATACAGCACAGTACAGCACTCCTGGTTTCAGTCCAGTAAAAAAATATATTAAATAAGATAAAAAAACTACAACCAAAACCCTCTGAAGATGACCTACATACTACTGATAATGGGTCAATAAAATCTGTGTCTTTAAATACTATTTTGGAGAATCATTTTGGCTAGGGCTGAACAATTAATAGCATTTGTAATTAAATCGCAGTAATAAAAACTGGGGGGCCCCGAAGATAATCACTGTCAGAGAAAGTAAATTCTCGAAAAGACAGCACAAAACCCACACAGTCCTGTGGTTTAAATGATTAAACAAAAAATGTCATTTATAAAATTTTATCGATCATTTAATTTCTTAATAACTTATAGCCCTGGCCAATAAGAAACATGAGTTTGTTAAGCTAAGTGTCGGTAATATTTATTGACTGTGGATATGTAAGAAAGCAGAAAGAAAGTTATAGCATAAATAATAAAATATCAGTTTGAAAAATTGCAATTCCATTATTTTACAAAATTGTTCAGTATGCTTGACTTTTGACAGGTTTGTTTCAGATTTTATCAGCCACATTCTTCTGCTCACTTACTTGTGTATGTTGTAATAGAGGTGCCAGCTCCACTAGTACTGCTATCAGCTGCCACTGCAGTGACAGTTATTGTATACTGCACACCAGCAGTCAGGTTAGAAATGTTTATAAATGTGTCAGTCACATTGGTTGTAGTTCCATTAGTCCAGTTTACTGTATAGAAGGAGCTGTATCCCTCTGGTTTAGTCCAGTTCACAAACATTGATGACGTTGTGACATTAGTTACAATGAGATTCTGGATCATTTGTGGTTCTGTTGGTTAGAGCAGGTAAATACTAATAGAACGGCACTAATAAAAACAGTGTAAGTAATTAACATTATGCTCTACTCATTAAGTGAAGGTCAGAGCAGAAAAAAAGCAAAAACTTCCATATAATTAATTGTCTGTTCCATGTGGCCAGTATGTATCCTCTTTGAACCACACTTTCAGTTAGATAAGATCAAATAACTACAACCTAAACTCTCTGAAGATGATCTACATACTACTGATAATGGGTCAATAACATGTGTCTTTAAATATTATTTTGTAGAATCTTTTTGGCTAGAGCTGAACAAATAATAGCATTTGTAATTAAATCACAGTATTAAAAACAAGATGTTCAAATTGCTATTATTGGTCATGTGACAAGTGTGAGAAAGGCAACTATATTTGCCTCAAGGCTGTGTTTGAAAGATGTTTCTGAACATGATTATGTTGCAGGGTCAGACCTAGAAAGGCCCATGGGCTACAACCATATTTAGGCCCCCTTTGAGGAGGTCTGGGGGGCCCCCAAGATAATCACTGTCAGAGAAAATAAAGTATGCCACGAGAAAACAGAACAAAGACCACACAGTCCTGTGGTTTAAATTATTAAATAAAAATATGTAATTTATATCAGTTCATGCGTCATTTAATTTTTTTTTTTACTTATAGACCAGCCCAATAAGAAACATGAGTTTGTTAAGCTAAGTGTCGGTAATATTTATTGACTGTGGATATGTAAGAAAGCAGAAAGAAAGTTATAGCATAAATAATAAAATATCAGTTTGAAAAATTGCAATTCCATTATTTTACAAAATTGTTCAGTATGCTTGACTTTTGACAGGTTTGTTTCAGATTTTATCAGCCACATTCTTCTGCTCACTTACTTGTGTATGTTGTAATAGAGGTGCCAGCTCCACTAGTACTGCTATCAGCTGCCACTGCAGTGACAGTTATTGTATACTGCACACCAGCAGTCAGGTTAGAAATGTTTATAAATGTGTCAGTCACATTGGTTGTAGTTCCATTAGTCCAGTTTACTGTATAGAAGGAGCTGTATCCCTCTGGTTTAGTCCAGCTCACAAACATTGATGATGTTGTGACATTAGTTACAATGAGATTCTGGATCATTTGTGGTTCTGTTGGTTAGAGCAGGAAAATACTAATAGAAATAAACTGATAAAAACAGTAAATTACATTATGCTCTACTCGTTACTGGAAGTCAGAGCAGACAAAATGCTAAAATTTTTATATAATTGATTGTCTGTTCCATGTGGCCAGTATGTATCCTCTTTGAACCACACTTTCAGTTAAATAAGATCAAATAACTACAACCAAATTCTCTCTGAAGATGATCTACATACTACTGATAATGGGTCAATAACATCTGTGTCTTGAAATATTATTTTGTAGAATTTTTTTGGCTAGAGCTGAACAATTAATAGCATTTGTAATTAAATCGCAGTATTAAAAACAAGATGTTCAAATTGCTATTATTGGTCATGTGACAGGTGTGAGAAAGGCAGCTATATTTGCCTCGAGGCTGTGTTTGAAAGATGTTTATGAACATGAGCATGTTGCAGGGTCGGACCTAGAAAGGCCCATGGGCTACAACCATATTTAGGCCCCCTTTGAGGAGGTCTGGGGGGCCCCCAAGATAATCACTGTCAGCGAAAATAAAGTATGCCACGAGAAGACAGAACAAAGACCACACAGTTCGCTGGTTTAATATATTAAATAAAAATATGTAATTTATATCATTCTATGCGTCATTTAATTTTTAAAAAACTTATAGACCAGCCCAATAAGAAACATGAGTTTGTTAAGCTAAGTGTCGGTAATATTTATTGACTGAGGATATGTAAGAAAGCGGAAAGAAAGTTTTTGCATAAATAATAACAATATCAGTTTGAAAAATTGCAATTCCATTATTTTCCAAAATTGTTCAGTATGCTTGACTTTTGACAGGCTTGTTTCAGATTTTATCAGCCACATTCTTCTGCTCACTTACTTGTGTATGTTGTAATAGAGGTGCCAGCTCCACTAGTACTGCTATCAGCTGCCACTGCAGTGACAGTTATTGTATACTGCACACCAGCAGTCAGGTTAGAAATGTTTATAAATGTGTCAGTCACATTGGTTGTAGTTCCATTAGTCCAGTTTACTGTATAGAAGGAGCTGTATCCCTCTGGTTTAGTCCAGTTCACAAACATTGATGACGTTGTGACATTAGTTACAGTGAGATTCTGGATCATTTGTGGTTCTGTTGGTTAGAGCAGGAAAACACTAAAAGAAATGAACTGATATAAACAGTAAATTACATTATGCTCTACTCGTTACTGGAAGTCAGAGCAGACAAAATGCTAAAATTTTCATATAATTGATTGTCTGTTCCATGTGGCCAGTATGTATCCTTTTTGAACCACACTTTCAGTTAGATAAGATCAAATAACTACAACCAAAACTCTATGAATATGATCTACATACTACTGATAATGGGTCAATAACATCTGTGTCTTGAAATATTATTTTTTCTAGAATCTTTTTGGCTAGGGCTGAACAATTAATAGCATTTGTAATTAAATCGCAGTATTAAAAACAAGATGTTCAAATTGCTATTATTGGTCATGTGACAAGTGTGAAAGGCAGCTATATTTGCCTCGAGGCTGTGTTTGAAAGATGTTTATGGAACATGAGCATGTTGCAGGGTCGGACCTAGAAAGGCCCATGGGCTACAACCATATTTAGGCCCCCTTTGAGGAGGTCTGGGGGGCCCCCAAGATAATCACTGTCAGAAAAAATAAAGTATGCCACGAGAAGACAGAACAAAGACCACACAGTTCGCTGGTTTAATATATTAAATAAAATATGTAATTTATATCATTCTATGCGTCATTTAATTTTTAAAAAACTTATAGACCAGCCCAATAAGAAACATGAGTTTGTTAAGCTAAGTGTCGGTAATATTTATTGACTGTGGATATGTAAGAAAGCGGAAAGAAAGTTTTGCATAAATAATAACAATATCAGTTTGAAAAATTGCCATTCCATTATTTTCCAAAATTGTTAAGAAATGCTTGACTTTTGACAGGCTTGTTTCAGATTTTATCAGCCACATTCTTCTGCTCACTTACTTGTGTATGTTGTAATAGACGTGCCAGCTCCACTAGTACTGCTATCAGCTGCCACTGCAGTGACAGTTATTGTATACTGCACACCAGCAGTCAGGTTAGAAATGTTTATAAATGTGTCAGTCACATTGGTTGTAGTTCCATTAGTCCAGTTTACTGTATAGAAGGAGCTGTATCCCTCTGGTTTAGTCCAGTTCACAAACATTGATGACGCGTTGTGACATTAGTTACAATGAGATTCTGGATCATTTGTGGTTCTGTTGGTTAGAGCAGCAAAATACTAATAGAAATGAACTAATAAAAACAGTAAATTACATTATGCTCTACTCGTTACTGGAAGTCAGAGCAGACAAAATGCTAACTTTTGTATAATTGATTGTCTGTTCCATGTGGCCAGTATGTATCCTTTTGAACCACACTTTCAGTTAAATAAGATCAAATAACTACAACCAAAACTCTCTGAATATGATCTACATACTACTGATAATGGGTCAATAACATCTGTGTCTCGAAATATTATTTTTCTAGAATCTTTTTGGCTAGGGCTGAACAATTAATAGCATTTGTAATTAAATCACAGTATTAAAAACAAGATGTTCAAATTGCTATTATTGGTCATGTGACAGGTGTGAGAAAGGCAGCTATATTTGCCTCGAGGCTCTGTTTGAAAGATGTTTATGAACATGAGCATGTTGCAGGGTCGGACCTAGAAAGGCCCATGGGCTACAACCATATTTAGGCCCCTTTGAGGAGGTCTGGGGGCCCCAAGATATTCACTGTCAGAGAAAATAAAGTATGCCACGAGAAGACAGAACAAAGACCACACAGTCCTGTGGTTTAAATTATTAAATAAAAATATGTAATTTATATAATTTCATGCGTCATTTAAATTTTTTAAAACTTATACCAGCCCAATAAAAACATGAGTTTGTTAAGCTAAGTGTCTGTAATATTTATTGACTGTGGATATGTAAGAAAGCGGAAAGAAAGTTTTTGCATAAATAATAACAATATCAGTATAATTGAAAAATTGCCATTCCATTATTTTCCAAAATTGTTAAAGTATGCTTGACTTTTGGCAGGTTTGTTTCAGATTTTATCAGCCACATTCTTCTGCTCACTTACTTGTGTATGTTGTAATAGAGATGCCAGCTCCACTAGTACTGCTATCAGCTGCCACTGCAGTGACAGTTATTGTATACTGCACACCAGCAGTCAGGTTAGAAATGTTTATAAATGTGTCAGTCACATTGGTTGTAGTTCCATTAGTCCAGTTTACTGTATAGAAGGAGCTGTATCCTCTGGTTTAGTCCAGTTCAAAGACATTGATGACGTTGTGACATTAGTTACAATGAGATTCTGGATCATTTGTGGTTCTGTTGGTTAGAGCAGGAAAATACTAATAGAAATGAACTGATAAAAACAGTAAATTACATTATGCTCTACTGTTACTGGAAGTCAGAGCAGACAAAATGCTAAAATTTTGTATAATTGATTGTCTGTTCCATGTGGCCAGTATGTATCCTCTTTGAACCACACTTTCAGTTAGATAAGATTAAATAACTACAACCTAAACTCTCTGAAGATGATCTACATACTACTGATAATGGGTCAATAACATCTGTGTCTTGAAATATTATTTTCTAGAATCTTTTTGGCTAGAGCTGAACAATTAATAGCATTTGTAATTAAATCGCAGTATTAAAAACAAGATGTTCAAATTGCTATTATTGGTCATGTGACAGGTGTGAGAAAGGCAGCTATATTTGCCTCGAGGCTCTGTTTGAAAGATGTTTATGAACATGAGCATGTTGCAGGGTCGGACCTAGAAAGGCCCATGGGCTACAACCATATTTAGGCCCCTTTGAGGAGGTCTGGGGGCCCCAAGATAATCACTGTCAGAGAAAATAAAGTATGCCACGAGAAGACAGAACAAAGACCACACAGTCCTGTGGTTTAATATTATTAAATAAAAATATGTAATTTATATCAGTTCATGTGTCATTTAATTTTTAACTTATAGACCAGCCCAATAAGAAACATGAGTTTGTTAAGCTAAGTGTCGGTAATATTTATTGACTGGGATATGTAAGAAAGCGGAAAGAAAGTTTTTGCATAAATAATAACAATATCAGTTTGAAAAATTGCAATTCCATTATTTTCCAAAATTGTTAAGTATGCTTGACTTTTGACAGGTTTGTTTCAGATTTTATCAGCCACATTCATCTGCTCACTTACTTGTGTATGTTGTAATAGACGTGCCAGCTCCACTAGTACTGCTATCAGCTGCCACTGCAGTGACAGTTATTGTATACTGCACACCAGCAGTCAGGTTAGAAATGTTTATGAATGTGTCAGTCACATTGGTTGTAGTTCCATTAGTCCAGTTTACTGTATAGAAGGAGCTGTATCCCTCTGGTTTAGTCCAGTTCACAAACATTGATGACGTTGTGACATTAGTTACAATGAGATTCTGGATCATTTGTGGTTCTGTTGGTTAGAGCAGGAAAACACTAAAAGAAATGAACTGATATAAACAGTAAATTACATTATGCTCTACTCGTTACTGGAAGTCAGAGCAGACAAAATGCTAAAATTTTTATATAATTGATTGTCTGTTCCATGTGGCCAGTATGTATCCTTTTTGAACCACACTTTCAGTTAGATAAGATCAAATAACTACAACCAAAACTCTATGAAGATGATCTACATACTACTGATAATGGGTCAATAACATCTGTGTCTTGAAATATTATTTTTTCTAGAATCTTTTTGGCTAGGGCTGAACAATTAATAGCATTTGTAATTAAATCGCAGTATTAAAAACAAGATGTTCAAATTGCTATTATTGGTCATGTGACAGGTGTGAGAAAGGCAGCTATATTTGCCTCGAGGCTGTGTTTGAAAGATGTTTATGAACATGAGCATGTTGCAGGGTCGGACCTAGAAAGGCCCATGGGCTACAACCATATTTAGGCCCCTTTGAGGAGGTCTGGGGGCCCCAAGATAATCACTGTCAGAAAATAAAGTATGCCACGAGAAGACAGAACAAAGACCACACAGTCCTGTGGTTTAAATTATTAAATACAAATATTAAATTTATATCAGTTCATGCTTCATTTAATTTTTTTTAAAAAACTTATAGACCAGCCCAATAAGAAACATGAGTTTGTTAAGCTAAGTGTCGGTAATATTTCTTGACTGCGGATATGTAAGAAAGCGGAAAGAAAGTTTTTGCATAAATAATAACAATATCAGATTGAAAAATTGCCATTACATTATTTTCCAAAATTGTTAAGAAATGCTTGACTTTTGACAGGCTTGTTTCAGATTTTATCAGCCACATTCTTCTGCTCACTTACTTGTGTATGTTGTAATAGACGTGCCAGCTCCACTAGTACTGCTATCAGCTGCCACTGCAGTGACAGTTATTGTATACTGCACACCAGCAGTCAGGTTAGAAATGTTTATAAATGTGTCAGCCACATTGGTTGTAGTTCCATTAGTCCAGTTTACTGTATAGAAGGAGCTGTATCCCTCTGGTTTAGTCCAGTTCACAAACATTGATGACGTTGTGACATTAGTTACAATGAGATTCTGGATCATTTGTGGTTCTGTTGGTTAGAGCAGCAAAATACTAATAGAAATGAACTAATAAAAACAGTAAATTACATTATGCTCTACTCGTTACTGGAAGTCAGAGCAGACAAAATGCTAAAATTTTTGTATAATTGATTGTCTGTTCCATGTGGCCAGTATGTATCCTTTTTGAACCTCACTTTCAGTTAAATAAGATTAAATAACTACAACCAAAACTCTCTGAATATGATCTACATACTACTGATAATGAGTCAATAACATCTGTGTCTCGAAATATTATTTTTTCTAGAATCTTTTGGCTAGGGCTGAACAATTAATAGCATTTGTAATTAAATCACAGTATTAAAAACAAGATGTTCAAATTGCTATTATTGGTCATGTGACAGGTGTGAGAAAGGCAGCTATATTTGCCTCGAGGCTCTGTTTGAAAGATGTTTATGAACATGAGCATGTTGCAGGTCGGACCTAGAAAGCGCATGGGCTACAACCATATTTAGGCCCCTTTGAGGAGGTCTGGGGGGCCCCCAAGATATTCACTGTCAGAGAAAATAAAGTATGCCACGAGAAGACGGAACAAAGACCACACAGTCCTGTGGTTTAAATTATTAAATAAAAATATGTAATTTATATAATTTCATGCGTCATTAAATTTTTAAAAACTTATAAACCAGCCCAATAAACAACATGAGTTTGTTAAGCTAAGTGTCTGTAATATTTATTGACTGTGGATATGTAAGAAAGCGGAAAGAAAGTTTTTGCATAAATAATAACAATATCGAATATAATTGAAAAATTGCCATTCCATTATTTTCCAAAATTTTAAAGTATGCTTGACTTTTGGCAGGTTTGTTTCAGATTTTATCAGCCACATTCTTCTGCTCACTTACTTGTGTATCTCTTAATAGAGGTGCCAGCTCCACTAGTACTGCTATCAGCTGCCACTGCAGTGACAGTTATTGTATACTGCACACCAGCAGTCAGGTTAGAAATGTTTATAAATGTGTCAGTCACATTGGTTGTAGTTCCATTAGTCCAGTTTACTGTATAGAAGGAGCTGTATCCCTCTGGTTTAGTCCAGTTCAAAGACATTGATGACGTTGTGACATTAGTTACAATGAGATTCTGGATCATTTGTGGTTCTGTTGGTTAGAGCAGCAAAATACTAATAGAAATGAACTGATAAAACAGTAAATTACATTATGCTCTACTCGTTACTGGAAGTCAGAGCAGACAAAATGCTAAAATTTTTATATAATTGATTGTCTGTTCCATGTGGCCAGTATGTATCCTCTTTGAACCACACTTTCAGTTAGATAAGATCAAATAACTACAACCAAACTCTCTGAAGATGATCTACATACTACTGATAATGGGTCAATAACATCTGTGTCTTGAAATATTATTTTGTAGAATCTTTTGGCTAGAGCTGAACAATTAATAGCATTTGTAATTAAATCGCAGTATTAAAAACAAGATGTTCAAATTGCTATTATTGGTCATGTGACAGGTGTGAGAAAGGCAACTATATTTGCCTCGAGGCTGTGTTTGAAAGATGTTTATGAACATGAGCATGTTGCAGGGTCGGACCTAGAAAGGCCCATGGGCTACAACCATATTTAGACCCCCTTTGAGGAGGTCTGGGGGGCCACCAAGATAATCACTGTCAGAGAAAATAAAGTATGCCACGAGAAGACAGAACAAAGACCACACAGTCCTGTGGTTTAAATTATTAAATAAAAATATGTAATTTATATCATTCATGTGTCATTTAATTTTTTTAACTTATAGACCAGCCCAATAAGAAACATGAGTTTGTTAAGCTAAGTGTCGGTAATATTTATTGACTGTGGATATGTAAGAAAGCGGAAAGAAAGTTTTGCATAAATAATAACAATATCAGTTTGAAAAATTGCAATTCCATTATTTTCCAAAATTGTTCAGTATGCTTGACTTTTGACAGGTTTGTTTCAGATTTTATCAGCCACATTCTTCTGCTCACTTACTTGTGTATGTTGTAATAGAGGTGCCAGCTCCACTAGTACTGCTATCAGCTGCCACTGCAGTGACAGTTATTGTATACTGCACACCAGCAGTCAGGTTAGAAATGTTTATAAATGTGTCAGTCACATTGGTTGTAGTTCCATTAGTCCAGTTTACTGTATAGAAGGAGCTGTATCCCTCTGGTTTAGTCCAGCTCACAAACATTGATGATGTTGTGACATTAGTTACAATGAGATTCTGGATCATTTGTGGTTCTGTTGGTTAGAGCAGGAAAATACTAATAGAAATAAACTGATAAAACAGTAAATTACATTATGCTCTACTCGTTACTGGAAGTCAGAGCAGACAAAATGCTAAAATTTTTATATAATTGATTGTCTGTTCCATGTGGCCAGTATGTATCCTCTTTGAACCACACTTTCAGTTAAATAAGATCAAATAACTACAACCAAATTCTCTCTGAAGATGATCTACATACTACTGATAATGGGTCAATAACATCTGTGTCTTGAAATATTATTTTGTAGAATTTTTTTGGCTAGAGCTGAACAATTAATAGCATTTGTAATTAAATCGCAGTATTAAAAACAAGATGTTCAAATTGCTATTATTGGTCATGTGACAGGTGTGAGAAAGGCAGCTATATTTGCCTCGAGGCTGTGTTTGAAAGATGTTTATGAACATGAGCATGTTGCAGGGTCGGACCTAGAAAGGCCCATGGGCTACAACCATATTTAGGCCCCCTTTGAGGAGGTCTGGGGGGCCACCAAGATAATCACTGTCAGAGAAAATAAAGTATGCCACGAGAAGACAGAACAAAGACCACACAGTCTGTGGTTTAATATATTAAATAAAAATATGTAATTTATATCATTCTATGCTTCATTTAATTTTTAAAAACTTATAGACCAGCCCAATAAGAAACATGAGTTTGTTAAGCTAAGTGTCGGTAATATTTATTGACTGTGGATATGTAAGAAAGCGGAAAGAAAGTTTTTGCATAAATAATAACAATATCAGTTTGAAAAATTGCAATTCCATTATTTTCCAAAATTGTTAAGTATGCTTGACTTTTGACAGGCTTGTTTCAGATTTTATCAGCCACATTCTTCTGCTCACTTACTTGTGTATGTTGTAATAGAGGTGCCAGCTCCACTAGTACTGCTATCAGCTGCCACTGCAGTGACAGTTATTGTATACTGCACACCAGCAGTCAGGTTAGAAATGTTTATAAATGTGTCAGTCACATTGGTTGTAGTTCCATTAGTCCAGTTTACTGTATAGAAGGAGCTGTATCCTCTGGTTTAGTCCAGTTCACAAACATTGATGACGTTGTGACATTAGTTACAAGTGAGATTCTGGATCATTTGTGGTTCTGTTGGTTAGAGCAGGAAAACACTAAAAGAAATGAACTGATATAAACAGTAAATTACATTATGCTCTACTCGTTACTGGAAGTCAGAGCAGACAAAATGCTAAAATTTTCATATAATTGATTGTCTGTTCCATGTGGCCAGTATGTATCCTTTTTGAACCACACTTTCAGTTAGATAAGATCAAATAACTACAACCAAAACTCTATGAAGATGATCTACATACTACTGATAATGGGTCAATAACATCTGTGTCTTGAAATATTATTTTTTCTAGAATCTTTTTGGCTAGGGCTGAACAATTAATAGCATTTGTAATTAAATCGCAGTATTAAAAACAAGATGTTCAAATTGCTATTATTGGTCATGTGACAAGTGTGAGAAAGGCAGCTATATTTGCCTCGAGGCTCTGTTTGAAAGATGTTTCTGAACATGATTATGTTGCAGGGTCGGACCTAGAAAGGCCCATGGGCTACAACCATATTTAGGCCCCCTTTGAGGAGGTCTGGGGGGCCCCCAAGATAATCACTGTCAGAAAAAATAAAGTATGCCACGAGAAGACAGAACAAAGACCACACAGTTCGCTGGTTTAATATATTAAATAAAATATGTAATTTATATCATTCTATGCGTCATTTAATTTTTAAAAAACTTATAGACCAGCCCAATAAGAAACATGAGTTTGTTAAGCTAAGTGTCGGTAATATTTCTTGACTGCGGATATGTAAGAAAGCGGAAAGAAAAATTTTGCATAAATAATAACAATATCAGATTGAAAAATTGCCATTACATTATTTTCCAAAATTGTTAAGAAATGCTTGACTTTTGACAGGCTTGTTTCAGATTTTATCAGCCACATTCTTCTGCTCACTTACTTGTGTATGTTGTAATAGACGTGCCAGCTCCACTAGTACTGCTATCAGCTGCCACTGCAGTGACAGTTATTGTATACTGCACACCAGCAGTCAGGTTAGAAATGTTTATAAATGTGTCAGTCACATTGGTTGTAGTTCCATTAGTCCAGTTTACTGTATAGAAGGAGCTGTATCCCTCTGGTTTAGTCCAGTTCACAAACATTGATGACGTTGTGACATTAGTTACAATGAGATTCTGGATCATTTGTGGTTCTGTTGGTTAGAGCAGCAAAATACTAATAGAAATGAACTAATAAAAACAGTAAATTACATTATGCTCTACTCGTTACTGGAAGTCAGAGCAGACAAAATGCTAACATTTTTGTATAATTGATTGTCTGTTCCATGTGGCCAGTATGTATCCTTTTTGAACCTCACTTTCAGTTAAATAAGATTAAATAACTACAACCAAAACTCTCTGAATATGATCTACATACTACTGATAATGAGTCAATAACATCTGTGTCTCGAAATATTATTTTTTCTAGAATCTTTTTGGCTAGGGCTGAACAATTAATAGCATTTGTAATTAAATCACAGTATTAAAAACAAGATGTTCAAATTGCTATTATTGGTCATGTGACAGGTGTGAGAAAGGCAGCTATATTTGCCTCGAGGCTCTGTTTGAAAGATGTTTATGAACATGAGCATGTTGCAGGGTCGGACCTAGAAAGGCGCATGGGCTACAACCATATTTAGGCCCCTTTGAGGAGGTCTGGGGGGCCCCCAAGATATTCACTGTCAGAGAAAATAAAGTATGCCACGAGAAGACGGAACAAAGACCACACAGTCCTGTGGTTTAAATTATTAAATAAAAATATGTAATTTATATAATTTCATGCGTCATTAAATTTTTTAAAAACTTATAAACCAGCCCAATAAACAACATGAGTTTGTTAAGCTAAGTGTCTGTAATATTTATTGACTGTGGATATGTAAGAAAGCGGAAAGAAAGTTTTTGCATAAATAATAACAATATCGAATATAATTGAAAAATTGCCATTCCATTATTTTCCAAAATTTTAAAGTATGCTTGACTTTTGGCAGGTTTGTTTCAGATTTTATCAGCCACATTCTTCTGCTCACTTACTTGTGTATCTCTTAATAGAGGTGCCAGCTCCACTAGTACTGCTATCAGCTGCCACTGCAGTGACAGTTATTGTATACTGCACACCAGCAGTCAGGTTAGAAATGTTTATAAATGTGTCAGTCACATTGGTTGTAGTTCCATTAGTACAGTTTACTGTATAGAAGGAGCTGTATCCCTCTGGTTTAGTCCAGTTCAAAGACATTGATGACGTTGTGACATTAGTTACAATGAGATTCTGGATCATTTCTGGTTCTGTTGGTTAGAGCAGGAAAATACTAAAAGAAATGAACTGATAAAAACAGTAAATTACATTATGCTCTACTCGTTACTGGAAGTCAGAGCAGACAAAATGCTAAAATATTTGTATAATTGATTGTCTGTTCCATGTGGCCAATACGTATCCTTTTTGAACCACACTTTCAGTTAGATAAGATCAAATAACTACAACCAAAACTCTCTGAAGATGACCTACATACTACTGATAATGGGTCAATAACATCTGTGTCTTGAAATATTATTTTTTCTAGAATCTTTTTGGCTAGGGCTGAACAATTAATAGCATTTGTAATTAAATCGCAGTATTAAAAACAAGATGTTCAAATTGCAATTATTGGTCATGTGACAGGTGTGAGAAAGGCAACTATATTTGCCTCGAGGCTCTGTTTGAAAGATGTTTCTGAACATGAGCATGTTGCAGGGTCGGACCTAGAAAGCCCCATGGGCTACAACCATATTTAGGCCCCCTTTGAGGAGGTCTGGGGTGCCCCCAAGATAATCACTGTCAGAGAAAATAAAGTATGCCACGAGAAGACAGAACAAAGACCACTCAGTCCTGTGGTTTAAATTATTAAATAAAATTATGTAATTTATATCAGTTCATGTGTCATTTAATTTTTTTTTAACTTATAGACCAGCCCAATAAGAAACATGAGTTTGTTAAGCTAAGTGTCGGTAATATTTATTGACTGCGGATATGTAAGAAAGCGGAAAGAAAGTTTTTGCATAAATAATAACAATGTCAGTTTGAAAAATTGCAATTCCATTATTTTCCAAAATTGTTCAGTATGCTTGACTTTTGACATGCTTGTTTCAGATTTTATCAGCCACATTCTTCTGCTCACTTACTTGTGTATGTTGTAATAGACGTGCCAGCTCCACTAGTACTGCTATCAGCTGCCACTGCAGTGACAGTTATTGTATACTGCACACCAGCAGTCAGGTTAGAAATGTTTATAAATGTGTCAGTCACATTGGTTGTAGTTCCATTAGTCCAGTTTACTGTATAGAAGGAGCTGTATCCCTCTGGTTTAGTCCAGTTCAAAGACATTGATGACGTTGTGACATTAGTTACAATGAGATTCTGGATCATTTGTGGTTCTGTTGGTTAGAGCAGGAAAACACTAAAAGAAATGAACTGATATAAACAGTAAATTACATTATGCTCTACTCGTTACTGGAAGTCAGAGCAGACAAAATGCTAAAATTTTTATATAATTGATTGTCTGTTCCATGTGGCCAGTATGTATCCTTTTTGAACCACACTTTCAGTTAGATAAGATCAAATAACTACAACCAAAACTCTATGAAGATGATCTACATACTACTGATAATGGGTCAATAACATCTGTGTCTTGAAATATTATTTTTTCTAGAATCTTTTTGGCTAGGGCTGAACAATTAATAGCATTTGTAATTAAATCGCAGTATTAAAAACAAGATGTTCAAATTGCTATTATTGGTCATGTGACAGGTGTGAGAAAGGCAGCTATATTTGCCTCGAGGCTGTGTTTGAAAGATGTTTATGGACATGAGCATGTTGCAGGGTCGGACCTAGGAAGGCCCATGGGCTACAACCATATTTAGGCCCCCTTTGAGGAGGTCTGGGGGGCCCCCAAGATATTCACTGTCAGAGAAAATAAAGTATGCCACGAGAAGACGGAACAAAGACCACACAGTCCTGTGGTTTAAATTATTAAATACAAATATTAAATTTATATCAGTTCATGCTTCATTTAATTTTTTTTGTAGCTTATAGACCAGCCCAGTAAGAAACATGAGTTTGTTAAGCTAAGTGTCGGTAATATTTCTTGACTGCGGATATGTAAGAAAGCGGAAAGAAAGTTTTTGCATAAATAATAACAATATCAGATTGAAAAATTGCCATTACATTATTTTCCAAAATTGTTAAGAAATGCTTGACTTTTGACAGGCTTGTTTCAGATTTTATCAGCCACATTCTTCTGCTCACTTACTTGTGTATGTTGTAATAGAGGTGCCAGCTCCACTAGTACTGCTATCAGCTGCCACTGCAGTGACAGTTATTGTATACTGCACACCAGCAGTCAGGTTAGAAATGTTTATAAATGTGTCAGCCACATTGGTTGTAGTTCCATTAGTCCAGTTTACTGTATAGAAGGAGCTGTATCCTCTGGTTTAGTCCAGTTCACAAACATTGATGACGTTGTGACATTAGTTACAATGAGATTCTGGATCATTTGTGGTTCTGTTGGTTAGAGCAGCAAAATACTAATAGAAATGAACTAATAAAAACAGTAAATTACATTATGCTCTACTCGTTACTGGAAGTCAGAGCAGACAAAATGCTAAAATTTTTGTATAATTGATTGTCTGTTCCATGTGGCCAGTATGTATCCTTTTTGAACCTCACTTTCAGTTAAATAAGATTAAATAACTACAACCAAAACTCTCTGAATATGATCTACATACTACTGATAATGAGTCAATAACATCTGTGTCTCGAAATATTATTTTTCTAGAATCTTTTGGCTAGGGCTGAACAATTAATAGCATTTGTAATTAAATCACAGTATTAAAAACAAGATGTTCAAATTGCTATTATTGGTCATGTGACAGGTGTGAGAAAGGCAGCTATATTTGCCTCGAGGCTCTGTTTGAAAGATGTTTATGAACATGAGCATGTTGCACGGTCGGACCTAGAAAGGCCCATGGGCTACAACCATATTTAGGCCCCTTTGAGGAGGTCTGGGGGGCCCCCAAGATATTCACTGTCAGAGAAAATAAAGTATGCCACGAGAAGACAGAACAAAGACCACACAGTCCTGTGGTTTAAATTATTAAATAAAAATATGTAATTTATATAATTTCATGCGTCATTAAATTTTTTAAAAACTTATAAACCAGCCCAATAAACAACATGAGTTTGTTAAGCTAAGTGTCTGTAATATTTATTGACTGTGGATATGTAAGAAAGCGGAAAGAAAGTTTTTGCATAAATAATAACAATATCGAATATAATTGAAAAATTGCCATTCCATTATTTTCCAAAATTTTAAAGTATGCTTGACTTTTGGCAGGTTTGTTTCAGATTTTATCAGCCACATTCTTCTGCTCACTTACTTGTGTATCTCTTAATAGAGGTGCCAGCTCCACTAGTACTGCTATCAGCTGCCACTGCAGTGACAGTTATTGTATACTGCACACCAGCAGTCAGGTTAGAAATGTTTATAAATGTGTCAGTCACATTGGTTGTAGTTCCATTAGTCCAGTTTACTGTATAGAAGGAGCTGTATCCCTCTGGTTTAGTCCAGTTCAAAGACATTGATGACGTTGTGACATTAGTTACAATGAGATTCTGGATCATTTGTGGTTCTGTTGGTTAGAGCAGCAAAATACTAATAGAAATAAACTGATAAAAACAGTAAATTACATTATGCTCTACTCGTTACTGGAAGTCAGAGCAGACAAAATGCTAAAATTTTTATATAATTGATTGTCTGTTCCATGTGGCCAGTATGTATCCTCTTTGAACCACACTTTCAGTTTGATAAGATCAAATAACTACAACCAAATTCTCTCTGAAGATGTTCTACATACTACTGATAATGGGTCAATAACATCTGTGTCTTGAAATATTATTTTGTAGAATTTTTTTGGCTAGAGCTGAACAATTAATAGCATTTGTAATTAAATCGCAGTATTAAAAACAAGATGTTCAAATTGCTATTATTGGTCATGTGACAGGTGTGAGAAAGGCAGCTATATTTGCCTCGAGGCTGTGTTTGAAAGATGTTTATGAACATGAGCATGTTGCAGGGTCGGACCTAGAAAGGCCCATGGGCTACAACCATATTTAGACCCCCTTTGAGGAGGTCTGGGGGGCCCCAAGATAATCACTGTCAGAGAAAATAAAGTATGCCACGAGAAGACAGAACAAAGACCACACAGTTCGCTGGTTTAATATATTAAATAAAAATATGTAATTTATATCATTCTATGCGTCATTTAATTTTTAAAAAACTTATAGACCAGCCCAATAAGAAACATGAGTTTGTTAAGCTAAGTGTCGGTAATATTTATTGACTGTGGATATGTAAGAAAGCGGAAAGAAAGTTTTTGCATAAATAATAACAATATCAGTTTGAAAAATTGCAATTCCATTACTTTCCAAAATTGTTCAGTATGCTTGACTTTTGACAGGTTTGTTTCAGATTTTATCAGCCACATTCTTCTGCTCACTTACTTGTGTATCTCTTAATAGAGGTGCCAGCTCCACTAGTACTGCTATCAGCTGCCACTGCAGTGACAGTTATTGTATACTGCACACCAGCAGTCAGGTTAGAAATGTTTATAAATGTGTCAGTCACATTGGTTGTAGTTCCATTAGTCCAGTTTACTGTATAGAAGGAGCTGTATCCCTCTGGTTTAGTCCAGTTCACAAACATTGATGATGTTGTGACATTAGTTACAATGAGATTCTGGATCATTTGTGGTTCTGTTGGTTAGAGCAGGAAAACACTAATAGAAATGAACTGATATAAACAGTAAATTACATTATGCTCTACTCGTTACTGGAAGTCAGAGCAGACAAAATGCTAAAATTTTTATATAATTGATTGTCTGTTCCATGTGGCCAGTATGTATCCTTTTTGAACCACACTTTCAGTTAGATAAGATCAAATAACTACAACCAAAACTCTATGAAGATGATCTACATACTACTGATAATGGGTCAATAACATCTGTGTCTTGAAATATTATTTTTTCTAGAATATTTTTGGCTAGGGCTGAACAATTAATAGCATTTGTAATTAAATCGCAGTATTAAAAACAAGATGTTCAAATTGCTATTATTGGTCATGTGACAGGTGTGAGAAAGGCAGCTATATTTGCCTCGAGGCTGTGTTTGAAAGATGTTTATGGACATGAGCATGTTGCAGGGTCGGACCTAGGAAGGCCCATGGGCTACAACCATATTTAGGCCCCCTTTGAGGAGGTCTGGGGGGCCCCCAAGATATTCACTGTCAGAAAATAAAGTATGCCACGAGAAGACGGAACAAAGACCACACAGTCCTGTGGTTTAAATTATTAAATACAAATATTAAATTTATATCAGTTCATGCTTCATTTAATTTTTTTTGTAGCTTATAGACCAGCCCAATAAGAAACATGAGTTTGTTAAGCTAAGTGTCTGTAATATTTATTGACTGTGGATATGTAAGAAAGCGGAAAGAAAGTTTTTGCATAAATAATAACAATATCAGATTGAAAAATTGCCATTACATTATTTTCCAAAATTGTTAAGAAATGCTTGACTTTTGACAGGCTTGTTTCAGATTTTATCAGCCACATTCTTCTGCTCACTTACTTGTGTATGTTGTAATAGAGAGCCAGCTCCACTAGTACTGCTATCAGCTGCCACTGCAGTGACAGTTATTGTATACTGCACACCAGCAGTCAGGTTAGAAATGTTTATAAATGTGTCAGCCACATTGGTTGTAGTTCCATTAGTCCAGTTTACTGTATAGAAGGAGCTGTATCCCTCTGGTTTAGTCCAGTTCACAAACATTGATGATGTTGTGACATTAGTTACAATGAGATTCTGGATCATTTGTGGTTCTGTTGGTTAGAGCAGCAAAATACTAATAGAAATAAACTGATAAAAACAGTAAATTACATTATGCTCTACTCGTTACTGGAAGTCAGAGCAGACAAAATGCTAAAATTTTATATAATTTATTGTCTGTTCCATGTGGCCAGTATGTATCCTCTTTGAACCACACTTTCAGTTAGATAAGATCAAATAACTACAACCAAAACTCTCTGAAGATGATCTACATACTACTGATAATGGGTCAATAACATCTGTCTTGAAATATTATTTTGTAGAATCTTTTTGGCTAGAGCTGAACAATTAATAGCATTTGTAATTAAATCGCAGTATTAAAAACAAGATGTTCAAATTGCAATTATTGGTCATGTGACAGGTGTGAGAAAGGCAGCTATATTTGCCTCGAGGCTGTGTTTGAAAGATGTTTATGAACATGAGCATGTTGCAGGGTCGGACCTAGAAAGGCCCATGGGCTACAACCATATTTAGGCCCCCTTTGAGAAGGTCTGGGGGGCCCCCAAGATAATCACTGTCAGAGAAAATATAGTATGCCACGAGAAGACAGAACAAAGACCACTCAGTCCTGTGGTTTAAATTATTAAATAAAATTATGTAATTTATATCATTCTGTGTCATTTAATTTTTAAAAAACTTATAGACCAGCCCAATAAGAAACATGAGTTTGTTAAGCTAAGTGTCTGTAATATTTATTGACTGTGGATATGTAAGAAAGCGGAAAGAAAGTTTTTGCATAAATAATAACAATATCAGTTTGAAAAATTGCAATTCCATTACTTTCCAAAATTGTTCAGTATGCTTGACTTTTGACAGGTTTGTTTCAGATTTTATCAGCCACATTCTTCTGCTCACTTACTTGTGTATGTTGTAATAGAGGTGCCAGCTCCACTAGTACTGCTATCAGCTGCCACTGCAGTGACAGTTATTGTATACTGCACACCAGCAGTCAGGTTAGAAATGTTTATAAATGTGTCAGTCACATTGGTTGTAGTTCCATTAGTCCAGTTTACTGTATAGAAGGAGCTGTATCCCTCTGGTTTAGTCCAGCTCACAAACATTGATGATGTTGTGACATTAGTTACAATGAGATTCTGGATCATTTGTGGTTCTGTTGGTTAGAGCAGGAAAATACTAATAGAAATGAACTGATAAAAACAGTAAATTACATTATGCTCTACTCGTTACTGGAAGTCAGAGCAGACAAAATGCTAAAATTTTTGTATAATTGATTGTCTGTTCCATGTGGCCAGTATGTATCCTTTTTGAACCTCACTTTCAGTTTGATAAGATCAAATAACTACAACCAAAACTCTCTGAAGATGATCTACATACTACTGATAATGAGTCAATAACATCTGTGTCTCGAAATATTATTTTTTCTAGAATCTTTTTGGCTAGGGCTGAACAATTAATAGCATTTGTAATTAAATCGCAGTATTAAAAACAAGATGTTCAAATTGCTATTATTGGTCATGTGACAGGTGTGAGAAAGGCAGCTATATTTGCCTCGAGGCTCTGTTTGAAAGATGTTTATGAACATGAGCATGTTGCAGGGTCGGACCTAGAAAGGCGCATGGGCTACAACCATATTTAGGCCCCTTTGAGGAGGTCTGGGGGGCCCCCAAGATATTCACTGTCAGAGAAAATAAAGTATGCCACGAGAAGACGGAACAAAGACCACACAGTCCTGTGGTTTAAATTATTAAATAAAAATATGTAATTTATATAATTTCATGCGTCATTAAATTTTTTAAAAACTTATAAACCAGCCCAATAAGCAACATGAGTTTGTTAAGCTAAGTGTCTGTAATATTTATTGACTGTGGATATGTAAGAAAGCGGAAAGAAAGTTTTTGCATAAATAATAACAATATCGAATATAATTGAAAAATTGCCATTCCATTAATTTCCAAAATTTTAAAGTATGCTTGACTTTTGGCAGGTTTGTTTCAGATTTTATCAGCCACATTCATCTGCTCACTTACTTGTGTATGTTGTAATAGAGATGCCAGCTCCACTAGTACTGCTATCAGCTGCCACTGCAGTGACAGTTATTGTATACTGCACACCAGCAGTCAGGTTAGAAATGTTTATAAATGTGTCAGCCACATTGGTTGTAGTTCCATTAGTCCAGTTTACTGTATAGAAGGAGCTGTATCCCTCTGGTTTAGTCCAGTTCACAAACATTGATGATGTTGTGACATTAGTTACAATGAGATTCTGGATCATTTGTGGTTCTGTTGGTTAGAGCAGCAAAATACTAATAGAAATAAACTGATAAAAACAGTAAATTACATTATGCTCTACTCGTTACTGGAAGTCAGAGCAGACAAAATGCTAAAATGTTCATATAATTGATTGTCTGTTCCATGTGGCCAGTACGTATCCTTTTTGAACCACACTTTCAGTTTGATAAGATCAAATAACTACAACCTAAACTCTCTGAAGATGATCTACATACTACTGATAATGGGTCAATAACATCTGTGTCTTGAAATATTATTTTGTAGAATTTTTTTGGCTAGAGCTGAACAATTAATAGCATTTGTAATTAAATCGCAGTATTAAAAACAAGATGTTCAAATTGCTATTATTGGTCATGTGACAGGTGTGAGAAAGGCAGCTATATTTGCCTCGAGGCTGTGTTTGAAAGATGTTTATGGACATGAGCATGTTGCAGGGTCGGACCTAGAAAGGCCCATGGGCTACAACCATATTTAGGCCCCCTTTGAGAAGGTCTGGGGGGCCCCCAAGATAATCACTGTCAGCGAAAATAAAGTATGCCACGAGAAGACAGAACAAAGACCACACAGTTCGCTGGTTTAATATATTAAATAAAATATGTAATTTATATCATTCTATGCGTCATTTAATTTTTAAAAAACTTATAGACCAGCCCAATAAGAAACATGAGTTTGTTAAGCTAAGTGTCTGTAATATTTATTGACTGTGGATATGTAAGAAAGCGGAAAGAAAGTTTTTGCATAAATAATAACAATATCAGTTTGAAAAATTGCAATTCCATTATTTTCCAAAATTGTTCAGTATGCTTGACTTTTGACATGCTTGTTTCAGATTTTATCAGCCACATTCATCTTCTCACTTACTTGTGTATCTCTTAATAGAGGTGCCAGCTCCACTAGTACTGCTATCAGCTGCCACTGCAGTGACAGTTATTGTATACTGCACACCAGCAGTCAGGTTAGAAATGTTTATAAATGTGTCAGTCACATTGGTTGTAGTTCCATTAGTCCAGTTTACTGTATAGAAGGAGCTGTATCCCTCTGGTTTAGTCCAGTTCAAAGACATTGATGACGTTGTGACATTAGTTACAATGAGATTCTGGATCATTTGTGGTTCTGTTGGTTAGAGCAGCAAAATACTAATAGAAATAAACTGATAAAAACAGTAAATTACATTATGCTCTACTCGTTACTGGAAGTCAGAGCAGACAAAATGCTAAAATTTTTATATAATTAATTGTCTGTTCCATGTGGCCAGTATGTATCCTCTTTGAACCACACTTTCAGTTTGATAAGATCAAATAACTACAACCAAATTCTCTCTGAAGATGATCTACATACTACTTATAATGGGTCAATAACATCTGTCTTGAAATATTATTTTGTAGAATTTTTTTGGCTAGAGCTGAACAATTAATAGCATTTGTAATTAAATCGCAGTATTAAAAACAAGATGTTCAAATTGCTATTATTGGTCATGTGACAGGTGTGAGAAAGGCAGCTATATTTGCCTCGAGGCTGTGTTTGAAAGATGTTTATGAACATGAGCATGTTGCAGGGTCGGACCTAGAAAGGCCCATGGGCTACAACCATATTTAGGCCCCCTTTGAGAAGGTCTGGGGGGCCCCCAAGATAATCTCTGCCAGAGAAAATAAAGTATGCCACGAGAAGACAGAACAAAGACCACACAGTTCGCTGGTTTAATATATTAAATAAAAATATGTAATTTATATCATTCTATGCGTCATTTAATTTTTAAAAAACTTATAGACCAGCCCAATAAGAAACATGAGTTTGTTAAGCTAAGTGTCTGTAATATTTATTGACTGTGGATATGTAAGAAAGCGGAAAGAAAGTTTTTGCATAAATAATAACAATATCAGTTTGAAAAATTGCAATTCCATTATTTTCCAAAATTGTTAAGAAATGCTTGACTTTTGACAGGTTTGTTTCAGATTTTATCCGCCACATTCATCTGCTCACTTACTTGTGTATGTTGTAATAGACGTGCCAGCTCCACTAGTACTGCTATCAGCTGCCACTGCAGTGACAGTTATTGTATACTGCACACCAGCAGTCAGGTTAGAAATGTTTATAAATGTGTCAGTCACATTGGTTGTAGTTCCATTAGTCCAGTTTACTGTATAGAAGGAGCTGTATCCCTCTGGTTTAGTCCAGTTCACAAACATTGATGATGTTGTGACATTAGTTACAATGAGATTTTGGATCATTTGTGGTTCTGTTGGTTAGAGCAGGAAAATACTAATAGAAATGAACTAATAAAAACAGTAAATTACATTATGCTCTACTCGTTACTGGAAGTCAGAGCAGACAAAATGCAAAACGTTTTATATAATTGATTGTCTGTTCCATGTGGCCAGTATGTATCCTCTTTAAACCACACTTTCAGTTAGATAAGATCAAATAACTACAACCAAAACTCTCTGAAGATGATCTACATACTACTGATAATTGGTTAATAACATCTGTCTTCAAATATTATTTTGTAGAATCTTTTTGGCTAGGGCTGAACAATTAATAGCATTTGTAATTAAATCGCAGTATTAAAAACAAGATGTTCAAATTGCAATTATTGGTCATGTGACAGGTGTGAGAAAGGCAACTATATTTGCCTCGAGGCTGTGTTTGAAAGATGTTTCTGAACATGAGCATGTTGCAGGGTCGGACCTAGAAAGGCCCATGGGCTACAACCATATTTAGGCCCCCTTTGAGGAGGTCTGGGGTGCCCCCAAGATAATCACTGTCAGAGAAAATAAAGTATGCCACGAGAAGACAGAACAAAGACCACACAGTCCTGTGGTTTAAATTATTAAATAAAAATATTTAATTTATATCAGTTCATGCTTCATTTAATGTTTTTTTAACTTATAGACCAGCCCAATAAGAAACATGAGTTTGTTAAGCTAAGTGTCGGTAATATTTATTGACTGTGGATATGTAAGAAAGCGGAAAGAAAGTTTTTGCATAAATAATAACAATATCAGTTTGAAAAATTGCAATTCCATTACTTTCCAAAATTGTTCAGTATGCTTGACTTTTGACAGGTTTGTTTCAGATTTTATCAGCCACATTCTTCTGCTCACTTACTTGTGTATCTCTTAATAGAGGTGCCAGCTCCACTAGTACTGCTATCAGCTGCCACTGCAGTGACAGTTATTGTATACTGCACACCAGCAGTCAGGTTAGTAATGTTTATAAATGTGTCAGTCACATTGGTTGTTGTTCCATTAGTCCAGTTTACTGTATAGAAGGAGCTGTATCCCTCTGGTTTAGTCCAGTTCACAAACATTGATGACGTTGTGACATTAGTTACAATGAGATTCTGGATCATTTGTGGTTCTGTTGGTTAGAGCAGGAAAACACTAAAAGAAATGAACTGATAAAAACAGTAAATTACATTATGCTCTACTCGTTACTGGAAGTCAGAGCAGACAAAATGCTAAAATTTTTATATAATTGATTGTCTGTTCCATGTGGCCAGTATGTATCCTTTTTGAACCACACTTTCAGTTTGATAAGATCAAATAACTACAACCAAAACTCTATGAAGATGATCTACATACTACTGATAATGGGTCAATAACATCTGTGTCTTGAAATATTATTTTTTCTAGAATCTTTTTGGCCAGGGCTGAACAATTAATAGCATTTGTAATTAAATTGCAGTATTAAAAACAAGATGTTCAAATTGCTATTATTGGTCATGTGACAGGTGTTGTGAGAAAGGCAGCTATATTTGCCTCGAGGCTGTGTTTGAAAGATGTTTATGGACATGAGCATGTTGCAGGGTCGGACCTAGAAAGGCCCATGGGCTACAACCATATTTAGGCCCCCTTAGAGGAGGTCTGGGGTGCCCCCAAGATAATCACTGCCAGAGAAAATAAAGTATGCCACGAGAAGACAGAACAAAGACCACACAGTCCTGTGGTTTAAATTATTAAATAAAAATATTTAATTTATATCAGTTCATGCTTCATTTAATTTTTCTTTTAACTTATAGACCAGCCCAATAAGAAACATGAGTTTGTTAAGCTAAGTGTCGGTAATATTTCTTGACTGCGGATATGTAAGAAAGCGGAAAGAAAGTTTTTGCATAAATAATAACAATATCAGATTTAAAAATTGCCATTACATTATTTTCCAAAATTGTTAAGAAATGCTTGACTTTTGACAGGTTTGTTTCAGATTTTATCAGCCACATTCTTCTGCTCACTTACTTGTGTATGTTGTAATAGACGTGCCAGCTCCACTAGTACTGTTATCAGCTGCCACTGCAGTGACAGTTATTGTATACTTCACACCAGCAGTCAGGTTAGAAATGTTTATAAATGTGTCAGTCACATTGGTTGTAGTTCCATTAGTCCAGTTTACTGTATAGAAGGAGCTGTATCCCTCTGGTTTAGTCCAGTTCAAAGACATTGATGACGTTGTGACATTAGTTACAATGAGATTCTGGATCATTTGTGGTTCTGTTGGTTAGAGCAGCAAAATACTAATAGAAATAAACTGATAAAAACAGTAAATTACATTATGCTCTACTCGTTACTGGAAGTCAGAGCAGACAAAATGCTAAAATATTTGTATAATTGATTGTCTGTTCCATGTGGCCAATACGTATCCTTTTTGAACCACACTTTCAGTTAGATAAGATCAAATAACTACAACCAAAACTCTCTGAAGATGATCTACATACTACTGATAATGGGTCAATAACGTCTGTGTCTTGAAATATTATTTTTTCTAGAATCTTTTTGGCTAGGGCTGAACAATTAATAGCATTTGTAATTAAATCGCAGTATTAAAAACAAGATGTTCAAATTGCTATTATTGGTCATGTGACAGGTGTGAGAAAGGCAGCTATATTTGCCTCGAGGCTGTGTTTGAAAGATGTTTATGGACATGAGCATGTTGCAGGGTCGGACCTAGAAAGGCCCATGGGCTACAACCATATTTAGGCCCCCTTTGAGGAGGTCTGGGGTGCCCCCAAGATAATCACTGCCAGAGAAAATAAAGTATGCCACGAGAAGACAGAACAAAGACCACACAGTCCTGTGGTTTAAATTATTAAATAAAAATATTTAATTTATATCAGTTCATGCTTCATTTAATTTTTTTTTTAACTTATAGACCAGCCCAATAAGAAACATGAGTTTGTTAAGCTAAGTGTCTGTAATATTTATTGACTGTGGATATGTAAGAAAGCGGAAAGAAAGTTTTTGCATAAATAATAACAATATCAGATTGAAAAATTGCCATTACATTATTTTCCAAAATTGTTAAGAAATGCTTGACTTTTGACAGGCTTGTTTCAGATTTTATCAGCCACATTCTTCTGCTCACTTACTTGTGTATGTTGTAATAGAGGTGCCAGCTCCACTAGTACTGCTATCAGCTGCCACTGCAGTGACAGTTATTGTATACTGCACACCAGCAGTCAGGTTAGAAATGTTTATAAATGTGTCAGTCACATTGGTTGTAGTTCCATTAGTCCAGTTGACTGTATAGAAGGAGCTGTATCCCTCTGGTTTAGTCCAGTTCACAAACATTGATGACGTTGTGACATTAGTTACAGTGAGATTCTGGATCATTTGTGGTTCTGTTGGTTAGAGCAGCAAAATACTAATAGAAATAAAACTGATAAAACAGTAAATGACATTATGCTCTACTCGTTACTGGAAGTCAGAGCAGACAAAATGCTAAAATATTTGTATAATTGATTGTCTGTTCCATGTGGCCAGTACGTATCCTTTTTGAACCACACTTTCAGTTAGATAAGATCAAATAACTACAACCAAAACTCTCTGAAGATGACCTACATACTACTGATAATGGGTCAATAACATCTGTGTCTTGAAATATTATTTTTTCTAGAATCTTTTTGGCCAGGGCTGAACAATTAATAGCATTTGTAATTAAATCACAGTATTAAAAACAAGATGTTCAAATTGCTATTATTGGTCATGTGACAAGTGTGAGAAAGGCAGCTATATTTGCCTCGAGGCTCTGTTTGAAAGATGTTTCTGAACATGATTATGTTGCAGGGTCGGACCTAGAAAGGCCCATGGGCTACAACCATATTTAGGCCCCCTTTGAGGAGGTCTGGGGGGCCCCCAAGATAATCACTGTCAGAGAAAATAAAGTATGCCACGAGGAGACAGAACAAAGACCACACAATCCTGTGGTTTAAATTATTAAATTAAAATATTTCATTTATATCAGTTCATGCGTCATTTATTTTTTTTTAAACTTATAGATCAGCCCAATAAGAAACATGAGTTTGTTAAGCTAAGTGTCGGTAATATTTATTGACTGTGGATATGTAAGAAAGCGGAAAGAAAGTTTTTGCATAAATAATAACAATATCAGTTTGAGTAATTGCCATTCCATTATTTTCCAAAATTGTTAAGAAATGCTTGACTTTTGACAGGTTTGTTTCAGATTTTATCCGCCACATTCTTCTGCTCACTTACTTGTGTATGTTGTAATAGAGGTGCCAGCTCCACTAGTACTGCTATCAGCTGCCACTGCAGTGACAGTTATTGTATACTGCACACCAGCAGTCAGGTTAGAAATGTTTATAAATGTGTCAGTCACATTGGTTGTAGTTCCATTAGTCCAGTTTACTGTATAGAAGGAGCTGTATCCCTCTGGTTTAGTCCAGTTCACAAACATTGATGACGTTGTGACATTAGTTACAATGAGATTCTGGATCATTTGTGGTTCTGTTGGTTAGAGCAGGAAAATACTAAAAGAAAATGAACTGATAAAAACAGTAAATTACATTATGCTCTACTCGTTACTGGAAGTCAGAGCAGACAAAATGCTAAAATTTTTATATAATTGATTGTCTGTTCCATGTGGCCAGTACGTATCTTTTTTGAACCACACTTTCAGTTAGATAAGATTAAATAACTACAACCAAAACTCTCTGAAGATGATCTACATACTACTGATAATGAGTCAATAACATCTGTGTCTTGAAATATTATTTTTTCTAGAATCTTTTTGGCTAGGGCTGAACAATTAATAGCATTTGTAATTAAATCCCAGTATTAATAACAAGATGTTCAAATTGCTATTATTGGTCATGTGACAGGTGTGAGAAAGGCAGCTATATTTGCCTCGAGGCTCTGTTTGAAAGATGTTTCTGAACATGATTATGTTGCAGGGTCGGACCTAGAAAGGCGCATGGGCTACAACCATATTTAGGCCCCTTTGAGGAGGTCTGGGGGGCCCCCAAGATAATCACTGTCAGAGAAAATAAAGTATGCCACGAGAAGACAGAACAAAGACCACACAGTCCTGTGGTTTAAATTATTAAATAAAAATATGTAATCTATATAATTTCATGCGTCATTAAATTTTTTAAAAACTTATAAACCAGCCCAATAAGCAACATGAGTTTGTTAAGCTAAGTGTCTTTAACAGCAGTGGCTCACCCATAGAGGGCGCTGACCTCCCTGTCAGTTTTAATTTGTATTTAATTTTTTATTTAATAATAATAAGCTTTTAATAATCTCTAATTTTGAAAAATAATTTGTGTTAATGACATGCTATTAATGATTTTACTTTAGAATGTGTTTAGAACTCTCCAGAATGATATTTGCATTCACCTAATGTTGGTGTAGTAGTAGCCAATAGGCTGTCTTCCCTGGGCTCAAGTTCGCTCAGCCCAACAGTGCTGGAATTTAAGCCAATGGTTCCCCTGTTGCTACGCAAAAAAAGTTTATATTTTGCCAATCATCGTCGTCGAATTTTATGGTTTGGGGGCTCTGAAAATATCGCCTGTGATTAGAGCAGTGCACCTGCTGCACCATGGGATATTTACATCAGAGGAGTACGAGTGCAGTATGGAGGCGCCAAAGACGTCGAGTAGCATTAATGTGGGAGTTGAGCTAGCCCCAAATTCAGTTAAATCTCTACACCTGTATCCCTTTGAAAAAAGAACATTAGCGGAAAAACTAATTGTAAAAAAACTCGGACCAGACAAGCCAGAAGTGAATATAACCCAACAGGCGCGAGAAATGGAGAAAACCTACAAGAGATCATTTTCCCGAGGTTGGTTCAATCGCGTTGGCTTACTAGCTGTGGTTACGCCAATGCAATCTTTTGCTTCCCGTGCTTACTTTTTAAAACAAGTGCTTGTGATAGCTCGTGGACACAGACAGGGGTAACAGACCTGAAACATTTGTCAGAACGCATTAAGAAACACGAACGGGCAAGAGTGCATATGGACAACTCTGTGAAGCTAGCCATGCTAGGCCGAATTAGCATAGCCACACAGCTAGATGAGGACACCGCATTGCCATAAGAAGGCACAACGAGGAGGTGGACAGGAATCGGCATATTTTGTCAAAGATCATTGATGCCGTGAAATTTTGTGGTGCCTTTGAACTTGCTTTGCGTGGTCACGATGAGAGTGACGCATCAGAAAACCCTGGCATTTTCCTGGGTCTAATTGATCTCATGGCCTCAATCGACCGCGAGTTGGAGGTGCACCTGGAGAACGCCACTGTTTTTAAAGGCACTTCGAAGACCGTGCAAAATGAACTGTTAGACTGCATGTTGTCAGTTCTCAGAGACCGCATTCTGGAAGAGGTGAAACAGTCGGACTATATTGCCATTCAGGCAGACGAGACAACCGACATATGCACTCATTGTCAGCTTGTGCTTGTGTTACGGTACATAGATGGCCACAACAACATTCAAGAACGCTTTTTGAGTTTATCGCTTCCAAATGCGACCGCTGATACGATTGCCACTGCATTATTGGAAAGGCTGAGCACCATCCTTCCTGCGGGACAAGAGGGAAAATTAATTGCCCAGGCCTATGATGGTGCCGCAGTGATGAGGGGTGCTACTGGTGGAGTGCAGCGTAAAGTGCAAGATGTCTACGGGAGTGCATACTACGTTCACTGTTATGCGCATCAGTTGAACCTCATTATGCAGCAGGCAACATCCCACATCCCAAAGATCGGCCATTTTTTTTCAGATTTAGGGGGGTTTTCTACATTTTTTTCCAAGTCATTCAAACGAACGGCAGTGCTGGATAAAGTGGTGGCACACAGACTTCCAGGTGCTTCAACAACGCGATGGAACTTCCACAGTCGAGCTGTTAACACCGTTCTGAGCACAAAGACGAACTGGTTAAGTGCTTCCAAACCATTCGAGACAGAGGAGACTTTGATGCCATATCGAAGAGAGAGGCTGGGTGGTTGTATGAGAATGTTGGAAGATGAGGTTTTCTGTTTCATCCTGGCATTATTCCACAAAATCATGCCACATGTAGACATGCTGTTTAACCATCTGCAGAAGAGGAACATAGACTCTGTCTTCATCGCAGGGATCACCCAGAGGTTCACTCACAGCATACAGGCCATCAGGTAGGCTATGATTTTGCATATTGGCTGGAAAACATGCTTATGTAGCCTAAACAATAAAAACATAAATCCACATGGCTGAGTACAATAGAACCTATCATAAATATCTCAATTTCGCCAACATGTTAGACTAGTGAATTTATTTGTGATGAATCTAGATAACATTGACTAGGCTCAACACAACAATAGCACATTTAAATACAGTTTTATTAAAATTATTTTTATATCTCCAACAAGTTGGTTTCTGATACTGTCCATTCTGAAATTATTGTAACTTATGAAACTTATTTTGGATCAGGGACTCCGTTCCTTCTCTAGTTGAGGATGAGGAGTATAGGGGACCTGTACAGGAACCACCCCTGAAGAAACGGAGGGCAATGGGAGAAGAAACGCAACAGCATCTAGCAATAGAGGTAAGCAGTAACAGAAATTCTATTTCTGTATTCTATTAGCCTATATGTATTCGTGTTCGTTTGCACATTTTTGTATTTTGAATTGTCATTATTAGACATATCTATCTACTGGAGAATGCAGAAATTATGATTTTTTTTTTTCACATTTGTGCTTTTATTAATTATTGTGTGTATGTGTGAGAGTGACACAGACAGCCAATAAAGCTTAGAGAGAGAGAGTGAGTGTGTGTGTTTGTGTGAGAGAGAGAGAGAGAGAGAGAGAGAGAGAGAGAGAGAGAGAGTGAGTGGATAAGAGAATGACAGCTAGTGTGTGTATTATAATTATAATTATAATTAATAAAACTTACTTGTTCATAACAAAATTGTAACTGCTGTGAATATGCTGATTTTATTGTATTGTTGAACTGAGAAATGTGAAAACTTAATGTTTTGTGCTTACTTTTCTACAATTGTGTGTCGTTGCATAGGTATGCGATACCATTATGTGCCATGCCAAGGAGAGGTTTTCTTTCACCAATCATCTCATCAGTGCCACTCTGTTGCAAGGAGACTTGTTTCCACAACACAGCAGAAAGTTCCCGGATTCAGCACTAGGAACCACGGTGGATGCCTATCCCATGTTGGACAAAGCCAGACTTAAAACAGAACTGTCCCTTATCTATGAAAATGAGGACTTCCAGGGTTGCAGTGGTGCACTGGCCCTCTTTCAGGTTGTAATGGAAAATAACCTTCAAGACACATTCACCGAAACTGTAAGTCTTCTCAAGATCCTCATCACCACACCAATGACAACAGCAGAATCAGAGAGGTGCTTCTCTACTTTAAAGAGGATAAAAACTTTCCTTAGGAACACGATGGCACAAGATCGCCTCAACGCTCTGGCTATGCTCTTTATAGAGAAAAAACTCACACGGGACATTCCAGATTTTAACACAAGGGTCATTGAGAGATTTGCCACTCAGAAA
Organism: Perccottus glenii; assembly: GCA_024416835.2. NCBI lineage: Eukaryota > Metazoa > Chordata > Actinopteri > Gobiiformes > Odontobutidae > Perccottus > Perccottus glenii. The sequence continues at coordinate 16,733,156 of CM044563.2, read as the reverse complement.
GATAGACGAGCAAAGTTCCTGTACAAATAAGTTCTCCATCCCCTTCACTCTCACTCACCCCGCATTCACTCACACATTCACTCCATCTACCTCTCTCATACACAAATCTAACTGTCACAGACAGCTGGGGATTGATTAAAGAACTAGATTGTTGTATTCCCTATTATAATTTGTTATGTGTTTGCACTTTTTCTATCTGGTCACGGAGCATAATAAACTTGCAACTTGTTCATTATCATTACCTGTGAAACTGTTGATTTCTACATGGCAGTTCAATTAATATTGTCTTTTTAGACCATTGGTATTGACTGGTTTGAGTTATAAGCAAGGGACATGGGTGGCCTAAAATGCACCATAATGCAGGAAATCACAACTATGAAATAAAAAAATTTCTGGGGGAGGAGCCCCCAGACCCCCCGCTCAAACAGCCCCACCTAAAATATTTTTCACCAGCCGCCACTGGTCTGTAATATTTATTGACTGTGGATATGTAAGAAAGCGGAAAGAAAGTTTTTGCATAAATAATAACAATATCAGTTTGAAAAATTGCCATTCCATTATTTTCCAAAATTGTTAAGTATGTTTGACTTTTGGCAGGTTTGTTTCAGATTTTATCAGCCACATTCATCTGCTCACTTACTTGTGTATCTCTTAATAGAGGTGCCAGTTCCACTAGTACTGCTATCAGCTGCCACTGCAGTGACAGTTATTGTATACTGCACACCAGCAGTCAGGTTAGAAATGTTTATTAATGTGTCAGTCACATTGGTTGTAGTTCCATTAGTCCAGTTTACTGTATAGAAGGAGCTGTATCCCTCTGGTTTAGTCCAGTTCAAAGACATTGATGACGTTGTGACATTAGTTACAATGAGATTCTGGATCATTTGTGGTTCTGTTGGTTAGAGCAGGAAAATACTAATAGAAATGAACTGATAAAAACAGTAAATTACATTATGCTCTACTCGTTACTGGAAGTCAGAGCAGACAAAATGCTAAAATATTTATATAATTGATTGTCTGTTCCATGTGGCCAGTATGTATCCTTTTTGAACCACACTTTCAGTTAGATAAGATTAAATAACTACAACCAAAACTCTCTGAAGATGATCTACATACTACTGATAATGGGTCAATAACATCTGTGTCTTGAAATATTATTTTTTCTAGAATCTTTTTGGCTAGGGCTGAACAATTAATAGCATTTGTAATTAAATCGCAGTATTAAAAATAAGATGTTCAAATTGCTATTATTGGTCATGTGACAGGTGTTTTGAGAAAGGCAGCTATATTTGCCTCGAGGCTGTATTTGAAAGATGTTTCTGAACATGATTATGTTGCAGGGTCGGACCTAGAAAGGCCCATGGGCTACAACCATATTTAGGCCCCCTTTGAGGAGGTCTGGGGTGCCCCCAAGATAATCACTGCCAGAGAAAATAAAGTATGCCACGAGAAGACAGAACAAAGACCACACAGTCCTGTGGTTTAAATTATTAAATAAAAATATTTAATTTATATCAGTTCATGCTTCATTTAATGTGTTTTTAACTTATAGACCAGCCCAATAAGAAACATGAGTTTGTTAAGCTAAGTGTCGGTAAGATTTATTGACTGCGGATATGTAAGAAAGCGGAAAGAAAGTTTTTGCATAAATAATAACAATATCAGTTTGAGTAATTGCCATTCCATTATTTTCCAAAATTGTTAAGAAATGCTTGACTTTTGACAGGTTTGTTTCAGATTTTATCAGCCACATTCTTCTGCTCACTTACTTGTGTATGTTGTAATAGAGATGCCAGCTCCACTAGTACTGCTATCAGCTGCCACTGCAGTGACAGTTATTGTATACTGCACACCAGCAGTCAGGTTAGAAATGTTTATAAATTGATTGTCTGTCACATTGGTTGTAGTTCCATTAGTCCAGTTTAAAAACTCTCTGAAGATGACCTACATACTACTGATAATGGGTCAATAACATCTGTGTCTTGAAATATTATTTTTTCTAGAATCTTTTTGGCTAGGGCTGAACAAATAATAGCATTTGTAATTAAATCGCAGTATTAATAACAAGATGTTCAAATTTGCCTCGAGGCTCTGTTTGAAAGATGTTTCTGAACATGATTATGTCCACCAAGATAATCACTGTCAGAGAAAATAAAGTATGCCACGAGAAGACAGAACAAAGACCACTCAGTCCTGTGGTTTAAATTATTAAATAAAAATATGTAATTTATATCAGTTCATGCGTCATTTAATTTTTTTTTTTACTTATAGACCAGCCCAATAAGAAACATGAGTTTGTTAAGCTAAGTGACTGTAATATTTATTGACTGTGGATATGTAAGAAAGCGGAAAGAAAGTTTTTGCATAAATAATAACAATATCAGTTTGAAAAATTGCAATTCCATTATTTTCCAAAATTGTTAAGTATGCTTGACTTTTGACAGGTTTGTTTCAGATTTTATCAGCCACATTCATCTGCTCACTTACTTGTGTATGTTGTAATAGACGTGCCAGCTCCACTAGTACTGCTATCAGCTGCCACTGCAGTGACAGTTATTGTATACTGCACACCAGCAGTCAGGTTAGAAATGTTTATGAATGACAGAACAGTCCACTCAGTCCTGTGGTTTAAGCCCAGTTCACAAACATTGATGACGTTGTGACATTAGTTACAATGAGATTCTGGATCATTTGTGGTTCTGTTGGTTAGAGCAGAAAAATACAAAAAAGAGTGGCTTTAAAAATGCATTGTGACACAAGTTTTGGTGAATAACATTAAGACCAAATACTCCAAATGCTAAAGTATATCTAATCACCATTCTATTGAGCAGCAAAATGTACCCTGAGTATTGCTTACTTTCATTTAGAATACATACTGATAATGGTTCAAACACATTTATGACATATCATTACAGACAATCTCCTTGACATCAGATTTTAAAAACCACATTCATCTGCTCACTTACTTGTGTATGTTTTAATAGAGGTGCCAGCTCCACTAGTACTTCTATCAGCTGCCACTGCAGTGACAGTTATTGTATACTGCACACCAGCAGTCAGGTTAGTAATGTTTATGAATGTGTCAATCACATTGGTTGTATTTCCAACCAATTCAGTGGTCCAGTTTACTGTATAGAAGGAGCTGTCTCCCTCTGGTTTAGCCCAGCTCACAGACATTGATGACGTTGCGACATTAGTTACGGTGAGATTCTGGATCATTTGTGGTTCTGTTGGTTAGAGCAGGAAAATACAAAAAAAGAGTGGCTTTAAAAATGCATTGTGACACAAGTTTTGGTGAATAACATTAAGACCAAATACTCCAAATGCTAAAGTATATCTAATCACCATTCTATTGAGCAGCAAAATGTACCCTGAGTATTGCTTACTTTCATTTAGAATACATACTGATAATGGTTCAAACACATTTATGACATATCAATATCATTACAGACAATCTCCTTGACATCAGATTTTAAAAACCACATTCATCTGCTCACTTACTTGTGTATGTTGTAATAGAGGTGCCAGCTCCACTAGTACTTCTATCAGCTGCCACTGCAGTGACAGTTATTGTATACTGCACACCAGCAGTCAGGTTAGTAATGTTTATGAATGTGTCAATCACATTGGTTGTAGTTCCATTAGTCCAGTTTACTGTATAGAAGGAGCTGTCTCCCTCTGGTTTAGTCCAGTTCACAGACATTGATGATGTTGTGACATTAGTTACAATGAGATTCTGGATCATTTGTGGTTCTGTTGGTTAGAGCAGAAAAATACAAAAAAGAGTGGCTTTAAAAATGCATTGTGACACAAGTTTTGGTGAATAACATTAAGACCGAATACTCCAAATGCTAAAGTATATCTAATCACCATTCTATTGAGCAGCAAAATGTACCCTGAGTATTCCTTACTTTCATTTAGAACAGGGTTTTTCAAACTTTTTGTGTGTGTGGACCACTATTTGTAATCAAAAAATTTTGCGGACCACCTCATAACACACATAATTAAATGTCTACACACAGTCTTACCTGAATTAATCCGCACCTCTAAATAGGCTTACTAGCACTACTATAACTAGTCATCACATCAGTGTGCAACAGGCTTGTTAAAAGAAAGTTTACTGCACACAACGACTGCCACATATTTAATTTATTTATTTACTCATGTACCCGAGGGCATAATCAGGTTAATTTGAACAACAGGCTTATTTCCATAGCAATGGAAAAGAACACTTGGATAGTCAAAATTTCAAAACCTTTGGCATTTCTGAAAAAAAACATTTCAGAAACACGAGAGCAAAAAAACAGAAAACAAATGGAAATTAAAATAACAGGTCTCTCCACAACCCCCCACCCCCTCTTTTTATTGTCAACTTAACAATGTAATGCAAATGTTATATCAATATAGGCCTACATATTCTTTAAATTTTTTTTTTTATGGGAATTTCCTGGTAAAATGAAGATAAAATATTATTTTATTTTGCCTTTCCACGGACCACCTGCAGTACCCTCACGGACCACTAGTGGTCCGCGGACCACAGTTTGGGAATGACTGATTTAGAATACATACTGATAATGGTCCAAACACATTTATGACATATCATTACAGACAATCTCCTTGACATCAGATTTTAAAAACCACATTCATCTGCTCACTTACTTGTGTATGTTTTAATAGAGGTGCCAGCTCCACTAGTACTTCTATCAGCTGCCACTGCAGTGACAGTTATTGTATACTGCACACCAGCAGTCAGGTTAGAAATGTTTATAAATGTGTTAGTCACATCGGTTGTAGTTCCAACCGATCCAGTGGTCCAGTTTACTGTATAGAAGGAGCTGTCTCCCTCTGGTTTAGTCCAGTTCACAAACATTGATGACGTTGCGACATTAGTTACAGTGAGATTCTGGATCATTTGTGGTTCTGTTGGTTAGAGCAGGAAAATACAAAAAAAGAGTGGCTTTAAAAATGCATTGTGACACAAGTTTTGGTGAATAACATTAAGACCAAATACTCCAAATGCTAAAGTATATCTAATCACCATTCTATTGAGCAGCAAAATGTACCCTGAGTATTGCTTACTTTTATTTAGAATACATACTGATAATGGTCCAAACACATTTATGACATATCATTACAGACAATCTCCTTGACATCAGATTTTAAAAACCACATTCATCTGCTCACTTACTTGTGTATGTTTTAATAGAGGTGCCAGCTCCACTAGTACTTCTATCAGCTGCCACTGCAGTGACAGTTATTGTATACTGCACACCAGCAGTCAGGTTAGAAATGTTTATAAATGTGTCAGCCACATTGGTTGTAGTTCCATTAGTCCAGTTTACTGTATAGAAGGAGCTGTCTCCCTCTGGTTTAGTCCAGTTCACAAACATTGATGACGTTGCGACATTAGTTACAGTGAGATTCTGGATCATTTGTGGTTCTGTTGGTTAGAGCAGGAAAATACAAAAAAAGAGTGGCTTTAAAAATGCATTGTGACACAAGTTTTGGTGAATAACATTAAGACCGAATACTCCAAATGCTAAAGTATATCTAATCACCATTCTATTGAGCAGCAAAATGTACCCTGAGTATTCCTTACTTTCATTTAGAACAGGGTTTTTCAAACTTTTTGTGTGTGTGGACCACTATTTGTAATCAAAAATTTTATGGACCACCTCACACATAATTAAATGTCTACACACAGTCTTACCTGAATTAATCCGCACCTCTAAATAGGCTTACTAGCACTACTATAACTAGTCATCACATCAGTGTGCAACAGGCTTGTTAAAAGAAAGTTTACTGCACACAACGACTGCCACATATTTAATTTATTTATTTACTCATGTACCCGAGGGCATAATCAGGTTAATTTGAACAACAGGCTTATTTCCATAGCAATGGAAAAGAACACTTGGATAGTCAAAATTTCAAAACCTTTGGCATTTCTGAAAAAAACATTTCAGAAACACGAGAGCAAAAAAACAGAAAACAAATGGAAATTAAAATAACAGGTCTCTCCACAACCCCCCACCCCCTCTTTTTATTGTCAACTTAACAATTTAATGCAAATGTTATATCAATATAGGCCTACATATTCTTTTAATTTTTTTTTTTTTATGGGAATTTCCTGGTAAAATGAAGATAAAATATTATTTTATTTTGCCTTTCCACGGACCACCTGCAGTACCCTCACGGACCACTAGTGGTCCGCGGACCACAGTTTGGGAATGACTGATTTAGAATACATACTGATAATGGTCCAAACACATTTATGACATATCATTACAGACAATCTCCTTGACATCAGATTTTAAAAACCACATTCATCTGCTCACTTACTTGTGTATGTTGTAATAGAGGTGCCAGCTCCACTAGTACTTCTATCAGCTGCCACTGCAGTGACAGTTATTGTATACTGCACACCAGCAGTCAGGTTAGAAATGTTTATGAATGTGTCAATCACATTGGTTGTAGTTCCATTAGTCCAGTTTACTGTATAGAAGGAGCTGTCTCCCTCTGGTTTAGTCCAGTTCACAAACATTGATGATGTTGCGACATTAGTTACAGTGAGATTCTGGATCATTTGTGGTTCTGTTGGTTAGAGCAGGAAAATACAAAAAAAGAGTGGCTTTAAAAATGCATTGTGACACAAGTTTTGGTGAATAACATTAAGACCAAATACTCCAAATGCTAAAGTATATCTAATCACCATTCTATTGAGCAGCAAAATGTACCTCGAGTATTCCTTACTTTCATTTAGAATACATACTGATAATGGTCCAAACACATTTATGACATATCATTACAGACAATCTCCTTGACATCAGATTTTAAAAACCACATTCATCTGCTCACTTACTTGTGTATGTTGTAATAGAGGTGCCAGCTCCACTAGTACTGTAATCAGCTGCCACTGCAGTGACAGTTATTGTATACTGCACACCAGCAGTCAGGTTAGAAATGTTTATAAATGTGTTAGTCACATTGGTTGTAGTTCCATTAGTCCAGTTTACTGAATAGAAGGAGCTGTCTCCCTCTGGTTTAGTCCAGTTCACAGACATTGATGACGTTGCGACATTAGTTACAATGAGATTCTGGATCATTTGTGGTTCTGTTGGTTAGAGCAGGAAAATATAAACAGAAAAGTATAGTAACACAAATGAGAATAAATTACATATTGCTCTACTGAGTGATCTTTAGAGCAGAAAGAATACTGCAAATATATAATTGTCTATGATTGTATGTCTTTCTTGTATTTCCATAAATGCAGTACACTGTAAAGCTAGCAGTCTTATACTTACTTTATTTCATACTTACTTGTATATTGAGATAAACTCTCAGTTTCTCCTATTGTGACATTGTCCAGTGCCACAGCAGTGACTTCAGCTGTATACTGCATACCAGAAGTCAGGCCAGTAATGTTTACAAATGTATCTGGACCCTCCTTTGTGATTCCGCTGCAGTTTACTCTGTATTCACTGATGTTTCCGCTGGGTTTAGTCCAGCGTAGCATCAGAGATGACGTTGTGACTTCAGTGAAATTGAGGTCCCTGGCTTTTTCAGGCTCTATTATAAAGACAATAAACTTTTAATATGAATTTCTCAGATATATCCAGATTAGTAATGAAATAAAATTAATATAAATCAATCAGAAATAAAGAGGGTGTTACACAAATAATATTCAACACATGACATTTAGTCAGACGTACTTGTTGTAGCTAATTGATTTTTTAAGCAGCCGTTACAGTTTAAGGAGACATTGTATACAGCCCCTGGAACTAGACCAGTTATTTTACTGGTTGCTTCAGAGTTTCCACCAATGGATATATTGCAGTCGGGTGGTTGGGATATGCTGATATTTGTTGTTGTAGTTGTCAAAGCGTAGTTACCTGAAGGAGGACAGAAATGTAGAAATGTAAACATATGTGTAACAATCAGTCTGTAGTTGAGTTTGTCAAAGGAAGTTACTTACCACTACAGTCCGCTTCAGAGATCTGCAGGTTTGAGGAGAGAAAAGCACATTAAACAGCTTATACCAGCAGAGGTCAGCATTGAGTTTTATATGCTTTCATAGCATTGAGCTTAATATACCAAACTGATTTTATAACCTTCTGAACTAAGACAATATACAAGACATGATGTATATTTTGTAGTCTAGCATTCCCATTTCCCACAAAATTATATAAATGTGTCAACACAAACTAGATGTGGAAAAAACAAAACAACAGTCCTTTTGTGGAAGAAGAATTACGTGCAGAAACAGGGAAGTACACCCTGTTAATACCTGAACTATTTGAATTTATGAATTAACTAGTGCTAAAAATACACATGTTCTTCCTTGTCAGATAACATTTGATCACTCATGTTAATGTTTCAACACGCTGGGCTAAACAAAAAGTAATGTAACCCAAACTATGGTTTTCCCCAGTTTACTTATTAGCCAAAACTTAAACAGCGCTGGCCCAGTCACACATCAGTCTGTTGACCGCCAAGGCTAAACATTAAACACACGGCATCACAGATTAAGCTTGCATGATTTCTCACCTTTCTCTAGCACGCGAGGATCGCAAATCACACACATGTACGGCCAATTATTAGTAAGTTCACTCATATCTGATCTCATTAGAGTGGATTTTAAACTCAGATGTCCACACAGCTTGATTTTCTGCCTTTAAAGTGACCCTGCCCTTCCCGTCTAATCTTTCATTATCTTATTAAGCATGATGCATGACAAAACAAAACTTTGGGCGCCTTAAATGAATATGATAAGCTCAGCACATTTTAAAATTTGCAAGGTGCCACATTTTCCGTATTTGAACCCTGGGAAGGACTCTGTCTGTAGCTGCACTCCTGTAAAGTCTCAAGGGACTGTTGCATGTCAATTTGTATCTCATATTTAGGTAATGTGTATAAAGATGTGTTGATTTAGGCTGATATGTGTTCTCATATCACTATAGTTACAATAAATCCTCTGTGAAAATGTAGCGGATACATAGCATCAGTTTCACATTAAGGGGATTTTGTGCGTACATTTTTTGTCACTTTAATGTAGTTTGTCTAAATTTTAACCAATCACATACAATATAATGTAGTGTAATTGCCTTAATACAATAGTTATACAAAAGAATTTTTAGTCAGTAATACATAGCAATGTTTATTATCATTGTCTGTCAAATTATGTAATATTGAATTATTAGTTAAAAGAGAAAGCTGGAGCAAGGGAGCGGCCTACAATGATCAACATAGATGCAGTTTATCCAGTAGGTTTCATTCACTTATTCACTAAGCCTATCATTGAATCAAACTGTTCTGTAAAAGGATAAAAGATTTCTGTCATTTTAAAAACATAGGAAATTCTACACATTTCTACTATTACAACACATGTAGTCTGTAACAAACATCATTACTGAAAGCTGCATCTCACTCTAATGACAATTGTTTACTCAAAAATTTACATCCAAATGAACTTTAGGAATGTGACTCTTCAGAACTATGACTCCCAAATATTTTGTTTCTCTTGGCCCTCAGCGTTAGTTATCACCATTTTCTCTCTAAACAAACCCTCGTCTTGCTCCATTATGCCTTGGCGCTGACTCAAAGTGGCTCAAAAGATCTTTTGTATATTTTCTTTAGTAGATTTATCACATATTTACTAGTGACTCTGACGCTTAAACAGCAAGGTATTTTTAGAAAAACCAAAACGTGGTTACTTCAGCGTTCACTGTAAAATGTTCTGAGCTGGAAGTGGTCCGAACAACCCCTCTGCCCTGTGCCCTTTGACTCGGCCTGTCTGAAAGAGGGGGAGGAAGTGACTGTTCTGACCAATATATAAACATTACATCAACCCTAAAAGCAGCGCGCCCAACACTCACTGACTCCCAGACGGCCTTTTGCTGCCCACCTCCTGATAACGCCCCAGTTCCTTCCTCCGTTATAACAGCCAGACCCCAAAGACAATTGCCGAATCACCTTAAAGGCTGTTTGTTCATGGATCAACCTATTTAACCTCTCATAATCTGATGAAAGAAAAAAATCCATTATAATTTTTTTTTCTTACTGCTTGAATTACGCCCAATTGCATACGTTTGAAAGGTCCTTGTTGACTTGCTGAGTGGAGAAAGTGGACTCCTCTAGAGCTAAGATTTCTGCAAAACGGTGTTATCTGAGTCAAGCCAAAAGACCTGTGTGCGTCTTTGTGCCCTCTAAATAATGTGTTGTCTTTATGCTGAAATGTCTGGAGAACCAATGTGCCGTATTTTAGAGTATTATAAGACATGAGCTGTGTGTTCTGTAGCTGTAATAAAAGCAGGTGAAATTGTTAAAACAGGTGTATTGACTGTAATGTAAGCCATATTGAATCTAGGACAGCTGCTACAGGGTCCTTTTTTTGACACAGGGAAGTTTAGATGTAAACAAATAACAGCAATGAGATATTCCAAGCAGTACAATTCTCACATTGACATTTGTTCCCTATTTTAAGTGCATAAGTTCACTAAGTCCTTTTTTTTTGTATGGGTGACCTATTCATTATCTCTACTTCAACATGACTTCCTGGTACTTCCTCATCCCACCCATTAAAGCTTCTCGTACCTTCACTAAAATAAATCAAATACAGCACAAGAGCCTCATATCTGGGAAATGTTTGACTAATAAATAAATTAAGGTTTAATGGTAAGTTTGATATTACCAAGGAATCACTGACTCATTATCCAAAGTCTGGCCAAAGGTTGTGATTTTAACAGATTTCCCCATTCTTTACCTGGGAAAAGTCCTAGTCACATAAAAATTACAGCAATCGACCTCAATTTTTCTTATATATCTGGGGACATTAAGGTTTGGTCTTTGGTCAGTAGATGATATCTGCGTACAGGCATCGGGGACAGCTATTTGTCATTTGTCAGCCGTTTGTTCAGTGATCATTGATTGGGATGTTAGGAGTACATTTTGGGGGGAATTAGGTCTGTACAAAATTACTGAACAATCAGCAGTCACTATATCCATGTTGCAAAGAGCAGCTTGTGTCTGCTCTTTAACATTACAATATGGCATGGGACAGACAATCACTCTTTGTCAAAAAAATTAATTTAGACAAATCAGAACTCACATTATGGAACGACCACCTTTTATCTTTTTATATATTTGAATTTATTTGTTATCACAATATTCAACGTCACTTATTTAATTTTCGGTACAAACTATGCATAAGGATAATAAATATGTCATAGGACCTGAGTTCCAAACTGATGTGAGAAAAAATCTGTAAGTCTGTAGTAGTAAAGTCTGTAAGATAGACAAGACAAGACATTTTATTTTTGTATAGCCCAATATCACAACAACAGTCGCCTCAAAGGGCTTAACAGACTGCACTAGACAACATCCCCTGTCCTTAGACCCTCCATCAGGGTAAGGAAAAACTCCAAAAAACCCAGCTGGGAAAAAAGAGAAACCCCACTCCCAGGATGGACAGGCCGTGCAGGAATGTGTCCAGGACAGTTGAAAAATACATAGAAATACATATTCACAAATAAAAACCTTTATATTGGAAGATGAAGGAGTATAGTGTTGTTGGTGCAATATATTGTGCAGCCCTAAATATAAATTTAAATATCAATGAAAATTAAACTGAGATCTAGCAGGGGGTTGGGATGGGTGTCCAATGGGTGTCCAATAACCCTCTTTTTTTATTTTGGTCTAAAAAAAAAAATTAAGATTGATCATAAAAAGAACATGAAAAGTACCATCCCATTTGAGCAACATTAGTCACTATGAGCATATATAGAAAATTCTGTTTTGCAAGGTTCTATAAGTCAATACCGCCTTTAAGTCATGACGTGTGTCTTTTGTATTTGGGAAAAATTCTACTGTAAATGTTTTAAACAAATCACAAATCCTCTATCTTCGGTTTCATATTTTTATAAAAGCACAATGTCCATGACAGCTTTTACGACGTGTGTGTGTTTGTCTCCAGGTATCATCCTCACACGCCACCAGCCTGTGACCACTATCACAGCCCACATCAGAGACTTTGGAAATGAGTGACAGGGTCCTGTCCCCATACTGTGCGGCCCACTGAGTCCAGTAAGAGATAGATGCATGGCACACCCAGAGACTGTGGACACATGCCCGGCCCATCACACCATTCAAAGAAGTGTGAGCAGTGTGATGTTTGATATGTGTGAAAGTGGAGAGCGGGGTGTGATGTGTGCTCGTCTCCGGAAAAGAAAGTGCCCACGAAGCACACATTATACTCGCTTCTGTGTATCGTTAACACCCTGCAATTACTTACACAATGACTATGAATGTCCTTGCCCATTTAAAATATAACAATGGGTAATGCAGAAACTCGTTTACGGTGGAAAATGGTAAACAGCACCTTTACTCTATAACAGCAAATAGTTTCTTTTAACTCAACTATTCTACGCTGTAATGTAATGAGTAAACACAAACCAAGACCAGTGCATGATTCAAACAAGATGTTTAAAACCAGTCCAAGACTAATTTAAACCATTTCAAACCCATCCAAATCCAGATTATATTAGTGTAAAATCTGAACACTACAAGTATCAATCTCACCACCAAAAAAAACAGGAATTCTTCTTACACTAAATCAGGTGCTATCTTTATTTACCAGTATTTACCAGTTAGTGTTTAAGACGGCAAGGTTGGAAAAAGAACATGTGTTATTAAACGGTAGAGTAATTTTAGTGCACCTCACTTGCCATATGTCCCCTTCCAATAGTTTTTTGGAGGTTTCTGTCCAGCTGAGGGTCCTGTGTCAGTGAGATAGGCACTGATCTCATGTCTAAGAACCACTAAATGATTTTGAGAATTTTTAATTTTGGGCTAAACATTACCCAGGATGGCTTTAAACTTTTTTGTTAAAAAAAATTAATTAATTAAAACAAAAGTTCTTCTTTTGTCATTGGTTTAGTCCAGCTGTATGCTTTTTTGAATGTTTTATAATCTGATTGTCCTCTGATTGTCATTTATTTGATATTGTATGGATGTCTCTAAAGTGGATACATAAAGTGGTATCTTGTACCTCATTCACGTTCACCTTTAGTTTTAATCTACTGTAACATCTGCCTCTCCTGGGACTGGGAGTATACAATTTACACAAACTTAGAAACTGCTAAAGTAGTAACTCAGCTAAAACATGATAATGATGTATACTTCCTTATTTTACTAGATGTTTGATGTTTTTTGTCCACTGTATCTAGGTTAAAGTTTAAAAAAAGAGTTCGCTGAGTTAAAATAAAATGTCAGAACTAACTCAAACCAACATGCCATTTACCAAATACATGAGATTCTATGACAGCTTGAACCAGCCTGCCCCCACCTCATCTATTCTAGATGTTAAAACAGAGCACTTTTTGTTACAGACTATGCCACCTGCATAAAAACCATACCTGGCCACTATAGAGGACTGGCATTAATATCATGAGAAAAAAAATTAACGTGTATTGTATCTATAAATGCAGTGTTCTAGGATAATAACAAATAAAATGAAAAAAATTACAATAATTTTTCCTCTCTTCTTGCGGCATCTGGTTCACTCAGATGCCGCTGATAAAACCATGGCAGTGTAGTCAAACAATAAGGCCTTTGAGGCTGAGAGAAGAGCCTGTGTCTCATTTACATGGAGAGAGGAACTGTGACTCTTTGTAGCACGCACAGCTTCCAGGCACAAACACGGCTGAAGGCAGAATGGTTTTTGGGGACGCTCATCTCAAGCATCCTGATGCCACTGAAGGAGGGGTTGGGAGTGGGCGTAAAGGGGCAGCATTCCACAAAAGGGGGACTTGATGTGTGACTTCTGCTCTTTAAAATAGTAATGAGATGCGAGAGAGAGACATTTAGGCTTTGTTAATGACTGTATTTTTCAAAGGAAGGTTGCTTACATGGGACAAATGTCAGACGTCAGCATCAGATTTTACACATTCCATATCTGGTAGAAAAGCAAGTTGCTGTATTTGTTTAGTTTTTTATTACACATCCCATCGGACTCACAGAGTGTCCGATCACATTCCCATCGGACTCTCCGTGAAAAGAATAGTTGTCGTTAGAGAAAATGACTTCTTACAGTAAACATGATAACCTCCAGTTAGATCACAAACAGGCATTAAGGTTAATACATTATTAACTTAATGGAATGTAGCAGTATAACATCTAAAGTATGCTTCTGTGCCAGGTTATTGTCAATATTTTATTAATCTGACTGTACTGTAATACTGTGTAATAGCTCATTTGTTTATTGCTTTTCTCATTTCTCTTCTGCTTCCCTTTGAGCTAAAGGCCATGCAGGTGTGACGGTCACACATCACATCTCTCCAACAAGGAAGCTTTACATGAGGGTCACCCATTTATGGAACTAACGCACTCTACCACAACGATACCTTTCCCGCTGCTCTATAGAAAGTACACTAACCGCAAGTCATTGTACATTAGACTGCAATGTTACTTTTCACAATGAAATAAGAACCATTGTGGACCTTTTTACGGTAACCCTGCAACTTCCTCTTTTGATTAAGAAGACTTGATAGTGCAACAAATTTAAATACATTTTACCTAGAACATGATGTTGTAATCCCCAAGGGTACACTAAACTGGGAGGTCATTCATAGTGCATTATAGGGTTTGGGTCATTTGTACTTTGTTAAATGAGCAACAAGTGGCCTGAGCTTGGTAGGATTAACATTTAAGTTAGAAGAAGTTAGAACCCTACTGGGCACACTTTATATTGGACTTGCCTAACAAAAATGACTCAGGTGAATATCTAGAAATTAAAGTTTAAATGGTACAATATTACAAAACATGGACCATCCTCTACATTCTGTTTCAGGGAACAAAGGTTGACCTTGTGAACGTCTGAAATGAATCGATATTATGTTGTTGTTTTTTTGTCCCGATGGCCATGCGTCCTGTAGAGCCCTTCAGTCTGAGCCATAGTCAGAACATACAAAAAAAGATTTAGAAATTATCATGGGGATGTAAAAAACACCTTTCACACCACTTTTTCTACTTTTTATGTAACAATTAGCCAGTTAATCACTAATAAAAATAATGATTAGCTGCAGGCCTTGGTTGTTTAACCAGTTACTAGAAGTGCAGCTCAGTGCCTTGTGGCCTAATGAGCAGCAGAGTGACAGGGACACAGCGCTGCACTTCATTCCATTCCTGACCCCTTTGTGGCGGGCCACACACACATCCTCACATGCCATTCTCAACCTCTATCCACCTCTCGCTGTCTGACTCCAGAAAGACCAGGGAGACCAGGACAGGTGTCTCTGTGGAGGCTGGAGGCCTTGGCTTATCTCTTAAGCACACTCATGTCAAGGGGATACGTAGTCAACGTTTAACAATAGGGCTCAGGTTCACTGTGTGCACTGACCTGGACAATTAGAAATGAAGTCTGTGCGGAGAAGTAGTACAGATTTATACTATAAACAGCACTTGCATCATAATAAATGACCTACACAGAGCACATCCACTTCTAAACGGAGGTGTGTTTACTGCTATGAAACATTAACACTTACCAACAAAGGGCTGAGCAATTACTCAAACAGGAAATCACAAATTCTAATTCAGAGTGACTTTGTTAAGATGTAAAGAAAGTCAGTGGTCCAAATGTACAAGCTATTCAATATGTCATATTCAGTAATCAATGTTAAAAGGTTCTTGTAAGTGTTTTCTTCACTTTCTATCACAAATATATGAACTATAGATAGATGTTCAATACTGGCTTTTTAAATTTCAAACTGATTCAAAGACACCATATTTTAAAGAAAAAGTCACAAGGGTTTGTTGGTTGTATTTTTCAGAGCAGCCCTACACAAAATGCTGGACTACTGTAAATTCCATTGGAGCCTGAGAACGCTACCTGCGCAACAGGTGTACTCACATCCGCAAAAGAAAACTTCGAATAGCCTATGTCTCCTCCACAGGAACTAACTTGTCCCCGAGTTTGTTTGTTAGAGATAACAGTTCTCTTCTTGGTTGACTTTTAAACGCCACAAAAAGTTTCATTTATTTTGGTCCTACCTCGAAAAGGCGGCTGAAGAGCACCAGAGTCCACAGTGAGACCGTGAGGCACAGCAGTGTTTTCATGATGCCGATGAGAGAGGTTTCTACCCGGTTACAGCTTTCATGTCCAAACTTTTGTCCGTGCTGTCTTCACTTGTCGTATGTTTTTTAACAAAGTGGTAAAAGCGTAGCGGCATCTGGACAAGTTTGTAGAAGTGAAAAACTAAGTTGCGCTAACGGGGAGGAGGGGAGGAGCAGCGGCTGCCATGCGCGTCCTACCCTCCCCGTTTCACCCTACCTCTGTCTCTCCAGCATAGGCCTACATGTGCTCCTCCTCTCCTCATCTGCCCCCCTCTGCATTAGCAACACTGATGTGTCACAGCTCCGTCCACTGTGAGTAGGCCTGTGTCGAGAGCACAACTATGGACCAAACTTTTTAAATGTTTAAGCATAGGCTACTAAAACACGACTAAATCGAATGGGTCATGCTTTTTTGACCCCCCACCACAGCTCTAATGTTACATAACTCAAATTGTACACCAGTTTTATAATTTAGAGTCTATAAATATGACCCATTAGCTTCGAGTAAAATAGTAACGTGAGTTTATTTAACACTTTGGCTAGTCTCCGCCATTTTGTGTCACGACACTTCTCGAACGGAACGTGAAATGAGATATTTCCCTTTTTGTCTTTTTTTTTTTTTCTTTACAGTGTATCAGATGCAGTTATGGGTGTGTTCCTCTTGAGTGTTGCAGTATAGGGTTATTTATAAAGTCCTTTATCAGTTTGGTCACAGAGCACTGTTCAGGAAGCAGCGAGCAGCAAGTGGCCTAGCTGTGTGGACTAGTGAGGGTCTACTCAGAAAGAAGCCCTTTGCATGGGTTTTGAAATATCAGGTTGATATCACACTCAAGTATTATTTACATTAAGACTAAGCCTGCTCGGTAATACACTATTTAAACACATTATTATAGCTATATAGTATATTTTTGGCTGACCTCAATTCTGGTCTTATTTTTAAATATGCTACAGGATGTGGTAGGGTTAAAATAAGAACATTTGCATTCAAAATTCAAATCCAAGGAAAGCATAACTCTAACATAGCACCAGCCATCAGTATGATGGTACCCTAAAGTAATAACAGATAGGATTAGAGGGCAAGATAAACTGTGTCTGCAAAAAATTGCCTTGCATAAGCATAAAAAAGTCAGAAGTGAGAAGAGTGGGTATTTAACGGATGTTGCAGCCATTTTACAGTGTGAATCCATTTTTATCTACTCTGGTGATTCAAAGTAGCAATGCTAGCAATGCTGTGGATTAAATGTAAAAACAGCACACATTGAAAGTTTTGTCTTTAGGCAGGCCAATGAAGATAAACAGAAAATGAAGTGGTCACTTTGACCCACGATTCCCAAGGAAATGTTATGTAAGCCTCAAGGGATAGTAGCCCTCTCTTTGTCGCCTCCTCTTTCCATTCCTCACCATATACAGTCTACTCTGTGTACACTCTGACCTGGCTTATTTTATTTTTTATTTTTTTGTATCTGCCATCTTACTTTGAGCAAGAAAGTGGCTGTGTACTCTGAGCTAGTCCACTAAGCATATTATCAGATGTTATATAATCCTACAAAAACACAGAACTAGTGTTAAACGAGTTAAAGGCTGTGGGTTTTATTTTCTGTCAATACCTCACTACAATGGATTGGTATCTCTTTGTCCTCTCCATATGAGGCGAGATATTGTTATTATATTAATGTGAAGGTTCAACTCCCATTCAATTCAATGTTTAATCAAAAAAAGGAAATTAATATTATAAGCTTGTTCTCAGTTTTCTGCATTGGTTTTTCCATATGTTCTCAAAATAACATAGCTTGTTGGATCATTTAGCCTCTGTTTAGACTTCTAATTTACCAATATAATGCGAAGCCAATGCAAATCAAGGCAGCAGTATTTGTTATTGCGTGTGCTGGTTATAACTGTGTCGGATGCAAATACAAAAGCAGTCCTGACGTATTTACAAATAAGTTGTTGCAAAGT
This sequence comes from Perccottus glenii, assembly GCA_024416835.2. Lineage (NCBI taxonomy): Eukaryota > Metazoa > Chordata > Actinopteri > Gobiiformes > Odontobutidae > Perccottus > Perccottus glenii. The sequence continues at coordinate 16,715,093 of CM044563.2, read as the reverse complement.
CTAGGCTTTATGTAAAGTATGTGTCCAACAGTGCGAGATATTTATTTTATTATACCTGATGAATTAATTATCATATGATGTATGTTTTGCCTAAGCACATTATGTAGAAAGCATATTTTATCAGTTACTGGATAGAGCTTCAAAGGATTACACAATGTGACCAGTTCAAGTTTACAAATCTATCTTAAAAGGTGAACTTTGAATCTTTCCACTCCTTCAAAGAAGAAGAAACAAAAACAAATCTTGTTCCAGAGCAAATACTATAAAGACAATGGAGGTATTTCCTAATTGACGTGTCTATGTGTTGGCTGTCGGCCACAGACTCCTTCTGAAAGTGTTTGTCAGAGATAAAGAGGTGTAAGGATTGGTTAGGGATCAAAAGATTATTGGTGGTGATGATTATTGGCATAAAGGGGAGATAATAACAATGCAATATAAAAAAGAATTTTGATTCTTTTGACCTACATTACCAAAAATGAACAATAGTATCTCCATTGGTGTTGGTTTGATAAAATGGATGTATACTGAAGCCCATTTGAAATAGTGACTAGGTCTATGGTTTTGATTTTATATGGTCTAAACATGGCACAAGTATTATTAAGCATCATGGACATATAGAGAAATTGCAGAGTTGGATGGATAACGATTGTTGTTGTATGATCTGATTTCTCATTCTACAGTTACATAGTAAAGGACACATTGAACTATTTAACTTATAACAGATAAGTATTTTAGTGTTTTTTTAGTTCAAAACGTTCTTGCTTTGTCCTCCAGCTGTATGAATTTTTACGTTTCATAATCTGTCATTTATTTGATATTGTGTGGATGTCTCTAAAGTGGATACATAAAGTGGTATTAGAAAGTGGTAGTAAATTTGCAACTCAGCAAAAAACATGATAAAAAAATACTTCCTTATTTTGCTAAATAGGTCATGTTTTTATTGTACACTGTTACAAGTAAAAAAAAAGAGTTTGCTGAACCAACTCAAACCAACATGCCATTTGCCTAATAGATGAGATTCCATGACAGCTTGAGCCAGATATTATACAAAGGTAATCAGAAGGAATCACTGTAAAATAATTGGATTTTCCACAGATCCTTTGACAATTCTTTTTCTTTTCCCATGACTCAGAATACAGAAACGTCCGTGCTGCACTGGATGACAGATGCAAGGGTCTGTCAGGAGCCCAGAAACTCACTGACCTTTTATTCACACACAGATTACAAGCAAACAGATCACAGGTGAGGATGGTTACCTTTAGTAGCCATTCAAACCTGTTTGTGTCATCTTGTGTGCATGTTATCAGGCCAAAATCACCAGGGTATGTAAACATTTGATCAGAGTAATTTGGGTAGTTTCAGTTGTCATTAGCATTTAAAAAGAGTAAACCCAACCACTAACTATGAGTGAAAGAAAACCTTTTGTGTTATTGTTCATATTCTCTGAAAAATGGCCCAAAAAAAATCACAAATTCTGCCAAGGTACGTAAATGTATGAGCACAGTCGTAGACACCACTCTGGTTGTGTCTTAAAAAAGAGGTCAGTTGGACTGGATCCATTGCTGTGACTTTTATGGGGATTGTGAGGGTGCGTCCATGGAGACTAAACCACCATGTACAGAATGTGTCATGTATAAACAACCCTTATTTTTGATTGTCTTTGCATTTGTCTTTGCACTTGGAACACGTGACTATCACAGCACAGTTGCATCCTGTTAATCATGCCATCTTCAGTATCCACCAGGGCTCGTCCTAATATGCAGACTACACACTTTCAAACATATTTAGACACACTGGACACTGTACTGTGTTGTATATGGGACCTTTTCCTTTTTTAAACATTATTACAGCTCTAATCAGATCAGAAAATGTCCAAAACAGCCCGCTATCTCCCCGCTTCTATCTCTGTGTTTGTTTATGCCCAGCAAATGGTCATAATTGCCACTATGACCCATGTACAAGCCTGTTTACACTTAACCGTCAGAACTTGTTGTTTAGATTTCAGACTAAACAGCTGTAATCTAGCATTTGAAACTCTCAGGGGAATGCTAAAGTGCACAAGAGAGATGACAAATGCGTTTAGGCCAGCGGAAACTGACAGTTAGGGTAGAGACTACTTCACTAGTTAATTTAAAAGTTCTAAGATGTCTAGAGCTCAGTATTTTTATGCCAGTAGTATTAAAGCCAGTAGCACTTTTTGTTCTTCACACATACAGTATTTAGCTGAATAAGAGGTGCTATTGGAAATGCACAGGAACTAGGAGGAGGTACTTCCACTTACTTACTGACATTTACTAAATGTAGCACCTATAAAAGTGTGCGCTGAGGCTCCAAAAAAGGCCCAGAATTGTTCTACAAGTGAATGAAGAAGTAAGAAAATCCTAACTGAATTAAAAACAAAATGAATATGTAACTTCAGAATCTTTGTTCTGATAATTTATTTTACAGAAATTATGTAATTCTATACACTGTGCATAATTGTGGACTGGTTTATTGTTTACTGATACTTCTCTGTGCTATATAGATGAGTTACTGTTTTTTTTCCTGCAACAACTGGGTTTGTTGAAGACTTTTCTCATTGCACCACTAACACCGTACACCGTATTAGCTGTTTTAGTCAAACTTCATCTTAACCAATTGCATACAACAGCCGTGTCATACTTGCATTTGTCTGTCTTGTCTTGCAAAAACATATTTAAAGCTCGATAGAACCTTGTGAAAGTTTCATTTCTCCCTGTTCCTTCAACTTATTTTTCAGCGCACATTCTTGCCTGACAATTTAAGGCATTTAGGAGGTTAACACATTTTGTTTTATTTTTTCACCATCAGAGCTATTAGTACTGGATTTGTTCATAGATCACAGCATGTCTCCATAAGGGATATGTTCACATGTCTTTCTGTAAAACAGTCAGCGCATGTCTTTCACTGATCCCGTTATGTTATCATAGCTTCAATTTCCAAAATATTCAATATTCAATATTTATTTTATCTAAATAAAAATGTGTATATAGTCAAATTGGTTGATAAGAAATTGTTGCGATAGACATACTTCAGCTCTACATTTTGTGCAATTTTGCCTTTTCCTGTCAGGTGTTGCAGTTGACTGGAGCAGGAGCCTATCCCAGCAACTTTGAGCCTTAGGTGGGATACATCATGGACAAAAGCCAGTGGTTACAGGGCTGACACAAGTTGGGTGGCTGGGGTTTGAACTCACAACCTTCTTGCTGTGAGGCAGGAGTGCTTACTACTTTGTTGCATCTTCTTCTTCTCTGTTGCAATCTATAAATCATGTCGGGTCTGAACCAACAGTATGTGCACTGCAAACACTAAAATCAGCAGTGATCTCAGAACTCACAGGAAAACCCCATCAGCAGCAGTGGTGTTCACGAATATACTACAATTGAAAAAATAAGGATTATTGTAGTGCTTGATGGTAGTTTGAAAGATTTTTCTAATATTAGTAATACTGACATTACTACATTATTGTTGTAGCTGACTGCTTTCACTTTTGGGCTAGGTCATGAGCCAAGGCCGTATGGACTTTTGATATTATGGCCTTCAGATGTATCTCTTGTTGGCGTCATGCTCATGTCTCTGTAGACTACATTTAAACAGTGTGCAAGGATGTTCTGTTCGTTAACTGAGTGACACACTCATCACAATTTAATATACCAATGACTGACCTTGGGTGAGAGCCGTGAACAATGCATGCATATAAAAACTTCATGTATTGTGAGCTCCTTAACCAAATCATACTGTACCATGATTTGTCCTATTCTTCCAATCCTATTCTTGTGACCATCCTTTTAAATTTTACCTGCTGTCTTCCTCATCATATTTGAGCCAAATAATTCTTTAAACAATTCTTTCAACTCAAATAACCAAGTTATATTTTTAGTTGAATACCAAACACCATCTTCTGGTCTCATCTGTGTAACAAACAAAATAAAAGTTATGTGCACCCCTTATTATAATAATGCAATCTTTAAATTGGCATATTGTTAAATACATTGAGCCCCACTTCAGTCAGCGCACTCCTTTAAGAGCATCTAACCTGTGTAGGGCTACATTTCATGCAGTGAAAAGCAGCTGACTGCAGCAGCCTGCCGTCATCAGACTTTACAGCTCCCTGATTCCCTGCAATGCAAATGTGCAGCAAGATCAGTCGCTTCTCTGTTTCAGACTCTGTTCCATTATGGTTCTAGATAGAGTCAGAGTAGTTAACATGTGGATGGGACAGTCAAATACAGAGATTAACATCAAATCTAAGCCTAACTTGGCTTCATCTGTTGACATAAAAGCACCTGTAGTAACCGTCGCGGCCGCTAGGTGTCTCTATTTGTCAGTACACTTACAGTATTTATAGTCAGTCACGGTTAGCCAACAGACAGCGGTGCTAGCATCTTTAATTGAATGATACTCTGACATTCAGCAGTGACAAAGATGCGACAGTGACTTTGGGCAGAGGACTAGAAACGGTGGATGTCTGTGTAAACGTGAGGACGTTTTTGAAAAGAGGGAATAAGGTGGAGGAGGTGATAAGGAGGGACGCAGGAGGAATACGTTTAGCTGATTGGACTGAAAGGGTGGCAGGTTTGTGTAGGAGAGATATATGGAGGGTGAGAAGTGCGCTCTGGAGTGGGCCATAAATAAGACAAAGGACAGAAGACTGGAAGGAAGAGTTTAATAAGAGAAAAGTAGCCTTATAGGCTAAGTGAAGGGCTACATTAAAACAAATAGAATGGACTAGTGATACTTGGATATTTTAATGTTCCAAACTTTGTGAGTCCACCTATTGAATTATTATTATGCACCTAGGTGTTTTTTTCTATTCATTGGTATTGCTATCAACAGTAAATAATTTAAGCTTTACCAGTAATGCATTTGATTCATGACGCCATATAAGTACATTAAAAAGCATTTGATGTGTTACTTTATTTGTCATAGGAGATGCTGTTCTCTGCTGACGGAGAAAGGCTACCATATGGTGTCACAGGAAGGAAGGAGGGAGAGACAGTGGCACACAGTAAACCAGGAAGAGCCCAGTGTTGTGGAATGAGAGGAGGGTGCCCACTGGCAGAGCAGTCTGAACCTGGGAAACACGGGAACCATGGCTCTAATGAAGCTTCGTCAAAGTGGACATGGATGGAGGTGAGCTGAAACATGTGAAAGTGTGCACATGTTGCTTTAGAGCTGATGCATTCTTAACCACATCTTGAAATTATTGATAAAAATCCCTGTACATTTTCTGGTGTTATTATTTTGTACTCAATTATATACCACTTACTAAAGATTTGTTAAACACAGCTGTCATTAAGTGGCCCTAGCTAAAGGATTCTTATTTGACCAATAATATTATTTTATATTATTGTTTATGCTACAATTAGTCAGGTTATTATGTCAAAATAACATCATCTCACATTTTAATTTTCTATATCCTGTCAAGGATAAGTGGTTAAAAATGGATGATGAATGATACATGGCAGATCAAAATTATTTCTCAATGTTGAGATTCAGGTTTTATATCATTAGCATAACATTAGCATTTACAGCCACAAATCTCAAAACAAAAAATCCCTTTGCAAGAGAGAGACTAAGGATTTTAAATCGAGCAGATGTATTCAATTAAACAAACAAATGAAAAAATAATTTAAATTAAATAGATTTCCCATAATTAGAGCGCATTGCACATACCAAGGTTTGATTGTGGCTTGGGTCATTTGCCCATTGTCTTCCTTTCTCTCAGTTTCCTGTCTGTCTACTATCCTATCAAATAAAGGCAAATCTTAAATTTACCATAATTATATGAAAGGTTAAATTTCAATTAAAACCTCTGATTTGGAGGTTCTTGCAAAAAAATGCTTCAACCCTTTTCGGGAATTATTTTTACAGAATCAGCAGAATCAGAAGTGCACAAGTTGTAAATACCACCACTGGAGGATAGGTGTTACAGCCACTCTTTATGTAGAGCAAAGTTGATTTATTGCTGTTTTGTATCTTAGTGGCTGAGATAAATGAGCACCAACAGGTATTTTTACTCCTCTATTAGTCTGCTGTTCATTCATTTGTAAACAATGGGAATATACTATATTCTGTATTATCCACTAGATCTTTATCATGTGGCTGTATGTCCTCACTATGCAACCAACGCATCCACTCACTCACAGATCCTTTCTCTCCTACTCCTCTGTCCTCGCTCCCTCGTTCTGGCTCTGTTGCCAAGGCTACCGTACAGCCTCTTGCTGCATATACCTACTGACGAAGCTGCCGCCTGTGGATCTCACTCTCTCTCCTCCAGGACACAAACAAAAAAAAAAGCCTTCAGACTTTTATTCCTCCACCTCTCCTCTCTCGCACATACATACCACATTCCTGTTTTCTTTCCTTTTTCCAACCTCCGCACACCCCCTTCATATACTCCCCTTTCCCCCCTCCCTTCTTCTCCATCTCCAGTCTGTCTCACATGCACACACGCTCTTCCAGACAGAGGAGCGGTAAACGGGATTGGCGTGGTTGGCGGTTTGCTTTTGGTATTTGGCTAGGACGGGGAACGAGAGAAGCAGATGGCCATGTGAAGACGGGCTGAGCCAGGTAAGAGGACTTTAACGCAGCGGACTTATAGCTCTGGCTGACTGTCTCTTTCTCTGTCTTTTCCCCCATACACGACATGAGTTGAATACCAATTCTCCAGCAAAGGAAATTCATATAGCCACTGCATTTTTCTTTTGTGTGTGTTTGCCTTCACCGCCAGACAACATGTTGCTCACTTAAAATCTCGTCTTCTTGTCATTGAAGCTTCAGTTTCCTCTGTGTTGTACCATTTCTATCTGACAATGTGGGAGTTACCAGAGAGAGATGCAACAGTCCACCTCCCCGGGTGATTCATTACTAATCCAACCAGCTCTGCTCTGTGTGGTCGCTCTAGCTCAACGTAGCCATGTACGTGATATGAATGGTGTTATGTCTTTTAGTATGAATGACTGCCAGCCAGGGAAATGACTGCCGTTTGATGCGGGGCAATCTCGTCGTAATCCTATATCTTTTACTGACTGGGTATCCAGATTTATCTATGGAAATCAATTTCTCAATGCCGCAGAGTTTAATTATTCATAAAACAACATAGCTTCATTATATAGCTCAGGTTTGTTTGCGTTTTAATGACATTCCCCTTTAAAATGGCCCCAGAGCTGCAGCCTGAGGTGTTGTAGAAGAGTATGTAAACAATAGAGCTGATTGATTATCTGTCTTAGAGATATTCAAGACGAAGCTGCAAGCAAGCATGCTAGGTTTTGAATTGTAAGGTCATTCCAAGACTTTGCGCGTGTAGAGATGAGGTGAATAGGCAAACCTCAGCCCCCGTGACACTAGCTCATGTTACCGTCCAATCATCACTTTTGCCAAGAGCTTCCGCTTACCTTGTCTCCTTGCCACATGAGCACTTTGACAACTAACACTAGAAAGGGGTTTTGAATGCTTCACTATTTTCAAAGTAGGTTCAACGGCCATTTAAAACACAGTTGTCACTGGAATAAAAAAACCTAACCCATTTTTATTCCTTACTGCAGGGGAGAGCATTGAACATCTGTGAGTGCAGTGACTCGGCGGTCCTCCCGGAACAAAGTGAGTTTATTCTATGGAGTGTTTTGACTCAGCTGGATGGCAGGCGATCAATGGGAATACTACGCACATGCTCTATTTGAGGACTGAGGGGGTGGTGTTTGTAAGGACCCACAGACAGTAGACCATCAGAGGGGAATGAGCAGAATGCAGCTGATAGTTCTAACTCTCTTGGTTTAGTTGTACCTATTTGCAACTTTACATTTATCACGCTTTAGTTTGAAGACCTTTAGCAAATTAGTAAATTAGTTGAGCAAATTTAAGGCATGTTAAGGCTTGTTAGTGAATTGTGATGTGAGAATCCATCCAGATAACAACAAAAAAGTTAACCAATTATAGTATAGTTTTAATTAAATTGTTCACTCAAGTCGAAGTCCAGACACTCTTTTTGTTTTTAAGTGTGGTTGAAATTACTTAATTTTGTATCCACTAAACACTGTATAAAAAAGTACTTTGAAACATTCTACTAGTATAGTGTAAGTCAAAATAGCTATGAAGGTAATATGTCCACTAGACTTTGACCAAACAAGCCATGTTGTTGACTCGAGTGACAAAAAACATAGTTATTTACAGTGGAGGCAAAGAGAGGCTGAATTTCAGAGCAAAGTTAATATTGCCCCTGCACTCCCAGAGTGTGTTTGTGTTTTTATTTTTCTATTATTTTTCCTGCTGTGAGCCATAGTGCAGGTGTGTGTGTGTGTACTGTATTCTGGTTGCCACAGTGACCAAAACGCCAACCTCACTGCGTCATTGCTTCAGACAACCTTCACACAAAAAAACAAAGCTTTTTCCTCTTTATCTATCCATCCACTGTTTATTTGCTGTTTAAAAACGGAAGCATTCTGCATTTACCGACTTTCACTTATACAATGTATACAGGCATTGTGTGTGTGTGTGTGTGTGTGTGTGTGTGTGTGTGTGTGTGTGTGTGTGTGTGTGTGTGTGTGTGTGTGTGTGTGTGTGTGTGTGTGTGTGTGTGTGTGTGTGTGTGTGTGTGTGTGTGTGTGTGTGTGTGTGTGTGTGTGTGTGTGTGTGTATGTGACTGCATTGTATGTATGCATGTTACCATGGCTGCAAGCCAGCTAACTGGCGTCATCACTTCACAACCACCTTTGCAGCCAGCAAGAGAGATAGAAAAGAACTTAAAGAGCAGCTCCCCTCTGTTCTACACCTGCTTTTCTGGTGTGGTCCCATTGGTTTAACAGACTACACTGGCATGGGGGGAAGGTAGGGGGCAGAGGCTTCATGCATACTGATTTGAGCCCAGAGCTGTGAATGTACTCAGAGTAAATTAAATCTGCCTCCAATCATGTCCACCTCACTGGGACATAGTGTACGAGAAGAAGTACTGACAGTTTACTGTGTCACCAGCCTTCACTCATGAAAGCACAGCTGGGAGCTGAGAAGGGTGCTACTCTGCTCCATCTTTAGATTAAACTGGATTACAAACTCTGTTGCAGCGTGACCAGTGGCCATGATGTGGTAATGGATTCTGACTACCTGTGGATGTATCTCCTTTATCACTGTAGGCTTAGTATGAATTGAATTTTAACTATATACTTACAGCAATAGAAGAAATAAAGCAAGCCAGTCCACCTTTTAAGTTCCTATCTTCTAACATAGTTAGCCTTGCTGTAACTACATTTATTGCTCATTATTTTGACTAAATGCATTGACAAATAAAGACCTAATTACATATGTCTGTGTATGAAGAAGGAGAAATATGTAATTTCAAAGGTAGAATTCTGGTCTTGTATCTTAAAAAACAATTTCTAGCCTTTTCTTTAACCATTTTATGTTGCTACTGAATTTGGTAAACTGGTATATGGCCAGGATTGACAAAGTCTCTTTGATGAAAAAAAAACTTCTTCTTAATAATAATAATAATAATTAATTACATATGTGTTAAAATTGTAATCTACATATGGCTGCTGTTGGACACTAACTGTGTTCCTCCAAAATTGCGACTTTTCGTAAATGAAAAAAAAAATAATAATAATTTATGTGACTTAGCACTGCAGTATACTTTATTCTATTTTAAAAACTTCCTTATGTTGAGAGGACACATGAAGACCAGGCTGACCAACAAAATTAAATAACATTATAAATCATAGTGAAAATTGGTGATACAACTTTGTATCTAGCAGCTAATTGTTCTTGGCCAAATTTTAAATACTACAAGGGTTAGGGGTTTCACTTTCACTTCTTTATTACTTTTCATCCATTTCATTTTCATCTGTCTCCTCAGGTCTCTGCTGCACGATGACTGACAACGGCTGGTTGCCACTGAATATGGGACTTTACTTGATCATGTGATCTACGCCCCCTCATAGCCTGTCGTCTAAATAGGTGAGTCATGTGATTGCTCAGATATCCTCACTAATCAATCTGATGTGTATTCTGAACATTTCTGGAAATATATCCATTGATGAAAACATGTTCCAAAAAACACCCCGAGACAAAAGTGACATGGAACAGGAGCGCACTAAGACAACACCAACCCCCGCGTTCACACATCCACACGCACCATGTGCCAGTAATCAGCCAATGTACAAAACACCTTTATCAATGTTTGAAGGACAAAGGGGCAGGGTGTAAAAGAGCTTTGAATACACTGCTGACTGATTCCGAGTGTGTATGTACGTGCGCTGTCAGTAGATGATAATACTCAGGACAGATGAGAGCCACTCTGTTGCCTAGGCGACGGACAGGGCTGTAAACACGCTACCCCTGACTCATCTCTCCACAATAGAGCCTCTCACGTCCCAGTCTCCCTCTCTCACACTCACATTTACACAATGGAGTCCAATCTGACGAAGACAAGAGGATCCGGATATGAGAGCCACTCCAAGCCTGCTAAGCTATACATCTGAAAAGGCCAGCGGTACAACGTGCTCTGCTGTAAGCTCACTCATTTAAATACACACATGCACGAGCTGACAAACAAAGCTTGCCCTTCACTGAAGCAGGTATCACTGCATCATTTTGTCATTTGGTCTTGCTTTATACATCAAAATTACAGTGAAAAGTGACTAATTATGAAGGTATTTCCCTCTTGTGCAAAGAGAAAATCCCTTCATTGGTGGTTTTCAAAGTTGTTTGTACCAATCAAAAGAAAGATTTTGTAGGCAACTTAAGACCCAAGAAAAACAGTGGTGTATAGATTTCCTTGGCGATAACCCCATTTTATAATTGGGTGGGATATTTATGTGCCACTGCAATTTCCTTTAATACTTTATACTGTCAGTGCAAGTGTGCATTACATTGAGGGTATTTACATGCAATCTTCAGCATTCTTATTTATAAAACCCCAGAATTGAGCACTCTCGCGTACAAGCACCTTAACATTGCTATCTTAACCAAAATGTGGGTAATTTCTCAGCAACTATTATTGTGGAAATATTGTCTATGGCCCACCCAATTAAATAGACACTGAATTAGTGTTTTAAATGTTAATTTAAAACACTCATTTTCACTGGCTCTATTTACAGCTCTATTTAAATACAGTGCCTTGCGAAAGTATTCAGCCCCCTTGAACTTTATGACCTTTTGCCACATTTCAGGCTTCAAACATAAAGATATGAAACTGTAATTTTTTTGTGAAGAATCAACAACAAGTGGGACACAATCATGAAGTGGAATGAAATTTATTGGATATTTCAAACTTTTTTAACAAATAAAAAACTGAAAAATTGGGCGTGCAAAATTTCATGTTTTAAGTTTCATATCTTTATGTTTGAAGCCTGAAATATGGCAAAAGGTCACAAACTTCAAGGGGGCCGAATACTTTCGCAAGGCACTGTAAATGCCGTTGTGACGTTGCTACTGCTTGATTCACCTTGGGATCAGCTCACAATAAGGAATAAGTTATGTATACCTAAGGCTTTGAGACTACTTTCGATGTCAAGCAGATACGTTTCTACTTTTTAATGTTTTTGTACTTGTCAACTCTTGGATATATAGACTACAATGTTCTTATTGTACATCTGTATACATATTTGAATGGAATATGAGCTGTGCCATTGTGATCACATAGTCTTAATGTAAAAATGCCTTTAAATACAGGAGAGCTTCATTTATTAGGGGGAGATGACCCGCAAGTTGAGTAGCTCCACGCGTTCGCCCACTGAGGACTCCATCTTCCTAAGGCCTGACGAGGATCCCGTCTGGCTTGATGAGCCCACAAAGATTGAGAAAATACATGACGTATTTTCTAATAAAGATGAGTCTACCACGTGCAAAGATGGCTGTCAGAACTCACAAAGAGAAGAAGTGTTTTTACACAAGGTGTACGCTCTGGTGATTGAGATCCACTGCTGGGCTGCGCTCTTTGTTGTTTCCCAGGTCACGGTATGTCACCAAATATCAGTGAGGAAAAAAATGTTGCTTAATTGTTTATCTGCCATGTCTGTTGTCATCTCTCTCAACAAAAAAATCTACCTTATACTGCAATATTCAACCCAATGATGATTATAGGAGGTTATATTGCTATGCTTTTCTATTTGTTTTTAAGAGGCTTTTTTATGCGTGAGCAACCACAGTTCAAGGCTTATTACTCATGCTTGAATGACTGGAGCGTGTGAACTTACACAGTATCTTCACTCCCTTTCCAGGGCTACTGGGTGTTTTTTGTGCTGGAAGGAAATGGGCCATTTTCTTCCATCTATAAAGCTCTGCAAGTGATTGACTTCTACCTTGGCTTCATCCTTCCCTGCCACCCAATCTTTGGAGTGGATGTTAGTATCAGCACTAAATAATACATGCATATATATAAGTTATCTAACATAAAACAATATAACAATGACTCTGTCTGTATTCCTTTTTACTGGTAAGTCAATGGTGTTGATGAAGGAGGTCGCCAACACGAAACAGCACAACTGGATTGTCCATGGCACTGCAGGCATCGGCATTGCTATCTGTGTTATCATGGCAAGTTAATGTGGATGGTTTCTTTTAATCACACTGACAAAACAAAGGGTGAAAATGCTGTTTTAAAGTAGCATTGTAATGTTGTAGTGAACAGTTAAACAAAGTCAAACAAGGATATTATCACCACAAAATAACACTTTTGCATCTGCATCTTGGGATATGATTCGTTAGTAATAGGCTACTTCCTGTGGCCAAATTTGCCAGAGTGGACCAACTGAGCACTTTAAAGTAAGAGTGTTTTAAAGCATCAGAAGAAGAAGAAGAAGAAGAAGTTTAATTTATATAGCGCCTTTCCGTAGCTCAAGGTCGCTTTACATTTCACAAATACAGTACAGACAAACATTTAGATACACATCACATGAAACATATAGTTGTAATTACCCAAAATGTTTGTTAAATAGATATGTTTTTAACTGAGACTTGAATGCAACCACAGATGAGATGTTTCGTAAAGTAAGAGGTAGCGCGTTCCAAAGTTGAGGAGCATTTACACTAAAAGACCTTCCACCAACAGTAGACAGGCGAGCGTGGGGTGGATAACAGACTGAGTTCGGCTGATCTAAGGGACCGGACAGGGCGGTAAGGGGAGAGTAGGTCAGACAAATATTGGGGAGCAAGACCATTTAATGCTTTAAATGTTAGATCAAATCACTGATCATAGATAGATCATCACTGCGTATCTTTTAGCCAGTAGAGGGTGCAGTGTCTTACAAATACGACTGCTAGGGTCCAGTGTATTAGTCTATTTTCTTTATTATATGCGTAGTGTGGTAGAGCGTGTCACTCCCCTTTTCTCTCCCTGGCCCGGTGGCAGGAAAGTTACATCAGGGGTTTCTGGTCAGCTGAGGGTTCTGTTTCAGTGAGATTCTGCAGATCTCATGTCATGTCTAAGAACCATCAAAATGATTTTGAGAATATATTTTTTGGGGCTAAAAGTGACCCGGTGCTACTTTAGATATTGTTAAGTAATACAAAAAAGAATGTAAAGGAAAAGTACTCTTACTGGTATTTTTGAGCCATTAAAAAAGTTACTTCAGTGAATGGAACAAGATACTACCCTCCTCTGAGAATGGCTGAATAGAGATTTCATATCCAGACTGAAAGATTGGTTTGTCACATTTCCTTAATCTTTTTATAATAATTACTATTTTCTTGCTAGGTCATCCACATGGTGTGTAAGTGGCGCTATGGCACTGGCTTGTGGTCGTCAGGAACAGCACCAAAGGACATTGGTGACCGGCGTCAGTCTGTGAGTCGTCAGCCTTCCTTTACTCTGTCTGAATGGACAGACGCCCAGGAGGATCTGCTCGACCTGGACCCTGAGCCTCAAACACCAGTGTTTGATATTGGCAATGACACCAGGACAGAGGGGGATTCTGCAACCCTCCTTGTCACTCCAGTGGGGCTTCAGGAACGGTACATGCATCCAGCAGTAAATTAATTACAATTTTCTCATGAATGAGTCCATCACAATACATTAAAAACATCATGTTGACGCACCAATGTAGACTTGCATGTGGTTTTCATTTGTATTTTTAACCTTGTATGTTTTATGCAGGAGGGGCTCCAATGTCTCCCTGACTTTGGACATGTGCACTCCAGGCTGCACAGAGCCCTATGGCTACGGCGCACAGCTCTCCCCCAGAGACCAGTCAGCCCAGGAGTACCTCAGAGAGGGAACGCATACCTTGACCCCTGCCATGCTGCACAGCCGGGCCATGGACGACCAGGGCCTGCAGGCTGAGTTTTATGTGAGAGCAGTATCAACAGCTAACCCGCCTACACACTTTAGATTAACAGATAGTTGCAGCATAAGTGAGCACAAGTGAACAGAGACTCACCAGAAAAGACAGGGACATGTACACCTAGACACTGCCAGACACGCACACTCCCACACACAACACCCAGTGGAGCTCTGCACACACCTGTAAGCTTTTTCATTGCCACTAAGTGGGCGAAGAAGAAGACAAGCATATTTGAAAAGCCTTAAAGGATTGCAATGTCTGCTAGGCAAAAAATGTGAATTTACATTCACACTTTGTTGAATTTTTTTTTTTTTTACTTCGCAGACAGTAGTCAAGTACAAGAAGTACAATAATTTGTCTTGACGTAATGTTTTAAATATACATTCTGTGTATATTTTTAGCTTGAGGTGTTTGTTGGTTTAAACTTCCTACGTTAACGTAACAATGCTCGTTTCTGTTGTTCTATATGTCCATTAACAGGAAACGCCCATGAATTTTGTAGACCCAAAAGAGTACAACTACCCAGGGCTGGTGAGAAAGAACCGCTACAAAACAATCTTACCAAGTGAGTATTACTAAAGAACTTCAACCAAGCTCTAGAATATCAATACCAGACTATGTATTATATTGTCATTTTCTTTGTTTTCTCTCACATCTTTCTATAACTGCACTTCCAGACACACACAGCAGAGTGATTCTTGAGTCACAAGATGAAGATGACTTTCTCAGTACCTATATCAATGCCAACTATCTAAAGGTCTGCTTTATCACACTTTGTGAAGCTTACTTTTATTGATTCTGTGGATGCTGTCATACATTGTTTGACAGTCCTGTAACTCAGTGTTTTTGTGCATGCAGGGTTATGGGGGTGAGGAGCAGGCATACATAGCTACACAGGGTCCTACTGTGAACACAGTGGGGGACTTCTGGAGGATGGTGTGGCAGGAGAAATGTCCAATAATCGTAATGATCACAAACCTGGAAGAGAAGAATGAGGTTAGTGTGAAAATAGCTCTGTGAAAACATACTTGCAGTATGGTGATGCAGGATGATGATCCTGTTTAATGGATGCTTTCATAATTGGACAAGAAATGATGAGTGACTGTTTGAGTGATGCATCTTTCAGAAATGTGCAGAGTACTGGCCTGAGGACACTGTGACCATTGAGGGCATTGAGATTACGGTTGTCTCGGTAACGCAGGAGGATGACTACAGTCTGAGGGTGTTTACTCTGAAGGTGAACCGATGCAAACACACCATGTTAATGTGCCACACGCTCAGGGCGGATTAAAATGTACTGAGAAAAACATGCAACAATTCAAGTAAACTAGTTTTACATCCTAAAGATTTGATCTCATCATAAATAATATACTAGAGTATACATTCCAAATAATCTTGAAAATAGTTTTTACATTTTACTCCTATTTTTTTCTTATTAATACTATTTATACTTTTGGGACTTTACATTCTGCTAACCTCTACTATTTTCTAATACAACATATTATGGTTATCGGTCAATATTTCTCAATTGTCAAAGTTTATTCATATTTCAGAGTGGATTACATTTACTCTGGGTCATTATTGCACTGGCACTCATCTATCATCTATTTAGTAAATACAAACATCTGATCTGACTAATAAGTACCAGAGGATTGTTCTATAACTGTTCTGGGTATTGAAATACATGTTAGTTAATGGGCTCTCTTTGTAGTATAAATAAATATGGTAAGATTGACAAACATAAAAATTATAGGTGCGTTTGATTTGTGTGTGTTGGTGCATGTTGCAGCATGGAGGAGATGAGCGAAGTCTGCGTCAATACTGGTACACCTCATGGCCTGATCAAAAGACTCCAGACAAAGCTCCACCCCTTCTCGAACTGGTACAGGAAGTGGAAAGGGCCAGAGAGGAAGCGCCACCTTCCAGCGGCCCAATAATTGTGCACTGCAGGTATGTTTAGCCAAAGTGCTAACAGCTATGTGTGTTATTTACAAACAATGGATTGGCATTTTATTATTATCCAAAAAAATAAGGAAAAAATAACACTCCAAAAAAGGTTAGTCTATTTTCTTTTTTAGCAAAGTTCACTCGTTGTCCAGCGTCTTGTCCGATTTTCATAATTAGTGCTAATCATTACAGTAATCCAGTCCTTTTCCATTACCTTACCCCATACTACTTTGTGTCCGCAGTGCTGGAATTGGTCGAACTGGCTGTTTTATTGCCACCTCCATCCTGTGCAAGCAGCTGAGGACTGAGGGTGTGGTTGACATCCTGAGAACCACCTGCCAGCTCCGTCTGGACAGGTGAGATACCGATTGGACCCCATGCCAAGCAGACATGATGATTAGCCATAGCAGGGAAAGTACAGGTGTGACTAGTGACACTTTGTTACAGATGCTTTGTTACAGATTTATTCATTAATTTGAAGAGTCACAGTTAGCTTTGCCTGGCTGCACAATAGCTTCGCCCTAAAATTGGCGCTCCTAAATTGCATGCAACTGTTATTACTGTTAGATTTTTTAGGACAAGTCAGAAATATACTGTAGCATATTTGGTTTACAAATGCATTACGACCTTTGCAAGTGGCCCAGTCCAGTAATCTCAGATTTGAATGGGCTTAAATGCAAATATATTTAGTCATGACAGACCTCAGGTAAAGAGTGACAAAGAATGGCTTTTTTGTTTAGATACAATATTAAAACGTCTAGCCAAATTACCAAAGTAAGCAAACTCTGTTTAATGTGTAAATAGTACAGCAATTGATTTGTGTTTGTATTGTGTGTTTGTAAGAGGTGGGATGATCCAGACATGTGAGCAGTACCAGTTTGTGCATCATGTCCTCAGCCTGTATGAGAAGCAGCTGTCTCACACTGCTGAAGAGTGAGCACTCTGAACGTCCCCAGACCGAGACACGCAACTGTACACTGTGCCACCTCTGGTGGTATGCGCCACTGTACCTATTCTCATCACACTCACCCTTTAACAAGGAAAACCCATTCATTGATACACTCACAACAGGCTTGCTCCATCTGGACTGACCAGTTGACATTTGTGCTTATTGTATGTTTTGTGCAAATTAATCTCAGAGTAAAATCTGAGCTATCCCCAAACATTTTATATTGCAGATTAATCTTAATTCAACAGAGTTATTCATAAAGTAATTAATGTCTGTATCTATTTTTTCATGGCACAAGTGTTTTAATTATAAAGTATTAGTCTCTATTTTAAGGACTCATTGAGTGCTTGACATGATTGACTTCAAATCCCGCCATTGGAAGCATATTGTTTAATGAAAGTGGTAAAGTACTCAGCTGACCTGCAGTGGTCTCAGTATGCTGTAAAGATGAATTGCAAGCTCAATGTTGGTGTTGACTAAGGGCCCTTTATTGCACAAGTGCCAGCATATTTTAAATCAACAGAGTAATCAAATGCCAGCCTAATATTTAAAACCATATTTATACTGTGTGTGTGTGTGTGTGTGTGTGTATATATATATATATATATATATATATATATATATATATATATATATATATATATATATATATATATATATATATATATATATATAACTATTTTGCTCATTGACCTTCACTGAATCACTTTTAATGTAAAAACATTACATATGGCTTGTTTAGTTTTTTGATGCATTCTTCAGCCATCTCATCTTCAGGTTGCATGGTGCTACGTGTTCATTAAAGGCATGTGCAATGTTATGAAACAAAGGAATGTATAACATTTAGGTTAATAATTAATCAGGATTTTTGTCCACATTACAGTATTACAGTTCTATCATGCTGCCTGTGCAGTGAAACCCATATCATGATGTTTACATCAAGCAAGTCCCGCATTAAGGCCACATACATGTACACACACAGAAGCATCACAAAGCCAGTGGGGCTGAGAGGAATATATAATAACTCCATCAGAAAAATCAATGCTGATATCTGGAGAATCAAACACCTAATTTTTTAAATGCACAAATATGGGTTAGATTATCCAATGACTCTCTAATACATTTTGCTGACCCCATTGATAAAGCTTGACACTCTCAAAAACACGTTTTGTGATGCCTCTGCCTTCAGTAGCTTGAACACATCGGTGATGTAAGCCCATGATTGTTGTATAGACGGGCCAGTTCTAATCTGTTTGAAGCACAATAGACCACTTAAGGTTCTCTCTCTGATGTTTAAGCTGTAAAAGTTTTTTTCCCTGTATTGTGTTTTTATTGTGCTGAGTTAAATGGATTGCATGTGCTGTATGGGACTTTACAGGTCCAAAATCAAGCGACGTGATAGGTTGTCCTGCTTTTTGTTGTGTAAAAAGATTTAAGCCTATTATATTGCTTGCTCTCGGCCAATGCTTTTGATACAGTTTGCTTTTGTGAAACCAACCAGAGATATTTTTAGAACATTTTGATACAATCCTTTCGAGTAGATGCCTTGTGTACATTTCTGTTTACACCATAATGGAATGTAGCTCATACTGTGGATCAAAACATTGGTTTCTATTGCAAGATTTGACAGAACAAAATGTGACAATTACCTAAGTTACCTTAGCGCAGAAAAATCTGTTAAGTCCTCAGTATAATTATGTTTTGCCTTTAGGCTTTGCTTTAATATGCTTTGCTTTATATGTACATTTTATTGTTTACGTGGAGAATTTTACCTCAGACTGGGTTTATACACAGTCCCCAATTCCATCTGTGGCCACTCTCACAACAAGGGAAGTAAATGCTAAGTGTTAGGCAGCTAAAACAGTTTTCTTTAACAAAATTGAACTGCTTCTGTGATAACGTGCATCAGATCAAGCATCTCAAACATTATCAGAGGATAAAATAATGGTGAATAATCTAGAACAATTATTAGACTCAATTAACTAGCACATTAAACTGTGAAAGTTTTGTTTTGATCAACAAAGCCAGAAACAGAAAGGCTGAAAGAAAAACAACTTATGGCCTAAACCTCTGATAATGTCTAGTCTGGTTTTATTTTTAATGCTTGTTTTTTATGCTTGTTGGTCCACTTGTGATGACCAAAAATAGGGATGATGAAATAGCCAAACAGTTGAACATACACACAACCAGCAAATCAGTATTCCTCTTCTCTGCTCCAGTATTGCTTTCAGTTGTAAGTTTTGCATCCAAATAAAAGTAGATTTTCATGAACTTGGGTTATTGTTTTCTCAAATTATTAAGGCCACACAATTCACATTTCACTTGCCAGAATACTCATTCATGCAAACACAAACGTTTATCTAGAAACAGACATTTGTACGTAGCTTACCTTGAAAGTAATCCTCTTATGGCAGTTTTGATCTGTCAGTTAAACCTACTGACCACTAGATGTCAGTATATACAATAAAATTCCAGGTATGCCGTTTTTTCCACCGAGATAGACTACCCTGCACTATGTATATTTACTCCGTAAAAGTCTATTAGAGGGAAATATAACAAAGACCATCAGTTCAGACATGGGGAAGCTGACGTCTCCAAAAACAATCAGCAGCTCTGATTTACTATAAGATCTACATTATTATTCAAAATGCAATACTGCTTATTAAAACCACTAACATTGTGCAGTGCAGTGCAGTGTAGTGTGCTGTGGTGTAGAGTAGCACATTGTCAATGGTTTGGGTTTAATTCTGCAAAGACAATCATCTCCAGTAAACAATAACAAAGTGGTTAAAGGTAGAATTGATACTGAATAAATGAAATATCATCAACATTACTTAATGCATATATTATTAAGAACATTTTGTAATAATATGGTAAAACTTAATGTAACGTGTGTCTTAATGTAACACTTAATGAAAGGCACAAGGCGCAATTATGTTCCAAGACTGTGTGCTGTTTTTTCGCTATTATGTAGGCTACCCTACTTTTTTGCAGTAGCCAACTTACTCACTGATCTGTAATGCATTTTTGCTAAATAATATAATCACTTTACATGAACCAGTTAGATTATCTTTCTACCTTTGATGATCGTGTCTCCTTTAAATGCCGGACTGCTTCTTAAATCCACAGATCACAGCGATGACGTTACTCAACCCCTGAGCCGTCTTCTTTGATTGGCTGATGGTGACGTCAACCTCATATTTTTCCTTTTTTCCTCCGTTGAACCATGACCTCACCGCTTTGGTTCATGAAAGTGCTAAAGTGCACTTCTGTATCTACTCCCCTCCTCAGCACACATTTACACATAATATTTGTTTAGACACATGACCAAGAAGAGGCTAAAGTAATCTATACTTCTATTCAAGACCACGTATAGCCTACTCATTTTATTGAGGCACTTTGTAGAGCGCGCTGTGTTATTTTTCCTGGCGCTGTCATACACTGTCAGCTGTACAATCCCCTGTCGGCCAGACAGGTAAACACGGGGCAGCTCCATGAAGACTTTGGCTCTGTCTCTGCATTCATGGAAGCCAACTGAATAAAAACACAAAACAGGAACCGCCTGGAGGCCGTGGTGAGTAGACTTTATCGGTACATTAAGCAGCAGGACATTATACATTTGCTGTCGTGAAGTGCGTGGCTATTACAGAGCTAGCTTAGCCTCTGTAGCAGTGTGCTCGCGCCCCTCCTCGCTCTGCTGCAGTCTGTCTGCGCGGCGCGCACTCCCCCTTTCATGCGCGCCCGCCTCAGAATGGGAATTAAACCCACCCGAGCAAAAAGTAACGAGTAATTAACACCGAAAAAAGTCTCCGTGTGTCGTTTGGGCTTGGTTACCGTAAGGTAAGTAGAAATGCATTGTCTTTCATTTCTCTTTCGCTTTAATCTCTGCGGCTTTTTATTTTTATTTTTATTATCACTGTCGGTCCGATCAATACAGGGCTTCGTATTCGCATGCGGACATTAACACGCGTCATAACAACACAGCAAGGTTTCCCACCTAGCCAAACACAATGCGTGGTGAACATTTAAAGCAAAACATGTGCGTTGCATCAAAAAACTGAAATCGTTTTGAGCTCTGTTTTTATTTATTAATAACTGGGTCGGGTTATTATAATGCGCTGCGACGGCTGACACTCCATTATTGTTATTGGATGTTATCAAACAGGCCTCATTGTCCCATTTACACTACTGCTTCAGAGACACCGCATGCTAATGTGAATTTTTTTCTTTCACATATAGGCCGAGGTACTGCTGTTATGGTTGCGTACTGGGTATTCCCACTTTGATATATGACCCCGGAATTTCCAGTTGCAACACAGTAATATTGATTAGAAAACTCCAGAAGGCTTAATAGGCTTCCTGCTAATGCTGATTACATTACAAAGGGCATCACCTACTTTAGGACCTGTCTTCATTTTTATTTAAGTCTTTTAATTAGCCTTTTAAAAAATATTTTATGTGCCCCCACAAACAGATTGCATACCCATATATTTACAAAACTCTGCCACCATGTTTGAACCAGGAAGGCTCTATTGACAAATGAAAGTAAAGGCCCAAAGGGAGTGGTCTGGTTGTCAGTGTCTATCTAAAGGGCATGAAAAGTCACTCTGTGTTGTGATGAGAGTATGACAATGATACAAAAAGATTGTGTTCATGGTTCATTCACAGGAATGAATGTGGTAGCACAACATTTTCCCACTGCAGGAAACGTGTGTGCAGTGTAATCCAAGTATTATCATCTGCTAAACATTGGTAGCAATTGTTCCTTTGTGTCGTCCATGCAGTCAGTAAACAAACAGTGTGCGTGGATGCAAATGAGGTTCCTTGGGGCTAGCAGATTCTTTAAAATGGCATAGAAAGCTCAGATGATGTCATTGTTTGTGTCTAAAAAAACAAACAAACAAAAAACTCCAAGCCTGTCATTGTACAAACCTAAAAGCCACTTGCGTATAGGCCTACTGTAGGCTGTGGCCGCAGATGACGTTATGCAGGAGTTAATATATAACCTGGATGGCCTTACATCAGCTTATGTTGACCTTTAGTTACTCTCATTGTGTCGCTGATGTCTTGCTTTGTCATTATTGAGCCTGGCCTTTCATGCTTAGCTCGTGCTTTTCTATGGAAGGGACTTTTTATGGATTATTTAGAGATAAAGTGTCTTTCCCAACTTGGTTATAACTGACTTAATACAAAGAAGCTTAACGTTTTGTAAGGCGGCCAGTAAATGATTCTTGTGGCTTCTCTAGGCTCAACAAATGGAGAATGTTAGTAAGACAGAATGTAGTAAGCCTTGCATGTCCATATTAAATGAATACAACTATCCCACTTACGAAGGTATGTTGCATTTTTATCATTTGCAGAAGTTGAGTTGTGTCCCACTGCAGCATCAGCACCAGTGGCATCCATATTTCCATCACTCTTCCCATGCCCCCTGATATCACCCCAACCTGGGCTGTTTCTATAGCAACAGCAAAATCTGCTCTGGGCCTCTCTGCAAGCTCCTGGCTGCTGCCTAATATAGTTTGAAGAGCTTGTTTGTTTTGCTGCTTTTTGTGACTGACTGGAAGCAAGAAGGAGGCAGCAAGATGGCATTGCATCTAGATGAATAAGCACGCCAAGGGTTCTTTTCCCCTAGTGATACATTTGTTCTGTCCTGTAATGTTAGGCTCTATTTGTCTACCCATCTCTTTTTTCTTTCTAAACAAAAAGGCATGACATTAGCTGAAGATGCTGCAGGCTGATTGTTGAGCAGTGCAGAAAGCTAGCCACTGCTGCACACCTTCCCACCACCAGCACACATGTAACTCACATCATGCTTCCCCTCCCCATCTGCATCTTCTGCACTAGAGCAAGAAAAATGGTAATAAAGAAGGAGAAGAGAAAAGTAAGAGAGGCTAGGCGGGCAGGAGTGTGGTCACAGTTAATGTCAGATGCCGTGCTGGGCGGCAGAAGGACAGAATCACAACAAGGACAGACAGATTCACGCCCCTGGAGACTGTATAAGGTACTTTCTAACAGGTGATTTAGCTCTAGTTTAAAGGGTGACCCATGCACTGCAGCAAAGGTTAGTGAGTGCTAGTCTGCACAGTTGTTGCTGATGTAGGGTCATACGGGAAATGTCACTATGTAACTTTGTTTAGGTCACGGAATGTGAATGTTTCAAATATTTATGCAGATTACATTTTGTACCAGACCTTGTGCTAGCTGTGTCGACTGGACGATTTATTCATCAGTATCTATTTGCTCAGATGTCAACTTTGTGCAGCACTAGCAGTTCGGCTGTGTTTTTAGGACATATTCTTCCAGGCTCCTGTGCCGCTGCAGGCAGGTTGCCAAGAAGCATCAGCATCCATGGTTAGGCTGGAGCCAGAGTTGTTATATATTACTGTAGTGTAGAAGAATTGCCTTGTCTCTAGTTATGAAGGGCACTGAAACAAGTCTTCGGTGTGTACAGGGTTTTCCTCAGTTCATTATTTCTCCTTTCATCTGGACAATTACCACCTCCCTTGCAAAGGCTGAGTTGCTAGGCTGGAGAGCTCCCTACTGAAAACCATGTCTCATCAATTTATTTTTTCTTTATCTAGGAATGTGAAAAACAAGTGAGAAGTTGTCGGTCCAGTGAAAGTAGATCATAAATGAGATTATGAATGCATGTCTTTGGACACTGGGAAGAATCTGGAGTGCCCATATACAGTATTGTGTCTTAAAGCCGAAAGAGAACAGCTTTTGTTTTAATCTCTCTCCACTATCTGTTTCTATCTCTCGTACTCTCCCTTTTCAACCCAGGTTTAAACTTCCATTTAGGCTTTGAGTTAAATGAGAAGAAGCCCATTAATTTTTCATTACACCGCGTGCCTGTAGATGAATAAAACAACGCGGCTGCATTCACATTCTGACCCTCTCACTTGTCGCGGGGCACTTGCTTGACCACAGTTGTCTTCAGTCTAGGTTTATGAATTTTTCTCCCACAGATTCATCTCAGAAGGAGGAAGCACTGCAAACGCCCCCCTCACACATCATTTTACGCACATACACGGGATGTCACACAGGCCATTTCTAGACCTGACCAGACCTGCTCTCTGAATTCCCCCTGGCTTAATTTATCTCACCCCTTTAGTTTCCTGTTTCATGAGCTACTGCACAAGAGACCCCTGACAACAACACACACAACACACACACACTTTTTATTGTCAGGCATGTCTGGCTTAATACTTTGGCTTTGTATTTGGATTCTTTTGATCTGGGGAGTGATGAATCCCAGCAGATGAGCCGATGAGCCCTAAAATAACTTTTATACTTGTATCAGAAGTAGAGGCTATTTTAATATACACTGTGTTGTCTGGTAATAAAAAGAGCCAGTCATCTTCACTTAGCAGTCAGGTTTTAGTGCTGGTATGCGTTGCCCTGGTGTGATTAGAGCACAGAAGTAATCATGACCTTGTGCTTAATGAACAGCTGTTTGATAATCAGCATCTCCAAAGTGGCAGGAGCAGTTTTGAATGTCAGTGCTAACCAATAATAGCTTTGGAATGAAGGTTTCACAGAAGGCCAAGCCGAGCTGTGTACTCATGTACTCATGTGTTGTGATCGTATTTAAATTAATGTTTATTATCTCATCTTGACTTTCCTCAGGCACCATGGATTTCCCATTGCCCGCTCCAGTGATAACCCTTTGACAACACCTCTTCTTTGCCTCTTCGTCCTTCTTTCTTCGCCCCTCTCGAAACAAAACTCCCAAACTCTAGTCGACGTCATGGCTGGGGAAAAGGGTCCCACCAAACGCAGCGCTATGGACATCAAGCGCCTGGCGAGTCTCATCCAGAGAGGAACGGGCCGGCTGCTCGTCATTGACAGCAGGACGTTTTCCGAGTTCAATGCCTCCCACGTGCAAGGTGCCATTAACGTGTGCTGCTCCAAATTGGTGAAGAGGCGTCTGCAACAGGACAAGGTGTCAGTCACTGAGCTGCTGCAGCCAAATGGCAAAGTAAAGGTGAGTGACAATAACCTGAACACCAGACGGCATTCTCTCTAAACCGCTGGCCGCATTTAATTAGCAAGCAGCTTTCCTCTGAAAGCAAAATGTTGCACTTTGACCTTTCGATGCACAATAAGAGCCTTCCTTTACAAATTTCGAAGGAGCTTTATTAAAGTTATTTTGACCCCTTGAATTCTATTAGCACAATCAGCATGATTAGTAAAAGAATATAAACTTTGTTTTCACAAAAGTTTTTAAAATCTCAAAAGGCAAGTAGACTAACATCAGCAACAGATACTGAAGATGTTCATGGTTGAAATGTTAAGAGCAGAGATATTCAAGTGTCCTGCAGCTTCTAGTAGCCACTGGTTTGGGCTTCTCTGTACTAATCCCAAACTGCACCACACTAGTGGGGGCTATATTTGTCGGGTATGCAGGCGTACTGTAAGTTTGTTGCTTATCAGTGGCCCTGAAATTGGATCCCCCCCGTTTTCCATGACTTCTCTGAATATGACAGCCTTTTTTCCATGGCCTGTCCAGCCGTGGCACGCTGGCTCCTGTATTTTTAGTCACAGTGTGAAACTGACAGAAACCATAGCAGGAGTTTAGTGTATGTCGTCTAGTGTAGGTCGCTCATGAATTCATTTCAGCTGGAATGCAATGATGAGCATGATTCTACAAAAAATACAATATATATATATATATATTTTTTTTTTATGTAGAAATGTCTAAAACCCCATACAACAAAGGAAGGCTCCACAAAGAACAATGACACATAGTCTTGTCATCTGTTACCTAGAAGGTGTGACAAGATTTAATGGCAGTCCATTAAATACTATTCCTTTTTATTTTGTTGGTAAACTTCCTTGTTGCCAGGAGTGTCCGCTCTGTCATGCATCTAGTTCAGTTGGGCCACTTAGAAGAGATTTATGACCATATTTATGACCATTATGACTATATTCCAGGGAATATCACATCCTGTGAAAGAAACTGCTGATGTTGGATTACAATTTCCAACATTGACACTTTCCACTTATTCACACAGTAAAATGCTGAAGAACTGTGCTTTATTGTTGCTCGCTCAAGTCCAATGACCTGCAGTTCAGCTAATAGCATTAGCTAATGACTACATTAGCCAGGAGTCCCCTTGTGTCTGGTGTTTCTCACTGACTTTCTGTTATAGCAGTTACTGTTAATTCACCTTTATTGCAAGCTTCTGGCAGACAAACATAACTTCTCACACAGATTTAGCTTTTATGGAATGGACAAGATTCTTGTAAAACACCTTTGTGTTTTCAGCCCGCCTGAGTTATATGTAGCTGTAAAACTAACATTCCTAGTGAGCCGCACAGATCAACTTTTATGGCTAAAATATGAGTTCTTTCTCAAATTAATATTTTACATAACATCTTACAATAAACTGGGACTCTCATAGATAATATTTTCAGGTTTATGAGTTTATTATTTTAATATAGAACAGTTAGTGCTGTAATCTGAGTTATATGAGTCTATTACTGTGTGGGCCCTGAGCTCAGTTGGCCTCACACTGCGGCACCCCAATGAACTGTACTTCCTGCTGCTTTCTCGATCTTCAATCCAACAACAGCTCTGTCTGTTGGTCTTTCTCCTACAACCATGTCCTTCCTACCATCTTGATCATTCATCCCTTTTCCTTCTGCTCTATCCCTTCCTATCTGCTGCACGCCTGCTCTGTTATTATCCATTCCCCACCCCCAGTAAAGAGGATAAGGCTTGCGATTAATGCTAGTCTGGATCAAGCTGGAACTAGCTGGGTGAGAGAGGAGGGCCATGCGAACCCCGACTCTTTTGTTATTGGTTAAGCATGACATCATCCCTTTTGTGCGACCACTGGCAGGCTGCGGGCTGGGCACGTGCAGACTGGATGTGTGGTGTTAAGCTAAGCTTTTTCTCTCCTCTCTACCCCCCACATGGCTCTGATGCTGCCACAGCCTGCCAAGACAGCAAAGGACACCATTGTGGTTCTTTGTTGGCAAGTGAATGCAGGAAGCGGGAGAGCGGCACTGAGCGTATTCATAGATGGGCTGCTGCCTCCTGCCTCGCATCCCATTGAACACTAATAGCCTGCATCCCCCACGGCGCTGCACTCACCCCCTTTCATACAAGCTCCAGTGCTTCTAAGTTGAATGAGCACCCATCACCGGTACAGCCATCAAATTGGTGTCCACCCTTACTTCATCTTTCCTTCATAAATGCTCTGTTAATGTAGGTCAGAGTGCGTCGGGCACAGGAGGTTGCATAGAGTACCTCTGCTGTGAGAAGGATGTCCCAGGCTTAGTTGGAAGTGGGGCTTCCTCATGCCTCTGCTGACAGGCTGTGGGCCAGGCGACTGGTGTCTTGACTTAAGCCCGGTTAATCCTTGCTGCCACGATGGGTACAGCCGGCCCGGCAGGCAGGCGTGACAGATGGCCAGAGGTTTTCACTACCAGCAGCCAGCCAGGGAATGCACCCTTCCACCTGTAGCAAGGAATCGAGGCCAGACATCTGTGCATGAGACCCGGAGCACAGCGCACATTCTTTCATGTGTGTCCTCAACAAATGAAAATGTAATTCAAATAGCAGGCATTATGCATCTACATGCAAAAAAAGGCAACGTTTTCACAATTTCTCAATTGCATTTTCTCCAAAACGGCAACAACAATGTGTAAATCTAGCTAGGCTTTAAAAAAAATCACAGTCTGTTATTTTAGCTAGCTTGTAGTAAAAAAAAATACTATACTGTTAAATTTATCATTTAATAATTACTGGCAGATGCCCGATGAGTCATGGCTTTGTGGCAGTTGAATTACATATCCTTTTGTGCCATTGTTTTCTGTAAACACATACACCTGCAATTATACTGAGCATGTCTACAAGTGTTGGGAAACCCAGCTTAAATGCAAAAGCAGACTAATTATTTTTGTGGGTTATAATTACAACATGGCGGTAAAAAGAGGCAGGTGAAGTGGGGATGTGCTGATCTCTCTCTCTCTGATCTTTAATTGGCGAGATTGGCTCCGTCCCCTGCTGCCTCAGACCCAGAACTGCACGTGACCAACAAATGCATTTATCAGTTTAGTTGATGGCTTGCCATATGCTGTGTTTATCCTTCTTATAAATGGAGTTCACTCCAGTGATTAATCATGGGAAATCCTCAAATTAGCTTACAATTACGATAATGTTTTATCATCGTAGTTAGTGAATGTGAAAAGACGTTTTCAGTAACTAGTCCAAGAATGTGCACCAGCCTTTTGTTTGTTATTCTTCTGACAGTAGCAGCAAAACTTAGTAACAGACTCACTCTGTGGATTACTTCCTGGATTACCAAAGGGCAAACTCAGGGATTTTTTAATATGTCATTTACGTGTTACCTTTTGCCAAGTCAAACAAAGACATTTGCTTTTCTGCAGAGCAGGATATGTCATATGTTTGCTCACATGAGGTCATAGCCTGAATCACTGTTTGTTTTAGAGATCCTAGTGTTTAACATTGACACACATATATCATACAATGCTGTGCCCAAAAGCAGAAGTAGTTTATTTCAAGAATATACAAAATATATTCCTCTTCAGGTATAATTTAAAAATATGCTGTAAATCGTCACTTCTGTTTTTATTCAAACAAGAGGATATTTTAAAACCAGATCCAAAATGCATGTGCCTTTTTATATACAGAGGTTAAGTAGAACACAGAGATAGTGAGAAATTGTACTTGTCTGTTCACTTGTAGTTTAAACCCCTCAGTGTGGGGCAAAATGGGAGACCTGTCATGTTAATGCATGGGTTAAAGGTCATGAAACATATTCTAGTGTAAAGGTGCGACCAGATCAGTTGACTGCCTGAACTGACCCATGATGACCTCACACCACACATGCACACAGGCCATGGGGACTTGCACCACTCCGCCACATCGTAACATCTATGTCCAAAACACAAGGCAGAGAGGGAATGACTTTTGACATTTTGTGACTCAAACCCCTTTATTCTAAAGATATTCTTTGTAAATATAAGTCATATTTAACAACCACAGCCCTTATTTCAGGACATGACTAATTTCATTTGCAGTCTTTTTAAATACCAGAGCTTTTGATAGCAGTGACACGCACATTACACCTACATAAGTATACATGGAAGTGGCAGCTGCTAGTGCCAGTCAGTGACATCATCTGTGGTATCTTTACAGAATAGTATATGTCACACCCAGTGCTCAGGAATCTCAGACTGACAGGTCAAGCAGCAGAGAGGTCACCGCCTGCTCCTTGGTTGTTAATGATGTATGTACTCTATGTAGCGTCAGGTGTTGTGTGTGCCATTAGAATGGTTTTTCAGAATGTAGGCATGCCAAACTACAAAATTATTCTGCTAAATGTTTATTCATGTATGCTTACAGACTCCATACATGTGTTAAATGGGTACCAGAGAAGCTCATACTGTCATCATTTTTTTTCATATGATATCCCACAGGGGACAATGAGAGGATTGGACTGTGCTTTAGGAATGTAGGACCATTTTTAGTCTGTTTGTGCTGTACTTGTGTCACACAGCCACTCTCACACAAACACATACTGTCCTGCTCAGTACTGACCTTGCTGGTCAGTGGCATTGCTGAGGTCAGGGAAACCATGTTTCACTTTCTTACACAAGCTTTTACTGTAAGCTCAGGCTGAGTTTCCACTCTTTCACAAGCCAAATAGCCGTCATCTGTGTCTCTTTGAGTTTATGTACACCATGTCCCTAAACTAAAGTATTGACAGTAAAGCCAGGCTTCGACTTGCAGCTATCCACGTCCCAGTTCTGTTGTGTGTATGTAATGTGTGTGTTTCTATTAGCAACCTTCATTCTTAATTTCAGTTTTACCATTTCTGTCTTGTTTTTGTAACCATTGGCATAAGTAGTTCACCTGCGGTGTAGTGCGTCACATGACTTGGGCCAGTACAGTAGTAGCAGTGATGCTGTAGTACTGCAGAGCACTGCTGCAGTCTGACAGCCCTATGCTCCCCCAGGTCATTGACCTCTACCACTGCAGCAAACTATCCACTCAGCTTTAGCAGCTTACTGATATTTTCTATTGTTCTGTTCATTCAAGAAATTTATATTTGGATTATTACAGCAAAGCATCAAAGCCAAACATGAGGGCAGGAAGAAGGAAAAAAATGTGTGAAATAGTATATTTTTATCACTGCTGTTGCTGTCTGACTCAAAACCGTGCAGCACAGACTGTGTATCAGCACTGCTGCAGGCTCATAATCCTCAGAGTCCTGAATTAGATCTGATCCCATTAGGATTATTAGCCAGAATTATCCAAGGTTAGTAAAGATAAAGGATAGAGCGGATTTAAAACAAAGAAAGATTCACTGTAGATTGTTTGACATTGGGTATTAAATATTCTGCATCAAAAGTAGATAAAGAAATAAAAAATATATTGATTGAGACATCATGAATGCAGCTGTCTTCTTTTACTAACCAGTCCCTTGATATTTTGTGAATGAGAATGTAAATCTGAATATAGATATCAATCTCTGACAGTGAATAATCCAAACTGTTACAGAGAAAAACATAATTAGCAACACCTCTGAGCTGGATTTCACTCATAAAGAGTTATATCATTTGACTGACCAGACATTTATTATATTTTTGATGTCTTTGTTGAAGTTCTTTACTTGTAACTATGCATATTTTGATAGAGACCATTTGCTTTTATTTAGTATCGAGAGTCTTTTTTAATGTTTTTAACCAGACTTTAGAGACTGTTTGACCCTTTGCTCCTTCATCCATCCTAGTACCATCAGCACAAATGCTCAGAGTAGTGTGCCTTAAAGAATATAAAAGAGGTTGCAGTTTTGCCTTGGAGCTCTTTTAGTGTGTTGTCTGCTGATGTATACAACACAATGCAGCGTGTCGCCCTGTTACATCTCGACTCTGCACTACCCCTTGATACGTTTTCCTGCCCCCCCCCCTCGCCTCTTTTGTATCTTTCTCCATCTTTGCCTCCTCAACTCCTTGCCCCTCCACCCTCTCCATCCTTCCTCCCTGCTCCTCTCTTCTGTCCAGTGGCCGTTCAGAGATGCTGTGATTCATAGCTGCAGTAGGCGCTGCCTGATGGTCATGTGACCAAAGCCTGCCTGACAACATGGGGGAACAACACAGGCGTGCTGCTGTGTGCATACAGACAGTGCACGCGCTCACACCCTGCATACAAACACACAAGAACACCACGACGCATGCTCATTTTCACCCGATTCTCTCAGCATATGGCATAAAAAGCACCAATTTTACCGACACAAAATCCAACTCTCAAAATGATCTTCTCTACAGTTAACATTGCAGTCAAAGTTGCACCATGAAGAGCTCAGCATGTTTATGAATAACATGTATTATTCATAAACTAGTGCTGTATAACCTCCTCCTAAAGCACCTGTAGTTTTCTTGCTTGCTGCTTTAGATGCTGGCATCAATAGCTATGTTTACTGTTTACTAATGTCATAACTTCCTATGGTGTGTTTTTGAATGAATTTATATTCTCAGGCTGCTGCTTCCTGGTTTACATAAATGCAACAGAATGATGTAATGTTTGGGGAAACATTTGCTGCAAGTCATTTAGTGGCTACAGGAATATTGCACCACAGATGAGTTATTTCCAGTAAAATGAGATTACTTTCACGTTCTCGTTTCAGTGGTTCTCTGTGTAGCTGTCAATGACAATCATTCCATGGTGTCACTAAACTGTCCTCTCTTCCTTGTTGTCTTCTTTGTGTTAGGTGGAACTGGGCAGGAAGCAGGAAGTGGTGGTTTACGACCAGAGCTCAAAAGAAGCAGGGCATCTGTCCAAAGACGGGTTTGTGCAAATTCTGATGGGGAAGTTGGAGGGCACTTACCACAAGGTGTCTCTGCTCACAGGTATGCAGACTGTGTGAGTGACATGTATGGTTTTGATGGGATTTTTTAGTTGAGGACAATATGTTTTACATTTCTATCTTTCAAACCTTTTCTTTTTTATTTGTTATCATTGTCATATTTTATATTGATGTGTGTGTCATTGCACTATTTGGTCAGCAGATGTCACTAAAGAAAACACCTCATGTCAGTTTGTAATATTCATCCCTTATTAACCATCAGTGATTAAACTGTCACTTAAATACAGAAAGAGACAGAAGTATGATTTATACAGCTATGACTCACAGTCGTCCTGCTGACTCTTAGATCTTTAAGCTTCTCCAGAATTTGTCTTTGACCTATCAAAGAAATAAAGCTGAAGCTAAATTCCCAATCCCGTCTTCGTTTACCACAGTTATTATCCTGTCACAGTGTCCACTAAGCTCACTAAAATTTGCTCACTTATAATTGAGCCACAGCAGGACTGTGAATAGCCCTGGCCTCTTCAGTTAATAACATCTTGATTGCTGCGACTGATGCTTTTTTAAGAACCCACATTACACACATATGTTCAAGTCAGCTTATGAAAGTGCCCCAAATGTGTCAGCGTCGAAAGGAAAGTATAATCCACCTCAGTCAGGATTGAAGACGGGACAGCGGAGGCATGCTGCTCGTGCAAATCTCCGCTCTGCCCTCGTTACTGCATCCCCACGTCCCATTCTTCTCCTTCTCCCTATGCACATTGATTAACTTTTTTTTTCATGAGTCATTCATAGATGCTGAGGATTGCCTCAAAGCACCCTGGGTACATAATTAGCACAAAGATGTACTGGGCATACCCCGCCATATTTGATACAGATACACATAGCATGTAGCATTTTCACTCTTTGATCATCTTAATGAAGTAAATACTGCAAGGACTTCTCATTTCAGTTTTTTTGCTTTTTCTGCTGTTTCCACGACAACAGTGGCAGAGAATATTCCACAGAAGGATTCGGCCACAGGGATTGGCTGTTGTTTAGACTGTTGTGTTATTGGGGTCAGTGGAGCTAGCGGCCGCAGTCTGTGTTCATTCATATATATATATATATATATATATATATATATATGGAGAGTGTACACTCTTTCTTTTTCATACATGTACAGCATTTCTTCTCTGCATACTTAACATCATGTAAATAGGTGCTACAGTAGAGAATTGTGAGATGAATGACATGAGGAACTTGATCAGGTTGGCAACGTTTCTGAAAGGATGCATCTTAAAGGTAGATCTCTGTAGCTTCTTGTATAATTTTAAGCTTATAATTCCCCTTTTGCCACGGCAATAATTTTGCAGTAACTTCACATAAATGTGACTGATGACTTTTTTGAATCCTCAGCACCTTAACTGCTGCAAATCAACTATAAGGCCTAAAGTGAGTAGAAAATGAAAGAAGGGCTAGATGTAGAGATAAAATGAAAATAATCCATAAAAGGATCATCGGGAGCAAAGAAAAACAAAGCTTTCTTTCAAGAAAGAAGGAGGATATTTTTGCCTTAGATGATACCTTTTGCTGAGGCCTGCCAAAGAGAGCTCATGGAACAGTCTTTGGAGAGGCACATACACTGAAAATAGTCTCATCTCAACAATAGAGATGACAATAAAAATTGACAGAACTAGGATGTATCGGTATAATTCACAATACGCTCCGTAAAATCAATGTCAGCTGGCTCAGAAATCACACCACTTCCTTTGTTTGGATGATGTCATGGAGTAGGTCGCCTCCCAAAAGGGCCATTGTTTGGGTTACAAACCGGTCTTGCTCTGCGTTGATTGAGGCCGTGATATATGTGCGTGCTACGGTTTTGCATATATGCGAGTAGTGTACAATCATAAGCTATTACTTCATAGGCCGTGTGAAAATGTTGTGAGAAGCACAACCTTTCTCTCTCTTTTCACCACAGCAATGATCTCATCCAGTTCGAGCTGGGGCCGATATGTCTTTTGCCTTTTTGAGAGTTATGACTAGCATGAACAGAGGAAAAAAACATCACTCCATCAGAGCCAAGTGCCTTCCCACTGGGTCTAAACTTTGCGTGTTTCCCACCAATCTGCAACACACAACTAAACTCAAAGCAACACTGCTCGGTAGTGCATAGCAAGACGGTATGTTAGCTAAATGCCAGGTTCACAGCAGCACAGCTCTCATGTAGGCCCAAAGGTTTGACAAAACATAAAGATGTACCTTTTTAAAATGCATGCATAATAAAGACAGGAAAGAGAGTGTAGAGCATGTACATAGAAGAGTGGTGGAGAATAGTTGCAAGAGTTTAAGGCTGTGATAAAAATAAAGATTTATTCTGAGCGCATACTCATCAAAGTACTGGAAAATGACAGGTATAGGTAGGATTTGAAATTCTTCTTTTTTATTAGTGTGTGTGCGGAGGTTGCAGATGTGTGAGACTGTTCGTAATCTTCCCCAGCGCCATCTGCCAGTGTTTTTTACAGGATTACTATAGCATCACACACCACTGGGTCAAAGTGATGGAGAGAAAGAGGCTGCAAAAGGAAATGAGGCCGAGGTGAGGAAACTAGCACGTGCCTGGGACTTAAATACACTTGACCTCTCGTGGCATTGTTCATAAAAACTGGAAGAATGTAGATAATTTACAAAAAGGCCTGCATAGCCTGCCATTTGAATAGTTCCTTATTGTAAATTGGATTTATGTAATCCAAATAGGTAGGAAATGGATCTGATTTCTTATCAGTAACTTGACAGGCTTGGTCAGACATGTTACATTCTAAAGATACTTGGACACAAACTTATAAATTCTAGCTGTGCAGACAATGCAGATACAGTATCCCCTCACTATCAAAGTACTTTGTCAGATCAAACATTTCTTGCCTGGGACCTTAAGTAGCTTTATTATTCTTTTAATGCACAGAAAATGTATGTCTCAAATAAATCCTAATGGTGTTTAAAGGACATACTGGTTTTTACAGTTTCCTCCCACGCTGTCAGGCCGCTGGGCTCATCTCCAAAACACACAAGACGAGACACGGCGATGACATACTGATGAGTGGTATTAGCAGATAAAAGGTGCCTCTCTCTCATTTACTTTTTACTGGCTGCCATTCTCACAAACGGCTTAAAGACTCACCAACAGGAGCCGGTATAGTGTAACCGCGGCTTTGATGACATTAGTTTTTTGGGTGTGACTTGACAGGCAAAAGTCCAAAGGTCAGTTCAGTTATGTTTCATTCTTCTACTGTTATACAAGCAGGCGGGGCAAGGTTACTTTGCATGAAGAGGTGAGGTAATGGTGGGAGGCCTGTCCTCACAATGCAGCCGTTCATACAGAGACATTCCAAAGAGCCACATAAGGAGGTCTGTTTGTCTCAGCGTTCTGCATCTGCATTAAAATGTGCATCTGTATGAGTGCTTGTGTGAGAAAAGATGTAAAAAAACAAAAAACAAGGAGAGCTTTGAGGAGATGAGGTAATACTCTTTATTCCTTTATGTTCATTAATGTGCATTCAAGTGCACATGTGTCATTCTGCGCCTGTGTGGTCGACAAGCTCATTCAGTGAGACAAGCCATCGCTCTGGCCTGCGCTCTCTACACTCAAAGTCTTTCTTTATGGTTTCTTCTCCTGAAGGGAAGTCTCACATCCTGCAAACCAGCCTGCGGGGAGAAACCCTAGCAGAATGGCAGCCACGCACACACTTGCTCACACACCTGCAAAATAGTGAAGTCTGGTCTTTGCAGGGTATTCTAAATTAGTTGGGCAGACAAATATTATTCAATGTGCCAGGCAAAAATACTAGACCATCAAATATAGCCTTAAACTGTAAAAAAGTAATGGCATCAGTGACTTGAGATTTTTAATTTAGTCTTTGTATTTATTCATGTATTTCAATTAAAATACCACAAGTCATAAATCTCTATAATGAAAAGATTTACTTGATTTAGAAAGAGCTTATTCTTTAGTCTGCAGGTATTGGGAGGATTCTCCTTGCTCTACAAAAAATCCATATCAATCAGTTTGAAATGTAATTTCTTTAAATATTTGGAACCCCTAAAATCAGGTGTCTTATGAAGTACTCTTTTGTGATAGCTGAAGTGACAACAGTGCCATCTTAAGTTCAAGCAGAGTTATAGGCACATAACGGCTCATACAAAACAAACCTGTGAGGTGGCGATCAGGTATCATTTGGCCTCAGGTTTCTCTCTCTCTGTTCTGATTGGTCACAGCATGGTCAAGGGGTACACGTTCAACTCTGTTTCCTTGTTCTATCATCTCCTTGACCCCCTCCTGCTGTCCCCACATGCTTAACCTTCAAAGCTGCCCCTCTTGCTTCTCTTTCACCCTTTTTTCCCCTTTCCATCTGACCTCATGTCCATTATGGTGCGGGCTGCTCCTGCAGATCAATGATTTCATTGAGAAGGAGCCAGTGGTGCCATTAAGAGGTGAGCTCACCTTCCCCTGGGAGCTCCGCCACATTATTCTCAATGACCTGGCCTGCCTCCGTCACTCATTACCTTTACCTCTGCCACTTTAGCGTCTTCCCCCCATCCTCCTCCTCTTTCGCTTCTCTCTTGTATTTCATGGTGCTGAGAACAGAGCTCTATTTTTAGGGCCAGACTCTTGCGGTCGTCACATCTGGCGCCAGCGGCCTCGGTGCTTTCACCCCTGCCCGTAGATACACAAACACACACATACTGGCACCACCCCAGGCAGCACCAAGGGAGCACAAAGGTCAAAGAAAATATCTATGACATCACCTCTGGTCTGAAAAGTGCTGGAGACTTGAGAAGTCTTTCTGCCATGTTGTGACATAATGTTTCATTTTGTTAAAACAGTCATTCTCCAGGTATGTCATAAAGACCTTTTTAGGCTTCTACCTTAATGTGGTTTAGTGCAAAGACCTTGACTGTACAGGCACAAATAAAGCACTTAAGTGACAGAAAGCATATGGACAGACTCTCACGCATATGTCGTACAGTAACTGGACCCAAAGGGCGTCTGTGCCGAGTTTAGTTTAATGTAACAATGTTCTGTTTCACCCCTCTCTTCCTTCGTCTGTCCCATTGGCCTCACATGATGAGCTTGATGTCATTTTCCCTTCTTGCCTCAAAAACAGAGAACAAAAACAGGCCAGTGTGAGTGTGTTGCGAGTGTTTATGTGAGCCTTTGCCAAATGTTTCCACCATGACGTGATCTCAGCGCACCGCTCGCCTCTTGCTCCTCTTCCCATTCTCCTTCATCACCCAGGGCTTCTAATTCTGCCTCAATACAAGAATACGGACGGTCTATGCCTAAGTATGCAAACAAAAGAGGATGACGTTTGCTCGCAGATGGATAAAATAGTGCAGATAAGGATTATAATCGAGCCAAAGACGTCAGCAAACAAACATGGAGCGTGATATTTGAGCTTAGACATGCTTAAGCAAATTGATTTCTGTTCTATACATAGGATATTGTACAGAACAACACAATATGTACTATTATGATCTCAAAGTTAGTCTGAAATTAGACAGAAATCAGGTGATGGTAATTCACTATAATACAGAACAGACATAAGACTCTTAGTTAGTTTGCAAAGTTACGTGTGGTATGCAACCAATAATTTCTGGTATTTATTTGTATCTTGAAGAAAATCCTGATTTGATTCAAGCTGACGTACCGACCAGGTTTTTGCCAGAGTTAATAGTTTAAATATATAATTCAAAACAGCTATAAACAACCAATAAAATCTAAGGTCACTGTAGCAGTTCAACTATTATAGGTGCCCTAAATACTTGACTTTCTGCATGCAGTCCACTCACAGGACATACCTTGCGGCTCCTGGTGCATTTGAAATCTATCTGGAGCACTTCTGAACATCCCAGCCCATCCCTGTCATACATTTATCCAGCAGCACGGAATAAAAATAGTTTGTTTAAACCGTTACCTAGGCAGTGTCAACACACAGATCAACAGAAGCTGAAACATAACAAGCCCACCCCCATTGGCACATTATAACGTCACAGAGTTTGGGCCGTGTTTCTTGTTGTAGTTTGGTATTGCCACATTTTAATTCCTGCACCATTTACCCCAACGACCCTGACACACGTATGGAATGGAAATTTCCAAAGTAGAAGAAGAGGAAAAGAAACAGCTAACAGCTAAACGCTGGTTTATCCTAACCACCACTGGCCTTCATCCACTAGATTCCATTCATGCTTGGACTGCCCACTGGCGCTCCTGTCATAGCATCATTCCCGGGAACAATGGTGGATTCCTGTTTTCACCACACGCTCTTTAATGCACTTATCTCTGCATACCATAGTGCTTCTTCCTAGATGTTGACCTGTTTAAATCACATTTAGACTATACAGCACATTAGAATGTATATTTTAACCTGAATGTTGCTAATTATTTTTCAGGATATGGATGTTTTTTGGCAGAGGTAGTAGTTCTAATCCTCAGCGGCTTAGCACTTTTCCTGGTATGTACACAGAGATGTAACGTAGGTCTTATTACCGTAAATACATGGCCCCACACACACACACTTCCAGCTAACCCTCATGGGCTGCCACTGCTTCCTGATAAACGAGGGAGATTTTTCCATCACCATGGCAACAGGCTAATTTTGGAGCCCCTCGGCCTCATATTGAGGAATGCAGTACTTGTGATCTTAGTTGTCTTCTTGATATTCCTTCAGACAAACACTGTGTGTGTGCATTACACAAACATGCCTAGATAAAGGCACTTCCTCCTTGTTGTGTAACTATTTCCTGTTCGAGATAAAGTTACTTGTGAGCTCCCTTTGGATGAAGGAGGCGGGATCTCAACATCTATGTTTATAAATAGTGTGTGCTTTTTGTTGTTATTTTATCTTTTTTTTATTCTTCAATTTAACCAAAACAACCATTTTCCATTTAATCCTCTTCAATGCCAAAATATCTTCTCTGCAGGTTCTGGCAAGACGCACACAGTAACAGCTTGCCCAGTTCCTCTGGCAGCATTGCGTCATTCCTTCTCTATTGTTCTTCAGTGGCAATCGGAGTGATGTCACTGCCGCTCCGTGAACGACACATTGACTTGATAGAACAGCAAAGCCTTGAGGGCCTCTAAAGGGAGAAACTCTATTGACCCTCACCCTGGAGTGGTGAGATATATGTTCAGTACATCCGGATGCAGTCTCCAGGGTGGGACAGCTTTTTCGGCGGGAGTGTATTTGTGAATCATAAATCACTGGTAATTCTGTTTAGAATAATTTAGGGTCTCCCATAGGCCAAAATTGGCTCACCATCAGGCTTGATTTGGCCCATCTGTGGTTCACTGACGAGTACACATTTTATAAAAAAAAATCTATCAAAGAAATGTTTAGATATTAAGGTACACACAATTTCATGTTAACACAAGTCATCATGCAACTTTATCTTTTACCTCTAGGTAAAAACTTTTAACTTTTAACTTTAGGCCATCCAAGTAAAAACTGAACACTCTCAGTCAAAACTGAAACTAAAGAAAATGGTTTGGTGTGATAAATTTATAAACGTATACCTTTTTATTCATGTATATGTTTCCCTGTAACTCGACAACAAAACTCCCTTATGTAAAAAAATACCCTAAGAACTAATTGGAGATGAGTGGAAACTACACATGTAACCGATGTTCTGTCATTCATTCTGATACTATGAGTCATTTCCATGTGCTGGTGAGATAATAGGTGTTGCTGTGCAAAAACCTAACCACATAAAACTGATGACAGTAACATAGACAGACCCTGCTACAATGGGAGACTGTCTGAGCCCATATGGTAAAGAAGAGAAAAGCAGGTCGACAGAGATGCTGAGGAGTGTCTCGGATGCGTTAACCAGCAGAAGACCAGATGGCACGTCTTCCAGTGTTTTTGGGAGGACAGGGCGTATGCTGGCAACACTGGCAGGAGCTAATTAACACTGAACTGATCTGAGGCCTGCCTGTCAGTCTGCATGTAGTTTCCACTATAAGCTCATTTAAACTTAAGTGATCGCTGTCAGCTCCCGTTTGTGGCAGCATTGCTCTGTACACTTGTACCATGTGTGTTGTTGGCTACTCTAATGCGACGGAGACTACAGAGAGTTAAGTGCTGCACAGAGCCAATGGCAATAGGGCTCCGGCTATTAGCATTTAGAATGAAATAACCATTCATTCTAGTTGAGAGAACTTGTGTTGACATACTCACCTCTGGGGAAATCAGAGCCTACATTTTAGCAGAAGGACAACATGGTTAATGCACATATTTAGTATTTTTCCTACTTGTGTAAACACATGCACTTCTCGTCAATATACAGTAAAAACATCTGTGAACTGTCTGACGTTTGGCAAAACTTAATAGAAAAGTTTGTGTTTTCCACATGCAAACTGTAAGAACATGCAGCAGTTCAAATTGGGGTTGAACAGTCTTCCTCTAACTTCATTGTGGTACACACACACTACTGAACATCTCCAACTGGGATTTTTAAGCACTTTATCAGGTTTACGAGAGCCCGTCTGCTCTTGAAAACCCCCCTCTGTGCATTTGATAGTTTACCCCCTGTTCCTTTGTGTTATTTTATATGTGCTCTATTGAGTGTGCGCCGAGTGTGTTTATTTGTGCACAAAAACTCATTTCTTAACTGATGCAGTAGACCTGGGGGCTGAGCTGCTCTGGGGGGTTGAGTTGTTTGGAGGGCAGGGGGTCTGCTGCATGACTGATACTATCGAGCCCCCCCTCCAGGCTGCACAGATATAGAGATGTAACTACGCCATGCTCGAACAAACCCACTCTTTATCTCCCACATCTGCAATTGCCTTCATCCAACTTTGCCTTTCTTTGTTTATTTCCAGCCCTTTTCATTTGTATAACCTATGAATTATTTTACTCCTTGAGGAATATGGTTGAATATATTTATTCAGTTAGATAAACAAGGCCAGTGGGTTTTTGATGCATTAACTGGCCCTTGAATGTGCACGTACAAACATACATCCTGCTTTACTAATGCTCCCTTGGGAAATGACCACACTAGCTTAGCTCCCATCTCCCTGCTGATTCGAAGAACACCCCCCACCACCAGCACCACTGATCTAATCTTCGCCCCCCCTCCACATCATCCTCCCATTTCTCTCCCCTGGCGACTACCTCACCCCCCAGGCATGTCAGCTGTGTTCTCCTGTAGGCATTACATCATTCCAAGAGCAGCCATGTTACTGATCCCCTGACAACCAGCATTATCAACACACACAGGTCCACATATGCTTATATTAACGCATATTAAAGCCAGTTGCTGTTTACCGTCATCCGGCCTCTGTCTTCAGTTTACCTCGCTCTGGTTTTTGTCACTGCATGTGCAGACTGACTAAAAAACTGAACACACTGAAACAAACTAGCACAAACACCAATGAAGTTCCAATCTTCATCACCTTAACCTACCCCATCCGGAGAATGACGTCTCTCATTCCTGTGATATCCTGACAGATGATCCGTGGTGTAGAATGACGCTCCTGTCACTGCCTGTCTCAATGAGCAGCCAAAGAGTGCACTGATGAGAGGTATTAAATATAAACTATAAAGTCAGTCTGCACTACATTGACATACAGAGATGTTTTAATTATTCAGTTTGTTTAAATTTTATATGAAGCTGTTTCAGGGCTCATTATTATTACTTAAAACGAGCCACCCTAAATATAAATGTACATAAAAATAATTACTATTCTGCAAAAGACACCACCTCAAATTTACTATTAAATAAATAAAGTTATGGGTGGTACAATTGCAAGGTAGTAACCAATCCCTTAGTCCCCTCATACCTTAAGTAGCTTTAAAAACAAGAATGTCCATTAAACACCATTAGGATTTATTTGAGACATACATTTTCTGTGCATTAAAAGAATAATAAAGCTACTTAAGGTCTCAGGCAAGAAATGTTTGATCTGACAAAGTACTTTGAGGGGTTCAATCAAATCCTTAGCATGTTCCCTGTGTCTGCATAAGTTTCTTTTAAAAATTAAACTACAACTAAGCAGGACTAAATTAGGACTAAATGTAGGAATAAACCAGGACTTTCTTCCTGGGACTCATTACAGTTTGATTTAAAGCTTTGTATGGACAATGATTTTGACAGGCTAAGTAAATTCTCATCACATGGAAGACCCTAGTTTTAACTGAGATACAAGTAATTATTTGCAATACAAATATTGATACTGTGATATAGATAAATTTGCAATATATTGTGCAACCCAAATTTTCTTATAATTACCTAAAACAAATTCAGTTTTTTACATAGACTCACAAAATTTGGTTAAATTATACGTGCTTTTTGTGGAGAAAATGGGGAAAAGATACTGTTTAATACAATATTATTATGCAGCACATGCTTACATCAACACAAAAAAGAGCCACTTGCCTTTATTAATAGATTACTATATAATATGCCAAGTACATTACATGTTAACGAAAACTACATTACACTATACAATAAATCTTAGTGTAAAGGTTTCTACAGTAGGCTGCCTTGTCCTTTGGCCTTTCACTCTCTCTATCCTTTTCCTGCTCATCTCCAGTTGTCTGTTGTGGATTGTATGTGTGTGTAAACTCGTCGTCGTCGTCGTGGTAACATACCTTATAAGCGTTCAGTAAATCAAAGAGATGTCAGAGGGTGCCCAGAGTGACCGTCCCACCTATTCCTGTCAAAGCGGGGCACACTTGTCCAGTCAATAAAAGAAGCTTGCTGTTCCTTCATAGCTGGCCGTAATCCTCTTATTACCTTACATTGTAATGAGGGACATTGTTACCCTGCTTTGGAGGGTACAGGGACAGGGCTTGGGCTGTTTACTTAAGTAGTTCCTTTAGTTTGTTGTTGGGACATGTACAGCTTTAGTCTTGCAGGTGTTACAAGGCTGCGTATACTTGACTTTACTGTTTTGAGCCAAACTGACAGAACAAACCAAACGAAGATGTAGATTCAAAGCCTTTTTCTCTTTGAAGTGCTGTGACCCAGGTCGCAACTGCTAAAACCACCGCAAGAAAACCAAACAAGTCAACGATGGCGGTGAACTAATGCACCCTTTTTGAACTACGGTCTGCATTTTTTACA
This sequence comes from Perccottus glenii, assembly GCA_024416835.2. Classification (NCBI taxonomy): domain Eukaryota; kingdom Metazoa; phylum Chordata; class Actinopteri; order Gobiiformes; family Odontobutidae; genus Perccottus; species Perccottus glenii. The sequence continues at coordinate 16,671,954 of CM044563.2, read as the reverse complement.
AAGCACATCATCCAGTGACCTATTTCATCCCACCCCTCTTTTTGGTGACCCGTGATTGAAGAGAAGGTGACGTAAGGCTGTTCTCACCCGTGTGTGGTCATGCAGGCCTATATAATGATGTGATGAGGTCAGTCAGCATGCAGATGGTCCCCTATAACAAGACATCTTGTATAAGCTTATTTGCCTAAGATTTTTTTTTGTTTGTTTTTTGTTTTTTCTGGAGCTGGCGATGACGGAACCCAAGCCCATCTGACCTAGTTTGGATGTCTGCGGAGTGCCATCATTTTGTAAACTGAGGTTACACAGACAGATTTTTTTCTTGTTAAGCGGGGAATATAATTAACAGTATTTAAGGGCTCCAGTAAGTTGTTGTAAGGATAGGACAAGCAATAGATTTATAATATGTGATTAGGAGGATTATGTGCATTTAAAACAGCTGTATTTGCTCAATAATTCAATAGGATTTGCTAAACATAGGCTGTCATCCAGAGGTGGTGCTAAGTCCTATGCAGCTTTGTTTCCATAGCTGGACTTGCGGCCCACATGTTTGTCATTCCATAGTAAAGTACCAGCAGTCTGTGGCCTGTCGGAGGCATGATGGCTGCTGACTAGGAGCCTGTTCAGAGTTTTCATCACCTCTTGCCTATAATTCTGTCCTCTTTGGTCTGCTTAAACTTGCCCAAACCAAGTGTTTTTAAGTATGTTTGTTCACAGGTAACAAAACTGTTGTCAAATAACCAAAGTAGAAAAAAGAAAAGCTATTGCTGAAATAAGTAGGAATAGTGCCCTAATAGTGTTTACTACTTTTATTGAAAACAAGTATAATCACAAATACAATTTACAATTACAGGTACTTAAAATGTTTGGTCCATGTAGATCATAAAAATTACAATGTAGAATTTTTTGTAAGTAAATAAAAATTTTTAGACCTCTGACACTACATGTATAAGATCATTTACATTTATTCATTTAGCAGACGCTTTTATCCAAAGCGATTTACATTACATAACCAGTGTTACAGTCACTGGAGGCAAGGTGGGTTAAGTGTCTTGCCCAAGGACACAACGACAATATGAACTGTGGGGAGAGCGGGAATCGAACCGCCTACCTTCCGGTTGAAAGACGACCACTCTACCCACTGAGCTACTGCCGCCCCTAGATCAAGAAGCTCCAATAACTGATTAAAAATTATACTCTACATACTATATACTTTTAAATTCACATACTTTTATTAGGTTATGCGGAAATGAAATCCCTTTCTTCTTCTTCTATGCAAAGATATATAGATAGATATACCCTGATAGAGGTCTGCTCCTGCTAGACCCCTGAGGTGGCCGCATATTTGTTAGCTGAGTAAGGAATGTGGTTACGTGCCTTAGACATTACATATGACGGAGTGCTGGCTCCAGAGAGAGGGAGGGAAGAAGGAGGAGGCAGAGTGAGCTCATTCACCCCCGGAGTTCAGGACAGAGTAACGCTCCGTCATCGTCTTTGCACACAGCGACAGAGGAACCAAGAGGGGAGGGGGCAGAGGGAGGAGTTTAATCCAGTGACTGAGCGAATGGGAGCTGAGCAGGGCAGAGCAGCAACAATAGTGCTGTTCTAACTGTAGACTTAGACACAGTGAGAGCGCTCAGAGACAGAGAAGCACGGCCGCTCCGTGAAGCAGCTGCGTCCAGCCACGCTACAGCCGCTGGATGCATTCACTATTGGGAATTTTTGTTCCTCCTGCGCTCTCTGCCACAACCATGTTCCACTAAATACTCAAATGCAGAATTTTTGCGGTCTCTCCATGCACAAGGGATTTTAGCCATAGGAGGACTTTCTTATTCTGCTGAACGTGCCTACAGACATTTTAGATTGGTGCCTTTCTTCCTTTGCTGACCTAGAACTTTTTGTGTACATGGGGTTTTTACTCTCACCTCAATCAGAAACTTCTTTTTGTTGTCATATTATTTAAAGAGAAGTACATTGATCGCTTCATTTCTCCGGAAAAAGGCGCTTCAGAGCATTTCTCTTGGACTGTGTGTCTTTGTGAGCAAGAAAGACTGTTCTAGGGGATGCCTCTGGATGTAGTGATTGCCCCTGCAGAAGACTGCTTTTGGCCCGACCTGCAGGAAACCGACATGAGGCTGAAGATCAGGGTCCGCCGAATGAAAGAGGGGCGAGAGCTACGAGGTGTGTATTCACCTGGACGCACAAGACAAAGCATGTTTGAATGCTAATAAATGGATAAGAATATATCTTTGCAGCAAGCGAGACCATTGTGCACACAGGCTGATGTTTTACAAGATGTGTATGTCTCTAAATGAGAGTGGTCATGGAGAATTGAAAAGAATGACTAGAGACGGGTGTTTTGTAGCTTGCGGATGAGCACAAAGGCACAGCAGGCTAGAGGTGTTGAGGTATTCCAGTCCAGGCGTGCTGCAAATGAGAGCTGGATGTGAAGTGAGTCTTATGGATGTGCTCTGAATTAACTGCCAGATTTACTTCTACAGCAGGTTGTAATAATAGATCGTAGACTTCCAGTCAACATGTTAATTGTTTTCCCACCTTTATGTTGGCACTGTTAATGTGTTTATGAGAACAGACTTGGAGGCTGGCAGATCAAGAGGATGACATCATGAAGGCGAGATGCACTGAGGAGGAAATGAAGAGAGTAAATGGGTCTAAAGGAGGAATGAGAGTATGACATAGTGCTCCTGTACTTTACATTGACATGTAAAACTATCACAAAGAGTCTTTTTCTTTTGTTTTTTGTGTTCTGTGTCTCATGCTGGGCTTGGTTCTCTGCAGAATGAGTCCTGTGGAGAGTGGTTTATTGATATGTGTGCAGTGTGCTCTGCAGGTGTTTAACAAAACACCTTTCACACAGAGGCATGAGGCAATGCTCTACACAATTTAAACCATGGACATTCTGGGGCTATTGTGTTATAGTTACAGTTGAGACTGGGCAAAAATCAAAACTGACATTATTTTACTAAACTACACCATAATTGTCCTTTTATGGATTTATTTTGTTAGATAACCCTGTTGTTAGTGAACTATATAGCCAACAATCATAATCAGGCTACTGTTCAGTTTATTGCAATATTGATCACATTATTTAACCCGTGTTATAATCAAATCTTATTATAATATAAATAGGTCAGAACCTTTTTGGTGAAGTTGTATTGCTAAGTATATATAATAGTTATTCTGTCTTAACCATAATATAGATGCCATGTGCATTAGATTAGGTTTCACACCTGCCTAACTTCACACTGTCTGGCTGTGTATTATGAACATGCACTGCTTCTGCTCATGTAATTACATTTTCTTGCTATTGGGGGAAACACACAATTATCATCAGTGTTGAAAATAGAAACGTTCTTGTCAGAGACTATTTTGAGGCTGACTAACACCTTACCATGACTCTGTCAAAATAGACTTGTGAACACAGTGCAGAAAGGTTTATAGCGCCATACAGTAATGCAATGACAAACAGTGCTGAAACTGCAGCTGGTCAAAATTACACAAAGCCGCTATCTGTCCACTGATATACAAAACAATAAAGAAGTTTAACCGTCAGCAAAAGACCATACAGTGTTTACCATCCGTCATAAATCCGACACCTTGTTTAAAAAAATGATCTCATCCTCTTGGCTCATCTGTGACCCTGAATGGGGGCATTTCTGACAGACGGGGCCATCAACTGCCCACTCTACCCCCTTCTGGCTTCTCCTTGCTGCAGCACGCTCTTTGTGGAGCTGAGGGTGACATGTGTGCAATGATGTCATGTTTAGAAGTGCGAGGGACGGGGGGTCACATTGAGATGCTAATGTGCCCTCATAGTGGTTTGGGACAGCTGGAGGGGCACAGAGGATGGCGTCATGTCTCCCACGATATGGACCACAGAGGGGAACAGCGGAGGGTGCGGGGAAGTCATTCAGGCTAGATCAATGCCCCTGAGGCGCTGCGTGTCCCTCTCCATAAAGAGACGAGTTAAAGAGGGCAACTGAAAGCAACACGAGCGAGAGGGAGGGGGGAGCTTGTATTGATGAAGCAGTCAATGGTCCCAACAGCAGTGATGTAACAGCACAGCTCCCATTAACCACAACAGCAGGCAGGTGTTGGATTCATCCAGTCAATAGCTCTAGGATTCCGCTTGCATTCACTTTTTTTTTAGCTTTTTGGAATTAATCTGGCTGTTGCAAGAATAAACAAAGATTTAATATATCTTGCTATGTTTGCACTTTTCAGTAATCCTACACCTTTTAATTACAGAATCAGGCTATACAGTTCTGACAGGAACAAGGAGGAAAAATAAACAGTTTCATAACTGATGAGGTAGTCAGAGGAAACAAGAAGGCAATGCTGGCAAGCGGAGCACTGCCAGTGGTGACACAGTGCCCTCTTTCCCGGCTGTGTGTTTGGCTATTCACTCTTTTTCCTTTTCCTTGTTTCAATGTGTGTTTAGAATTGGGTTATTCCCATCCATCCAAAAATATACCAGAAATATGGCAACTTGGTAGAAAGAGTATGGTTGGCAGATTTTAAACCAAATCAAGTCAACAAGTCAACAATGTAAAATAGATCTTTCTTTACAAGCCTTTAACATTATAACCACTACACTGCCCATTATTTAAAAAAAAAACTGTGATAGTCAAAAATTATCCAAAGAGAAGTGTGATAATTATGAAAAACTCTTTTGTTCAGGTCACCTCATCTCTCCCAGTTGACTTTGTGATATCATGGGCAGCTGTGCTGCTCTGTGTCACAGGGTATTTTTGGTGACCTCAGTGTGAGTGTACAGTGTGTATAAGCACACTTGATGTGCTCAGATTGGAATGGACGGATGTGTCATCCTTTTTGGAGAATGTGAGGACATGTCTCTTTGAGTTACCAGCTCTGTGTATGTGTAAGTTCATGTGCCCTTTGGCCACTTGCTGTGGGTTTGTGTGCCAACTGTCATCAGCATCACTGTTCCTTCCTTGTTGCCATGGTAGCCTTAAGTAGAGGAGGGTCAGGTGATGAGGTGACAATGACATGCTATCTCCTGTGTGACTAACATCCATTAGTGCTGCTTGGGTAAAGCTTTGAGTACAAGGAAGGTGTTTGTAATTGTGTTGACGTAACGGGACTGTAATGTAATAGCACTTAAAAACTCTTATCTGTGACTTCAGCTGCTGTTTTTACCAGTCACCATTTACTCACACTGCCTCACACTAGATTTTACATTTAGTCAAAGAACTAGTAATAAATTATTTAATTCTTATTTTTAATTATTCTAATTATTAGAAATACATAATCCTTTTAACCTGTGATGATGTCATTGCACATATAATAATTAAAGCAGACCATATTTTTAGAAGCGCCTTCATTCATGTGAACACTTCCTTTTTAAACACAAATACACTTTCACCAACTGTCTCCACTGTGGAACGTCCTGTCTTGTCTTTCTAACAACTCTCTAACAATGTTCTCACACCAAAAGGAAATAGTTGTTGTGTGACGCGAGACTTTTCCTGTTGTTTTAACAGTTCCCTGGAACACACTGCTTCCTCACACAGGTATACTGTAAGCTTGTCGCGGCACCATTTATTATCTTTGCATGTGTGTTAAGGCACACAAGTTTATGAACAGGAAGAACCCTTCAAAGAATTCCTGTTTCTCTGTTTCATCAATTACCACACAAGCACTGCTGCAGGCATCACTAAAAGGAGGCCTAAGAAGGATATGTGGGCAACAAATATATATATAGTCTTCACAAAAGAAGTCAAAAGGTCAGATGGTAGCTGCACAGCACTCTCTCTTGTTTCTTTTATCTGATTGCTCTTTCTTTATCTAACCATCAACCCTTTCCCCTCATCTCCCCATTTCACCCCCATGAAGAGCACTCATGTCATTGCTTGCTGGTTGCCATTAATAGCTGGAACAAAAGCCTTCTTCACTCTTCTTAAAGAGATAGCCCATTCAGAAGAATTATGGGGGTTGCACTCATTTTTTAAATTTATCTGAGTAAGCATATGCACAACCTGCTTCTGCAGCTTGTCATTTCTTTTTTCACAATGAGCTACTGACACTGTGTGCATCAGCCAACTGTTGCTACATGAGTAGCGCAGCTGGGTGTGTGTTACAATGGGAGTTCTGGCTGCACTGTGTGGGCTACTTTAGGGCAGTGATGTCATGTCTCACTCACTCTCTCTGCATTTGTGTGTCCAAGATTAGGTCCGAATCACCTTTTTGGGGCTCAGGGTTTCCTTGAGGCATACCACTTACTTGTATTCACATGTAAAGAGGTCCACAGTAGACCTCACCCCCACCTCCTGCCTGTGCCCCCGCCCTGTAGTTATATAACCACTGTAATCATGACTGAGAGAATCTAAACAGTGAAAGTGAATATTAAGCATAGTTGGCTGTAAAGGAGAATACTGTAGTTAAATGTTTAATGTGCATTTGTGTGCTGTCGAGGGGATGTTACTGTGCCTCTGTCCTGGCCCTGCACCTGTGGCCTCTCTCATTCCCTCAGCCTGACGCAATGCTCTGCTACAGGACATGAGCTCATGCAGGAAACAGAACCATGCACAAGCACACACACATATGCCAAAAGTGGAGCCGCCTGCCTCTTAAAGGGCCAGACATGCACATTCCTGGCCGCTCGGCAGTTCACCCAAACTTGCACACAGAAGCATAGTGGGCCTCTCTTTTGCTCCTGTTTGCAGTGCCAGACATTGTAGTTCAGATTCAACTTTGTGAGTCAATACAGCATTTGTTGACCCTGCTAATGTTTTTTTTATAGCCCAGTGTTGACTTCAAATGAATCTTTGCAATGTGAAAGTGGAAAAACCATTTAACTGACCGGCACTCTCCTTGTCTTCTCTCTACATAGGAGGATTTGCTGCATTCTCCTCTTGCTTTCCTGGTCTGTGTGAAGGGAAGCCTGCCACTGCTCTGCCTATGAGCTTGTCCCAGCCCTGTTTGCCTGTGGCCAATGTAGGGCCCACTCGCATTCTGCCACATCTCTATCTAGGATCACAGAAGGATGTTCTCAACAAGGTTATTGTCAATTATATGTCTTTTCACCTATTCATCAACATTAGGCTTACTGCCTCAATTTGTTTCCTGGTCAACAAACATGACACTAGTTTTTTTTTTTTTTAATGCCTATAGGATCTGATGGCTCAGAATGGTATCACATATGTGCTGAATGCCAGTAACACCTGCCCCAAGCCAGACTTTATCAGCGAGAGCCATTTCATGCGCATCCCAGTTAATGACAACTACTGTGAGAAATTACTTCCCTGGCTGGAGAAAACCAATGAATTCATTGGTAAGTATTTTTGTAATAAATAAATGAAATTATAGAGCAGTCACTGGGAAAGTTCTCTTTACAGTCCATCTCATGTTATTTTTTGAAGAATGCATTGACATTTAATACCACAGATAAGTGCAGCCCAGGTAACAGAGGCAATAGATCTGACACATCCATTCACTAAACCTCTCAGGAAATGTCATATGCTTTCACTAAGCGATGATATTCTCCAGAGACTCTACCCTACATATGAGTCCTATCAGGGATGTGTGTATAGTAATCTGTATTCTAACATGTTTGTTTTCCCCCACAGACAAAGCTAAGGTGTCAAACTGCAGAGTCATTGTGCACTGCCTGGCAGGAATCTCGCGCTCAGCAACCATTGCCATTGCATACATCATGAAGACAATGGGCTTGTCATCAGATGATGCCTACAGGTATACAGTCTCCTCTCACCCATCACCAGCTGAGTTAAGGTGACAGGCCTGTAAAAAGATAAACTACTCTTGAAGAAAATGCTTGATGATTTTCTTATCCTCCGCCCTTTCATGAGAAAGTTAATTGTTTGTAGGTTGCTAGGTAACAGGCCTTATACAAAAGCCTTGTCCAAAATCAAACTCACACTGAACATTGCTTAGCTCTGATTTCTTTCAATTTATTTCTCTGTCAGGTTTGTGAAGGACAGAAGACCGTCCATATCTCCCAACTTCAACTTCCTTGGTCAGCTGCTTGAGTTTGAAAAGGGCCTTCAACTTCTTCAGGCACTAACTTCAAATTCAGATGACAAGATGGCTGAGAGCAGCAGTAGAAAGAACTTAGAGCTTAATGGGGTTGGCACATGTTTGGAAATGAATGGTCGCCACAGCAGCTATGAGTCATCTGTGGCAGACCTGCAGATTCCTTCAGAACCCAAACTGCTGTCGCCCACAACGCTCCAGCAAGGCTTTAACGGCTTGCATCTCTCTGCAGAGAGGATCATGGATACTAACCGACTCAAACGCTCCTTTTCTCTGGATATTAAATCTGTGTACTCCCCCAACAGTACCCACTGTCCCACTCTGGCACCCACTCATTCTGAAGATGTCCCTAAGCTGTGTAAGTTGGACAGTCCCGGGTCAGGCACATCTAACGTTGTGTGTTCCCAGTCGCCCATCCCAGACAGTCCCAGTTCATCTGACTCCCCGTTCCCCTCACCAGGGAGTGGGGGTAGCATCGGAGGTTTGGGTCATGGGGGAAGTGAAGGAGTCTATCGGTCGTCCAGGACTAGAAGGAAAGCCAAGCACAGTTCTAGCACTTCTCCTGTCCACTCGCAGCCACAGCAGCCGCCCCAAACACTCAGTTTGTCACTGGACAACAAGACCCCATCGCTGGACGAGAACCTAAAAGGTTCACTTCTGTTGTCACTCCCCTCCCTGCCCAGTGTGGGTTCTGGGACAATGTGGACCAAACACCGAGACACTGTCCAAGCCACCACTCCAGTCACGCCCGTCACACCCACCACAGACGCCCCATGGCACTTCGGGGCAGGGGAAGGGGGAAATATGGAGCTTGGAGTAAACGGCACCGGAGAAGAGCCGTCATTAAGGTTAGGGAGCAGTTCGGCTTATATGGCATTTGGGTGCAGCGAAGGCGTCCGGTTACGAGATAAGTCCCAACGGGAGAAGCCCCCAACGGGACAGACGCAGAGAGACCACCGGGACATGTCATCCTCGGCTAACAGTGGGTCAGACAAGCAGTTCAAGCGTCGTAGCTGTCAGATGGAGTTTGAGGAGGGCATTTCCGAAACACGGTCCAGAGAGGAACTGGGAAAAATTGGGAAACAGTCAAGTTTTTCCGGCAGCATGGAAATCATTGAGGTATCCTGACAGATAATGGACATGAGCAGAATTGTCCCATGGGGACAAAAATGGACCTAGTTAAAAGGAAGTACACAAAGATGAAAAAAAAAAAAAGGGAAGTAGAAAATGTTTTTGTGCTTCCTTTACAGGCAGTGTTAAAGACTCCAGTTGTGACAAGGGCAAATAGAAAGCATGCAGAAAGCTAATGTGAAAAGTGAACTAGCATTTGCACCTGGACTAGTTTTGACAAAGCCTGAGAGTTGGTGCATTGCGGACCTGAGGGACACATTTTTGGGGTAAAAAAATCCTTATAATATATGGAGATTTTTCTGTTTTGACGGACTCAAACTGCTTGCCTGTGGTCAATTGTGCATCAATGGGTGTTTAGCTTGTGATTTGAACCAAGCCTTGTTTCTCCTCCCATAAGCTTCACCCTGAAAACCTAACATTCTCGCACGGCTACATCCAACCTCTTGTTCCCCCGCTGCAAAATCTGTAACATCGCCAAAAACAGACACTCTAAGAGCAATGTCTCCATATACCACCACAGCACAAAGTCTACACAGCATGGACTTCATCGTAAGACAGTACTGCGTCCACAGAACAATGAAGGATCATTCTGAGACTGTTTGCAGCCACCATCATTCTCCTTAAAGCACAGTGAGACTTTGATTCCCCCTGTTTCAGTGTTAACCGTGTTTTGGGACAGAGGATTTGGGATGGTGTTAATGGACCTTTATAGAAACCCCATAACCCCCTCCTATTCCACCTATGGTCACCACTGAGCATGCAGCGGAAAGGCTGACTACAGACCGACAAAAACTATATATATATATACAATATGAATATATATATGGCAATTTTAATGGACTCCTTTTTTGTTCAGTTATAGTTTTAATTTATTGTATTGGTTCATTCTGGTAATGAGAAATAATATAATGTTTTGTGGATTTCTTTATCTTTTGTTGAATTATTATTATAATTATTTGCTGTATGGTATTTATGAACACACATTCATATGAATACACACATTGAGAACAATACAAGTGAGCAATATGTGCTGTTTCTTCTTTGGGAGATTGACTTATGGCTTTGAGATGCACTTTTCTGCTTTCTGTAATTAAGTCCTCTTACTATTGACAAAAGCCAAGTGTTGAAGTTAGAATATAGAGCCAGTGTTTGGTGTTAGGATGGTACAGATGTCCCAATAGTGCAAACTTAAAGAACAGGGAGTCTGTATTAGCTCATGAATTGGTGGATTAATCCCAGCAGAGAGCTTAAAGGAAGAGACTGTTTTGTTTGTCTGGATGCAAAGAAAGACAGAGATGCTGCATTATGCTCTCTGATCATTTTCATATAATTCAACCAGATTTTGAAATCCTGTGTTGCCATTTCAGGAGTGCTTGCATAACAACAGGTATATGCAAAGAAGATGCACACTGATCAGACTGTCCTCTCCGAGCCAGCAACAGTTTGCCATCATTGAAAAAGCTTCCCACCAAAGCTTCTAACCGATACACACAAGCCCTTATACTGTATGCACTTCCACATGTAACCACACGTGTAATAGGCCCCACATACCCTTTTTTTCCATTCTCAGGGGATCTTTCAGTGAGCCAAGCCCAGCGCAGGGTATACTGCGGCGGGTACATCAGCACAATGCATGTCCATAAAGCTCCCTCTATTCTGACTCAATTTCTGTCTTGATTTGTTCTTTCTTTGTTTCTTTCCTAAAGCTTTGTTAAAATACAAATATTAAGGACATGAAGTGGAAACTCTCCTGGAGTGAGATTATTTATTTATAATGTGTAATGTGTATTTTCTTCCTTTTAGCCCCAATTAGCTTTCCTCTCTGACCTTTGACCTCCTGCTATTGCAGCTACAGTAATTTCTGATAGATTCCAGTGTTGACTTTTCTTTCCCATTAAATGGCATGAGGCTCAAGCAACCTGTTCTATTTTTAATAAATATTGTTAGAATTATTTATGACATGTAACGATGATGATGCAGACTGTCCCATTTGCTAAAACTGTGGTCGTCATTATTATTATTATTATTATTATTATTATTATTATTACTATTATTATTATTATTATTGTAAATAGCAATGCATCTAAGAACACTGATGAATTTAGATGAGTTTTTAAAAAGTAAATCCTGATACCTTTGGCTGCTTGACGCAAAATACCTCAGGTTCTATTGAAAGGCTTTTCCTTCCCCTGTACATGTTTTGTGAAAATGAGACAAAATACAGACATGACAAAATACAAACCACCTCTCTGCTTCTTCATTTTCCGTATGTGTGTGTGTGTATTGGGATCTAAATAGGGATCTGGGGATTTCCACGGAACACGCATACACCATGACAACATCCTGAGTTCCGGAGTTGTATTATTGATTGAGTGTGAAACAAACTCCCCTCCAGCCACATAACAGGCTGGTATTGATTTTCTTTTTTTTTCTTTTTTTTTGTACCAGACAGTAAATGCCATGTTTCCATGAACGGATGTTAGTGTGAATAATTAAACCAAGCGAGGTCATAAAACTATTGATACTGTTTATTATAACATAATGTGATGAAAATAGGAGTCCATTAAAGTGACTATATTAGATTTGCTTATAAATAGAAGCAGACTTATGTTGCTGTAGCAGGAACCTAGGAACTACACAAAATGCATTAAAGGTGCATTGTAAAATTTTGAATTATATGGCTTTAAATGGAAAGCGGTTTTAACAGTCTATAACCACCTCAAAATAACTCTTATTTGTCCATTTCGGAAAAATATACATTTAAAGCTGCATGGAAACCAGTGGAAGGAGTCATTCGTCGTATTACCTTGGTCTGAAAATAGAGAACCACTTTAACAACAAAGGCTTTCGGTTTGTCACCAAAGAGCTCTACACAGTAAGTAGCGTCATACATGTTTTATGGTTCAATACATTACATTATACAACATTATACTATACTACACACCACTACTTTATACTATACTACATTATGCTATGCTGCTATGCTATATTACACTATATCTTCTACACATTACTTTGCCAAACTACTAAACTACACTACATTATATTATAAACTACATAACAGTACTGTACTACACTATGCTTTGCTTTACAACACTAATTATATTATAAATTCTTTGCTGAACTATACTAAATTACATTATATTATATTATACTGAACTGTATAACGTTACTATACTACACAATGCTATACAATACTTCGTATACCTGCTGCATACCCCTCTAGCACTGGGTAGTTGCGCCCCTGACAGAACACATCAACGACAAACAAGTTCACCCGTGAAGATGCCATAGACAACCGCCTGGCTTTCTTAGACTGTGCAGTGGTTATTTGTGAGGACAGGACTCTCCAAGAAGAAGTTCATAGGAAGCCAACACACACACAGATCAATATTTGCTGTTCCCACCACCCACTGCAGCACAAGCTGGGAGTCATCAGGACTCTTCAGCACAGAGCTCAAGAGGTGCCCACAACCTCAGAAGGTAAACGGAAAGAAGAACAACACATTTGTGAAGTCCTGAGAGACTATGGATACCAGATGGACTTTCAACAAAACCAAGAGGACACAGAAACCAAACAGACAGGAACCAGAGACAAAAGGGAAGGGTGTAGTTATCCCTTATGTGTCTGGTTTATCTGAAAATCTTTGTAGAAAGATTTTCTACAAACACAACATTCTAGTTCACTTTAAACCAGGGAACACGCTGCGTCAAAAACTGGTCCATCCTAAAGACAAGACCCCCTCGCACAAACAGAGTAATGTAGTTTATGCAGTTCAGTGAAGAGTGCAGTGACAGTTATGTCGGTGAAACAAAACAACAGCTTCACAAGAGGATGTATCAGCACAGAAGAGCCAATCCTGGAAGACCTGAGTCTGCGGACTACCTCCACCTCAAAGAGAAAGGGCATTCCTTTGAGGACATCAATGTCCAAAATTTGGCCAGAAAGGCTAGATGGTTTGAGAGAGGGATGAAGGAGGCCATTTTTGTGAAAATGGAAAAGCCTTCTTTGAACAGAGGAGATGGCCTTAGATTCATGTTGCCTAGTATTTATAACAGTGTTTTGAAACCTAAAACAAAAAAGTTGCACCCTAGAACAACATACGCAGCACCTGAATGGAGCAGTGTCACTAACGACTCTTCTGAGCCTTAACGACTCTCACATCAGGAGTCACACTTCCTTTTCAGAGCCAACGACTGTGAGACCAGAACAGTCTGGTCCATCAGGTTTGGTTTCAGAGGAAACTCCTCCCTCTAGAGATATAAGCTCAGCTCTCTTACCAGTTGATCTCAGAATTGATAAAGTCTCTTGGAATTAGAGACAAAACGTCTCCAGCTTGAAAACCGAGTCCAGATGCTTTTACTTCAACCTTTTTTTATACAATACTATGGTATGCTATATCCTCCTGAGACCCAGAGAAAAAAAACTTTTTACTTATTTTTTTCCAAACACATTGTTTATTTATTTTTATCAACTGTCATTAGCAGAGAATATATGCTATATTATTATATATAGTAAAACTTTACTTTACTGAACTATACTATACTTTACTAGTACACTATACTACACTAATTATATTATGCAAAACTATACTATAACGTTACTAACTTACTATATTGGACTATACTAAACTACACTACATTGGATTATACAAAATTACACTATAAAGTTCATACAAAATTGAGTATAACAAATGTAGAAGATGGTGTCCTTTTGAGGCTCTTCAGTAAACAATCTTCCAGTCTGGTATAAAAAACACAGAGGCACTCAAAAAGGTCAAATAATTTAAAAGCCTTTATTAAAACATGGCTCTTTGTTTAAAAACTGCCAATGTGTTTCAGCCTTTAGGCCTTTATCAGGACAAACTCTTTGCCTTCTTTTCACTATAAGGTTACTATAATGTATACTATTATACCACACTATAGGCCTACTGTACTACGCTATGCCAAACAATATTATGGAATGCTATGTTATGCTAAACTACACTGTAACGTTAATATGCTGTACTATACTACACTACACTACATTACACTATACTAAGTGATCCTGAGTGTTAACCGTCCGTGTCAAGTGACGTGTCTTCGTTGTTTCCCGTCACCTCTCAGATTGACTCATTGTCTGGCATTACCCCTGTGCTTCCTCTTCCCCCATACATGACTGGTATTCATATCATCACCACCCTATTTTCCAAGCTCTGTCTCTTCCCTATCTGTCCGTGTGTGAGGGATTATACATAGGGTGGCTGCTTAGGGTGTGGTGTTTGCCTATGAGGTGATGTGTTTGAACAGTGGTTACATCTCAGGGATTAAACAATGAGAAGAGATGCTACTGGCCTACAATGGTTATTCACAAAAAGTCTGAACACGAGTGACTAAATTATATTTTTTTAAAGTGTCAAATATAAGAAAGACAGCATCAGACAAGGACAGACTAAGATTTAAAAGTTACATTTCAAAAACAGCACATGAAGTAAACCATGTAATATCCGAAATATGTTTCAATTCAAAAGAACTTGTGTAGTGTATTTTACTATACTTATTGGACATATTTGTTTCCCATGTTGTATGTAAAAGGTTAGTACAGTTCATTTAAGACACAGACAATGAACTGTTTTAGGGAAATATTTAAAAGTAAGGATTTAGACAAAACATGACATAATTTTCTCCATTAGTCATTGTCTTCACAGTTGAATTATGGCTTTGTTCCACAGAGTAGTGTATGTGTGAAACAGACAGAGACAGGTATTTGACCCCAAAGGAAACACTGCACAACGTTGTTGTTTCATAAAGACTGTCCAAATTCATTGGAGGGCAATTCATTTTATCCCTTAATGGGTTGTTTTTGAAAATGGAGCCAGTATTGGTTTCATGATGTCACGCTCATCATCATCATCATCATCATATTCATCATCAGTTAAACATCATCCCCAAAGCCATATCCATACCAACAGGTGTGACGTATTGGGTCTGGTAAAGAATAACAAAGGAGCACACAGACACACATACACATGCAAAACCAGATGGCCCTTAGGCGCTTTCACTAAGCACAATGTTTTTTTAATGGTGTTACCAGCATCTCCAGCTGAGTCTCCCAACCTTTCTGCTGGTGTATGTCTTTATGGCTCTCACGAGAATTTCCTCTGACAAGACCACTCTAGTAATAAAGTACATAATATATTTACTATTACATATCAGCCAAACCCTGAATGTCCAGTGTATCATCAGGATCCCACCGGATAATCTCCTTACGAAATGCTCCTCTATGTCTGCTTGTGTAGTTTTTCAAGGTGCCCTCAGCTTGTGTAATATGGATCTGTTCCTCAGGAAACTTATCCGTTTACAGTGCATCCCGTGTGCTGAAGTCTGCACTTCCCATGCAGGTTTCTTGTTGCAGATATACTGTACTGTTTCAGCACTTCAGAGCTTCCTGTGGGGATTTTTCATTCAGGACTAACTATATTTCTGCTTGCTCAAGGCTTCATGGACAGAAATTCTGGAGGAAATATACACCAACATCATTGTGAAGGCATTAAGAAGTTCTTAAAATAAAGAATGTTGGCTTCTTCCTGATGATATAGCACTGTGTTTAATGAAAGACCGCATTTAATTGGCATTTCATTTCAGCTTTCACAAATCAGTATTGATGTTACATTATGGCTATTGGTGAAGCCATTACTCGCGTTAAAGGAAAACTACGTGGGTGTTATTGGATTTGCACACAGTGAAGAACTCTAGCTGCAACTGGAAAGACTTATTGGACTGTTATAGGACAATTCATCTTATAAGTTGGTTTGATTTGGCAAAACATGTGTTGTAATAAGATGATAGTGTGCCCAGTCACTAGGAGTTACAGTGGAGTATCTAGTCATCTGGGTACAACTTGTGTAGCTACATATTTTATTTATTTTGAGGCTATGTTGTTTCTAAAAATATTAATATAAATAAATAACATTCTGTTGCTTTATATAAGGGTCTGACATGAGGGGCAGTATATTGGAAATCAAGTCTTTGATGTTGAATTAAAAGGTCCAAAACAGACCCTATTTTATCTAATATTATGGTGTATAGCACACAGAAAACAGTGCATTAAATGTGTCCTTTGTATGATGATTTGTATACATAAACCTTAATTAATATAAAGGTTTGTTGTGGAGTTTTGTAGCATTATTTGAGAAAATTATTGATTAAGAAATTCTGATTAAGAAATAAGACTTATGTGCACCACAAAGTTCTGCAGGTGAGCATCACGTTTCCAGTTTCCAGTTTCCAGAAGCGGTAATGTGTATGACAAGGGTCACGTACTACTTACTTTTACATACTGAACTAGTTATTTATCTAAACAAACTAAGTCATCCCCAAGACTGTGGTTTTAAAACTATTCCATAACTGCATGTTTACGTGAACGTGTATATGAACACGAACAGATGAATAGGTGGTAATGTTTTGTGTTGGCAACCAAACCTGTTGTGTTCGATGCCGGGAAAGCCTTGGTTAATTGTGAATGTGTGTTGCATGTGTCCCTCTCTTACAAGCTGATGGCTACCAGACATATCCATGCCAAGAGGCTGCCTGGCGCCTCATCCCAGTCTTCTTTATGGAAACAGTTAGGAGCGTTACGTCAGCAGGCAACAGCGTGTCCTGCTTTTCCACTTGTGCACACACGCATCCACAAGTGCAGCCATTCTCACAAAACATGCCCTGCTTTTCTTCCTCTGTCTTTATCATCTGTACCGCCACTTTTCACAAACTTTAATCTTAAGCACACACCAATTATTACACGCTTGCTGCTCGGAAATTGCATCAGCATTCCACACTTTCCCACACGTCACTGCAACCAAAAGGCAGTTCTAGCTTCTTTTTTTTTTTCCATGGAAAAACCAAAAACCTATAAACCTTGAATCCGCTAGCCTGCTTCTGTCTGCCTATCCTCACTTCTTTCTCATGCCTATCCACCTCGCACGCAAACAGGGGAAAAGTTGAGACTGGGGCAGCTAGTGGTGGTTCCCCTTTGTGTGCCGGGCCATGACGAGGCTTACTGCACACACATGTGTCCCATAGTCCAAAAGGCACATGCAACTACAATGGCATCTATTGGCTGGATCAGAGAAGCTTTTGATGTAGCCTTTGATGAATTAACAACACCTAGAGCTGAAGTACTGACAGACTGATGATTGTTAAAGTTCACTTCCTGGCTCAGTTGGATGAAGTAGGCAGCTGTTCAAGTCAACAACAATAGTTTTAAAGAGTTTGTAGCACTAGTCTGGTGCAAAGGTTGAGCTTTAACTTTAAAGCCAGACTGATCAAAATGTACACGTTTGTACAGTTGCGGTTAACTGCAATACATGTGGATATTTCTATTGGTCATAATGCAATATTATATACTGTATTTAGTGCAGCCCTAGTTGTATAATGCCTTTCATGCATTTGCCTTTTCCTCTATCTTGTCCTGTCAACATTTATCCAACCTTCCTATTGCTTTTGAAACCATTTTCTTGTTATTTCATCCTAAATTGCCACAGTGAAACGAGCTGAATAAATGAACACCGGGAGGCTGTTAGGGCATTGCAGCAGCAGCATGAAAAGTGTGTTTACATGTATTAGGAGATGCACTGGAAGCTCAGCGGGCATCAAGTAATCCACACTTGCAATGCAGTTAGGGTTGTCATAGCCACCTGTGTATTGCACACGTCAGCGTTACAACAGCAGTCTAGACAGACAAATCACTGCAAAAACAGAGGAGGGCACAAGGTAATGTCTAGATGTTTGCCTTTGACTTGAATAGCAACACAAATGCTCACGTGAATGGATAATTGGTGGATAAATCCATGGTTCTACCTGTGGAGGGGTATCCAGTGTAACATGTATAGACATGGCTTTGACCGTTTAAACCAATCCTGTTTACATCTTAGTTTTATGTTATGTTTAGTATTTCCTGTATCATTCAGTGAGTGATTGAAGGAATTGGTTGGGGAATCTGTTCTGTGGGATTTAAACAAGAATCTCCAGTCTGAAAGTGCTTGATGATGTTTGGACAATAACCCCTCGGCATGACATTCATCAAAGTGTTGCGTAACTGACTGCTGCCACCTACAGCTGGCGCCTGGTCAAACTTCCCCAAGCTTTGTTTTGTCCCCTCCATGAAGGTGAGAACAGATCAATACTTTTGTTCCCCAGTGGAGGCCAGAGTGAGATTAAATGCACTTTGTCAATCCTCATGGTTCGTTCAGAATTTGTTTAGAATAGACACAGAAAAGGTTCATCTGTGTGTTTTATGTCTGGGAATGCCTGGAGCTTTTCTGCTGTCAGTGTGTGTGTGTGTGTGTGTGTGTGTGTGTGTGTGTACGAACATGTATGTAGAAATGCTGACTAAAGCAGCTGGAGTGCTGACATCTGTCTCTCTAATGGTGAAACACACTGCAACTCTCTACATCAGCCTTATCAGCACTCTGTTCCCGGGACTAAAGCCCATCAATGCACTGACCCACGCCCAATGCTACTGTAGTCAGCAGCGTGCAACATCCAGACGGTGCATATTCAGTATTTGCCCCGCTGAAAACCTCTTCCTCGACCACTTCCTCGACCACCGCTGAAGAATACACAGTGGTTAAGGTTTATATAACACATGGCTTGATGACACAAGGTCAGACACTGACTCATTTCTTTAAATGAGTCACTCTATGTTTAAAGTAGTTATTTACAGCTTTGATGCATACATATTTTTTCTCCCTGGGTTACACAAAAAAAGTTTGCTTTTAACAGGCTATGTGAAGGAGAATTTCAGTTTTTATTATTATTATTATTAACCTTTATTTAACCAGATAAATCCCATTGAGTTCATGATCTCATTTACAAGGGTGACCTGGTCAAGAGTTCAGCAGCGCATGTCAGAATTTTGATGCCAGACTGGATTGAAATATATATTTTTAGTTCAGCTAATTTCCATCTGTAGTCCTATGAATGTGTGTGTCTCATACCAATAAGCTCAGAAGTTTGTTAGCAAAGTGGTGAATATGAAAAGTCATTATGTACAATAAATGAAGTAGTGAGTGTGAATGGTTGTCTGTCAGTGTAATATAATATCCCTGCATACTAACTGGTGATTGTCTATATTCAATGTATAACGGAGTATCAAGTTTGTACAGACATTTATCTCACAGCATTGTCTAAGAAGTGCACAAGACGTAACCATGTGTGTGAGCCCAAGAGCAGACAGTGTAAGGTGAATAACTGTGCTTCAGAATGAACACAGAAAACTAATGTCAACAGATGTCAACCTTGGAAGTCATCCATAGAAAGACTGCACAATATAAAAACATAAGATAACCATGTTAAATATTGCAATAACAATGGCTTGCAATATTTGAAAAAAGGTTTAGCTCAAGAGAAATAGTGAGCTACATACTTTTACATTTGGTTTTGCACCCATAATTGAATAAATACATGTTTGAACACTTGTCTTTATCCATAGACCATAAACATGTTGATAATATGGCACCTGATATCCATTTAGAACGGCTGTGGTGATTTAGTCTTTGGTCTTAGTTCTACTTGGATACGCAAAGAAGCATTTGTTATATTCTTGTTCTAACATATAATTAATAAAAAATATACATTACTTCTCTCTGCAGCTACAGGATATCACAACAACAAAAGTAATACATTACTATTGCAAGAACTCGTGTATAATGCTGGTGCACTTAGTCTTAGGAGTTCTAGTTCAAAATGTCAGCTTGCAGTCTGAGGCTTGTTCTGTTATCATTTCTCCTCCGGGTACCCATGACCTCAGAGCCACATGCAAGCTATTTCTGTGGAGTAGCTTCTGGCTCAGGATGACTTAATGTCTGATTTGCTTTAAACTCGTGGGGGTAAAGGGCTGTATCCGAGTCTGTGCTGAATAAACTGCATTATAAAACAGCATGCTTCTCTTTTAAATATAAGAGCTGAATCTGCACCAAATATTGTACTTTTTGTATTTTTTTGTGTTGGAAAGGTTGTGCTTCTGTGCTTCCTTTTCAGCAATGACAAAATCTTTTGTTTAGCTGCGGCTTTTTCCTCTTTGGGTAGGATTGTTGGAGCCAGGTAGGTCTGCAGACATGAGTAATGTGGCTAACACTGACTCATACAGCGAGACATCAGCCGTCAATGTGGAGCCAACAATGACACAAGCACTGAACAACCGCGCACACACTTATATTATACACTGGATTGACGCGCTGTGGCAGACTGTAGACCAGTAATGCAAATAGCTATTATTGTCACCTTATACTATGTGATCATTCCAGAGAAAATTAATCCAGTAGATGAGATCAGGCTGCTAATAGTCAATTGTGTTTTTGAGTCATATGACACAAACAGACCTTCAAATTTCAATGACATGTTGGAAAATCAATGAATAGTTAACATGTGCACCTCAGATGTTTTTTCTGCAACATTTTGCTTCTTTACAAAAGATATGTCGTAGAAACTTCATTTTCAAATTATAATAAAAAAACTTTTTCAATTTTGATGAAAATATTGCATTTGTCGCAAACAAACTTTCACAACATCCCAGCTACGTAGTTGTGCAAGTCGTCTCTAACACTGTGTACAAACACACACCCTTCATTGCAGCTATAAAACCATGTATTATTCATGCGAGTAATGTGAGGTGTCTCAGTTTTAATGCCTTCTAATGGCTTTTTGAGTTACCGCTGCCAGCTATGAATAAATCATAGCAGTCATGGATCAGCTAATACCTCGCCCAGCCAGCAACAGGGCTGATCCAAAGGTATGTGCTCATGTTGTTTGCTTACAGAGCATTCTGTACATCTTGCACAAAATGTCTGATCTTCTGAAATATTATAAGGTGTCATCTTTTGTGTATCAATGACAACTTATATATGACACACTCTTAGTTTGTGTGACTAAGAATCGGTTCAACCTGAACTCAAACACTCTTTTAGTACATTAGACGTATTAATAGATGCCTGTATTATACTGCATGCTGTTTTTAGCATTCCTATCGGTTTTGCTGGCTGCAAGCAGGGGTTACTTACAGCTGTGGCTGTGGGATGCTGTGTGGAATGGGATCATATCGACCCCTGGATGCCTCTGTATTGACGAGTGGATGGATTTCAGGAAGTGACCTTGGCTAACTTAGACATCACCTGACCAAGAGGCCGGTTTGTTTTCCCACAGCGCACATCACTGGCACCAGTCGGTCCTGAACGCAGACTACAGATGAGATGTTTGTCAGGGATGTTTACCGGACTCCTGTTAGGTCACAGAAAGCACAAGTCATGTTGATGATGACATCAGTTGCTTGAGATTCTGGAAAAAAAAATCTGTTTGTTGAAAGCTTTACTAAGAGCACTGATGAGAATGGACTGTTCTATGTATTTTACAGGTTTATATGTGGCTCAATTTAATTAGTTATCCTTGAGTTTTCTTTTTGACAGTAAAAGCCATCAACGCTTTATGAATAAGGCACAGAACTGCAGCAATAGAAAAGATTAGAATAAATTATCCAAAGCTCTTTGAAAACATCTTGTTCACCATACAAGAGTGTTCAGGTAAAAGCAGAGAAAATGTATACAAGTCTAAAATGCAATTACAAAACAATAATGTACATTGTTTTTTTAGGCTAAGCTTCCAAACTTTGAGAAGTCTTGTTTTTATTTTTGTTTATTTTTTTAGCTGAAAGGGTTGTTTCATTGCATCTTTGACTCTTTGCTTTTTTTAAAAACATATTTATTTTTTAGCACAAAGCCTGCTTTGAATGGGCCACATTTACCTCAAAGAGTGATCGACAGATGTAGGACGAACAAAACACTTAAATGACAGTAAAATGTTACATTCATTGTAGTGTTTTTCTATTTTAGTTCTGTCTGATTGACAAATGGGCATGTATGTACGTGCAGGGGCGTAGCACCAAATTTTGGGCCCTGGGTATAAACCATCTTGCTGGGCCCCCGTACCAAATACCACAGTGATACCAATGGGTGCGGTATTGCATTTTTATCATAAAAACACTTAAAATGTTAACAAAATAAGCCACACTCTGATTAATATATTTAATTACTTACGGAGATGACAAAAGGTCTAGCAGGTCCAAACCTGGACTAAATCAAATATACTGTAAAGCTGTTCTGAACAATGACCATACCAAATGAGAAAAAACCTTAGTCTGAACATTAATAAACACAAACTAAATAATCAGTCAGTTTTTACTAAATGCCCATTTTGCTAATTTGCTAATCAGGTCTTTAAAGTCCAGTTTTTTGTCCATGATGAGGGGCCTGCTGCTGCAAGGTCTGAAACTGAAATTATTGTCACAATACCTTTTTTATGCTATGCCATATCAATATGCTATTCTACCTGGAGTAGATATTTATGTCACCTTTCTTTTCAAAAAACTGAGTGAGCAAATGCTTGCCCTCATTTGCCTCTCTCTCTTTAATTTTCTTTTCGTTTTTGAGCCCCTGGTTTTCCTTTCTTAAGAAAAGACATGACTCTTCCCCTGTCTTCTCGTTCATATCATGGCTAACTCCAGCTCCTGTCTCATTTAACTGATTCACCGCAGGTCCGCAGCAGAAGCGCCTCACCTGCTGGTCGTACCATTTACATTGATTTAAGGGGGGTGGTGGGGCCCTGCACAGCATGAAAATTACTTTATTTTTATACCGAACCAGTGCCTAACTACAAGTTTAGTTTTGCACAGAAACTTTTTATTTGTACATAAATGCTATACAAATGTTAGTGCATGTATATGCAAGGTTATGTATAGAAAACTGTCTTCTAAGTAGTTCTGCCGTAAGCTCACTCGGCTCAACGGGGCTAACCTGCTAACATAATGTTTATAGCTGTAACTTAGCCGTGTTATTGTTCTCTGTTATTGTCTGTTTAACCTCAACTGCCCTACTGTAAACCTGCTTTGATATGAAAAAAAAAGGCAGCTGAAAGTCAATTGTGGACTGACTGAGACAATTCACTGAAATATCCAACAGTATTAATGCTAACATTTCACACGGATACATGAAAAATTCGACAGATATGACTAGAGCTCAGGTGTAAGCTTAAGTGAAATGAGGGAAAACTTAAACTTTCTGAATTAGTCCAAACGGCTACAACGACAAAACAAAGCCACAGCGCCACAGACAAGTTACACAAACACCTGAATAAAAAATTGTAGCGATATAAAAAACACCAAAGCCGTATTACGATGTCATCAACATAATCATGTATGGTCACTCACCCAAACGTTGCAATGAAATTATTTTTATTTTTGTCTTTTTCTGAGGAAATGTCTTGTATTTCTACGTTAAAAAAATGTCCAGAACCGCTCTCCTGAGATTGAGCTGAAGTTCTTTCACAGTTTTGTCCAAATATTGTCCCGGTTTTTAACGCTAACTTTACGGGCAAGTGTGCAGTTAATGATCCCTGCTCCAGACGGGCCCTCGGAGTTACCCAGCGCCTGGTGCGTGAGGATGATTTCAAAAGGGCGACAAATATGCCCCGTCTACCTAAATCATTAGCCCTTCTGTGGTAGTGTTAACAGTGTACACTTCATGGGGGACTGGGTTGAAATGGTTAAATGAACCTTTATTAAACGCTTTAGAGGGTTGTGTAGATTATTGCTCTTCAGCACATCAACCCGTTCAGAAGGAAAAAAAAATCACAAAATAGAGGAACTATTATTAGTTTAACAGCTCTGTGGTTAAAGTAAGAATATTCAGATTTACAGTGTTTTGTAAATGAGCCCAATGCTTTTCTGAGGCCAATCAAGAACGTACCGATGTCATCCTAGAATGGTCCATATGTGACATCACGAGGCAGACAGAAGCTTTGAGTAGAAGACAGATCTGATAAATCACACAACTTGAGACGGCGACTGACCAAGACACACAGATATTTACTGAGCATTTTCGAGAAGCAAAGACCGAAGGAAGAAAGAATGATGAAAGAGACGATGGAGGACATGGAGCGGAAGTGGCTAGAGAAGGAGAAAGCCTACAAAGAAAAAGAAGAACAACTTATGGCTAAACTGCAGGCAACTGAGAAAGCCTTCCTAGAGCGTGAGAAGCAAATGCTTTCTAAACACCATCTTTATAAGAAGCTACTTCTTAGACATAAAAAGGAAATTGAGGAGACTTTGGCGAATTGGGACGAAGCCGAAAAAGAGGATGAAGAAAAGGAGGTCAACAATGAGACACAAGGAGAGAAGATCACAACAGCTGAACCTGGGTGTCAAAGTGAACCTGCCAAGAGTCAGGTAGCAGACCACATTGATTTTGAGATGGACAGCGCTGCCCAACCCGAAGCAGAGGAAACACATTCGGAGCCCACAGAGGCCCAGGACAAGGCCACAGAGTCTGAAGGTGAAACTCTGGTGTGTGACAATGAGACCATCACCCCATCACTTGAATGCAAAGCCACAGAGTCACAAGGTGAAGAGTTGACTGAGACTGAAACAGAAGCCACAGTAGATCAAGTGGACTGTAAGATGGAGGACTTTATCACAGAAGAGCCACCAGTCAACCTCCCTGATGAATCGACTGATTCTCCAGTGACACCTCTGGAAACTGAAGTCTCCAATACACCGGCTGAAACTACTGTCAACGAAGTGGCCCAATCTGGGGAAGCCCAGACCAACACCGAGCCCCTGGAGCCTGAGATAATCTCAAGTGAGAACCAAGAAAAGGAACAAGAATCTGAACACCAGGACAAGAAGCCCATCAGTCATTATCAATTATTACTTGAATTCTTACGGAAAAGGAATGCTCAAGCGGCCCTAGAAGACTCAGAAAAGAAATCCTCTGACAAACAGGACAAGAAGCCCATCAGTCATTATAAAGGATCTTATCAATTATTACTTGAATTCAGACGGAAAAGGGATGCTCAAGCGGCCCTAGAAAACTCAGAAAAGAAATCCTCTGATCACATAAGTGTTATCCCTGAGACCCAGACTACAGAGTCTGAAGGTGAAACTCTGGTGTGTGACAATGAGACCATCACCCCATCACTTGAGTGTGCAGCCACAGAGTCACAAGGTGAAGAGTTGACTGAGACTGAAACAGAAGCCACAGTAGATCAAGTGGACTGTAAGATGGAGGACTTTATCACAGAAGAGCCACCAGTCAACCTCCCTGATGAATCGACTGATTCTCCAGTGACACCTCTGGAAACTGAAGTCTCCAATACACCGGCTGAAACTACTGTCAACGAAGTGGCCCAATCTGGGGAAGCCCAGGCCAACACTGAGCCCCTGGAGCCTGAGATAGTGTCAAGTGAGAACCAAGAAAAGGTTCAAGAATCTGACAACCAGGATAAGACGGTCATCGGTCATTATGAAAAATATTCTCTGGTGACTCTGGTGTGTGAGAATGAGATCTCCCCATCACTTAAATGTGAAGCCATTGAGTCACAGGATGAATTGACTGAGACTGAAATTGGAGCCACAGTTGATCAAGTGGACTGTAAGATGGAGGACTTCATCACAGAGGCTGATACACAAACAACACCTGAAACCACGCCTGAAATCGTGGCATTCAAGGATGAGTCAGTCCAAGACTCTGTGTCTGCCAGCAAGAACCATGGCAAATGGAGAAAAATTCAGAAAAGAAGTAAGACAAAGGCCAGAGACAGGTGGACGAAAAGCGGAAAGAAACAAAAAAAGAACCAAAGAAAAAGGAAAATAAGGAAGACAAAGAACAGAAGAAGGGGGAGGAAACGTGGAAAGAAACAGAGAGTGGTTGAAGAAGTTGAAAAGACAGACTGCAAAGAAGACACCATCCAAGTCACCATTCAAGTCCAAAGAAGTGTCCCTTCTGCCCGGGTTCAAGAAGAAACCTCTGAGGCTGAAGGTGGGACCTTTGTGGGCAACTCTCAACCAACCATGTAAATGTAAATGTAATGTAAATATCAATGTAAATATCAATGTAAATGTTATTGTAAATGTAATGCAAATATCAATGTAAATATAATGTAAAAATAAATGTAAATATGTACACTATCTATGCAGAGGATGTGATGTTGTTTAATTCTTGTTTTTCCTGATGGATGAATAAAGGTTTAAAAATATATACGTATATATATATATATATATATATATATATATATATATATATATATATATATATACGTTGTCATATATATATATATATATATATACTGTATATATTGTCAGTAAGACACGTGCACATGTTAAACAGGAGAGTTTTTGTTTTACCATCAAGCCTGGAGACAGTTTAACACTCACAGTGTGATTCTACTAAACATTCGAGTCTGGCCATGCTTCCACATTGAGAGATTTATAATGTAGCGTCACTACAAATGCAACATGCAATAACTACTACAGATATTCAGCCTCGAGACAAGACTTGGAGTTGATCTGTCCATGTCTATAATCAGATCAAACCTAGACTAGGATCAGAGCAAGAACATTGGACGAGAATGGCATTTCAGGAAGTGGGCAAACCAACACTAAAATCTGACCGCTCAATATCCAGACCATAAGTTAAGATATAGGCTACTTTCTAAGGCTACTGTACCAGTGCATGCACACAATAATAATAAAAATGTTAATAGCAATAACATTATGTCCTAATTGAATTTAATGATGTCTGCATCAGTCAGTGGTTGTGCTCCTAAATTCACCTTCAATGGGCTTTAAAGAACTAACACACTGCTTGTTGACTTGTGCTTTGACTAAGTCCGGCTGTTGTACCCGTCTGCGCCATGCTACACCTTCCTTTTTAAACCACCACCACTGGCAGTGCTGGCAGAAGTGCAGAAGATAGCAAATATACCTTGTCTTGATCATCGTCAATCTTGCGCCGATGCAAAATACGGCACCTTGTTTTTAAATATATTTTTAGCTAAATTCACAAATGAGACCAGCTTGTTTTGTTGTATTCACCCCAGATGTTTAAAAAAGCTAAGCCCTTGATAGGTTAAAATGTCTTTTTCGGTACCTTTGTCATATTGGGAGAGAGAGTCACTTTTCTGTGAATGAGCCACCATCACAACTAGAGTGGACAGCAAGCACTTTCTGTTTTCTCTTTGATTTAAAACACTGGCGAGCTCCTATAAATAAAAACTGACATGATTAAGAGCTTAAATAAAAT
This sequence comes from Perccottus glenii, assembly GCA_024416835.2. Taxonomy (NCBI): domain Eukaryota; kingdom Metazoa; phylum Chordata; class Actinopteri; order Gobiiformes; family Odontobutidae; genus Perccottus; species Perccottus glenii. Next base: position 16,644,688 of record CM044563.2, on the reverse strand, counting down.
TCTGGTTCTACCAGTGGTGCATTAAATAAAAAAACACAACAGTATTAATGTAGGAGGTCTCCTAATGTGAGCCAGGACACCTGGAGGCTATACCAAGAACCAATGCATAAAAATATGGCCTGGTTAACTGTAAACGACAGAATGTTAACAACTGTTAACATTCATTAGAAATATTTTTGTAACAAAAACTCCAGAGGTAATTTATAGTAAATTATATTTTTTCTCAGATAAACACAATTATTACTAAACCTGTGAAGTTAGGTGTGTGCTGCCTTTATGCAGAACTAATCAAATACAACAAACAGTGTTTTGAGCCATGGTTGCATGGAATTATACGTAGGATTTATCTTGCTGAAAAAATGATTTGAAAAATTTCAAACGAACTTAAATGTGTTCTTGTTTATACAATGAACAGTGAATGTATATAAGAACTTAACCAAATGATGATAAAGTTATGTGAAAAATATTAGTGATGACTATGGTGTTCATGAAATAAGCTCATTATAAATTCCTTTTCTTTTAAACAATGAGATTATATGAACTGTTGTTAATTGTAATTGTTTGTATTAGTGTGTGTGTGTGTATGAACAGTATAAAACTGTAAATGTAATTGGAGGAAAAGGAACCAGGAAGAAAAGCTACTGATGATTCAGAAACTAATGGGACTCTCAATAAACTAAAGTAAAGTAAACCTATTCACACCTCCACAGAGATCTGAATACACCCAGGCCTTCTCAAAATGCATCAGATCTGAGCTCTCATAGCACATTCAAGATGTATTACATATGTATTTATGATTCAGACAAAAAGAACCGAGACAGGTTTAAACACAAATACAACAATTATCAATAAAATAAATAAAAAATAAAGTTGAAGTCTGAGTCCATTATTACCCCCAGATTTCTAACCTGATTTTTAGGTTTTAAAGAAAGTGACTCGAGGTGACTGCAGACACTTTCCCTTTGTGTGTGTGGGGCATAGATAATGACGTCTGTCTTGTCTGGGTTAAGTTGTAGTGAGTTGTTTTGCATCTACACAGTGATCTGTTGGAGGCTGTGACAGAGTGAGTTCACAGGCCCATAGTCACCTGCTGTCAGCGAATCCAGTTTAGACATTAGATCCAGTTATGTAATTTAAAGTCAGGACTAAAGCAGGCCTTAGTTTTAGGCTCAGCTGTCCTCAGATGGCACTATCGCAGACAGAGTTTCTAAACACGGTTCGTCCATTCTCCACTATTTATATTTGACCGCTCCAACTGCAGTGCCTGGCGCTCTGAGGCTGCTGCAGAGCGCCACAGGAAACAGACGTTATAAACACACAGCTCACAAGCTTCACTCCGAGTTAAAAACCTTTATTGTAAACAAAAGCCAAATGCTACTCGTTTCTTCGGAAAGCACCTCCAAATCAGACAGTGGTTACAGCTCACATTATGTAAGTTAATGCGTTGGAGGAGCTGTTTACATTAGAAGTGATCCATGACGCTGGGGAGTCCCAGGACCGAGGCTGGACTGAGACTATAGAAAAACATAATAAGGCAGCACTAATTCTTCACTGCCCCATTCTTTGAGGTGTAAAATGGACATGCTACAATCACTAGAATAATATTGACCTTCCATTAAATGTGACTTAGAGCTTGCTTTGCCGCTTGACGTTAAGAGCCCTCGGCAGTCAATGGGGATAAAAACAGTGACCGTGATGTACTAGTTTTACCAACCAAGGTTAGAACAACACTATACAGATGGGCAGACAATGAAGGAACATCCAGCACTGGATTAAAGACCCAACACTGTATTGTGAGAACAAAGATCAGCTACTTTATGAATGTAGCATTTGTCTCAGACAGTGAAATAACACGTGATGTGTTCTGACCCTACATTGTGAATTTTTTATAGAACAATAGTCACTGAAAGACAGTACTAGAATTGCAATGGGCACTTTGTTGTTATGTTGTTGTATATATTAATGGAATATTGTATTCTTGTAAAGGAATTACGTAATCATTACACAGAAATAAAAGTTTTATATCCCATTACACATTTCTTAGTACATACAGACCAATAACCCAGGAAACAGGTTGAGCCAGAATCAAACCTGGGTCTATCATGTATGTGGTATTCACTCTACCAAATTTTAAAAAGCCATTTAGATTTTAAATAAACATTTGCCCATAAGTCATGTTTCAAGTATAGTTTACGAATATCTGCATAAAGAAGGACACTGAACCTACCAAATATGGAAATGTACCACACGAGTTATCAAAAGTACTCACAGTACGTGTAATGTAATGTAAAGTAAAACTTCTGACTGAGGTCTGACGCATATCCTCTTTTTACACATCCCATGGTGCCCCTGTGTGGACATTAATGGTATCACATTTGGTTGGAACTTTCCTGTCGATCATTGGTCTAGCCCCGCCTCTTATCCAACTGATTGGTGATCAGCAGGGCGCTGGGGTGTTACTGAGCCAATCATAGGACTCTGCCTGCTGTTAACAGGGCTCCTATTTTCCATGCCCTTGTGTTGATTGAATGCCTCTGTTATTTATAGAAAGCTTGGGATTGGAAGAGAGACCTGGAAGAGGAAGGAGAAAGAGTGTTAGGGGTGATGATGAGCATAGGTCATGTCCTAATGGCCCCCAAGCAGACACAGATAAGAAGGCAAAGTGATTATTGATCCTAGAGTGTCTGCTATGCTTGTCTGCAAGTGGAGGATTGTTATGAAGAGTTAATATTGGAGTTGTTTTAAGTTGTTATTATTATTTATTATTTGTTATTATTATTATTATTATTATTATTATTAGGGTTTTAGAAAGGGACAGTAGGCTACATAATGATTTCAAAATACAATCAATGCCCTCTATATGCATCATGATTTATGCCAATATTAACTAGTAACAGTCTGAATTAAAATGTATAAATATGATCAGCAGTCTATTCTATTGTTAAAAACAACAATGCAAATAATAATAAATTGAACAATCACCATTTTGCTTGTTCGTTTAAATGAATTAAATAAATCAATTGTTAAAATAAATTGGGCCATAGCTTCATTATATATATATTAAAATTTAAGTTTCATTGTAGCATGAGAAAAGAAATCTGTGTGCCACCCAGGTGCCTTGGAAAAGCTCCTTTTTTACCTGTAATTAAACGGACTGATTGTTTGGGAAAGTATAAATGACAGCCAGTTAAAATCAATGATTCTGTGTCTACACACAGTAGATCTTAGCGAGCTAGTTCTAGAGCAGCCGAGTCATCTTATAGCTTGTGATATACATTATGACATTTTATAGACTACTTTGCAGCTGTAGTCTATAAAAGGTTCACTGTGAGGGTCAGTGCACCTAAATTCTTCCATATTATATGGGCTCTGCGTACACTAGGCCCTGAAATATAATTTTGTTAGGCTACATTTCATGTTATAATGTTGTGAACTGCAGCCACTGTAACATTACATTTGGGTCTAACTTTATTTTTTTTTTATTTGTTGGTTTGATGGCTGATTATCAGGACACAAGACTTTATCTAACTTTGACATACTCATAGTACTCTGGGTAATAGTTCAATTATATTACAAGGAATGATTTAAGGATGCATGCAACGTCTTTTAAAATGAACCTATTCTCCCACCTCCAACTACATATACCATTAAAGAAAAGGTTAAAGCAAAAGCATCGTCTCTAATTCCAAGAGCCGTTATCAATTGTGAGCTGAGCTCAACTGGTAAGAGAGCTAAGCTTATATCACTAGAGGGAGGAGTTAGGTCTCTCTTCCAATCCCAAGCTTTCTATAAATAACAGAGGCATTAGAGACTAAACGTCTTTACCTTGAAAACTGAGTCCACATGCTTTTTGCTTTTCTTCGAGATGGCCTGGATTACTGAGAACCTTCACAGACATGCTACATATCCCATTGCATGTATGTCTATACAGCGCTGCGTGTCACGCATTTTACGCACAGGAGAAACGGTGGGTCGGGTCTCTGTTTACTTCCGGACTCCAATTTAGATTTCGCTCAGAGAGGAGAAGCGCCAGTGGGGTTCGGGCTGTCAGTTAGCACAGTAGCTATTCAAAGCTACATGACAGAGGTATCCACTCCAAACAACGGCAACCCTGGAGTGAAGAGCTCCTCGGCGCCACACTTCAAACCGGACACTCACGCCACTCCGCGGCTGTTCCGCTCTCATCAGTTCATCTTTGTGTTTCAAAGTCACTGAATGATCCGCTCCCGGCTAACAACCTGAACTGTCTGTATTACTGCCACTACATGTTCCAATCTAGCTGAGGATCATAACAAGGGCAATCGTTCAAAGTTCTAGTGCCATTTGTGGTGACCGGCCAGGACCCCGGCTGTGGGACAGAAGCGGCCCCTCGGAGAGCAACGGGACACGGGGGCAGGCGGCCAGGGCAGCGAGGCTGGTGGCTGGATAAACCAGAGGGTCGCCTCCAGCTCCTGTTGGATTTATCCCCTGTCAGCTAGCGTTAGCTCCGCTAACTCCTAACAACACCATGGATTGGTTGATGGGGTGAGTACCGACAACATCTCTGCTCAGCTAGCTCACGACAATTCTCCAATGACAGGTCAACTGCGCAGTCTTTTTGATTCTGACAGCATAACCAAAGCTGAGTTATTGACACTGCCACGACATGCACAAAACAGGGACACTGACGATTTAAACTTTGTCAAATATATACTCCAGCATGTTTATTCATCTTTCCGCGGGTAGCATGGTGTTTAGCTTAGCCTAGCTTTTGGGTTAGCTCTGTGGCCAGTAGAAACGCTCAGCACTGAAACGTTAAAGCAGCCAAATGTTACTCGGGGGCCAGGTTGTATTTTAAGCATCTCTTTGGCCTGTACCTCTCTAGCCAGTTTTGGCAGCGACCAGATATGGTTGTGAGAAGATCTTTGTAGAGGACAGTTTGCTGAACGAGGAGCTTATTTATAGGAATGATTATCACAGCAAATGGGCTAACATTAGCAGTCTGCTAACGTGGCTGTACCCGGGTTGAGTTTATTTCCTGTGCAAGGTGCACCTTCAACTTGCCGCTATTTCAGAACCTGCGTTAGCAGTCATGCTAACTTTGTTAACGTGGTATTTTTAGGGCAGTGGTGTAAGAGTTCCTACCTTTTAATAAATGCAAAATACACAAGTAGGTATTTTACAATGAATGAATGAATGTTTAAACCAAAATACTGTGCTGCAATAGAGTCGGCACCTGCTGTTTGGCCACTTGTTTTCCACATTTGGCCTCGGGCGTTATACCACATGTCTTGGGTTTGGTTGTAGGACAAGGTTAGTGCAAGTGCACGAGGGACTGTTGAATACCGGTATTTGACCTCTTTTAAAGGATACATTTTTTCAGATACCTAACCATGGCTGTAAACTACATAGCCTTTAGCATTTCATTAGTGTGTTGTCCCCAAATTCTTCTGCATTTACCTGTGTATTTGCCATGCAAACGTGAAAGTCTGAAGCCAAGTCATAGGCTATTTGATTGCAAGCAAAAAGGATCTTGCGTCATTTGCTGTGTGTCACAACTTCACAAGTGTCCTATGTTTGAAATGCCCACTTAGTTCTTTTGAATTATAATAATTGCTTGTATTACTCAAGGATCAGGTGTGTCTCTGTGAAGCCAGTGGTGTGCTGGTTATCAGGTCGACTGGCTTGTTGCATCACTTTGTGAACAGAAATGAGAAGCTCCTTGTCAGGGGTGTTTCCTCATAATAAGACTCTTTGGCTCAGAGATAATGTTCCAGACCCCCATAATCCCCCACTACTGCAAACTGCAGTGTAAGATAAGTATAACTATACTGAGATAGATGCGTCATGTTTTTGGGTAGTTTGTTAGACACATTTCCCAAGTTAAGGCATGATCTAAATAAGATCATATGTCTAAGCACCTTAAATACGTTTGACATAGCTCATGAACACACGCAGTTAAGACCTAAGATTACAAAACAGTGTGAGTGGAGGTATGTACTGAAGCATTTCTCTTGTCAATCTATTTAGGTAATGTATATTTCCTTCAGCACTTTCTTTTTCATAATTGAGTAACAGTGTCTTGCCTTGACTCGTCTGTAGTTGTGAAAGTTCTCACTTGAAAATGTTACAAGAATAATGATTAGACCTCTCAGACATAAACACGTTTACTCTTTGATCTAGTATAAATTAATAAGTGACAAGTCTTGATTCCCTAAAAATACGTAAGAAAATATGTAATTTCCCTTAAGCAATTTAGTTTTTCCAGTCTGTCCATTAAAATGTCATACTCCTTCCCTCTGACTGACATCCGCTGTTTACCTGTTTAAAGGAGCACCTTGTCAGCAGTGTATTTGCGGGTAGGTGAGTATATTGTGGACCGAATGCATCGGGAGCATGTGGGCTTGTACCCAGCATGCGTCGCTGACAGAGTTGAGTCCGCAAACCAGTTAACCGAGCGTGTAATCACTATGAATATAGACCCTGGATGAAAAGATGCCACAGCCTGGGTCGACACACGGAGGGGAGTGATGAAAGAAGCTGATTTGGGGAGAATGGCACATGTAGGAAGGAAGGAGTGTCAATGAGACTGATTAGGGAAAAGCTGAATTTGGAGCTGGATGACAATGATTCATAAATTTTATTGCTCTTTAGTCAGCTGTCATTATGATTTCTATTACACATGTTGAGATTGCAATATATTTTGTAGTACAAATTCACTAAAATGGTTTTGGACTAAAAAGTGACAGCGTTATTTTGGAAGCCAATGACCTCATTTGTCTCCTGTGTCAGACGGGAGGCTAAATCACAGGAGAGATGTGCCTTTTCCTGCTGGGCCTGCTTGACAGATGTTTAATCCCTTTGCTTTTGAGTGATGGATTGGTAATGCCAAACCAAGAGCAAAGGAAAACTACAGTGGCTAAGTAGAGGGAGGCTGTAGGCGTTCTGACCTGAGCAGGAGTCAGACTGTAATGTACACTTAGCCCACCTGTCACTTAATGGTACAAAGAGCATATCATTAGTCTACTTTGTTGGACTAATGCACCGTATATGAAGGATTCCGGTAATATAGGACTGACTGATTCTGGGAATTAACTTCATTAGACATGTAACACAAAGACTGACTATTATAGGCTACAGTCAAACCTCAGTATGTCAACAAATATTAAGCTATTTTTCATTAACTACTACTTTGTGAACAGTGTCAGCTGATTGTCCTGTTGCAGATGTAGAGAGGGGAATTTACGCAGCTTACAATAGACTGGACTTCCCCCACAGCGGGAAAGGCCTCTTCTATATTTTGCTAACATCTCACATGTATTTTGATGCATTGTGGTGGTGTTGTGATGAAATTACCAGCAGTTATTGTCCTTCCTGACCTACAGACAGAGCTGCCATGTGTCTCTTAGAGTAGCATGTAAATATAGTAAAATTATAGGTCACAAGGTTGGAAATTAACAGTTAGTGCAAGATGCATTTGGAATTAACATCTTTGCATGCATTCCCAGTGAGCATTTTTCACATTGTTGCCCTGTCCTCATGCAACCCCTCTGCCACATTTCCATCTCCAGTGCTCCTCATACATGCACACAAATGGACTCAGCCCAGGTGGTGGCTTCCGCTGCGCTCAGCACTGATGTCCTGCTGATAACAGGTTATGACAGACAAGCAAGCATCATCTCAAAGCAGTCACTTGCCTGAGGATAGAAACAAACCAGTCCTGTCACTGCATCTTCTGACCTGGAAGACAACCAAGTGGGATGAGAATAAAATTCCACTCCAGAGCACTGCTGTTTTATTAAATTTTTCTCAGACAACAATTGATCTGTCTTGGTGTGTTAAGTTATTTCAAGCATGTCAGTTTGCTGCTTTCATACAGTGTTTGAAACCACTTCTGCCTTTTTTTTTTTTGTAGCACGTATAAGCAGAATGTGTAGTTTTGATCAGTTTATTTGCCTCTTGCTACGTCTTTATTTGTGAACTGTCTTATTATATGAGCTTTGTCCACCTGCCTAAAAGTTACTGTATAAATGGAACCATTAAAATGAAATTTATGCCAGGTACTTGCTGTATTAACATTCATTTTATTGTTTCTACCATTAAATGACTTCAGTGCTACACATCCTAAACAGCCAAGGCCAAGATTTTTAACACCTTGCTAGACAGCCAGACCTTTTCTCTTTAGCTTTCCACATCACTAGAGGATGATAAAGACAACTGCATGGTTCACATAACTTGTGTTGCCGCAGTGACATCCTATGACTGATGGCGTTAAGTTTATAATTTATTCATAACAGCTCTATGTTTCTACCCATTCATGCTCATTGGAGTCCGAAGAAAAGTTGTAAGGTAAGGGTTGGGTCACAGCGGATCAGATTCCATTGTCAAAAGGGGTATCAATCATCCCCAAATGAGTGTACCCTACTACTCTAGTTATTCCTCTGCTTTTCAGTCCCAACACTGTGATACAGTTAATAAAAGTTGGAGCTAAACACTGCAGTCTGTTAAAGGGATGATGAAAATCCTCATCCTTTTTTAGTGAAAATGTTTGGAGGAAAGGAAATGATAAACAAGACTGTCTTTTCAAACGCAGCATGTCTTGTTATCACAAGAAGAAAGAATGCGAATAAAAGTGTGTAGAAAAATGTCTTGTCCAAAACAAAGCTAGCATTTATTAGCAACGCCTGTTTCTGGGTTTAGGGTGGTATCTTATGGCTCTGTCTGCATTGCATTGGACACACCCATAACTTGTGATATTAAATAGTTTATCCCTAAAATGTCAGGAGAACTGGTGCAAGCTTTCAGAATTTAAAGTTCAGCAAAAAAATGTATTGTAGCTGTATATTGCACTACCTCCAGCTTGTCTCTACAAATGAATATTCACTCCATTTTGAATTTCTGTTAATGGCAATGGATGAATTCAAATTCACTTTTTGACATGATTTGCATCATTTAATGTCATCGTTGACACTGAAGACATTCTTTAGCACAGCACAGTGAAAACGTGAACCTCTTCAGCGGTTACCTGTACCAAAGTGAGTGAGAATGTGCCTCATGATTCCTGAGAAGATCAAATTGTTCTGTGCATCAGAGATGTTTAGCTGCTAGAGAGACTCATGTCTGCTTGAGTGGACCCTTCTTTCTTTTTCTACTGATGTGCAGAGAAAGTTGTGTGCATGGCTTCCACTGATGAAGCTGGACTGTTCCTCCATGGAGTTAAAGGCCCATGGCATCCTCCAGCTTCACAGATTTGTTTTTACCAACTACAGCTTACAAGATGTTGATTGCATTCAGATTCAGATCCATGTTTGTGTGGTTTGAACCTCTTTGTAAGAGAATGACACTGGTTTTGTCACTGTTGTTGCACTGACTTTTAAAATGTTTTATTTGTGGAGCCAAGAGTAGCGGCTTGTTTCTTTTTTTTTTTTTAGCTGCGCAGCAAAGTGAAAAGTGAGCAGTGGGGCCTTCAGTGCACTGTAAAACCTCAGCTGTCATAGTTCAAAGGTGCGTGACTTTGGGTGTCGCAGGAAGGTGACACCCAAAGAGCAAGTGGCTGATCTAGTAACGACGTCGTCTAGCGCTGCAGGGCATGTTGTCTGTCTCTGCTTTGGTGGTAGAATATCCTACATGACCCTTTTTATTCTGGTGTAGTACTATAATTTCACTCTTTGTAGATTCAATGTAAAAACCCAGTGCTGTGAGAAATACAGAAATGGTGATTTCTCGGTAATAGTTGAGGTTTGTAAATAAAGGGTTTCTTAAGCTCCCTTTTCAGAGGCAAATTGCCCCAGTACAAGAAAAATGCACACACTTGAAGACAAACATCTGTGTAAATGCTGCTGTGGTCCCTCTGCTTTGTCTCCTGGGACGCTCCTCCACTTCCCTGTCTTCCTTTACCTTTTCTGAGATGGGGAGAGGCCCAGAAATGAATGTGATACCGGAATGACTCTGCAGTTTGTCTTTCTCTGAATATGCATTAGCAGATCATTGGAGAGTCTATGGCGAAGCTGGGCTAGCATTAAGCACTTTTTTAAAGCTTTTGAGATGAATTCTCTGCATTAATCTGGTGGTCACGTTTGAAGGTATGTTTAAGTTGAACCACAAGAGCAATGATGCAACTAATACTGACCATTCAAGAGCTCATAAATGCCACCCAACTCACCTGAAGCTAGCTGTGCTTGTGAAGGTTCCATTCACATCATTCACGACCTGTTCAAAAGCTTCAACAATTTGCATTTCACTATTGGCGGATTATATTTTAATAGCGGCTACAGATAGCTACAGAGTGATGTGGCAATAACAATAACTCTACTTCATATTAGGTGTTGAAATATTTAGACTACAGTTGCACACTTTCTGTTCTCGACAGGGCCTACTGTTGTAGTTATGACTGTGTAATAATAACTAATGTCTCAATGATGGTTCAGATTCAGGGCGGCAGCCTCCGTTTACAGTTTAGCCTCTTTGCTAACAGAGATTACAGCTCACATTCTCTGTTCTCCTCCGGACACAGATCATTTACGTGACTTTTTGTTGTAGCAGCAGCTGAGAAGACAAGTGATATTAATAAAGGTGAAAAAAGAAGACATGATGAAGGAGGACAAACGGACAACACTGAACAGGGCAAGCTGACAGATCTACAAAACAGCAACTGAATTATATTGTGTTCTATACATTGCAGGGCTCTAGAGACCAGTAACCAGTAATGTTTGTCTGTTTTTGAATAAAGACCTCTGTACAACATTTAAGATCATTGTTAGTTAGAGCAGTCGTCCTACAACCAGAAGGTTGGCGGTTTGATTCCCGCTTTCCCCACATTGTGTCATTGTGTCCTTGGGCAAGACACTTAACCCTCCTTACCTCCAGTGTGTGTGGCAGTGCTGTGTGAATATGTAAGAATGTTTGGTGTGAATGTATTTGGTGATGAGAGTTCGTAGTCGCAAAAATAGTTGCAAAATGGCTGCCATGTCTCTGTCAGGCCCCAGGGCAGCTGTGGCTACAGATGTAGCTTACCAGTAGGCGTAGGCTCCCTCAAGTTTGGATCCCATTGACTTCTATTGAAAATTGGCGCCAATTACAAAGTGACTAATTTTGTCGCAGTCATCATTCTAACACTGCCGTCTTTGTATTAACATTATCTTATTAGTCCTGTAATCGTTACATAGATTTTTGCCACGTAACTCAAGATATTAAGATTAAAAACGGACCCATTAGCTGCCTTCTTCTGCTATGTCGGCTCGCGGGGGCGTGGCTGACAGGTTTGATTGGCACTCGCTCATGTCTTTTTGTTCATGTTTTTTCACGCTATCTCCGGAGAAGATACTGGATATTTACATTTAGTCATTTAGCTGACAGTTTTATCCAAAGCGACTTACATTAAGCTTCTATTTAACAGTGTTACAACTGGAATACCACTGGGCAAGGTGGGTTAAGTGTCTTGCCCAAGGACACAATGACGGTATAAACTGTGGGGAGAGCGGGAATCGAACCTACCTTACGGTTGAAGGACGACCGCTCTACTGCAATATTTATGTACAGTAGAGAGATTTGTGGAAGCTTAACTATTTTAAATCAGCAAACGTTAAGCTTATTGCTACACCCAAAGTTTATTAATTTTCCAAAACTTTGAAGCCAGTATGTCTTTTTTTTTTTTGATTTGTTTGTTAGTTGCTGGTGTTCATGAATGGAGATCGTTTGCTGTTAGCTGAAAGCTAACGCTAGCAGTGTTTGGTTTAAATCAGCAAAGTTTAAACCACTTTTTCATCTTCCAACTGCACTAAATGAACCACGCTCCAGTTTTGTAGGTGAGTAAATTCTGCATGTGTTACAATACTGTTTAGAGTACAAAGTTGGCAAAACTATTGAGCTTTTGTTAGCTAAACCAAAGGTGGCCGCTAAAGGCCTAATTTATTGCTCCACTGCTTTAGCGATAGTTTAATATGATACACTGGATTAAACCTGGTTAATAATATGAAGATGATGAAGATACAATTTTATCTAACCTTCAGTTGTGTTGATAAAAGCATAATGGTCTTATACAGTTTGGTGTTTGTGCTGGTAATGAGCTATTTTTGTAGTTAACTTACACGTTTAAACCTGAAGCAAATTTTAAAGGTTTTCTAGTATGTAAGATAAGTATACACACCCAGTAAAGGCCATAATAAAATTATAATAAAAGCAAAAATTAGAATTGGGCTACCTTAATGTACTCTTTTACAGGGGTAGTGTCAGTATGGTAAATACATTTGACACATGCCTATTTTATGAAAATAGATATTGCCCCTCATTTATAAATTGTACTCTCTCTCAACAGATTTCCTAAAGATGATGCTGTTAGGCTGAGGCTGATCAGAAGAAAGGCTCTTGGTTGTGGTGTGAGCACTTAAAAGAGGATATTGAGACATAAAAGTGGGTGTTAATTAAATAAAACATTACATTAAATAAAATATTACTGCAATGCCCACCAAGCTTTGAGACTTTTTACTTTAGAAAACAATTTCCTTGCTCTGCAGCCATACATCACCTATACATTACTATAACTAAAGTGCTTGTGTTAGTTTTATATTTGTACATTTGTCATCTGTAAATCATGACCACAATAGACAGATAAATGTTTATGCCAGGGTTTAAACATGACAAACATGACTTCTTACCCAGTACATTTCACATTACTAAAGTATTATATTTAGGCAAATGTAAGTTCAAATCAAAGTTTACTATTTTATAAAACAGTCCTTAAACACAAAGTAACATACAGTGAGCTGGTGAATAAAAGACCAAGATAAGTGGTTTTTTTTCTGTGATTAACAGTAAATATCTGCTTCATCTGACATCACATCCTGGTCCATCTACAACTTCAGCTTTTTTTGAATAAACTTAATCTCAAACAAATCTCCTTTTGTCTATATGCTTCTAGGTTTGAAGGCATATTTAAACTGTATTTCAACTGATTTTTACACTTGATATTTAAGTGCACAGGGTTAATAATTCACTTGTAGAAAGTGGTTTGACTTTATTCATTTTTTTTTACTTTTAAATACCATAAAAGTAGATGAAGGCACAACAGATAAACTTTAAATCATTTATTTATCACTATAGTGTTATTTCAGCATGCCATAAGCAAAGACGTTATTGTGGAAAGTAATCTAAAATCATAAAACTCATTGTTTTGTCTCTTACACTTCTGTCTTTTATTGAATTGAAATGATAAAGTGCTGCAAAGATGGAAGGGTTCTTGAACTTTCAAGTTGCTCCTAAGTTATTTGACATGCACTGAAAAAAAATAAATTAAACTGGTTAAACACATATTTACTCCATCTCAAAAATAAATGCTTCTGTCCCTAGTATCTAAAAAATCAGTTTGTATGCGTCAACGTGTATTACAAAAATAGGAAGAAAACTGTTAACCACAGATGCTAATATAGATATCACAGAGAAAAGATATTTCTAAATGATAAAATTTCTTTCCATACAACATACAGTTTATTATTGCGAGGATATTACTACTTGTGATGCCCCTGTGATTTCCTGACTGGGTACACCTGTGGGGCTTGGGTTGTTGGGTCAGGTGACTATTTATGGCCTGGTGTGTTTGGCCTCCGGTGTGGTTTGCCTACTTGCAGGTCGGAGACCGGCTGCCACCTGGTTTGTTTGCTTTGACTTAGTCTTGGTTTGAAGGTTGATTTTGGTTTAGTTTGGTTTGGTTTGGTTCGTAGCTTTCCTCTGTGGTTAGTTAAGTTTACGTTATGGGTGCTGATCACACCATACACACACACACACACACACACACACACACACACACATTGCTTTGTTTCACTCACCTTCAACACTAGCATTACACCACTGATTATACAGACGCATACATTTCATGCCATGTTATAATTGTTGTTGGTTATATTGATTTTGGTTTCAATAAAGATATTATTTTTCCCTTAAAATGTTGTTTGCTCGTGTCCTCTCTTTGTTCCGACCCCTTGAGCCAGGGTCGTAACACTACTATTAAAGCAAATTATTACTATAGCTAGCTGTAGATGTGTTTTTGAACAATCTTGACAAAGATGACATTGTATAGAGATCACTTAGCCTATAAGTGGGGAAAAAAAAAAACGTAGATATTCATGTAAAAGTTTACCTGAAGGAGAGCAGCAGCCAGATGGCACTAACACAGGGACAGTAAATGAGCAGCAATGCTAAGTTTAAGTTTTTAAGTTTCAAGCTTTGCGGCTAGCTGCCGAAGGGGGAATCGTGGATCGTCGGACTTTACACAAGCGAGCTTCTGATTGGCTCACTGGTTACCATGTGAACAGGCACTCAAATCAGCACATATGCCCAAATTATGGACTTCTGACTCCATTAAAGCAACATGGCGACCTCCATAACAGCGTCTGAAAGAGCTTCAATCTTGAGATTTGTAATGCTATGTGTGACGTCACACACCTTTATGTCCAGCCACTTTTACAGTCACTGGTTCTATACCTGCCTGTTCAAGCAAAAAATTTCCTATAAAAAACTGCTTTGTTTTTTCTGCTTTGTGTTGAACATGAAGTGCCGTTTTTATTCATCTGTTGTTCATACATAAAACAAATAATCTGTCTTCTAGGCTCGTCTTGTAATTTCTTAAAATGTGAGTAAAATGGGAAGTATTATTAAATCATAAAAATTTTAAATGACAGGTAATAATAGATTATGTCAGAAATTTTACGACTCAGTCCGTCAAAATGCCGAAGAGTGAGAATGTGATCCATGAGATTTTGGAGCACCAAAACACTGCTTTTTGTCATTCTTGTTCTATTTTCTGTGTGTTGCAAGAAACCAATAGTTGCTTGGGACGTGGCTGTTAACGTAGAGAAAATATCTCTTGGGACAGCCCTCAAAAGTTCATCTTTGCGTTTTGGTTGAAATGTATAGTCTTGTAAATTACTTTATTTTTTAATTTTTTTTAAGTCTGTTTTCATGACCAGAGTACTATAACATTAGTCGATCTCACTGAGTTTTATTTGGCAGGAGATGGTCACCATGCTGTGACTGGTTACTCTTTCATAACACTCTGGGGCAACTCTACCCCAGGCACACCCCTGGCACCACCACCGGAGAGAATGAGTACTTAGACTGATGGAGGCTTGCACAGTCATGTCTAATCAGCTGCTTTCCTCTCATCTCTACTGTGTCATGTTATTGGTCCAAACGTGTTTTCAGGACTATGGTTGTCACAGAGATCTGGGAGGTTCAGTACTGCCATTTGCTCTGGAACAGCTTCTATTGGTGTCAAAGAGGATCACAGTCATGGTGTGCTGCTGGCTAGAACTGTCCAAGCATCAGCTAAAAGAAGTCTAACCCCCTGCAGCTGTAGATTACATCTTGTTGTTGCTGTCCCAGATGAAGAACAGTTGGCTCTAATTAAGTCTGCTAAATCACGTGCAATAATTTGTTTTGTTTTGTCAGTTTCAGTTGTGCACGCAGTAGTAATCAGAACAATTTTGATGAAAGAATGCACCAAACGTTATCAGACTACTGCTTCATTCTTTGCTTTGGTGGAACTGCTTCCAGAAAGTTTCAGACAGAAACTTCAGTCCTAGCATGTTGGTCTGCCTTCACATTTTTATTGTTTTTATTATGTGAGAATTGTGACAAGCATTTTTTCCCCCAAAGTTGACCTACATTTTAAATAGCATTTTTGGTTAGACAGTAGGAGATACGGAGCACCTGAGCAAATTGAAAATGTCAGATAAAAAGACAGAAGGGACAGAGGAACAGAGGGCAGCAGATAAGCACTAGCGGAGAATATAGAAAGCGAGGGGGAAAGAGGGACGCCATAGTGGCACTCAGACGATGGCTGTGATATGGAGATAAATGGGAGGCAGCGACGTGGGTCACGACGCTAGATTAGAAACATCAGAGGTCTGCAATGGAGGGCCGAGTGGGAAATTTAACAGCATGGGCCCGAGCTGCTGGACAGAAATGGCGTTTGAAGGTTAGTGCAGTTTACAAAAGACATTGAAAGGTGTAGAAATAAAGAATATGGCTGCTCAATATCAGTTAACATGCAATTTTTTTTTGAATTCTCAGTTTGACTGACTGAACCTCCCTGTCAGCTTTATGGTCTTTCCTGTGACATTGGTGGGCATTTGGGAGGAATTTTTCCAACCCATGCCTACACTCATCCAGCCTTGTGTGCTCTTCACGGTCCCCTTTATGCTGCATCTTGGCGTTCAGCGAGTTATATGGCTTTTAGAATGACTGTATTGCGTACCCTCGACCCAAACTTTTTTCAAGACAAGGCTAAGGTAATGCAAAAATATGCTGTGTGAAATAAAAGCCAAAAACAGTCTAGTATGTCATAGATTAGTAGTGTTACTACCTCTCTTTTTGAGATAAGGATGGGTACGCTTTACACAAGCAAAATACACCTTTTTAGGATGAGGTGAGACGCAGAAAGAAATATTCCGCAACACAATATTTTCATAAAATGGGCTTTGGATGCCACTCACTTCTTATGATTTAAGGTTCTGTTTTGATCATTACATTAACATCCAAAAGGGTTAATGTTTGTCTTATTACAGCAATAAATCTATTTAATCATATATAAAAAATAAAAATTGCATATATAAAAAATTTAAGCTTTTCTTTGTAATATGATTATTGTGATTGTTGATATTGCAATAACATTAAATTTGCGATATTGTGCAGCCATTAAGGTATTAAGATGCTGTAATACTGTTTGTATTCTGAAACCTCACTGCTTGAACCTCCATTCAGGTTTTTTGGTGGGAGCAGTTTTTTTCACAGATGCGGTCAGCACCCTTGGGCAAGGCTTGAGATGGGCGGTGAGCTGCTAAATCTGTGCAGAGCCGGTGGGCTGCTAGCCGACGTGCAAAGCTCTGCTAGGTTTGTCCTTGGTGGCTGAGGCAAGGCCGCTAGGCTGGTCTGAACTGTAATTGGATTAGAGATCTGTGCATCAGGCAGTGCAGCTCTGTGCGCACACACGCTTAGAGGAGATAAGTTCTTGAGGCTCTACAGTCAACTCCTCACTATTGTTTTATCCCTTTGAACTTTTTTTTTCTTTCTTCCTGCTATTTTTTTCCACCTCCCTTGTAATTCAAAGCCTAACCCTTCCTTCCGGCGGTTCTGCATGTGTAGGTGTGTGCTGTCACGTTTTTGTGTGTGCCTTTTACAGTAGTGTTTGCGTGCATGTATGTGGAATAGCGTTGTCACAGACAGCAAGTCCAAATGGGATTACAGGAGTAGCAGCAGAGCACACGCCGAGAACAGGCTGCAGAATAATGGACAGGAAAATGGTTAAAATGCTCACAATAAAAATATCCTGCTCAATAAGAGCGTAAGAGCTGCTCTTTTTCAATAGACTACTTCCTGTGTAGCTGCCTCGGACAGGAAGCAGGTGATGTCATGGTTAATGTGCTTCCTGGCCTTATTTGTGCCTCTTAACCTTTTTAAGAGTTCAGTCTTAATCTGAGAAAAAGGACTGCAGAGAAAAGATGCAATAAGTTGTAAAAGGTTCACAGATGCTTAAAAAAAACTTGCATATCCTTATTTATTTTTTGGGGTGGTGGGGTTTTTAGGTTTGTGCCTAAATTTGCAGAAACAGGAAACATTTGTGGAGTCTTTACAGTCGTCTGATCTTTAGACATTGACCCTAGTCTCTGCGTCTTATTCTTGACAGTATTATCTTGATGATGTGGATTGGTCTATTTTCAACCAGTACAATAGTATTTATAAGGTCAAATTATATTAAATGAAAGGTTAAACCTAAAATCTAATCTCACAACCCGACTTGTCCGAGGAAGAAATTGTGTGTTAAGCAGTGTCAGGTGATTGCTGCAGCATATGAGCAGGGTGTGGTGGGGTGTGTAGTGTTTTCTATTTTTCTTAGATTTCTCAAACAGGCTCGGACAAGCGGCTGACATCACTGAAGTCACAAAAGCAAAGAACAGAGACGTGTAAATTTCTTTGAGTTAGTGCAGTACTTGTTGTGTATGTCATTCACACATGTGCATGTGGTTGTTGCTTTAAATTACACAACAAAGAAGCAGTCAAAGATTAGAGGGCGATAGTGATGGAAGAGGCTTAATAGCTGACAGTTAAGTACCAGCAGCCATATGTTTCATATGAGCTCTCTGACAACCCTCTGATCTGCGCACATGGCTTGTACATCTTAACTTCCTGCTACTGTCAAGTGAGCCTCTGATGTGGGGTCTTGAGAAAGGACTGTCAGACTTAAATCTATTATGATAATGCTAGAACACATTAACATATTCTAACCTGAATTTCATTCTTGAACGTGGGTCACGAGTAGCTCCAAACTTGACAAAAAAATATGAGTAGAAGGAGGCAGATAATGTCAAAGAAGGGTTTGACTTGGAATGACTGCTGTGGGAGTGCAGAGAGGGATTTCCGTTGCGGGGTTAGGGTCACTGTAAGGAAGCCGCTGACTAGGCAACAGAGGAGAAGAGCAGCAGAAAAAGCTCTAAAGCCCCACACCAAAACAGAAATCACAAGACACTGAACAGAGTATTTGACCCCTGTAAGGCATCTGATATCCTCTTAAGGAAGTGTATGCATGTAAACAAGGATAGGTTGACGGCTGACTAAGGGTTTACAGTGCAGAGGCACACTGGGAAACATGCCCCAACGACCCTCTCTGCTCATTTCTGTACACATTGTTTGAACTGTGGCTGTTACACTATGAAACAGCACTGAAGTTGTGAGCCGATTTAAACCAGCTTTATAATACTTATCTACTTGTCACTTTACATTATAGATTTTTGCCTGCATAATGTCATAATAGTCACAGTCACAGACCTGTTCAAATTAACCTTTTCTAAAAGCCTCTAATCTAGCCTTTAATCACGGAGGCTTTTTGAACTGTGTGGCTAGTCCGTGATAAATGCTAACCTGAGCCAACAGACTGCTCGTTGCTAGGCCTAAAGAATGAGTATTATGGCTAGTTGAGACATGGGAGTTAGTGTCTCAACGTTGCCGCAGTTTGATCCAGGAAGCTTGGGAACAGGAAGGAAATCTTTCTAATCAATAAAACAACCACAGTATACTGTAGTTTGTATGGTAAGGCTTGGGGGTCTGTTTAAGGCATGGAGGATTTACAGGCCAACATTTGTCTCTTTCTCAAAATACAGTATGTACTTACTGTAGTTTACATTTACATTTACATTTACATTTATTCATTTAGCTGACGCTTTTATCCAAAGCGACTTACATTGTTCTAATGTAATTACCAGTGTTACAGTCACTGGAGGCAAGGTGGGTTAAGTGTCTTGCCCAAGGACACAACGACAGTATGAACTGTGGGGAGAGTGGGAATCGAACCGCCTACCTTCCGGTTGAAAGACGACCACTCTACCCACTGAGCTACTGCCGCCTTTTTGAATGAAATTAAAATTCTCCACTTTTTACCAACGTACATTACCTTCTATTACAGAGGCTTTTTACCTACTGTAACAGTCTGGCTCTGAAGGTTTGAGTGGACTGGGTCATATGTGGAGTGTGCAGAGCAGAAAGGGCTACTGCAGATTAGAGGTGAGAGGAGTGTGCTACTGATTTATTACCGGCCATTAGCTGGTTAAATGAGGCTAAGTCAGTCGGCCAGCTCTGGGAGGTGAGATGAAGAGATTAGCCCACATAAATACTAATGGAGGAGAAGATTTTTTTTAATGTCCCGTCCCATGTCAGTCCCCCTGCTGCTTTAATCTGTCCATGCATTCTGTAGACTGTATTAACTAGGGTCACTATTGTGCAACAAAAAATACACTGGCTTTTTAAATGATAGACTCTTTGGGGAAACTATAGCTCCAAAGCGTCTGCTTGATAACATTTGATTTGGTGACGAGTCATGATGACCTTAGACCACTTCCCTGACTTGAAATGTCACTGTTAATCAAGCGCAGACAGAAATAGCAACAGTCTACTTATATCTTCAGCATTAGGCTATATGTTTCCAAAGTCTCTTGTGGATATCTGCTCTGTAAGCCGTTGATCTTAACCATTAAACAGTGTGCTAGTTTGCACGTGCCAGTACAAGAGAAAACGGAAGACCAGCAGACATTGCCCACATCCGTTTCCTCTGGCAGACAGACAGACTTTGGTCAGTTCATCTGTGGCTCAGGACACATGAGAGGGTACAGTTCTATGCTCACTATTCTCATTACTGCTGAGACTGTCTTGTTTCCAGTTGTTTCAATTGACTTGAACTTGTCAAAAGCATAAAAGTCATCCCTCTCAGCCCCACCCTGCTCTTGTAACGCACTCCACTCTTCATTGTTCTACCTCTGAGCCACACCAGGAGTCTGCAGACAGAGCTGAGAGGAAGTCACTTGTTTCTCTGTGAGGAACGCAAATGCTGAGATGCATTGCACACACAAATGACGTGCTTCTTTCCATCATGCAGGCTCTGGTGAGCAAGGCGTCTCATCTCTCTTTTTTATCAGAAGTCAGTGACGTGAGCTGAGTGGCTCTTTAACCGGATGTGCCTTTCTGTGAGCAGTGATATCTCTGAGACCCAGCTTTAACCACTGAGCCTCTGTGCCGTTGCAACATCTTATCCACTGTAAATTTGAGAGTACAGTGAAAGAAGCTGGTGGTCTGCACTACATTTCTCTTAGTCTGTTAATGAAACACTAAGAGACCAACAAAACCTGTAAATGCTTGGTGTTTTCCACCAGATAGAGATCTTATTAAAGAGTAATACTTCTTTACCCCAGCCCAGAACTTTAATAACAAACATAAATACTTCATTGTGTTCCTTCTGTTGCTTGGGGCAGCTGACCTTACTATATTACTTCTCCTCACCTTAGAATTCACTGAATCTTTCGCTGAAGTCACAGCTTTAGTAAGGTGTCTAAAAGGTCAGGAGCTGTGGTCAAAGGTGCTTAGAGGTCACAGGGCTCTTCAGACGAGCTCTAGACGATAACAGAACTGAACACAATCTCACAAAAACTGTTACATAAGCATTGTGTTGGTGTGCGGATTAGCGACTGTACCTGGGCAGGGCCTTTTCATTGGACTGAATATTCACTATTGAGCTGCTTGGGGCAAGTTCAAGCTCAGTTTGCATTTGGTACACATACTTAAACAGCCACACCAATAATTTGAATGTCTGTCTGACGCACTCAGGTATACATATCACTGGAACATCTCAAGAGAGTATGATAGGTTTTTGAACAGGATTTGACAGTATGGCTATGCATTTCCTTGGCCTAAAACATAGGTCACCTTTGGTATTACTTTTTGGTTATTCATAAAAAAAAAACATTTTCTGTTCAAAAGAAAATGAAAAGGTTTGTTTTAATTGATCTAATTTGAGACTGGGGATACGTGCTCTGAAACATCAGCATGTCACAGACAGTTTGCTGCTCATTGGCAATGCAAAACATAAAAGGTCATGTTGGTATTTGTCGTACACAAAGTTGAGAAACTAATGTTGACATTGCAAAAAAGAAAAAATACTAATAATTGCCCAAATGAACACTCTTTGTCCAACTAGATTCAGACTTTTAGCAAGATACTTCTAAACCTTACCTACTCTTAAGAAAGAGACTGCAATTCTGCAATACAAAAATTCCCATTTCTTGGTTGTTTCCCAATTGCCAGGATCCTTCCTTGGAGGACTCCTCTGGAGGAAACCAGCTGCTGAAGGTGTGTTTATTTGGTTCCAAACCCCACCTCTTCCCAAGAACTGAGACCTCTGTCTTAAATACCAAGGATGCATCTGTGGATGGCCTTTTCCTACCCAAAATGCACCACAAGTGCTTTGGGGAAAGAAAAAAAGGTGGTAGAAGAGGAAGTGTGGTGTAAAGCAGAGAATTTTCAGTTTATATACATTGGGTAAATATGATGTGTTCATAGAAATGTTTTATTTTGTGTTTATGAAATTTTATCACCATTTTCATGTGAGCTGATGTTGCTATGGGCTTTTGAGTCACTCATGTGGAACATATCACATTCTCCTTTTACAAAAAATATGACTTAAATAAATATAAGCGAATGTAACTAACTTTTCAGCTCCACAAATGTTCCTGCCATGGATCATTATTGAACGTGCATCAGACTGATTATTGTTTTTTCATTGTATTATTTTTTGTAAAGGATTTATTTATTTATTTTCTCAACATTACAGTTTATATTATGTTAGTCAAACATTTGATTATCCATTACTCACTATAACAGAAATTGTAAAAAATTAAGCATTTTACTTGGAGAATAAAAAAAACAGTGGCAAAACTGTGGGTGGGACTTCTGATGTTGCAGCCAGCCACTTTGAAGCCTGTTCCAAAAGACTCTGAGGAGCCTCCTGAGGAAGTATCCTGGCATTTGGGAAACAGTTCTGGTTAAACATCCGTCATGTCTGAAACAAGATGTAATACCTTTTTCTTCCACAAGAGGGGAGCACTTGTTCAGTTTATTAAATTGCCCAATTGGCCAAGTAAAGGCTACCAGACAAACTGCTTACATGATCTTTTTGCTCAGTCACCTTGCATTAAGCATACCACATACATGCACAGTTTTTATCAAGTGTATGAGAATTTGGTGCCATTATTCTAAAAAGAGGACAGAACAGGAAACTAAGGGAAAAATGGCGAGAAATTATATGAGCATGAAATTAGATCCAGTTGCATAACCATGGCTGGCAAGCCTTCCCAGCGAGGCACTGTTGGCTTTTTACACTGCATCACATGACCGTATCAGGCACCAGTCCACCACTGGCCAGAGGTGCAGATCAAGGGCATTGTTTTTTTTTTTTTTTTTTTTTTTAATATATTTATTGCCTAATGTTTTCTTTTACAAAAATGTATATTTTAGTTTTTTGTCATTTAAGTCCCTTTTGTGCTTACCTGAACTATGTAGGAAGGCCTCCTCATTACATTAAGCGCTTTACATCTTTTGCATACCATCAGTACTAGATGTCTTGTCAGTGAGGCATCAGTCCTGCTTCCCTTCTTCTTCATTGCCTTGTTTTTTTTAATCACTCCTTTTTAATCTTCTTTCCACACCTTCACCCTCGCATCATTGCTGCAGAGCCTTTATTCACATGCTAGCAATACCAGACTGCATACCAGTCAACTACACATTACTGAATGCTAACACCCCGGCCTTCAGGTTGTCTGCCTTCATCTCATCATGGATCCAGAGCAGCCTCCTCTCAGCACGGAGGAGGAACAAGAAGCCAGAGTCTTGTCCCATTTATTTATTTTTCCTAGGGAGCCAGTAACTGTTCTTTAGGAAACAGTAGGTGGCATCATAGTGCCACTGTTGAATCTCCATTCATGTGTTAGGACACAGGCTGTTTGTGAAAGCATATGTGGGTTACACTCTTTAAGTAAACTACTCAACAATAGAAATGACTTCTGTTTTTTTTATTACACAAATTTATTTGAAAAAAATGTAAGCGCTATCTGAGCAACCACAGTAACGTACAAAGCATTCAGTCACTGAGGATAAAATAAACTTTGTGTTTGTCTCAACTGCCATGAGCTTTGCCTAATTAGTAATCAGTATAGAGTTGCATTTCATTTCCTCCGTCAGGTGGAAGTCTAATCTGAAATTAAGCTTTCTAGATGTGCAAAGATAATACTAATTTGGTGCAGAGCCCAGAAACACTTAGGACTTTCATAACAGTTTGACTTTAGGGCATCAAGAAGACATTTGGGGAATGTAAACAGTTATTTTAGTTGACATCAAATTAAACTTTTAAAGTCTCTGCTAATGTTGTGACAGAAACCTTAAAACTAAATGGATAAAGTAGTCAGCTAATGTTGCTATAAAATGTGAGTTATAGAGGTGTCTTGTCCCTGTACAGCAGGCTGTGCACACATGGACAGACTCCTGGCGTCATTTGGTTGGGCCTTATTTATATATGGGCCCTTTCATACTGCACCCCTCTGAGAGGCCCTTGCTCACATTGGCATCGACTTAGCTGGGTATGTTTACTTGTGTGTTCATTTCAACATATTTAGGGTGGGTCTATGTTTGGATAAAGAAAAAAAAAGTTTCTTGTGCTTGGCAGTATATCCTGTGTACCATAACCCTACATAAAGTTGAGCAACGGTGGTTGTCAAAGATTCATCTTTTTGTCATATCAGCAGTCTGGGCTGTGTGTTTTCTGTCAGCTTTACCTCTCTCTTGGGTATCTGGCACAAATTGGCTTCTCCTATTCACCCAAGTTGCTCAGAGTTCACATTCTTGTGCAACGTGCACCAAGAATAAGGGAGTAAACGGCTGATGGACACAAGCAGAGGGGAATGTGCACTTGTGATGCACAGGCTTGAATAGAATTAAGCATTGCAAAACAAGGAAGAAAGCTTTAATTAGGCTAATGAAAAGGTTGCAAACAGAGCAATAAAACCAGGGGTTGTGGAGGTGATGAATAACTGCAGGATAAAGGAATGGATTGAGAGTGAAAAGGAGCAAGGAGAGGGGGGTGTTGTTTTAAGGCGCGTCTATAAAACTCAGCCTAATTGCACCTCTCTGGCCCTGCTGTGCCCTTTTTAATTATATAGTTACAACGTAAACACAATATAGATAAACTTTTTTCAGAACAATACCAAACAAAATTTAACAACCCTATCCATGACCCACCCAAGTTTTAAAAAGTCAGTAGTCAGTGACTGTACATTGGACATAGTCTTCTTTCCAAGGGCATCTATGGAGGTCGTAGGTTCCAAAGATTTTTAATACTATAGCTTCAGTTTTGTAAATAAAGTGTGGTTGACTACATATCAGTGGCAGGGACAGATTTTTTTTAGCTTACCAAATTCACTTTCCACTTTTTCTGATTTTGTTGCTGAATACATACTACTAGTCAGTCATGTGTCTGCCAGGCTTTCCTAAATGACAAAGTCTCCAGCATATCTGCCCCATACCCTCTCAACCAAATCTTCCATCAACCATGTGCCTCCAGTGGTTGTTGCATAACTCTGCAGTCACTGACTTAGCAGCAGCAGCAGGAGCAGTGAGGCGATTGATCAGCAGTTCTGGTGCCAGTCTGCTTTACTGTAATAAACGATCCTGGAGCCAGACAAACACTGCACCACACTATGATGTAATGGCTCTCCCCTTTTTTGGGGATTCATTCTTATTGCCCATTACCTGTACTTTATGTTCATAAAATGTTTAATTGTATTTGAGTGAATTAACAATTGTTCTTATAGTAAGCTGTAGGCCAGACAGAAATGCTAGTTTAATCGCATATAGAAAAGTACATCTGGTTTCTCCATTTTCTGCCTTTGTGGTTTTAGCCACTACTTCATATATTCCCCTTTCTTTCCATGTAGGATCCATTACTGTAAACCCCCTTTTTATTCATTATCGTAATTCCAAACATGACACAACAAGTGCTTAGCTACAGTTAATTTAGGCAAGCCCGTTCAAGTTAGCGTGATTTATCTGAGGAATGTCTGTTTGTCGCAAGGATCACAGTTGCTCCTTGTCATTTTGTTGTTTTTCTTCTAACGATATAACATTCCTTTTCGGTTTATTGTCTTCACTCTGGTTTCTTTGCAAGACTACGTGGATATTACTCACTTGTTGGCCAGTAAATAAGTCATTGTGTGTACATTGGTCACTTGGTCATTGCACTCTTGAGTAGGACCACCTTTTCTAACCTTAAGGCCAAAAATAAAGTCCACAAATTATTATGTTGCTTGTAAAATGTTTTTTTAGCCTACTTCCTGTATCTTAAAAGTGAGTTTGTCCATTAGCAAGACGGGGAGAGCGGACACGTGGATTAAAATGGCATTAATGGATCCTGTGCCCTATTCTTGGCCTTAAATCTGTCTCAGCCTTCAGGCGTTGACATGAGCTGTAGTGGGTATAGCTGGAGTCTGGTTTGTGTTCAGCCTATGGAGGAATATGTGTAAATATAGCTCCTCGGAGATAGGAAACGTTGCTGAAACACGAGAACCTCCTCAGGACCGTGAATGAAGAAAAAAAGCTGGCTCTTGCATTGATAATCATTTTTCACATTGCCTTGTGCTAGTTTTCCAGTGTTATGTCGCCTATATTTTTTACCCGAATGTCGCGGGACGGAGTCGACCGAACGTTTGATGTGGGGAATATAGCAAGGTTGGCTCAAGCTTCACGAGGGTGTCTCTTTGGGAATTAGAAACGTGGTGGTTTGCGTCAGCGTGTCTGCTGTGGACACAAAGCCACCACAGCTTCAACCAGACTCCGCGTTAAAATAAGAGCTTTTATTTTCTCCATATCTTCCCGACTGTCCGCATGGCACCAGTAGTTTTTCGTGTTTGATTCAAAACGCCTGCAGTCTGGAAACTCGAAACTCGTCAACCCTGCCCTACGGAGATTGAAGACCCGGGAGAGACCAGGGAAGGAGAAAGAAAAAGAAGGAGGAGGAGATCTGGGAAGAGGAGACGGAGGTAGTGAAGAGCGAGGGAGGACTGCAAAGAGCAACTCGGTATTGTTCCGAGCTTGATTGTTTGTCTGTTCGTTCAGGGGCTCGGAACTTGGGTTGTTTGTTTCAAGGTGCGACGGGAAAACGAAACGCTGTCAATTCTGGATTTCCTTATTCGCTTCCTGTCGTCCAGGATGAGGTTCAAAAGGAACGGATCCTACACTTTAAATAGGTAAGAGGCTAGTGCAACTTATTAATGTGCAGACACTTATTAATGTGTCATCTGTAAAAAGGGAGAGGAGCACGCTCTTCCTTTTTCCATAAATCACTTTTACTCTGTGCTGTATAGTTCATAAAAGCTTGACTAAGATATTGGAGCGACTCTATTGTTTCGTTATTGCACTTCGATGACCCTCGTATTACTTTATCAGTATGATTTGATTTCGTGTACATTTTCTTTGATTTAGCTGCAGTATTGTAAGCGTGGCATCATAGTGTTGGTTTGAACACATTCTCAATTTATTTAGTCTCTTCAAGTTTTGTATGTAACAATGAATAATCAGACATGATGTAAGCCTTGGTCATAGTTTCCCTCTTAATTCTAAGTGGTGCCCACGTGGAAGAGTTAGAGAGGCTCAATCAGGAGAAACCTGTCTGTCTTGCTCCAAGGGGCTGCTCTTTCTTGTTTTATTAGACAATATGAAATCTCCCTCTCTATCTCTAGTCTCTTTCAAAGACATCCTCTTTCCACAGAAATACCAGACTCTGTGGTCCCATCACCCAGCAACTTTGTGTCTGTGTGTAGCAGTGGCATGTGCACTGTCTGTTATCAGCCTTACTACTTGCTTTCTTGATTGCAACCAGCTTCATTCACACATTCATTTTTAAACCCAGTCACGAGTCTGTTTTTTCCCTGCCCGGTGGTTCAGCCTCTGTCTTTTGGCCTTCCTCATTGTGTTGTCTCACTAAGTCACAAGTTTAAGAATAATGTCTTTGTTTTCTTTTCCTTTTTTTTCTCCAGACAAATCCCACACATAAATTAACCTACATACAACTCTCACACCGGATGTCTTGCTTTAATAGCTGGCCTGGATTTTGTGATAAGCCTAAACTTTGAGGAAAGAAACCTACAAGAACCTGCTCATATTGTTGCAGATGACAGTTGATTTAATGTCAGTTTCACTCAAGACGCCTTTCCTTTGGCCCACTGCTTCCTTTTGCCTTGTTACAAGCCACATGGCCTCCACTGCACTCCACTTGCACAAAACCCACATCCTGACTCTTTAGTAGTGCAACACAAAGGAAGCTAACGAGTGCCAAGCTCCAACACTCACTCCATCACGCAGCTGGAAATGTTATCGCCATATAGCCCTCATCTTTTGTTCTGAGTTCGGAAGTGTTCGCACAACAGGACTGTGTGAGTGCTGGTGTTACATGTGCCCGCTCATATTTGCAATGAATAAGGTAATTGAAAAGCAAGAGTTGGAGCCGGTTAGCTGCAGCTCCTGGCGGCCGGCCCCCAGGGAGTAGCGGGCTTGGAGATGGAGGTGTTTTGAGCAGAAAGGATGACGTCAGTGGAGGTTGAAGTGCTTTGCTGTGACTATGCTGCAGTTTCTCTTCGTACAACTTCAGGCACAAAGAGAGAGGGTGTTGTTCTGGTGATATGCAGCTATTAAATATTATACACTGAAGGCAAATGTCACCTCGCCCTGTCGCTCTTCCTCCTGGCAGGCTGCAGTCATCCGTTTCTTGATTTGATGCTGTGACCGTCCTTCTCCATTACCTGCAGCCTTTATCACAGTCGGTTAATCTGAGCTGATGCTGAGTCACGTTAAGAGATTGTAGTGTTTAATTACAGCTCTGGACGTTCGCGTTTCTTTCCCCTGACCGCTGCAGTCCTCTGCAGTTTGTGTGTGTACGCTTTGATGTGTGAAAGGTAAAGGACGTCATTGCTCTTATTGAACAGTGCAGTGTAGAGTGGAGGTACTGATCGGGTAAAAGGATGTAATGAGGCCAATAACTCACTCTGTATCCTTCACCTTACCTGCACCACACTACATTGGATAGGTTCCCCTGTGTTCGTCACTGCATTAGCCCCTCCCAACTTATACCTCTGCATCATTTGTGTGAATAAAGCAATGACCACAGTTATGCAGAAATGGTGTACACCCTATTCTCATATGTCTCCCCACCGTTTACCTTTTCCTTGTAAAACATGACCAAACTTGTTGCACTTCACCTTAAAGAGAGGTTAGACAGGATTTTCCTCAGCCTCTGATTTAGCAAACAGAGCTTTGTTTGGTCTATGTCAAAGATTGAGATAGGATGTTTAGCTCTTGTTTAGCGTGTATACAGATGGCTAAGATAGCAGCCTCTCCAGGAATTGTTTTCACTCTCCTTTAGACATCTCTGTCCATATCTTGCGCTCCTGCAGTCCACCCTGTGCTGCCCAGCAGTCAGCAGTTTGTTTATTAGACTCTGTTTGCCAAGCTAATCTTCCCGCCTTTCAAGTGGAAGCCAACGAGTGAACGGGCGAGTGAGGGAGGGAGCGATGGAGCAAGAGTGTGAAAGAGGCAGGCCATTGCATTAGTTAGAGGAGAGAAAGGGAAGCAAGCTCAGAGAAGTGTGGCTGTGTTTATGAATTTAGTATTGAAAGACACGTTTTAGTTTTATTAGTCCGCGTACATCTGTCCTTGGTGTGGAGCGGCGTTAAAGTCAGAGGCAGTTTGTAGATGCTGTGCTGGAGTGAGGACCTGCTGTTCTGCTGCACCTGTAGCCAAGTTTGGACACCAGGACTGCGGACAGAAAAGGGACGGGGGGTCGGACCCTCTTCACTCTGGCTAAGCTTCATCAGCATCCGGATGGGGGTCTTGGTCTGCTGCGACTGCTTCTTTTATAGGTACATTAATGTGCTGAAGTTATCTTTTAAGTTATGTTTTAGGTCTCATTAGTACAGTACTGTTTAAATGTGATCATAATATACATTGAGAGCTGTCGTAACTCTGCCCCCCGGTTCCTCCTCTTTCCCCGTTTCATTCATTCTGTCAGTGTTTTTGTGGTGCGAGGAGAGTGCTGCTATAGCGAGCAGAGATTCTGCTGTAGTCAGATGCAGGATATCTAGACTTACAGGAGGGGGAGCAGCAGAAAGAGGAGTTCAGGACAGAGGGAGAGTGTTGGCCAGCCTCTTAGAGCTGAAGGAAGGGGAGCTGAAGGAAGGGGAGCTGGACACTTGCTGGTTACAGAGTTTTTTATGGTGTTAGGCTTAGCTTGGTTGGAATGGCGTGGCTTGTCGCCATAAGTCAGTCTGGCTTGCTCAACTTTATCCTTCGTCCTCCTGTGTGTGCTTTTGGCTGCACTGTTCACTGTTTGTTTGGACACGATGTTCCCTCACGTTCCCTCACAAGGATGGAGCCCAGTGTCTGTGTGTTCCTTGTCCCCCGTTTGTTGTTTGTATGACATTGGACCGAACAGACTTTGCTCTTCTTTCTGTTTGTTACCCCTTTTAGCCATGAGCACGTACTGTAAATTCTAACTGAGCTAGCCACTCGAGAGAAGGTTTTCTCTGGCAGTCGCAGCCGTAAGAATCTGGAGCCCCTCTGTTGTGGTTGTGGGGTGAGCCTGCCAGAGCTCCACTTAACTGCTGTATAAAGTCTAAATATAACTTTTAGTTCCCAAGGGGGTGTTTTGATGGCGAGGGTAAAATTGTAGCTTTAACTCTACACTACATTACATCTGCAATGAATTATGTGATTCTAAACTTTGTTGAATGCTTTTCTTTCTTTCTCAATTTGTGAGGAACTTTACCAAACGCATGTTGAAGCTTCTCGGCCCGTGCCAGGAGTCGATTATGTTTTTTTTCCCACATCATAATGAGGCAGGGGCGGGACTCGACAAAGCTCACAGGCTCATTAAACCAAGTGGGCCATCACGTCTATTTTTAGCTTTTCCTTTCCCTTTGACATGACATGTTGGCCAATCACATAGCCCAGGAGTGATGTTATATGGTTTGATTGATGTGTGATTTTTGGAAGGCACACCCAAGCAGGTCCTCATTGACCTCAGCCCAGGTCAGTCCTCCTTCGGTCCACTGGGCTCTGGTGTTTAGGCTTTCAACAGAAGCATTGTGTGAAGTAGAAACGCCCCACCAGCACTCCGACAGTACCTCAATTTTTATGTTGAGCATTATGTGTAGACTAGAGCAACACTACATAACTACGCAACTACATAACTCGGAAATGACCTCTGGCCATTACAGATGTGAGCCAGATGATATTATCATGATATATTGGTATTTGGTAAAATGTCAAGTCTTTAATGAAGGTACTCAAAGATAATTAATTCTTCTTACCATCTCTTACTATATAAGACATAGTACTAGAGAAAAGTTTTTAAAGAATTTGGTCTTCTTTGATCTTGTTTTTTCAAATTTTTGCATGCCTAGTATTTGTTGATATGAAAAAGACAATTTAACATTAGCCTTATTACTTAAACGTTAATGTTATTATTTAGTTCTAGCTTAAACAATGCACCCTTGTCTTGACCATTCTTGCCAGCAGTAACTGCATAGTGTAAATTGTCACATGTATTTAAAGGTTTCTAAAACAACTGGTTTTAGAACGCAATCATTAGATCCCATTTTTGCTGTTGTAAATGTTAAATCTTTCTTAATGCATATACTCCACTGTCGCTGACTTTCTTCTGGGATTAAGTCTGTGTTGTTCATAGACTGATAGATTTTATACAGTGTTGTGTGGAACAATAGCTGAGTGTGCGATTACTTACTTTGTGTACAGTGGAGCAGACCCTACTGTTTGCCATGTGTCTCTCATTAGGCTATCTTTGGCAAGCATGGCTGCTTTCACAGAACTGAGACATGCAGTTGAACAAGGACACTATTCTCTGCTAACAAACCTCACAATCCCACCCACAGTCCCCAGTCTGTCCCACACTCATTCAGGCTCAAACTGTACTTTTAGGAAACGTATCGTGGGATGAGCGTCTTACAGCGGCACAATTGCAAAAAAAGAAAGTTTTGTTGGGATGAGGTGAATGACAATGCACTTTACTATACTGCTTTGTCATTACACTAGATGAATTAACCTGGGGAGTGGGGACGCACTCTTCTAGTGTAGCAAAATATGTGAGCCAGTGAGGCACAAGATAAACATTAAAATGGTCTGTCAAATGTTATGAGGTGACAATAGAATTAGTGATTTCTTCACTGCCAAAAATGGGCCATGCACTAACTACTTGGACAAAAAATATCACTTGTATTGTTGAAACTAGCTCCTATCTCACTGTTTACTGTCCTGAAAACTTAAATAATCTCATGCAGCCTGTTTGAAAGTGTGTTGCAGCTTTTCTGATCACGACTGGAGTAAGTCTGGAGAGCAACGCAGGCCAGTCTTGACCTGGCTTATAGTCTGTCTCTGTTATCATTGCACTCTTCTCTCTGCAGAGGGCAGACCTCTCACACGGACCAGTTACATAACAGATGCAGCATGTGCTTGCGCAGCCCTGACCTGCTGGCTCAGGAGAACTAGAAAGAGATGGCCTTGCACTAAGCTCACCTCTGCGTTTCGAAGCACACAGTCAGCACACACGCCTATGCACGCGCCTAAATGAAAACACACTCAATCACAATAAGATGTGTTTGTGCCTGCCAGTGCCCTGTGACTGTATGGAAAAATAAGTTGGCTGTAATGGCTGACTGTGTTTGTCAGTTTGTGTACTGAATCTCACCTGAGGCTGTGGGCAGGTTGTAAAGGTGTCAGAAAAAGCAGTCAGAATTTCAGCAATGCTTCTCCCAATTGTATTTGGGAACAAGAAGCCCATTTCAGGGGAGACAGGAAATGCTAGGGCGCCTCACTTCCTGTTTGTGGAGTTTGTCCCAGGCGAGATTGAGGAGGAAGGGGGAGTCTGGTGCAGTGTAATTGAATAAAGAAGGTGCTGGTGAGTCGGTTAGTCCTCCTCTGCATAGCTGAGTAATTGCCTCAGTTCCTTTGGCGGCTGTGCCCCTCATTTGTTTCAATTAGATGCCATCTGACATTATGTTGTTGCTAAAGACAGAATGAGAGGAAGCTATGGAAAGTTGAAGCAGCCCCAAGAAATACATCTTACTATATGGAGATCGTCAGTTTTCACACCTGAAGAGAGCAGCTAGATTCCACCTGGGTCATTTTCAGGTCTGACTCATGCACCCATTAAGCTTTCTCCTTAAAAGATCAGAACAGCTGTGATAGAGACGGTGCTCTGTAGCCCACAGAGAAGCTTCTGATTTGCTGAGTTCAGCATGTTCTAAGGGGACGTTAGTAGCATTTATTACCCTGTTTTACAGAATTGTGATTATCCTTTTAATAGCTTATCCTGGGGCTCTCCTGCTCGCTTCCAGTTTTTGTTGAGTGTTACTGTCGTTGAAGTCAGATGTGCACTGCGCCAACTATTTCTCCATCTCCCGCTCACTGAAGGTGATGGCAAGTGTGTAGACCCAAGTGGGAACTAGTTTGGCTCAGCCAATTAAATGCTTGTTTTTACCTGAATCCCTCTGGTGTTTGACCACCTACACACATTCATAAGAAGAGCAGCTTATCTCTTGTGCTTCTAAAAGGATTAGATTACTTTGTTCTGTTCTTTTGTTGTGGGGCAAATACAGCTCTAGAGGACAGATGATGATGTGCTCATCAGTGCCAGTCATTGAACGGACATTGTGTGACAGTCGTAGAAAGGCTTGCACTCATCATGCCGCCCCTCAGCTTGCTGCTCCAAGGACATATATTGATTTGTCCTCCCTGTGTCTCCTGTCTATTCATTTCTCTTTTAGCTTTCCATCCTGATACTGGCAGCAGATGCTTTCTCCCACTTCCTTCTCTTACTCATTGACATACCATCTGTAGGTGGCAGTCATGCTTTTTGTTTGGCGCCATATGTGTTGTGAAAGGTCATTGTAACATAACTTTCTATGTGTGTCAGACCGTATGCTGATGAGGATCTAACGCCATTGTACAGGACTTGACTGTGATCTCATTGTCATCTCAACAATCTTGGGGACAAAAACATAAACAGCTTTTTCCAAGAATTTCCATACGCTTTGCTTGTTTTCCTTTTGTCTCCAGTCCCCCTCCTCAGCCTTCCTTTTCCCTCTCCTGTTGTGGCTGCCACAAAGAAAATAAAAACATGTGACAGTACTGCTGCATCTTACACCCCTCATGGTTCTCTTTGAGCCTCTGCCAAACACGTACACTCTGTTTGTCCTCCCAACATGACCTGCTGTCAAAACTAAGTAACAGGAAAGAAACATTTGGGTTTTAGTTACCCCCACAAATCTTCCTTGGAAAAATGTAACTCCCACTCTAGTAGGAAAAGGGGTTGCGACTTGCATCTTACTGACAATAATTTAGCTAAGCTGATTAGAGTTAAATGGAGCACGGTTCTTCCTAAAGGGAGCATTCACTCACTCATGTTTTCAACCAGCCTTCTTGTTAATCTATTTTTTACAGTATTATGTTTCACCTCTTTGCCCAAAACTGGGTGTGACCACTTCCCACAGCTTCCCCCACTCCCGCTATTAATCAAACTTGCACAATAGAGCACAGATTCCTACATGAACAATCTATGGCAAGAGCTTGTTATTAAGCAGTGATTTATTATCTTCATGATTTAGTTACTACTTAATGTGTCTGGTTTAATGATGAATACAAGTTTCTTTAGTTTTTATTTATTCTTCAACTCATATACACTGGAGTTGAAGGGTGCATACAGGACATTATGCTTGTATAAACACATCTGTGTAGAACAAGGTCAGGAACAGCTTACTGGAACCTTGCTGACAAGGTTTTATCAGTAAGCAAAAGATAAACGTTTGATCCTTGATAAAACTATTACTACAGCACTGATAGGCTCTATCGTTTCAAAAGCTACCCTTCTGCACTTTGTATATCACTAAAAAGGTATTTCAGATTATTTATATAAACTCTGAAGAAATTTAAGGGAAATATTGCCAAAGAATTTATTTAAATAGGTTAGCCAAAGTACACAAAAAATGTTTGTACAGTTTCCTCTTATTCTTTCACAGGTTTGGACTTGGTCGGTTTGTTCTATAAAGTCGGGGTCAAAGACCAAACAGGGCACTGACCAAGGCAGAAAAACAAACCCAACACCAGTGTTCTTGTTCATTCACATGCCAGACAGTCTAGTCATGTTGAAC
Organism: Perccottus glenii; assembly: GCA_024416835.2. Taxonomy (NCBI): domain Eukaryota; kingdom Metazoa; phylum Chordata; class Actinopteri; order Gobiiformes; family Odontobutidae; genus Perccottus; species Perccottus glenii. The sequence goes on along the minus strand of CM044563.2, from coordinate 16,610,132 downwards.
TCGGTGTCTGCTAAAACAGGAAATGGAGACTTTTCCCCTGGGAAAGTGGACCCCCAAATCTCCGCTTTCATCTCACAATATCTCTGTTATTGTTTGCATCTCGCAGGCCTAAGAGAATGCAGGTCAGCAGCCCGTATTATGTAACGTACCTAAAAACAGAGCGGCGTGTGTTAAGAAGCAGACTAATGTGATTGGAGTTGGCCTCTTAAGGCATTGTGCTAATCTCATCAGGAAGTAACAACTATCATTAGAGCTAACATGATGTCGTTGGAGACTTGAATGCAGACAGGCCTTTGAGGTGTCACTTTCTCATACCTAATTTATTATAACCGAGATTTTTAACATTTTTATATTCACGCTCAATTTGATAAACGAGACAATACAGTCAATGTGAAAAGAACATTTGCAGACAAGCCATCCTGACATTCATTCAAAGTTAGACTTTGGTAATGTATGAATATAAGACGAAGAGAAGTTAGTTTTAATGAAACTACTACTAACCTGTTGTGGCCATTCAGGTAGAAAAAGAAAACATGAAAAATAAATGCATTACCCTTTTATACAGTATTTAGTTGACTAAATCTATTTTAGATATAGTAAAGACTATACTAAATTGTTATATTTAGTTTGACTAAAAGGGTGAGCTGACTAAATTAACACTGCTGCTTTGTTTTGCCTATTACACAACCTGAAGTTAGAGCAATGTTCTGTTCATTTTCTCAATACGTCACATTCACCTCTTGCTGTGCTGGTGTGTACATCTGTTCTGAGAATTGGTAGAGGTTTCGTGCATTCCCCTCACTAGGAAGTCTGTGACTAAATGGCTTTACTTAGGAGTTAATGAGCTGGATCGGGCCAGGCATGCACGGTCTTGGAGCCCCAAAAAAGTCTTTGTACAAATCCTACACCCTTCCCGTTATCTCTGCATCATTTGTTTAAGGATCCAATTGACAGTCCCCACAGAGCAGCTATTGTGATCACTATATTTTCTAACATGTTTTGACTTGGTGTTTGAATCCTTAGTCAAAGCTGGCCTTCCTTTTGCTTTTATTTTATATGTAAAAAGCATTTTCTTGGCTCCATGAAAAGAGCTCTGTTCACTCCGAGTCTAAACCTTAACCCACCATAACCTACGCCCATGCATCCTGTACAAACATGGGCGCTACCTCAACACTTTTCTTTGAGTTTTCTTGAGTTTATCCTTCTATTCCATGACGATGGTTTCCCTCTATCAAGTCCCCTCCTCTGGTCTGTAAAACTCACGCACACAGACTGCTTCTTGTGCTACTGAGCAAACAGAAGCTCATATTTGACCACAGCTTCCCCCCCTTTTGCACCTCTCTTTTGCGTCAGCAGCTTTCAAACTTCCACCTCTCCCAGGTTGGAACAAAAAGATACTTTTGCTACTGGTCTATTTTTGTGCTTTCCCTTCTCTCATGTTAATATTACTCAACCGTGGTCGTAGTGGAAAGAAGCTCATTAAGGTTTACAGTCCCTATATGAAGCTGGCATTTAGAATGTCTGCATTCTGGTTCACAGAAACACATCCTAGCATCCACACCCCTCTTATAAAACCTGTAGCGGAAACGTTGAATGGAAAACATGGTGTAGCTGTAAAGTTGTGTAAGTTTATTATAGATATTTTGCTTGATCTATGTTCACCTATTTTACCAGCAGGTGGCAGTGCTGCTCTCAGATAGTATCTTCTGTTTGCACATGAAACAAGAATGTGCCTCTCAAGCCCAAGTCAAAACACCATCTGCCTCCTTAAACTGCTACTGTAATCTCCAGGTAATGTTATGAAATTGTTTAAAAATATGTTTAGAATTTTATCTGTTTGGAGTTTAGAGTGTACCCACAGTTCAGGCAATTCAGGGAGTGTACATGTCCTCGGTTCTAAGCCAAGGTTATCATACCCTTCCCAGGAATAAGTTACGTTCTTGTCCTTTCTTAGTCTTGATATAGTTCAGGGAGGACTTACTGCTTTGGAGAAACATTTTGATTCCTTGGTCAGAGCACAAAACATTCTGGGGCAAAAATGGATGTGTAATTTCTTCTACTCAGTATATTTAGATAAACAGCACACACAGCAAGTAGTGATGTACATTTCTGCTTATATCTTGCAAGATATGTGCCCCACCACTCAGTTACAAAGAGAAATATCTGTCAAACCAGACGCACCTTTTCTGAGTGGGATTATTTCTTTGTTTTATGTTTACCAACCATCAGAATGAATATATGTATCCATATTACCTTGGAGTCCACTTTCTCACAGTCTTTGTCCTCCAGTCAACAGAATTATGCTATTCATCTTCTGACACTGATCCAACAGCCTTGCCACTAACCTACGGCCATTAGCAGCACACAACGCACCTTTACCATCCCCCTGCCACCTTTTTCTTTTTTTTTTTTTACCTGAAGTTATAAAGACAAAGTGCTATTGTTCTGTCGTCGTGGAACACCTGTGAAGCGCCATCGTGTCAGAGGTCAGCTTGCTCACCTGCCCCACTCCCTTCCTTGTTGAACTCTGGGCTGCTGTTCCTGAAAGTATGTTGACCTCACAGAAATGTGGTGTGTCCATAGATTGTATAAATATGGATGATATCCGCCCATTGGTCCCCTATTCACCAATATTGTCATTACGAATGGGCAATAAAATAGCTGTTACATCAGGCTTGATGAGGCTTGGGTGTGTCTTGCATCAACAAACAGGTGTTTAACTGGTCAGTTGATAAATTATAAAATGATTATCGACTCTCGCATGCAATGGAATGTAGGAAGAGAGCAGCCAGGGCATGTTGTGACAATCTCCCACAACGAGCTCAACTCTTCCAAACGACTCCTGTTTCTGTTTCATTTTAAGTTTTTTTTTTTTTTTTACTTAACTTTATCACCCCTTCACTAATCTAAACTATTCCTCCCTTCTCACTTCCTTCCGTCTTTACTCGTTCTTAATATTTGGTTCTGCCCGGTTACTGTTCTTCTAAGCAGTATCCATGGCAATGGTGATTTATAAATGTCTGGACATGAGTCTGGTATTTCTCATCTCCTGTCTCCCAACATTGCTAAAGCTCTCTCTTCCTTCAGCATTGAGCCAGTTGCAACATGGCCTCCTAAACTTATTTGGCTGCACTTTAAATTTTTCCAGAACGAAGAATGCAGGAACCCATCTGAAATCCAAACAAATCTGACTTCTAATTGGATTATAAATTCGAGGCAATTAGCTGGCCCTGAAATTTGCTTTAGTGCTGCTAAATGAAGCATAACGTTTCACTCATGTTTTGCTCATCAGGTTCATCTTTTTCTCCCAAAGAAGAGCAGTCAATTTGATCCAACATGAGGTATACTTCTGAGTATATACCTGAGTATAAATCTCCTGCTCTTGACCTTCTTTTTAGTTACGTTTCTCTTTGGTGTTTCTTTGTTTAACCAGGCTGTGTGTGTGCTTAGATGGCAGTGGCATGTCTTTGCATGCAGCCTGTTCCTTCAGGAATGCAGTGCAATGATGAATTACAAGGCAACAAGAAAATTATTTGATGAGGTTAATAAAACAAAACAAAAAAACATCTGGCGTCTTTAATGATGTTTAGTGTGAAATATGTTTTTAGTTATGGTATGCTGCAAAAGCTACTGTCATAAAAAGCAAATGCCCCATGAACTTATTCCCCTTTGAGATGACTTTGTAATGATTCTAGTGTTGAATCATGAAATCTGGAGCACTGAAAGCGGCAGAGTTGACGGGACAGGTCGTCAGGTTCAGTATGCTCAGTATCTCCGAGGTCTATAGAAACCTCCCTGTGCTCTACAGACCTTCACTGTGTGCTGTTTTTACTGGCTAAGACCTTGCCTAAACATACTAGTCCCAAAGAGCCACAACTCTGACATGGCTGCTCGGTAGGGCATTGACAATTCATCTGTGTATTTTAGCACTGGTGGTCGGCCAAACTATCACTCAATTCTGTCTACACTGTGATTGGCAAAAGAGTTGCTTAACACAGACTGGAACTGAGTTATTGCAAGGCCCCAAGCACATCTGCTGTGGCTGTTGAGTCATCTACGTTTGCCTAGGATTTTCTGTTTTCTTTGTCTAAAATAGTTGAAATGTCCTCCAACATTCAGACCCAACCTGTTGGACCAGCAGCCACCCATTTCACATCAGAAAGACTTGTCCCCCCATCTGTCCATTTTACTGTTTAACTATTATATTTGTGGTTTATAGTTTATTTTAGTTTCAGTGAAACAATGGTTTTGTTTTGTTTTTCCCCACCAGCCTTAAGCCTTTTAAATGGCAACACTGATGTTTTAAAAATAATTTTTTCCTCACCAAAGTTAGCTTACCTTTTATCTTTTTTATTATCAGCTGCTCTGATCAGACTCTGGTCTGACGCAGACTCGGACGTCAACATTACCATGACGTCACTCCTGTCTTTTATCTTTTTTATAATGAGTGACTTGTTTTCTTAATGAAACTTGATCTTTCTGTTTTCATCTAATCTCTGGTTGTCATTAAATGAGATTATCACTCTTCAATACTCACCAGAATGTATACAGTTAGAATTAGCCTTATTTCTCCTCAGAAATTCTTCAGAATCCTAAGTATTCCTCACCCACATGACAAAGTGGTGTGATTAAAGTTTGCAATAGTTTGTTACTGTAATCTAATGGCTGCCAGTCAAAAAAGTTATTGCCAGTGTTCTTGGCTGGGAAAAACAAAAAAACACCTGGTTTGGTTTTATTTGATGGCACTCAAATTATGCCGTGTCTTATCTGCCAACCAGTGGTTCATAAACAGAAACAAGGGGCACTAAAAACCACATGATCTTTTAACCCCTACGTCTAATTTCACTTGGTTTGGTTGAGCAGGCCTATATCAGGGCCAAGCCTCAGTGATTTTCAATGACTACCCTCTATTTTTAGCCTGTGCCAGGATCCAGTAGGTAAAAAGCACATTAATGGAAAGTTTCAAGAGCACATGTTGTCATGGGGCAGTCACGGAACATATTTAAATAAGAAAGCTGAATGGCATTGCTTACTGTAGTATTAAATCAACAGCATCTCCAAATTAAAATAGTGCTGTGAAATAGGACTGTATTATATTAAGAACACATGCTGTATATTTGTAAAACAATGCAACGACAACATGTGACATTAAAATATATACTTCAGGAAGAATAAATGCTTATTTTCAAAAAAATGTAAACGTCACTAAACAAACTTATTTTGTCACACTGAAAAGGGATTAAGTTGCACTGTTTGTAAAACTTGTATAAATCTGAATGGAACATCAGCAAATGAAAGTGTGCTGTTGCCATTACTGCTTCTCTTTGCTATTTCTAGTTAATTATGAGAATCACTGAAGCCTGTCAAATGGAACACCATAACAATTATTGCAGAAAAGCAGTATTTTTAAGAAAATTATTGAGAATGTTGGTTTTGCCATAACAGTACATTTGCTGTATTTCTGCTGCCCTACTGTGAAAAGTGGATATACTTTGGTAGGAATATACTGTAAGTGAAGTATCACATGCTTTAAGTGGTCTGCCTGAACAAAGCCCACACCTGTAAAAGGTTTCTGCTAAGGGCCCCCTAGTCCACAATATGCATACTCATTTGTACAGCGTCAGTCTCCTCCACAGATGCAGCACAGGACCCCTCCCTCTACACTGTTCTCTGTCCACTGTGTTATATTTAGCAGTGAAGGAAAAGTTGGCCGCCTGTTCTAGTCACGGTCCACTCATAACTTCGACCAGAGCAGAAACCTCTCACATGGCCTCTGGATCACCCAGCTCCGCCCCATCTAACCTCCTTTTCCCCCAGTGTGGTGAGCTGATGCAGCATGATGAAGGTGCATAGAGAGGCGCCAGCCAGCAAAACCCCTGTTCCTTTGATTATTTCTGATGTTTCTTGAGATCACATGCTGGCTTTTAAGCATAAACAATCAAGCACTTCAGAGGGTCTAGTAGAGCCAACCTTCCCTCAAATACCTTTAGACCCTACACACACTAATTACTCACACCCATACAAACATGTCTATCCTTTTCATCTATCTCTTTATGCCTACCCACATGCAACAAAATGTACAGTGCACTAGATCCCCATAAGATTGTATGGTCTATGCTACAACAGATGGCTTGTCCTAACATGGCTCAGAAAGTTTTGTCTAAAATGGAGAAGAAAAAAAAACTTTGAGACAATGATAGGGGAGTTAAAAACTAACCACAGATGGGAAAGGAAATGTGTGAAGAAGACACAATGAGGGAATAAGAGGGAACTTTGTTGAAAGGCAAGGTAATTAGAGGGAGGAAGAGCGATGGATATAGGTTTGTTACATTTAGCAGTGAAGGAAAGGTTTAGCTTAGTTTTCTCTTGTTTGAAGGCAGGTTTTATTGGCAAAACTTTACAATTTGATGAACAGTTGTTAAAGTGTCTTACCAAATAATTCCCTTAATATGTTCAGAAACTTCTAGATGCTTCTTTTTAATAAATAGACTTTTGGTTCTCAAACAGGCTTTGTTTGATTCTCTTACTGGTTCCTCTGCTTTCTCAAAGTCCTGTTCAAACACGCCTGACTGCTTCATCATGGTGCAGGTGAACTTTAGAATAAACAAGAGGAATGTTGCTACACATTGCCAGCATGCAAGAAGCACTAAAGCAAACATTATTTCTTACAGTGCAGCATGTTTTGCATTGTTAAAATATTGCCAGGCACGTTTTACAGAAATGCAGAGACAAAAAAACCCTGCTATAAATCAAGCCTGGGAAAGAAAGCCACTGATTCAGTATGTCACGACTGCAAAAATGTGTCACAATGTACTGTTTAATAAATTGTCTCTCATCTGTACAAGGTCACTTTGCTCGTAAACCCGTTTTAAAATCCGTTTATTTGGCTGCAAACCGTTGTAACTGACTGCCCACCTGTTGCTAACTTGTAACTACATTTCCAAAGCGCGTCCACATGGGCAGTCTCAGGCGTCACGTGAACACTCTCCCTTCTCTCCGAGTGGATAAAAGCCCCGGAGAAGGCGGGACTTAGGTACACGTTCCACAAGTTTTTCTCCTGAGCAGTGAGTCAGAGGTTCAGAGCCATCACATGCGTAAAGTGGATGGGGCAGATTGCTTCCTAATAGTCTGAAGGAGGAAGTTTATTGACGCAATTTCTGAATGGTATAAGCAATGGTCGGAGACTATTGCTCTTTCTCTGGGGATAAGACAGAAATGCACTCTCAGAGAAATTCCAAAAGCGGACTAAGTTGCAAAATGGTGCTTCAAGCAGTTGGAAAAGTACTGAGGTAAACCTTATTGATTTTTACTCTATTTTAAAATTACCGCGGATTTTTTTTTTTTTACGTAGTAGTAAAAGCGTCTTTTTTATTATGTTATTATGACCACGTAGGCGGCTCATATATGGCTACGTTACATCGTAGACGCACTGGAAAGGACTTCACATAGTACAACATTATTTATTTATTTGTATAGCTTCTGGAAAGGAACGAACTGCGACTAGGCTAAGAAAGTTGTCCTGAAAATTGCCTCGCCTGCTACGAGATAGGTTAGAGTTCGAGGCTACTTCATTTACGTTTAAGCAGCTTTTTTGTTTTAACCATTTTTATCATAGCCAACGTCTTGAACTTTCCATGAAAGAAAAGGCTTCATTGCGGTAGTCTTTGGGCCCTCGGGGTCCTGGGTCACTAAATTTTACCATCAGGCAACAGGGAAAGAGCTATTCTTCCCTCTGCAACTCTCCACAGCAAGACTGGACAAGTTCAAGAGATATGTGATGGTTCATACTGTTTCCTTACCTAGGCTTACTGTCACTGTGTACGTTTTAATCATGAAAATCTAAATTGGCCCTTCTTTAGAGCTCCAATATGGTGGGTTGTAATATTTGTTTTGGTGAATGAATTATTAAGCAAAGAATCCCTGGTTTGACTGGGATCTCTTGTACACTGAGCTCTATTCTAGGCCCTATTTGTGACAAATATACTAATGTTTGTATATTGAGCAAAACTTTTTATTTTGACATATTTTGAAGGTTATCAGTAATTTGTGGCTTGGCCTAGTTTGCACTTTAAGAATGTCTGACCCAAATAGGAGTATGAACACTGTTTCTTACAAAGTCGAACAAACCAGAGCCACAATCATCACTAGAACCTAGTGGATATTCAATCAGAAAAAATAAAGTAAACATAACCTGGTTTACTTTTGTGTGTTTGACTTGTTTGTCATGTGAAATGTAAAAGAGACACACAGTCAATATGAATGCGTTCCTTTGGGGAACAGACTGCCCTATTCGGGATTTGGTAGTTTCCTGTTACCTTTCAAGTGAGGGGACAGGTGTGTTTTTTTTTTTTTTTTTGGAAGCAGCAGCCCACATGCTCAGAAACCCTTATTGTTCTGTGTGAAGGTGTGAAAAATATGCACTATTTTGGTTCTGCGTTCAACTGATTATGACCGAGTGTTGTGTCTGTAGCGAAAACGTAACAGGTCACAACAAGTTGTTATTTTTAATGCTCTGTTCACCAGCTTGACTTTTTTATTTGCCTTGGGGGCAACTAATGAAGGATTTTACAAATTAGTCAAATTGGAGCAAAACTGAGGAGAAACACTTCATCAAATTTAACAAGGATGCATACTTGAGACTTTAATAAGGGCATGGGGATGCACTAGACCACTTTACTACACTAACAGCATGTTTCTGGGGAGACTTTATGAATGCTAGTCGAGTTTAGAGCAGGTATTTTTGTGTTGGGATTTAACATGTCACCGCTGAGACACCAAATCAAACTTAAAACTCCAATGTTTTTCCATCTTGCTTCCATTTGCAAAGTCCCGAGCTTTTATTGTCACCCCACAACCCCCTTTCCTTGTAACACGTGTGTTGTGATGTTGATGAGGCTCCATTATAACACTGTGGGGTTCCTTACTCCCCTGGCCCTGTTGAATGGGGTTTAGCACAGGATGACAAGGGAAGGAGGACCTATAGCCATAAGTGTGCTGGTCTGTAGTCAGTAGCTGAATTGGCTCTGTGTGTGTGTGTGTGTGTGTGTGTGTGTGTGTGTGTGTGTGTGTGTGTGCGTGTTTAGGCCTGCTCCCTAGTAACTCTTCTTTTATTGATTTACAGTGCTGCTGCCGAAGCCCCCGGTGATGCTTACAGATTAAGGGGTTGCAGCTGTGTCTTCCTTGTTTTTGTCTTATCTGTGCACTGCAGAACTTTAACGGATGAGTGTTTGTGTGTGTGCATACTTTTAATTTGACAAAGGAAGTTCAGAAACGGCTACACTAAGAACTCTTAAGCAAAGGTTCTGCTTTAGTCTAGCTCATTTTAGCTATGTAGAGGCTGCTGTGGTCAGTCTGTCTGCTCTTTCTGGTTTGTGGTTTTCTTTGGAGAAAAAGCCATTGTATATATTAAATTTAACTACAAAAATAGATCTAGGGCTTCGGTTTTGACGGAGAGGGATTTTCCAAACGACTTTAGTGTTGACTTCTCTCTTTTTAATTATTTTATTGATAAATACTGCAGTTATAACCTGTTGCTGTTATTTTACTGCTTTTTTTTTTACAAGCATATTGTAGCAAAGAGACCTTCATCCTCTGATTCTTTTTTTATTTTTTTTGTCCTTATCATAGACTGTATTTGTTTACCACACTAACAGATCTTTATTGGATCCAGCTGATTTGTGAGGGGTGTACCTTTTGCACTTTGGAGTACATTACTTCTTGATGTAGAAAGATAACTGCGCTGTCTTTTTATTTTTATTTTCTCAAAAAAAAGTGGTTTGGTCTGTCACAATGAGAAACAATCATTTGCAACAGGTTGGTTACCTTTTTAGTGTCAGAGTTGGACAGATTGTGCCAACGGTAGTTACATTTCTTTGTGCTCCAATGCACAGTGCCCACAGCAGCTTGTACAGTACTGAGCTCTGCAAGAACCAAGGCTTTAGGGGAGAAACTGAGTGTTTCAAGATTGTGTCATTTATATAATCACATCGGTCAAAAGCCTCTGATTGAATAATAGAGGTTTGAGGTGGTATCCAAGTAAGGAGAAAACATTCTGCTCTGAACATTTTTGAAGAAATGCGTAAGATATCAGCTCTTATTAGTATCTCAAAGTGCACACTTGGGCACTTTTTCCTGCATTGCTCTTTAGTGATAGTAGGCAATAATTGAAAGCAGGTTTTGGTAATGAGTCAGTCTTGCTGTGTACCTGCCAGTAGTTTGTTTTGCAGCCCAGTTTGTTCAGCTAATATACATCAGCCGGAGCCGAGCCCGTCTATTCCTTAAAGAAGTTATATACACACACAACACAGTGTCCACAAAACTTCATTAAACACTCTCAAGACTTGCTTCTGCTGGATATTACTGGAGGTCTATGATGACACAAGGCTTGTGACACAGCTGTTGTGACCAGCTGGGTTCGACCATGAATGGAGAGGCTCAAGTGTGCGCTGTATGTATGGTAGCAAAGGTAGTGAGTGAAGGCAGGTGGTGGAGGGTGGGGGGGTTGTTGTGGGGAAAAGTGAAAGGCCTGAGTGAGTAGCTAACAGACGCAGTTGAACAGCTGTCAGGTCAGTCTCTTCCTCTGGACTGAACTCCATGTCACCCGGCTATACAACCCATTTCCTCTCAGCTTTTATTGCGGTTAAACAGCATCAGATCAACGAGCATCTTCCTGTTTCTCGCCCTTCACCTTCTGCGTCTGGGCGTCACTTTAGGAAATAGCCCTCTTCTCTGAGGTCTTTCTGGCCTGTTACTGAATACTGCAGTATTTAATGCGTCCATGACGATACAGATGGAAACAAAAAGAGATGGCATATTGATTTTGCAATTAGCCATGTGTTGTCATTGTCTTTTTCCCATTTGTTGCTCTTTTGCTTTATTTATTAGTTGTATCATGGTAACAAAGACTAGACACTGAAGTGTCTATGTAATTTCATCTGCAGTTGTAGTAAAGACTATCATTAGTCTTTGACTATTATTCATTCATATTTATTTATATTTATTTATGTATAAATTGAATGATGATGCTGCAATATCAAGTGCAGTCCTTATCTTTTAACCTTTGACCAGGCAGATCGAATAAGCCAGACTCTGACTTTGAACTCTGTTGAAGCTGTGTTAAAGTGCCTATGGCTTCCTGCCGGTGCCGGGCAGACTGTGGCTGTCTCCTCTTAATTTGGAGACAAGTGCCTCAGTTCCCCTCTGCTCTGGCCTTCTGCCCTCATCTGGTGAGGGGAATGAAGGGCCTGCCTTTTATGGCAAAGACTGGCTCTGGGAGAACTTCACCAAGAACAGACAAAGCTGTGTGTTTTACTGAGCCCAGACTATCTACGTACAAGCAGAGGGAGTGTTGGCTTAGAGGAAGTTTGCCTTATCCTAAAATAAACTAATGGCACAAGATTACCCCTGACCACATGGATGTTCTCAAGATGATGTGACCAGGAGAAAGCATCTGGATTTACAATGGCAGGAAAAAAGCTTAGAAAAATGTTGAACTAAATTGTTTCTAAGCTTTTTTTAAGGGTAGAAGGGGTTTCTAAGGAGCTTAAACCTGCAGCTGATGGTATATGTGAAAATTTTATTCCAACCATAAAGCTCTCTCACACAACAGGACTGAGTTTGTGTCATAAAACGTCATAGCATTTAAGCCACAGTCATTTGATACAATTTACACAGTGAAGATAATTTAAACACAGGGGCAGAAAGAAAGAAAACGAGAAGGTCTGAGGCCTGTGACCCTGAGTTAATGTACACAGGAGAAAAGAGGTGAAAGGGAAAGTAGCCGCACATTAATAATTAGCCAACCAGTGTAATCATAGGTGTCCTTGTTTTTAAATGAGGCTGAAACAAGCTCAAGTGGCATGTGATTGGAAGAGTCAAATACCTTGATAAATCATTAGAGGGGAAAGCAAGCAACGCTGTGTTTTAAAGGCAACTGTCAAACAAGAGGGAACGTTTGCCGAGGTGGAACGCATTGCTTCCAAGAGAGGTCAAGTTAAACCGTGAAGGGCTTTTGAACACTGATCCTGCCAAGAAGCCTCGTGCTCCAAAGTCCTCCTGTCATGTTTTGTTAAGTGTTTATTAGTTCCCATGGATATCAGTCGGCCCGGTCAGTCAAACCTCATCCCTTTTCCCTCCTCAATCTGCGCCCACTCCCCCGTGACACGAATTTACTTGGAAATGCATTGCCTTTTCCAAGTAAACTCCGCAGATGCAGCAGGGAACATGAGCCGGTGTTGCCTGGATATGGCACTGGCGGAGAAGAGAGGAAAAGCCAAGATCATTGTGTTTGGATGCAGGGTGTGAAAAGAAGAAATGGGAGCTGGGAGATGCAGACGGGAGTGCAGGAAATGAGGGTTAACAAACACACAATAAATCCGGGGAGTGTACCGAACCTCCCTTGTCCTTAAGCCAACCCAAACAACAGTAGCTGAAGAAGGATAGGGAACGAAGGGGAGTCATTATAAGACAAGATGTACCCGAGCACAATAACAGTTATGTAATTACAGCTATAAAGTTGTCATTGTGAAACTTAAATCAGATCTTTTCTATCCTGAGCCTCTGGACAAGTATTTTACATTTGTGTGTGTTTTTTTTTTTATTATTTTTTTTTTTTTTTTGGAGTAACTGTCCCAGATGAGCGGATTGAGATTTTAATTAGCTGCACTGCCCTATTGAACCGTACGCCCTTTGACCCCAGATTGCACAGCCTGTGCTGATACAGACAGAACGCAGGATGGGGGTGGAAGAAGAGTGCGATTTGACATCTTGGTGCTAAAACTAGCAGTGGAAGTGCAAGGCGCTGGGGACGGCTGTCTGCGAGAAACTATAGACTTACTCCAGGGTTCAGAGCTCAGGGGTCAGACACCAAAAAAAATGAAAAACAAATGAGTACAGAAAATGTACATCACAATAATGTTCATGTATTTGACAGATCTTTACACTTAAAATTGTGGTCCAGCCAAATAAAATATGGTGGCTCCAGTGTGAACTGTAGAAGCTATTCCAGAGTCAATATTAAATTAAACTTTTAATAAATTTTCTAAGTCATGTGGTTATTGCAATTTTCCACATAGGTTTTGCATGTTGCACATTCTCCTAATATTGCGGATCCCTAACATTACTATATGCACATGCTGAACATGTAAATGATATTTAAAATGTAAGATTCAAAAAAGAGGTTCCTCAGATGTATAATTTTGTGCCATGACGTCTTTCTTTCGTGTGTTGCAGGAAGTCAAAGACGAAGCCAAATGGAAAGAAGCCTCCGGCAGAAGAGAAGAAGCAGTACTTGGAGCCGGAGTTCACAAAAATCCGTGTGGTGGACTTCGACCTCAAGGAGCTGGTGGTGCTGCCCCGGGAGATAGACCTCAACGAATGGCTAGCCAGCAACAGTATGTCCCAACAAGTAGTACATAACAAAAAGATATATAGGATTAAGAACATAGAAAAAGGTTATGTCACTCCTGAGCTGACACACATTGTGATAACCTTTCATTATCAAAGTGAAAGCTGTCTTTATCGACAGTGTAGCAAACATTCAGAGCAGATATTCTATTGTGAAGATCATTGTTTGCAGCGAGGTACTCAAGGTGCACACAGAGGCTCGAAATAGTTTGTCTAAATCAGTATGCGCGCGGCATGAGGAAGCTCCAGTGACGCACAAGACCCTTCTCTAAAAGAGTTAACAACCCTCTAACACGATCCAGACGTATTCCTAATAACAGAGCGACTTTAAACACCATCACTTACTGCCTGCTCCGCTGTTACCCAAGCGCCATGTTTTTACCTGCTACGGAAATTTATCATCGCCGTCAGGGCATTATTTCTGGAGTTGTGTAAACTCTCTGTGGTTTGGCAGCTCTGGTGTCTCTGTCTTTGGGTTTGTTTTAGTTTTGTATCCCATGCACCCTGCCGAGAGACGAGGGGGAAAAAAATCATTAAATCATTCCTGTGCCGTTTTTTATTCTGGGCTGGGGCATGTTTTCACACGTCATTGTGTTTTTCATCTCAAATTAAAAGTTGCATAAGAACGGACTTTTGCAAATGTGTGCCCACCGCTTATTAGGATTCTGCTTTAAAACAAAATGCCAATGCTGTAAAATTGAATATGAATGAATTTAGAAGGAACTGTGATGATGTATTGACTAAAAGTTTTAACCATCAGCACTTAACTAAATAGTTTCCGACTTGAGGCAGGAAAAGATGGGATGTGTTCTTTTAACATTGAGTGTGTCACTGTTGGGTTTGTTGCAGATGGAAAATAAGGACATTTTAGTGAAGGAGTTATTAGTGTAGTCATTTAAGCTTTAAAGTTTTCATTTTTTTATCATTGTGTGTTTAGTTTACATGGGTCTCTCACTGTTTGTATTGATGTTAAATGTAAAATTAGGGTTAGTGCTTATCTTTGTTAGTAACACCACGAGCTGTAAAAACCTTGGTGGATATACCTCCCTCTGCCCTGTTTCCCAGAGTGATGCAGTGTCTTGATGGATTATAGCGTGCATTTGCCACTGATCTAAGAGATAGTCACACATAAGCAGAGCACTGTACTGTACTGTAGACTAAGGTGTAGGTGTGTCCTCCTCATTACACAAGAGGACAACATGACGCGACACAAATAGCTCGCATCTTTTCTTCGGTCACTATTTTAGTCGTCGCTATTCAAGTCACTTGCCAAGTTTGTTTTTAGGTTTGTCTTAAATAACACACACTGAACTCTCGTCACGTCTTGTCCTCACAGCAACAACATTCTTCAATCTTATCAACCTGCAGTACAGCACCATCTCTGAGTTCTGCACCGGGGACACCTGTCAAGCCATGACGGCCTGCAACACGTAAGTGACTTCGCCGCCACTTTTGGTTAATTCATCGCCTGCCTGTGTAGTAGGCTCCTTGGTTTATTCATTGGAAATCTAGCGCCACATTGGTTAATTCATCAAGGAGCAACGTGCTGCCGTACTCGGGATGTCTGCCCTTTGAGCACAGTCTGTCTGTGAATATTCAGAATGCCAGTATAGTGTAAAACTAGTTACATCAACCTTTAATCCCCTTAATTTGTCTTGCATTAACAAATTGCCTATAATTAGAAGAAAATTGTTAAATATTATTATTATTATATTGAGAAGCACATGAAATCAGAGGTTAACAGAATTTAATGGAAGTGGTTTTACCATAGTAACTTCTCAGCTTGTCTCCTTTTTAATCTAGATGTGAAGGCGTTAATGACATAGCTTTTGCTTTCATATTGTGACACAAGGAGTTTTAGTAATGTCTAAATGAGTACGTCAAATTATGAAAAAAAACTATTCTTTTATGGAAACGAATGACAATGCAGTGGCCTCTCATCAGTGATGTCACAAGTTTTTCCCCAATGGAGCACTGCTTATAATCCAACTTTAACCACCATAACTCTTTACAACGCCTTCCACAGTCAGTTCCACTTTTGACACAAGAATGTTGCAGCTGCCGTTTTTTTCTAAAGGTTGTGGTAATATCTTGGAAGCCTTTTCAGACTGTTAGTCCCAGGGAGATGACTAATAGTAAGTATTTATCTAACTAGTTTACCCTGCCAGGGCGGGGTGCTGTCTTTTTGTGCTTGAACACAGCCTCTTGTTCCCCCCCAAAGGCCGGAAAAACCTGATTTTCAACACTTTTAAAGCCACAACCGTCTCAAAGGTACACAAGATGAGGTTCGCACACAAAAAAATGTGACATTGACAAACAGTGTCCTTGTTGACGTGACACATATGACCAAGACGAGCCTGCTTAGAGTTAAACTCTGTCAACAGTGGATGTTTCCACCGCCTTAAGCTACTGTTAACTCCCCATGCCATGAGAGAGGATAGTCACCTGATTCACGTGAGGAGACATCAGGGGAATTATTATGTTTTTGTTTCTCCTGCCTTTTGAACTGTAAAAAAAAACAAAACAGGACTAACGACTTTAAAGAAAACACAAGATTTTGAGTCTCTCAGTGAGGGATACAGAGAAGCTTAACTTATCCTCTCCAGGCCTGCTCCGTGTGCAGTGCCCCGCCTTTTCCTGTTGGCGCAGGTCCTGGCACCAGCGCCCCTTTCTGTGGTGAGCACTGACTGAGCCACAGTCGCAAAATCAGCACCAGTGCCCCTGCCCTAAGGCACAGCTCAGCACTATTTTTGGAAGAAAATGTTTCCATGAGCTATGCGGGAGGAAAGAAATCATTTGGTAGCCATTTAGACCCATTTTGTATGGGTGGGTGGGTGGGTGAGTCAACTAGCTGTGTGCAGTAATGCATTTACACTCACTGTTCATAAATGCCACTAATAGCCTCGACTTCTTGCGCTCTCCCGTAATTTCTTAACCAATATGTTGGAGGCTTTACAAAATCAACGTATATTGCAAATTAATTGTTTTAGCAATATTAACATAGACAATGTCAATTTACCAACATGTTCTTGTTTTTACCAGGCTATTAGCTGAGGTGTCCACGTTTTAACTTAACATAATTCTCTGATTCCATTATGAAAATTATACTCAAGGAACATATTTGAAGTTGCATCATCACTCTTTGCCATTTCTGTGAGTGAAAATAGATGTGTAAAAGACTAATCCTGTGTAAATGGTGCTGTAAAGTCTAGCCCTAGTGTTGTGGTCAGTAGGTCCCTTCTTGTTGGGTCAGTAATGTGGACTTTTTGCATTCCTCAGGATTTGTAATGTCTGGTTTCACCCCTCCCTCTGTGCAGCACAATAACCAACAGCTACACCTGACAGCCCATTAGACTTTTAGTGGGTTATCTAGTTCATCATTTGTAAGCCGCTTGCTCTCAGTACAGGTTCCTTATCACTTGGTCTTATTCCCACTTTTGTTAACTGTCAGATCCAGGTCGGTGTCTCTGAAATTACCAATCTGGGTCACTCAATGCAGATCCATGTCCCCTCACAGGAATCTGGCCCAATCAGGAAATAGGAGCTGTAGGGCTGAGGGTCTGGAATGAAAACACGCTCATGTGATCAAGAAGAATGTGTCTGCATGAAACACAACAGTGTGGGCCTCTGCTCAGTATCAGACTTCATATCAGAGTGAGGCCTCGGTGTTAATAAGGAAACAAAGATGTGTTTTTATTAGGTACAGTTTATGATGTTGGCGCCTCCCACATTGGGCAAATAGAATATTGTTAGCTTAAGGAAACGGTGTTGGAGCAGCTCCTGTCCCAACCAGAAACATTCTTAAGAGAACAGTCATTATGATTATTAAAACTTTGCTCATAGTTGTGTCACATCCTGTTAATGTTTTGTGATCAGGTGACTGACATGTTGTCTTTGTTTTTTCCAGGACATACTACTGGTATGACGAGAGGGGGAAGAAGACAAAGTGCACTGCTCCACAATACGTCGACTTTGTAATGAGTCTTTGTCAGAAACTGGTCACAGATGAGGAAATCTTTCCGACAAAGTATGGTAAGTGTCTGTGTGTCTCCAGGCTTAAAGTTTCTATACACTGTAAAATGTTGAGTAACTGATGTTGAAGCGCTACCGCCCCCTACTGTTTCACTGGGTTAATTGTGAAATGGAAAATGTATTGTAAGAATTTACTAAAGATTTCTTAAACAGCCATCAGTTGTTGTCATTTCAACATAATTAAATTTATAATACAATTATGATAAATGGCTAGCTGAATTATTATTGACAATATAAACAGAAACTAATACTACTGTTCCTTGACAAATAAAAATTAACCTCAATTTTCATTAAGTTTCTATATGTCTGTAATTATACTTTCTATTTAAAATGGGGCCTTTTATAAAAAATCTCTTAATTGTGTTTGCTCTGCTCCCGTGTTTTAGGTAAAGAGTTTCCCAACTCGTTTGAGTCGTTGGTAAAGAAGATCTGCCGGTACCTGTTCCACGTGCTGGCTCACCTCTACTGGGCGCACTTTAAAGAGACGGTGGCTCTGGACCTGCAAGGCCACTTGAACACTCTGTACGCACATTTCATTGTTTTTGTAAGGGAATTCAACCTGGTCGACCCAAAGGAGACCTGTATCATGGACGACCTGTCTGAAATCCTGTGCAACCCCTTACCACCGGCTCCCGCCCCAGCCCCAACAGCCCCCGCTTCCACGCCCCCCCCCTCTTCACAAAACCATGTGACGGAGAGATGAGCGGGGGCCAAGCTGTGACTTACAGGCCCTGGGGTTTTGATAGAAAAAGAGAAGACAGCTGGTCCCCGTCCTTGGTGCCAGCAGGACTTAGACCTTCCACTACCCTTATATTTCGCTACCACACCACGCAGCAAGATGGAAGTGGGGGGTGAGCTTTCTGGGGGTTGGGGCAGCGGGGAGGGGTTTGTCACGCCAGCAGGAAATGGCGTGAGCGTTCCTTCCAGGGGCAAATCCCTCCCATCTTCTCTGCAATTTAAACTAGGAACAAAAAAGTATGTGTATGTTTTATTTTTTGGTTTTGTTTCACTTTTTCTTGTTGAAGTTTTGCTTTTTGTTTTATTTTTCTTAGTTGAGAGGTGGGTGGTGTTTGCGCCCGCCCCTCTGTCTCCTCTACCTAACATAGTGCAGGGGGGCTCTGCTTGGCTAAGACCTACTGTTGTACAGTGTTGTGTGGAGAGAAACAATTCCCCTCGTCCTGCAGACAAATGGCTGCTGCGCTGGCCAGTAGAGGGCCATGTTACTGCCTGACGGGGCCATACTAGCCAATCACTGTTGAGGTTGTTCATCTGGGGATGTTTCCACTCAGGAACTGAGAAATGTCACTGCTGCCAGAGAAAGCTCATAATCTCTGATTTATTTTTCTTTTTGACCCAACTAATCCTCTGTATTCACTCTAGTCTCAAACAGTAAACTCAGTCCAAAAAGCAGTGTCCCTGACCGGTCTATAGAGGGCGACAAAGACCAGTGAATGCTACACAAACGCAGACGGCTAAGAAAGTCTACAGCTTGTGATTTAGATGTTTAATCTGATGAGAGTTGTACTATGAAAGCAGCTGGTGCACAATGTGGCTGAGCTAAGCACCAGCCCGGAGCACAAGAGAGACAAAGACAAAGACATGAGGTCATGTCTGCAGGCCGACGGAGAGCCAGCCATCTGAGCGACAGTGGTCTGCCACACTCGGCAGTTCTCCCAGTGCAAAACTACAGATCGCTTTTTTTTTTTTTTGTGTGTCCATTTAAGATTTTTTTTAAGATTTTCAGAGAATTAGTTGAGAAATAACAATATCACATGTGTATAGAAAATGCACAGTCTGCTTGGACTTTACTGTACAAAGAATCACAAGCGGGTTCTGTCAGCTCTAGCCTCTTTAAGGAGGAGGATTGGGTTTATATAATTCTCTTATTTATTTTAATTTTGTTTGCAGGGTTCTTCAGTTCTGGCTCTCATTTTTATGTATTTTAATTATTAACTAAGTTAAAAGCAATTTAATATTTTAAGCTCTGCAAATTATAATCTAATAAAAGAGAGAAATGCCACTGTGTGTCTGTGTTCTGTTTCAGGTATAAAGATGTGTTAGAACATAACAGATGATTTGAACACCTTGCATTTCAACATACCACCCTCTATGTAGATAACCACTTTGTTTTTCCTAGTCTCATGATGTGTGACTTATTATCAGCTGCACAGACAAACAAACAATGCTCTCACTCTTGAGTTGGATGTGCTTTAAGGGGACTACTTTGTATAATTTAAATTAAATAAAAAATAAGACTCCAAGGGAGGTTTGAAAACATGGCTTAAACAATAAAACCCATACATTTAAAATGAGGCAATGTTATTTATTTACTTTAGTGCATGCAGTGCTGATAGTCTGTTATTTTTCTGTAAAACTAAAAGCTATATCCATGTCATTCAGTGCATTCAGTCCACCTGCATGTACTGACCCCTGAGAACAGACAGAACGTGTGCAAAGGCTAATTTATACTCTGGCTTTATTCTTTATCAAACAAAACGATAATAAAATGTTAAAGTGATTTATTATTCCTCACTCTTAGCATTGAGGCTGAGTTGAGAAAAATGCTGAGTCCATGCAACGTTTAGGTGCTGTCTATCCTGAAGCACCGTGGCGCGGTGGTCCCTCGCCTCCTTCGGACAGACCCCTTCAGAGAAACACCCTCGTTGAATTTAAATTGCGCTATTCCTCCTACTTCATCCAGTTTCTTGGCGCTGCAGCAGGGCGTGGGGATTTTGACCGTGTTTCCAAACTTGGAGTAGTCCACAGCGTACATGCCGTCCTCCTCGGACACTGTGGGAACGAAGCGCTGCCCCCACAGGATCTCCTCGGACACGTAGGACGTCCTGGCTTGTGTGGTGATGCCCGTGGTCTCCACAACTCCCTCGAGCACCACAACCACCTCCAGGTCCTCGTGCAGCAGGTCGCTCGCGGACAGCTCGTACAGGGGGCTGTCCTTGTCGATGACGTGGGAGATGATTAGGGGGGACACGAGGAAGATCCCGTTAGTACCCACGGGGTTGTCCATGTGGATGTCAATCTGGTTGAGGGGCACCACTTCGCCCTCCGGAGTGCTCGTGCGCCGCACCACCTGCATGCGCACGGTGGCGCTGATGATCATGCTTTTCCGCAGGTCGCCGATGCGGACCATAAAGCACAGGCTGTTGTTGCGCACCGAGATCACCGCGTGTTTGCTGAAGATGAGAGTCTCTGCGCGCCGGTTCGCCTGCGCCGTCTTCATGAAGATGCAGCCGAGCATAATGGCGTTGATCACGAGCCCCACAATGTTCTGCACGATCAGGATAATGATGGCGGACAGGCACTCCTCTGTGATCATCCTGCCACCAAAACCTATGGTCACCTGCACCTCGATGGAGAAGAGAAAGGCCGAGGAGAATGAGTGGATGTCCGTAACGCACGGTACAAAGTCGTCCCCCTTTTGGTCCAGGTCCCCGTGCGCGAAGGCCACCAGCCACCAGACCATGCCGAACAGCAGCCAGCTGCATAAGAACGACATGGTAAAAATGATAAGTGTGTGGAGCCATTTTAAGTCCACTAAAGTGGTAAAGACGTCCAGGAGGAAGCGGCCCTGCTCCCGGATATTTGTGTGGGCCACATTGCACGCACCGTTCTTGGCCACGAACCGGGCTTTGCGCGCTTTTGTCTTAAACTTTGGCTGCTGCACATCCTCGGCCAGGCGAGTCAGCAGGTAGTCATCAGGAATAAGTCCCTTCCTCGACAACATAGCGCTCCCATAGTACACAGTCTGACTGAAGCCCGGGTATCTCTACTGATCCAAAGCAGCAGCTGTCGCTTGTTTCTGGAGGTATGTGGGCTCCTCACGTTGCTCCAAGTCCCATGACAAGAGTCTCTTCCAGGGCTGCAGCTGCCACTGTCCCTCACATCATGCTGGGCCAGTGTCTCACGCCCCTGTCCCACTGACAACGAGCCTTAGTTTATACTGTACACTACACTTTCGGGTGGCGGGCAGCCTTTATTGCGCAGCTCGTAGCTGAGTCTACATGAACTGGTAACGTGAGAACGAGCAGCTCCAGTCCCTCCCCCCCCAAGTATCCCCGTCTCCTCTCCGTGCTGCCCTTCTTTTGTTTTCAATGAGAATGCAGCAGCGGGACACAATAAAACAATTCATCTGTGCTGCGCCTTAACCCACTGGCGCTCCTTTAGACTGCTAATAGGACACGTTAGAGTAAAACAGCTGACTGGTGTAAAATGATGAGCTGTCTGCATAAACCATTGAAGTAGACTCATTTTCATCATGCCCAGCCCGGGTCTTTGTTCGGTGCCTGTTCAGTTATGGTTACAGTTTTTCTTCGATTGCGTAGACGTCCAAACTAGAGATTTTCATGAACATCTGACGTTAGATCCGCTCTGGTGAACTTACATTGATCGCACCTGCCTCTGGATAATATTAGCAAATACAATCCTAATGTTTGATTAGGAAGTGAATGGAGCATTTTGCCTGCTAAAGCTAAAACGATGAAAATGTGTATGCCATAAGAGAATTGTACTTATTCTTTTTCGATTTAGTCACACAACAGCACAAATAGCCTACTAATCATTTGTAAACTCCACATTAACTGTTAGATGTTTCAGATTTATATATAAAAAAAATTCATTTGTCGCCACTGTTCCACTAATACCAGACTTTACCATCCACTCAAATCTTCACCAAAGGGTTTCAATGATAATTTATATTTTATTAACAAAGAATTGACATTTGTATGTACAAATATAATACATCATGGTTAAAAAATAAATGAAATATAGTTGTGTATATATATATATACACATTATGTTCCATGGGTCAATTGCACTTTGAATGTTTTCTTTTGAGCTTGCTTTAGTCTCTTGTGCTACTTGTCTGCGCGCACAAAGGAGGCAAAGACACTGTCCTCCTTGTCCAGCAGGGCTTGGGGCTTGTCGTACTCCAGGATGATCCCCCGCTTCATCACAATCACCAGGTCGGCATTCAGGATGGTGTGGACACGATGCTGTGACGAAAACATGCAAGAGATTAAGTATTTTATTATATCTATAACATTAACTCATTTTACACCTAATGCTTTCTGAACTAGCCTCCTTTAGGAAAAAAAATCTCAAAGATTGCATAGAATAACACCAGCCAGCAGAGGAGATTTCTCTCTATGGTTTGTGGGAAATATAATTTTTTTTTTAAACATTTGATCCTAGTCCAACGGTATACATTTCCCCTGCAAGTCTGCCATCATCACCAACCTTCATTCAATTCCCCAATGCTAGGTTTTAACCTTCTGTTTCTGCACTGTAGGCACTGGACATGTGTTGTGAGCTCAATTAGACGAGCAGCATCATAGGTGTACGGAGAAGGTCAGAGCTCCCGATGGGGGAAAAGCTGAGTTGCATTCATTACTGTAATGTGCTGTAAAGGCCGATAGTGCAGTGCAAGGAGATACTCACTGCTATAGTAACTACTGTCCGGTCAGCAAATGCAGTCATCACCACTTTCTGCAGGATGCTCTCCTGTGGGGAACCAAAGAGACAAGAGTAATTTATATAATCTCTATCTGCACAGATCCACATAGGATATAACAACAGATCAGAGTTATATGATGTGCATTTTTACAGGATAATAAATAATAGCACTAAAAGGACCAAAACAATGCAGAAGATGAGCTGTACCTTTTAGTATACACACTAAAAATGAGTTTGCATTTAGGCCCAGTGTAATTTTAACCTCATGGCACTGGTTCTATGCCGCTTCAGTGAAAAACAAAAGTGTGGCGCACCATAGGAAATACTCTTGTTGAAAGCAGTTACGTCTTGAGTGAGCTTTAGAGTCTTTGATTAAAAGCCCACTGCACCTCCTCAGGGCAGAACCGCTGAGGTACTGCCCTCCACAAATGTCTATCTTTGTGAGCCATCATTCTTAAGAGGGGCTTAAGTAAGAAGCAGGCATTAGTTGTTCCTGATTTACCCTTCAGGCTCTGACCGACTTACTGTTCCCTCTTCTTGCTTTATTAAGCCACCGTCCTAGCTTCATAAAACACTACTGTTATTGGCCTTTCCATGGCAGCAGTCTGAAATAATAAAGACTTTCACTAACAACTCTTTGGCAACATTATGGGCCACTCTGATATACTCTGAAATAATATTGTGTGCAACAAAACCATACACACGCTATTTTAAGCAGCCCAGTAACCATAGCAACAGTAAAGAAACAACTCAAAACAGCCATATTATAAGTTCTATTTGGCAAGAGACGTACAAAAAAACTCTTATTACGTTGTCATTTGACCGAGGTACAAGTATTTTATTTATTATTATTATAGTGTATTTTTGAGCACTTTGGTAAGCAGTGACTGTTTTTAAATATGCTTTATAAATAAACCTTGACCTAGGACCCTTGACCTTAAAAAATGTTTGTCTTTAATTCCACAACAAGTCATATACCAAATCAAACCCACGTTTCTGAGTTGTTCTAGAGTGAGCAGGTTTTCCCATTGTTTCCGACACCAATTACCATTTTCTCAACCTTTTCTCCTGGAATTGTTGCCAAGTGTGAAAGTGTGAACTGGCTTTTAACTCCATTCATGCGGCCTCTTATCTGCTTCCCATCTGGACCATTTCCCTCAGCTCACTTCACCTCCTCTGTCTTTGTTGTCTCTTATTATCTTACACCTTCTCGAATTTCCTAATTGTCCCACCTAGTGCTCCGCACACTGTGCGTGCCTGAGCACACACACTGACCGTTGCCATGTCAATGGACGCTGTGGCTTCGTCCATAATGAGGATGCTGCTCTTCCTGACAAAGGCTCTGGCCAAACAGAACAGCTGCCTCTGACCCTGGCTGAAGTTCTCTCCTCCCTCGGTCACTGTGGCATCTGAAAGGCACATATTTAGCATACATGTATGTTTATTGTCACAAGTGTATTAATTAATAGTGGCATTGAACAGTACTATTATGTCATCTAAATGAGTGGCAGAGGTTAGAGTTCATTTGGCCAAAAGATCTATATGATATCACTCTTATTTTAACAATAAGCTGATTAAAGTTTTTACTAACAATGTAAAGAAAATGTCCTTTAAAGTGGGCTTTACTTAAAACTAAATCTGAGGACAGATTTATTAGCTATTAACTTCAGGGGGACCGGTCAATATTATATTATTTGGCTCTAGTGAATGTATACAACAGAGGAGCTCAGTTTCATCATGTCACATGTTGCTATGCACGTATCTGTCCAGTCAGAATGCGGTCTATTTTTTTCACCAGCCATTGACGTTTTCTCTTCTTTCATGTGGAAATAAAAAGTAAAAAGGATGACACAAATATGAATGCACCCCGCACTAAGCTCTCAGCCTGAATATAGGCTAACTGATATCTCCTGTGCATTCTGGGACTTTAACATCTCTCGTGTGTTCAAAGGATTGTCACGGATTAGCTAAGAATAATACAGAGGTACACGAGTGCAGGGCAGACACAGCCACAGAAAAGAGATCTGGCATGGTCTGAAACATTCATGCTCATGTATTCTGATACAGCAGACAGAGTTTTGTACTTGGGTAGCAGTGTGTTCACTTGTGACCAGAATGTGAATATGTAACCTCACTGAGACATGTGTTAGAGACTAAGGTCGCACAGTTAATCCACACTGAAGGTCAAAAAGTTTTAGTCTGGTTTTACGAATTGTAGAATAACTTTAAGGATATCAATCTTACATTGCATGAGTAAAATAAAACAGAATTTGAAGATGCCTTCATCTACTTATCATCACTCTGAGTGTATATTTTTCTACAGAAACAGACAATCTCACCGAGGCCTCCTGGGAGAGATTTAACCACAGGCTTCAGCTGAGCAATCTCCAACGCTTCCCACAGCATCTCATCTGTGGCCTTCATTTCTGGGTCTAGGTTAAATCTACACAAAGAAAATATACATAAGATTTAGCTAAATGAACATTTGTAATATTTATTTTCCTTAAATGTAAAGATGCATTTCTAGAACATGTCTGTAAAAGGACTTCTCTGACAAACCCATCCTCTCCAAAATGACAAAGCTTAATGGTCACAATATTTCAACTCTAAAAATAAGCCTCCTTCAGAGAGTGTTCTCATACTGACGCAAACACGCAGCTCTTTCATGCTGCAGATACATCTATTTAAAGTTATGTTTGATTAGCAGGGTCATCTCACCAATATACAGCAGCGTCATAGCTACAATTTTCACAAACTGAAAAGCAAAATATTGCAAACTATCAATTTAAGTGGACCAGAAAATAACCATGAAGCCTTTGTTCAGTGCCAAATGAAAATCTTTATTTTACATCAATGCTTTAGAGAACTCTTTCTTTTTGTGACCAGTGCAAGGCATGCCTGAGCCCCTTCAATGTGGGTTCATAAAAGGAATAGATCTGTATTTTGTAAATGTCATTTTATTTTACACTTTTGGATATTCTAATGCATTCCCAACAGTAAACTCCCAGTTTGGAGAAGCAGACAGGAGAAACACCAAAGGCTAAAGCGTGTACAGCTGTAAATAGAGCCTGTGAAAGTTAAGTTTTACTGAAAAGTTACTTTTTTTGGTTTTGTTTTGTTTTGTTTTTTTGGTTCAGATGGCTGTGCTGGACAGTGGCAAGTTGTGAGGGTTGTAAAAACGAGGAACAGCATAAAAAGCAGTCACATTTTAACTGGAGCATTAATAGTAGCTGTACACATTTTAGAAGCTTAGTAAGTTAGTAAAGATTGGCCTTTGCTAGCTTCATTAGCAGCCACACATAACACAAAGTCTGTGTCATGGCTCCTGTCTGCTACTCCAAACTGTAAGACAGTTACCTACTGCAGAGAAAAAGTTACCATCCCCTAAGAATCAATCATGTGAACTCCCTTGTGTTTACTAATACAAATACATCATTTTACGACTGAAGATATTTGTAGTATAATTTGGTTGTGCTTGTACCTGATTGTGCCACTGAACAGAATAGGGTCCTGAAGGATGATGGACAGGCGAGACCTGAGGGTCTGCAGGGGCAGCTTGGCAATATCAATGTTATCAATCACAATCCTACCTGAGATGAAAAGAAAAGGAACAACACCTGAAGAGGAGCAGCTACTGGATATATATATATATATATATATATATATATATACATATATATATTTATATTTAAGACTGGTACATTGTTTGTCTTGTGGCAATGGTCATGACCATGATCAGATCCAGAAAACATGTTTTCTATTTCTATATTTGCTATGATTAATAAGACTAAAATATGTTAATTTTACCTTCAAACATGTCCACCATGCGGAAAAAGGCTAACGAGAATGAAGATTTTCCACTTCCTGTCCTGCCACAGATCCCCACCTGAGAGCGCAATATCATTACCTTCAACATAGTCATTATTCAAAGCATAACCCCTACGGCGTTTTTGCTGTTCTGCTCACTTTCTGTCCGGGGTTGACGTGTGCATTGACGTTTTTGAGGACAGGCTTCAGTGTGGCATCGTAACGGACACTCAAGTTCTGGATTTTGATTTCTCCCTCATGAGGCCAGCCATCAGGCACCTGGGACACAGCTGAGAGGAAGAAATAATAATTGCTTCTTGGACAGCCAGACACATCATTGTAATGTTAATTTTAACCACTATAATTTAATCGAAAAATTTGTCTTCGAGGGTGAACAGAAAAACAATGAAGCATGCAACTGACTCAATCCACAGAGGCAATATAATACTCCACTTCATTTGACAGTGATGAATGTAGTAGACCCATTAAAAAAAAGAAAACATGTACTTGACTTCTCTATAGTCTTGAAAGGCTAACGAGATGTAAGCGTTTGGACTCACTGAGCAGTCCCTCGTAATTCTCTGGTTCAGTTTTGAGAAGGCCGTTAATTCGTTTCACCGAGCCAAGCTGCACCTCCATGTCTGCCAGGTTACGCACCATCCAGTTCATGTAGTTTGACACCTGATACAAGAGGAGGAGACGAGAGGGAGTAAAAACACAACCTGGGTAAATGTCACTGTGGGGACAGCCCGACACTTGGACACAGGCCATGTGTCACAGGTGTTTCACGAGGCTCTATTACAGTAAACACCATCCTGACTTAGAGCAGCTCAAATGGGCAGTGTACATTCTGAACTTTTGGACACAATATATGAGACTGGTGGTTGCAAAGAGAGTAAGCACACATGCAAGAGTCAGCATGAAGTGGTCTCGGTAACACTTTATAGATACTTTACATTATTAAGCAGTAGTAGAGAATACATTTTTATGAATTTAACGATTAATTCATGAACAAACAATCATTATATATATAAATGGTTAAGTAATTTCATATTCAAGACTAAAACTACTCATACCATATTTATAACCTAAAGGTGATTATTCATTAAGTGGTTACAAATACTGAACTAATACTGAATAATGTGTGTTTATTATAAAGCGTTACCCCGGGTTCTTCTGTGGATTGTTAACAACAACAACAAGCTAACATCTAGTTTGCCGTTGAGAAGCAGCGAAGCATTAAGGCCCAAAGCTAAGCTAAGATAATGACCTAGTGGAAGAAGCTGTATGTTTGGAGCCCTCATGAGTATAAATTATTTTTTTTTCCAAAACTAAGCAATCAATTATGTTCTAGACATTTGACAAAGGACTATGCTCTACATACTTGTTGAAATGATTAGACATCATAAAACAAGTGTGGTTCTTGAATTAACCAGCTCTTACCATGAGTGCGTATGTGAGTCCTAGACCCACTAGACCAGTGGAGAGTTGGTTGTACAGAGAATTGGTGATGGAGGCTACTGCTGCTACGAGCACAACAAAAGCTCCAATGTACTCCTGAAGATAAACAGCAAACTCTTTAGCAGCATTTTGGCAAGCACATAATGCATCATACCATCATAAATAATAAAAAGACACAACACAACTTAGAGTTATAATCCAATCAACATTTTCCATTCACATATTAGGTTTTGCACTGTTTATGTGAGAAACCATTGAGATGTCGCACTACATCTACTACTACTACTACTACTAGTACTACTACTAGTACTACTACTATTGCTACTACTACTATTGCTGCTGCTGCTACTGCTGCTGCTAATGCTGCATACATAAAAGATCACACGTCAGGGACAGAAAGAAGAATCCAGTTTTTGAAGCATTCCAACAGAATGAAAAAAAAAAATATCCACAGCTGCCTACTGTTTGGCAAGCAGAAGTGAGTGAGACATGAGGTGCACAATAAACAGATCATTACCATGCGGACCTCCAGCCAACGGTTGGCTGCAGTAAGGAAGAGAGAAGCAATGTTGTTGGCGTCAGTGAACTGCAACAACCTCTGTCTGAACCGGGGCTCATACCTGCCAAAGTGAGGGTTATTAGAAATACATATTGGATCAATGCCACAAAATATGTCCCTTTAAATCTGTCACCTGAGGGCTCTTATTGTGGTGAGGCCTTCCACTGTCTCAGAGAAATGGGAGAGTAAAGGGAGCTGGGTGCTGTCTTCAAGCTGCTGCAGATCCCTGACAAAAACACAAAGCAGAGGGGGACATATCGATTGAAGCTAAACTGAAATCGGTTTACAGCCAATGTTTTGCTAAAATTGATTCTACTGCTAACCCATCATGCTTAAATCCTTTTAAAACCACAAAGAATAAACACACTGACTGTTTCAAATCCTGAGAAAGACTCACCTGGAAGCCACTCTGAAGTATTTCTGGATGAAGTAGCAGGTGATGGCCAACGGCAACAAGGCGATGAGAAAGACAGGGGTCACGTAGGAAATGACGCCCAGAGCGGACACACACAGCAGGGTGGAGCGGGTGAGACATTCCAGCGTGGTCGGGATGTGCTGGTCGATAGTGTTCGTGTCGGTGGAAAACCTGTTGAGAATGCTGCCGAGGGGTGTGGTCTCAAACAGCCTGTGGGGAAGAAAAAAAAAGAGGTGAGGGATGAGGTTGTGACCAAAACAGTGGTCTGTCCACGGACCACAAAGACCACCGTGCCACGGATAACTAAACAGCCACTAGGGAGCGCTCGTCAGAGTAGTCCGTCCAGTGGTCTGGTCCTTGTGGTCTGTGCTGTGATACGTCAGTCCAAATGTGACGTGTTTGACTCCCTTATGCATAGCTCATTCAATTTTAAATAACATTACACCAATGTTCAAAAATGTATTGCCGTAGTATGTAGGCCTATACCACTAGAACTGACCACAAGGACTGTGTGTAAAGACCACCTCATGCACGGACCAGACAGACCACTGCACAGGCTGGATGGACCAGGCCAATGATGAGCGCCCCTAGTGGCTGTTTTGTGGTCCGTGCATGGTTTGTGGGGTGGTCTCTACACACAGTCCTTGGGATCAGCCCTATTGGGATCAGTGGTATAGGCCTACATACTACGGCAATAAAATAAAATATTTTGACCACTGCACGGACCAGACGGACCACCCCGACGAGCGCCCCTAGTGGCTGTTTAGTGGTTCTCGTGGTCCATGGACAGACCACTGTTTCATTCACAACCTCTTCTGGAAGTCAGAATCAAATTAGTTTTTTGTGCTCCGTAATGAGGACAGTGAAAGAGCATGTCAATCATTTTAGAATAGATTTTCTCCCCCAAGAGGAGCTATTAATAATAGTTTTGTTCTACATTTTGCAAATACACACGCAATGTAAATAAATGTAGTGTCAAAACTGACCCCTCAGTCTTTGCCACTATTTGTATGGAATAAGTTGTGAACGCAACACCAGATTTCCATGCCATAGAGTCTTTATTGTTTCACAACCAACACAACAAACGACCCGAGCAGAGTATACCCCAAACTCTACTAACATTTGAACAGTAGACATAAGCTTTTATACAGGTTTGATATCAGTAAAGTTATTACTTTACTGATATCATTGTGCAAGGCTCTGGCCTGATGTCATTTCGGCCTGGCCTTGAGCTACTCCTTGCCCGGCTCTGTCTCCTCCCGCAGACACCTGCGTTTTTATCTGGCCCTTCCTGTGTGTGTGTCTGACATTAGAATTTGTCTTTTATATTAAATGTTTAAATGAATAACTAACTGGGTTTACATAGTTTAAAACACATAACATATAAAAATTACACCACATAAAACAGATGAGTCTGCTATCTTCTTTTGATAATTGTATGCAGATAGCAGCTTGGAACTACTGTAGCTAAAAAGTGGCAAAAAAGTAGTCAACGTTAGCAGTGAGTTTTAACTAATGCTGAAATGTCCTGCTTTGATATATACAGTATAAGAAATGAAGAAGGCAGGCAAATAATACTGAATGCGTTATTTACACAGATACAGTATTTGCTGTGAGCTGGTGTGCTTAAATTAAATGAGATGTGAAATATATAAATGAGTTCAGCTGTTTGTTTATATGTGCACAAATCAGATATGCACAGGTTTTCAGCCAGGGTGTGTTTTTGTTCCTGAGGTCTTGTGGGTTTTGTGTATAGAAAGCAGATGGGCTTTAAGGCAATGGGGCGAAAAAAAACTGCCTTTAACACTAACTCAGCACATCACAAAATGAGCACACTTACCTCATTGGCGCCAGGATGATCTTGTTGAGGAGGTTGTGATGGAGCTTTTTGGCTGCTTTGTGGCCAGTCCACTCTACTGCCACAGAGGTAGCTAAACACAGCACAATACCCAGGCAGCACAGCACGCTGAATATAGACAGGTACCACGTGTGACTGAAGCCACAATCCTATAAAGATAAAGTTATTCATGTCAGTGTCTTTCCCGTCCATCACATTGTATGCTCTTTAATCAGCAGCATTATTAAGCTCTCAGGTTAGGATCAAGCTGTGTCATAATTGGTACAAAGTCAACGAAGCTCATAGAGATGTTGTTTTCTCCTCCTCCTACTCACCCCATCACATTAAGGAATTCTTTGGAGCTAAACCTGTCTCTGCGGGGGCTTTTTCTCTCAAAACAATAGTAAACAAAATTCCACTCTCTACAATGTCAATGGTACATTTGTAGAGTGTTAACAAAGCCTTTTGCAGATAACTTGTTTAGATCTGCGACCCCCCCTAATTATACAGCTCTGGAGACCACTGCAATTTTTCCATTTAATCAGCATCTCTACAAGTATAGAAGCCATTCCATTCCAATGTCTGTTGAATCCCAACACATTCTACTGATTAGGTGATCACCTGAACCAAATCTTATTTAATAAGGAAAAGTATATAAAAACACTTCTGTGGTCATCACTATCCTCTTGCAAATAAATGCTCTAAATTACAATATTTTTATTTGAAATTTGGGAAAAATGTTGTCAGTAGTTTATAGAATAAAACAAAAATGTTAATTTTACCCAAACACATACCTATATATAGTAAAACCAGAGAAACTGATAATTTTGAAGTGGTCTCTTCATTTTTTCCAGAGTATATTCGTCATGGTCTGTCCTATTTGCTGTCAGACAGTGTTGGACGGTTATTTGAGGTAATAGTAACGCGTTTGATAGCGAGACAGAACTCTTGAGTGTGTGTCCCACAGTAGACTACGTCCGACTGGAGATTAGATAAGTACGGCAAAGAAGAGCAGAACTGAACCAGACGCCCCTGGCATTTGAGTCGCCGTTTATCTGAACTCACATTATGTGTGTGTTGGGAGCAAGAATCCCAGCTGACTCTGTTTTTGACCTCTGCAGGACATGACAAGTGGAATGTGACCTGCCCTGGCATTTCTTTTTATGCACGCAGATGAAGACACACAAGAATAAATTGTCCTGGAACATGATAACCTGCCAACAGCAAGAGTGGCCCCACAATGTTGAACAAAGAGTTTAACCATTAAATATAGTAGGTATTTGTTTTGTGTATTTAAGTTTGCAGATGAATGTAATTGTTTAGATGTATATGCAATTCCCTGGTTCGTCCTGTAGATGTCTAAATGTTTTAAGACCCTTTTATTTGTAAGGAAAAGAAACTAGCAAAAACAGAGGGTAATAGAAT
Organism: Perccottus glenii; assembly: GCA_024416835.2. Classification (NCBI taxonomy): domain Eukaryota; kingdom Metazoa; phylum Chordata; class Actinopteri; order Gobiiformes; family Odontobutidae; genus Perccottus; species Perccottus glenii. The sequence continues at coordinate 16,577,723 of CM044563.2, read as the reverse complement.
ACAAAACAAATTTGTTTTCTATTGACAGATAGATTCGAAGTCACGAGGGTGCCAACCACCACCTGTTGCAGTAACATTTTGTGCTTGGGTACCACAAGTCCCATGATGTAAAGTCTACTTATACAGTTTAGTTTGATGAGTTTGGGCTACATCACAACTATAAAATATGCCTACAATAATGTTGACACAGACTACCTCACTTCATGTTCTGCTCAATTATACAGGCAGGGCTGAGGTGCTGCTGCTCCAGGTACAAGTGAACACTCCATCTGGAGCTGGCAGCACTCTAGGTCATCTCAACTCAGCTGAGATCCACAAGGGAATTACAGAAAATCAGTTACGTAACTCCGCTTTGGCATGCTTACCAAACACAGCCTATTGCAAACTGTGCTGCAATAGCTATTCTGCCAGCAGTCTAATACAGGCCCCTCACCTTAACGATGGTACAGTTCCGAGCTGTAGCCTCCATCTTAGCTGCGATTACGTGTGACGTCCAGTGTGCCAGCCAGTAGTCAATGGCAACCATGAGGGAATGCTTAAGGAGCTGGGACAGGAGCAGCAGGCTGAGCAGGAGGAGTCCGGCCGCAGACAGGTATGTGCCACAGGAGCGCCATGGGATGGTGGCCCGCTGACGCATCACCTGCGATAGATTGTCATCATCGTCGCTCTCTATTGATTCCTCTGAGAACACAAGGAGGCGTAAAGGAAGATTGTGGCCCTGATTCAGGCCTATACTGACATATCAAGATATCATACATACAATGAATAACCATATACTGTACGTACAATACAATTTCTTTCCTCCGCTGTGACCAACCACTTATGCACTCTTTGACATTTTGGACAGTTTGTACCAACTCTCCTTCACTTTAATATTTACAGCCTTACAATTTCAGACAACAGGGGCCACAGGAGAGGAAAAACCAGACAGTCTTCTACAGGCTACAGTAGTCACAGAGACAGCGAGTTGAAGCTCATTTCCATGGGGTGCATTTTCAGGGAAACACAGCAGCCATGAACTGAGGGTAAGAAGATCACGTTTACAAGCTCTCCAAAACCCCACTGTAAATCTATCACATGACATCATGCTGCAAGCGCTGAGGCACGAGGCTGCATGTGGGTGTCTGTGAAACGCAGACAAGCTGGGAGAGAGCAGGATAAAAAGACAGAATGACTGGCTGCTGCAAGGTTGCAGTTTTCAAGGAGGAGGTGCAACAAAATGAGAAGGAAAACATGTCAAAGAAAAAGAATAATGACAGATCTCTGATGGTAGGGAAAGCGGCTGGATTTTTCTTTCACAATGTCACATTTTTGTTGTTAAATCATGCATTTTGCCCACACCTGTTCGATAAAATAGGAGTGCAGCAGCTTGTGCGGGACCCATTGCACAAGTCCATTCAGGGGTGCCACCAGTACACAGAAAACAACACAAAACACAGATAAAGAGTATAGCCAGCACAGCTCAGCACATTTCACTACAGGGTGCATAGTACACAGCATATCATACAAACACACCATTTTTGGTCAGACTTGTGTTTTATCTGGCAGGTGTGAAGGTCACCTAGCATCCAGACAATAATTGTATATGAAACCACAAGGGACATTTTATATCAAATATAGGTTGAACTATGTGAGGAGGAGCTTAAGTTAAGAGCTTATGCTGTTCAGATTTAAACACATACGGGGAAATTGTATCTCACATAAATCTTTAAAAGCAAATATAGGTAAAATTTTTGAAATGTGGATATGTAGAATATAATCATATGAGAGGGAAACGAGATATCATTTTTTCATTCCGCATTGTTTATTGCAGGTTTTTTGGTGTTTTATGATAAAATACAGAATGGTGCAAAAGTGTTAAGCAGGTGCAAAGACTATAAAACTATAAGTTTAAAATAAATTAAAATGCAAAAAACTGAGCGACACCAAACACAAAGCCAATTTCATAGGACTGTGTTCATGTAAAGATGAACAAGGAGTCCTAGATGCAGTGTGACCTGCCTAAAACCTTTGCACAGTGCTGTATTTTGTGGGTTGCAACATTATAAAAAAGCACATGCAGATCTCATTATGGCTTGGAAAGGATGATGGGCCACTGTCTAATATTGACGAGGAGTGCATAAAACCTAGCCTGGATAGCCATCATAATTCTTTCTATATTCTGTACAAAGATGTCTGTGAAGGTTCTCAGTCATCCAGGACATCTGGAAAAAAAAGGTTTAAGTAAAAGCATCTGGACTCAGTTTTCAAGATGGAGACGTTTTGTCTCTAATTCCAAGAGACTTTGTCAATTCTGAGATCAACTGTTAGGAGAGCTGAGCTTATATCTCTAGAGGGAGGAGTTTCCCCTGAAATCAAACCTGATGGACCAGGCTGTTCTGGTCTCATAGTTGTTGGCAGTAAAAACTTCCCTTTCATGGCCAACAACTATGGTCCATCAGGTTTGGTTTCTGTACAAAGAATTTATCTGTTCCATGTTCATTCAAGTCTGATTACCAGGCACGCAGACAAAAGTACCTTTTGAATGCTGTTTAATTCCGGGGGCAATACGTTACATTAACAATACATTTACTTTCTCCCGCCCGAAAGTCCTGGGTTTTATGTTCCACCCACCTCCCCAACCTGCCTACTGCCTATAAAGAAAATGGACCTGACTGCATATATTTACAAACATTCCATACAAAAAACACACTGGTTATTAACTCTCACTGCTGTCCTTATGTGTCAAAAAGTTGCTGTGTTGTGTTCCACGACATGGCTCTGACCTCTGACCTCTCACCTTCCTCTTCGTCCTCCGTCCTGGCCGCCTCTCTGGAGTACATGGCCCTCCGCAAGTTTTTTCTCTCCAGGTCGGTCATACTCTCTGCAACAGTCTCCTAAGGGGAGGACAAAACCACAGAAATCTGTCCTCGGCCCTGAAATGGACTCTAGTGCAATCTGCTGGGTTATTACCTGATAAAACTTTCAGTCAGTGACCCAGCGTTTGCAACAGTTCAGCACATTAATACCTAAGGTAATGCTTACCTTCTTGAACTCCTGGTCCTGTCTGTGCATCAGCGTCTTCCAGTGCTCAAACAATTCTGGCTCAGAGTTCTGGATGTCCTTCAAAGTTCCTTCAGTCTGAATAGTGCCGTCTTTCATAGCAATGATCTAATTAAGCAAAAGGAAGGAAAGAAACATTGACTTTGTTGTAGTAGGCAATCTTCTTGATGGTATCCTTCTGAGATAAGTATGTGGAGAAAAAGTCATTGATTGCTTAGAGACCCCAGGAGGGAGGTAAAATACTGGCCTTACCCAGTCTGCGTGGGGGAGGTACTGAAGTTTGTGTGTGACCAGTACCACAGTCCGCTTCTCCTCCCTGAGCATCTTGAGAAGCCCTTCCTGCATCAGATGGTCGCTGAGATGGATGTCCAAAGCTGAGAAAGGATCATCCTACAAACAGACAAGTTTTTGTTGGTGACTTTGCCACTGCACATTGCAAAATCAAATTATTTTGTGGCTGCTAAAATTTTAATGTATATAGTACATACACTGAACAAATGGAAATAATACTTTACAGAACAGTACACCAGACCTAAAATTAATACAACAAAATATTAAAAAGCTACAAAAACATATTCAGTTTTATATATATTTTAGTATTGTCACTTTACTGGCGCTAAAACCTAGGGATTGTTTTAGCATTGATTGAATAATTATACTGATAAACAGCCCTGCGACTAACAGGCCACTGTCCAGAGTGTACCCCGCCTAAAGTCCAAAGTTGCTGGAATAGGCTCCAGTCACCCGCGACCCCTAATGGGACCAAGCTGGGAAAAAAAGAATGATATATTGATGGGAGATTAAAGCAACCTTTTGATCCTCACAAAACTTCAAACTCATTTTTGGTGATTGTTTACTTTGCCGAAACAAGCTCTATAAGGAGCTGACATTTCAAAACACACCCCTGGAGCTGGACTGAACTATTTACGTCATGTGGGAATGCATCAAAAAGACAATCTCTCTGAGCCTTAGGGTTACTCTAGTCAAACTGTGAATACTAATTATGACTGACTGACTACTTACAAGGTGAATCAACAAAACAATCCAATCACAGTGTCATTCTTCAACTCACTAGAAACACCACATTGGTCTGCTGATAGAGAGCTCGGGCCACACTGATGCGCTGCTTCTGTCCACCTGAGAGGATAATACCCTGTAGTAGATGACAAATGTAAATGTGTCAGAACAATGTATTACACCAAGTGTAAATGGCATTGTGACTGTATTGAAGAAACAAATGAGATCACAGTTGGTTTCCGGCTTTACTGGTGCATGAGGAAATACAAGACGACAGTACTGTGCTCAACAAGGTTAGTGCAGCTCTTGCACACACCAATGTCCAACGTGCACAGCACAGTAATGATGACAAATGGTGTTGTGGTACAATATCCCACAGGAGCCAAAAGATTCAGAGAGGAATAAAACATGAATTTTAAAGTGGTACAGACCCGTTCCCCGACTTCTGTCTGGTCTCCTTGTGGAAGAATGTCGATGTCAGGCTGCAGGGAGCATGCCTCAATCACAGCATTGTATCTGATGGGCACAAGCAGAAGTGCATCAAACATAATGACAAACAACAGCTGTTATACAATAGCCACAAGTCAAATATAGCTCATGCCTAATATCAGCGCTGGATATTTGGGTTACAGAGCCCAAGCTGTGAGTGGAACCTCCCGCACAAGCTCAGGCTCCTTCCCCGCCAGCGAGGTGACATTCCATGTCCTTTGCACCGACCCCTTACGGTTCCTCCTGCAGGTAGTGGGCCCACAGAAGGTCGGCCCCACGTCGCTCCTTTGGGCTGAGCCCGGCCATCAGGCACTCGCATATGAGCCCCAAACCCGGGCCTGGCTCCAGGGTGGGGTTCTGGTTGCGCCATACCGGCGACGTAACAGTCCTTGATTGTTCCATTTCCATAAAGGGTTCTGAACCGCTCTTTGTCTGGCCCGTCACCTAGGACCTGTTTGCCTTGGGAGACCCTACCAGGGGCATATAGCCCCCGAAAACAAAGCCCCTAGGATCATTCGGGCTCTCAAACCCCTCCACCATTATAAGGTGGCAGTTCTGAAAGTTAACAATATTTAACTGTGTAAAAATGTCCATATTCTAACATTTGATATGTGTGCACACTGAAGCTGGAATAAAATATTTGGAGATGAGATATATGAGCAACACATGTGGTGAAAGAGTTTGCTCCGGGGAGTCAAGATGAGATTTGATCAAGAAATATACTACATATTAAAGAGGCATTAAAGGGCCAACTTTTATGTGAGAACATAAAATGACACTAAATAAACAATTGGATGCATCACAGCCAACTCATTTAGAGTCTCCACGGCAACACAGCATTCTATTAAACTCTGAGACTACTACAAGAACTGACCTTTAAAAAACATCTCTTTTATTTATGATACACTTTTAGTCACTGACCCTTTTTTGAGGAAAAACCCCATTCATTTTTCAAGCCACAGAAGAGCTCACTTCCGCCAAACCCCATCTTGGCTTGAGGTAATTTAACTGGACATTATCCATTGTCTTCATGTGCCTCTGGGAAAAAGAAGTCTATTGACTTGTTTGAGTGGACAGCTGGGTAAACTGATTGCACATTGATTCCCTTTATTTCAATCACTTGGTCACTTATTCAGGTTTTGCACAGGTCTTGTTATAGATCCTATATTGACTGGATGTTGGCAGAGTGAAGTCAGTTTATTTAGGAGCTGACTAGAGTTCATGACCGTCCTTACAATATAATGTGTTGATGGAGAGAAGCATAGGGAGACAGAGTTTCAATAAACCATTATGTACAGAATTCAATTACAGTTGAAAGGTATATTATTGCCTTTCAGTGGTGTATTTCTTTTACATATCAAGTACATAAAAAATGAGCTCAGAAGGACTACTCAAATACAATCTTTGTCATAGACTTTACACTTTTAATTTGAAATGGCAAAAGAAGCAAACCTCTGGAGCAAAAGATTTATGAGTTGTATAGAGCCTTACCTGGGTTTGATCATGGGCATTTCAAATGTGATGTTTTCAACCACAGTGGAGTTTAACAGCCAGGGCTTCTGGGAAGCGTAGGCCACAGGGCCTCTCTTCCTATCAGTGGTGTAATACACACACAAATAGGCAAACATTAAAATCTGCAGTCACTGTTTAAACAGCAGTTCTTAATGACTTATTGGGAAAAATCTCTGAGGGTTTTAATAATATAAGACTAATCCACATTATGATGTGTGTGTGTTATGTATCATTTTTTAAATGATAAATTTATAAATACAAAGTATATAAATGACCATTGCACATTAAAACTAGTACACCGAGAGTCTAGAGCTAAATCTGTCCTCAGGGAATATTATGCTTTCTATTATCAACAGTCCTTTAGAGAGTTTCCATAGAGACCACCTGATGTGAAGGATGCTGTTATACTATTATAGGTTTACCTGATCTCTCCATCACCTGCTGCATCTCTGTCGGTGGGACTGCAGAGAAAACGCACTCTATTAGACCATTAGATTCTGAGAACACCCCTAAGATAAACAAAGGCCACCTCTGTCTCCTAATGATTAACCAAAACTAAACAGAGACACTGACCCACATTCTCATTGCTGCCCCACATGAACACGCCTATCATTGGCTGCCATCTTATCCCTCCTAAAACAACCCCCATCCCCCACCTAATATTTCCGACAGTAATTTGCTCAGCGGATGTGGTTGTGAGACATTAGGAAAGTCAACATTTGATTTACATGAGCTTGTTTTATTTACAGAAAAATGATTCACTGTTACTGAGATGACCACTGCAGAATGTGCCTGACCAGACAGCCTAATGCATTCTCCCTAACAACAGGTGCAGGGCTGAAGCTCTGAGGGGATGAAATATAATCAGTGATGACAAAGCAACGTGATATGAATTGCTCTTTGCGTTTCAGTCCATATCTGTGTGTGGAAACAGAGTACAGTTGCAGTTGTGTTTGCAACAGTTATATTGAATGTTATCAGGAATGGTGTGAGCATCTGTAATCCAGGCCATGGTATTTTTAACTTGTGACTTTTGTCCTCACTTACATCTGAGATTTACTCTCCACAGACAGTGGCTAAAAATACCCCAGTTTATTACTTCAAGAACGTTTCCTACTCTCTCACAACACTCACCTTTCATCGCCCTCTGACTCCAGGTTTGGTAAACTACAAAAAAAAAAACAAAGACTAAATGTTGAGATTCTACAAAACGTGTATTTGTACACATTTTCCAAATAAAGCACATCCACGTAGACATTAATATATTTAAAGCAAAATTAAACTCCCATTAATAAGTTTAGATGTTTTGTTAATAGTCTATTTTTTGCTTTGGAAAAAATGTTGTATGCTTGTATTTTTTCTAAAAAAGCTCACTGTCGACAGATGACGACAGGGAACATTGTCACTGTTGAACACAAACAGGGACTGATATGGTTCAGTTTATGCCACAGCTTTGAGCAGCAGGCAACTCAGCTCATGACTCTGCTTTGACTTCCTTAATAACTATAAACACTCATTAGGTATTAAAATCAAATGTGTATTTTTTAATAACTGTAAATGTGCTTTAAAAATAAAGATGCAGTTGTAATGCATAAGAGTATAAAGATAAAGTGACTTTATGGGCTCTGGTAAATCCATTTGCAGTAATTGTGCTCATTAGATAATAATTTGAAAAGAAATGAGACAGTTGAAAAGCAGTAAACTTTAACAATATAACAAAGACTTTGCATTAAAGTACATGTTTAATGTTTTATGTTTAATTCTCTAATAGCCAAGGGACACACTTCTCAAAACATGCTGTCATTTGCTTGTCAGAGGAAATGCCTTAGTTAAACTCAACAATTACGGCTAATCCACAGTGAATCAGTCCTTGAGTAAATTATCTCATCAGCCTTCACTGCTGAATGGCACTTGAGAGGAAGGATGGCTGATTCTATTCATCCTTTAAGCTGCTTGAAACCCTAGAGCTGATGATAAACAGATTGACTAAGTGACTAACCAACCTTTTTTTCCCCAACTCTGTAATTCAAGTACTGTCACCTTTAAGGACCCAAGGTCCCAAAAGACAGCTTTCTCACAGGACTGTGTGTATTTATCTTTTAGACCCATTATCAAACCTGATAATTTCCATGATTTCAAACCTAAATGGCCATCATTAAGCCCCAAAGTCCCCCTAATGAACACAGGAAGCAATGAAGCAAGTGCTCTGTGGTGACCACGCCTGATAACAACAAACACAACAAACACTTGGCTGTTTGGTCTCTAGTCTGGTATGGAGCAGTGTTCAAGTCATGTGTTGTGGATACTGTCTTTGAGCAGGTGTGTTCAGGGCTGTGACCTAATGTCCAGTTAGCTTCTCTTAAAACACACTCAACACTTTAGAAGACTGAAAGAGTTATTGAGGAATCCTATATTTGGAGTTGCATGGGGCAGAAGGCCAATGTGAATATACAGTAGTATACCACACACAGGAACACGCTCCTTGACTTGTGCTTGAACCTCATGAAGGATTCATTTAAGCGTATGAGTGAACTGTACAGTGACAAGTCATTTTACTGCATTTGGTTAAAGTTATAACATGTTATTCTATCAGTGTTGCAAATTACACATTCAAATGGTGATACAAACTGCCTTGAATATAAAACAGAAAACATGTTATCACAAAGAGGGCAATTTAGAGATGATAATCTCTTAAATCGAGCCAATTCTTTATCAACAAATAAAGGCTGCTCTTATTACATGTTACTGTAAATGTTCTACTGTAAGTAGATGCAGACATAAACAATGAACAACAAAGTAATGTCATTTTTCCTATGATCTGTAACACTCTTTTGATGACACATATAGTAAGCAGTGATACATAATTCAACCTTCACTGTGTGGTTAGAAATATTTAACCTGAATGCCAGCTGCTCAGTTTTCCTCTGGGACATTACTAAGTTCTAATTCTGGCACATAGAGAGGTTCTGGCACATGCTGGGTGTATAATGCAGCCTAATATCAGATAAAAAGCCTGCTCAACTGGCATTGGGACAGGAAGTGCAGCACGGGTGTGGATGCCAGGGACATTGTCATAATGAACTGGCAACCTGAACTGTCCTGTCACATTAAGATGGATACACTGAGCAGGTGACACGATGTTTAGACGCAGCTGCAGCTAATGACTGCTACAATACAGTCATCACAAGGTTCTTGATTATTTATCCCTTTCCTTGCAAGGCTGGTGAAAAATGACTGTGCATAAATATGCCACGGATCATTAGTGGATGAGACAATTAGGTCATAAACCACTCAGAGATGACAGCCTCATTAATTACTTTCAGAAAAGATCGAAGTACCGTCTACCATCAAGAGTGTAGTTCAGACTTTGTTAGACACATAAGATGATCTCACCTTTATGTTTGGGCTAACATTATGCTAGCCACATATGGTTTTCTCTGCTCGGTATGTGCTGTAATGGCATATTATTCAGCAGAGAAATCAAGCGAAAAATGTCCTTTATACCAAATAACCTTGTTAACAATATTGAAGCACATTATATAAAAGAACATGGCATGTGTACTAAGACCTTTATCTGCACAGTGTCACAGTAATAAAAGCATGTGAGGGTACTGACAGGCCAGTTACTTACTACATCAGACATAATTACACAGCAAGAAGACTTGTTCTCATCAACATTAACCTGTGACCTCTGAACAGATAATGAACTGGGACACACTTTACATAGTCTCTCCTCTTTGTATTGACTCCATGGATGCATCAGTCATAATGTTCTGTATAACTGACTGACAGAGGAGAATTGACACTGTAACTGTTGTATCTACACTGTTAGTAGTACCTACCCCACACACATTACCCAACTCTGACTAGCACCAATTAAGGCATAATAATGCATACATAATAATGGAGATATACTGTGTATATATAGACACAATTAAACATAATTTTGTCTCATAGTAAGGTATAAGAGGAATAGCACATAATGACTGTGAACATCTTGTTACTATGGCAGCTGGACAACAAAGTTCAATTAGCTCTACTTGTCATTTAAAGTGACAAACATAATTGCACCAATTGAAGTCAACACGACAGCACAGACTAAAATATAGAAATAAAGAATAGCTGAAGCTGACCTGTTCCATGTGACTTGTCCCGACACTCTCTGCATTTCCCCCAAAGCTGCCAGCAGCAGGATGATTTCCCACAACCCACCTGGCCCACAATCATGGTCAGTTTACCTAAGAGATAGAAGCCAATCAATAACACAGCAAGTGAACAAATACTGATTACACAGAAAATGCACAAGAGAGCTAATTAAAGGATAACATTGCAATTAATTATTGCAGTTCCTGGGACTTACCAAAAGGAATCTTGATGTCCACATTGGAAAGTGTCGGTGGTCCATCAGTCCATGTAAAGTAGCCACTAGTTATCTGGAAAAAATATTGCATAAATTTAACAAATGACCAAGTCAGTCCAAGTCTATGGAGAGTAAATGTATACATTTATAGTTTTTACAAGACTGGTCTTTAAGATTGAGTTCAGAAAAATATGACATTGTTAACTCTACTTTGGTTTAGCATTTATATAATAGACAGTTTATGGTGGATGAGAAGTTAAGTTTTAGACAGATTTTTCCAAGCAAGTCTGGGCCCTAATTTGTTGTAAATTATATTTGGTTGCAGTCAAACTGACTATGTAAGAAAAATTCAAAATGTCTACAGAAAACTGAGATCCAAACACTGGCTCTAACCCTGATACATGTGTCCTGGTCCGCGTCCTGTGAGGGCCTATCTCCGTCGCACTGCCCCTGTGGACTGTAGTTGTTCCAGTCATCTCTGGGGGGCCGCTTCCTGTTCACCACCTTCAAGGGCTGCAAGTGTCGGCCCACAGAAAAAGACGAGGGTGGTAGGAAAGACTTAGAGGGTGACTGGAGGTTATATAAGGTCATATCACAACAAAGGAATAATCAAGGGGCAGGATGGATAGCATTAAAATGTTACTGAACCTGTGACTGTAATGAACTCGGTTTAGAAAGGTTATGTGATTGAATCTATTTAAATGAACTCACCACTGCCTGGTATTTATTTTGATTGTGATTGCTGGAGGTGGATGTTACCATAGCTCTGGGCTCTTGCTCATCACCAATCTCATCACTGGAGAAAAATTCACTGAGTTTCTGAACACTGTGAAGAGAAAACAGAAAATTATAACTTTCAAAGAGTTAGTATTCGAATGAGTCTGTGAGTATTTCCCTGAAAAATTAATGAAACATACTTAAGTTATGATCACACCTTTTCATCTGAACTGTCAGATCACGTGCCCTCTGACTGAGCATTACCAGAACGTTGTTAACATTACAACCCGCCATATGCACCAGTGGATCATTGTCTACCCTGTCCATCAGGTTCACAGCACAGTGACTTTACTAGATCAAAAGTTGCCCATTTATTAAAATAATCTGTATGCTTTAGATATTTTATCTAGTTATCAATGTATGGTTGAGCTAAGATCTAATTATAGACAATACCTAGTAATATTATAATATATTAATTATTGGCTATCTAGTATAAAAAAATGCAACTTAATGTCTGTGTTTTTACTGCTAACAACTAAAAACAGTAGGTAAGAAGGAGCTTTTATTGCTAAGCAACAACAACATGCCATGTTGTTTTCTGCCTGGGGTTAAAAAGTACCAGTTTAAATAATAAGAGATTTATTTCAGTCAAGTTCTAATGTTCAAACACAGTCCATATTTTGCACGAAAAACAGTCAACAGGTAACATGACTCAGTAAATCTAGTCTAATAAAACCATAAAACCATAAAAACCATAACAACAAGCACATCATAAACCATTGCTATTGAGGAATAAAAGCCATTAGTGACAGACAGATGGACAGCTTGTCACATGGGCACCGTGCACTGAATGATGCCTCAAGTAATAAATACAGCTCTGGCTATAGTTAGGTTGTACTAATTACTTTACAAAGATAGTATTTCCAGGTGTAAAAACAACAAAGTTTGAAAGATCACACGTCCTCAAAATAGCTTTTAAAGTGATCACAGACACCTTCTTCACTGTCAATTTTTTTATTTTTTTCTGAAATACAAATTATCTAGACACCAGTAAATGAGGTAATCTCATTTCAAATCTATTACCTGCAGTGGTCAGTTCCATCACTCTTTACTCATCAATGCTGTGTTCATTTACTAGTTACTGATTTGAAAATTATAATAAACTGACATAGGCCCATTTGTTGTGAAGTGTTGTGGATAATAATACTCCTTCATTTCAATCTAAGAGGTTAATCTTTCCCAAGAGGCTGATTATTTAATTACCCTTGTTGATTAACAATAATTCCTGCTCTAAAGCTGTGCTACATTCAAGGAACAGGGGCCACAAAAGGTTCAAATAAAACACAAGCTAATCAGAGTGCCTCGGACATGCTCTTCTTTATTTGCATTTGCTGTTGTAGACCTTTCTGTCCTTGAAGAGCACCAGTAATTTCACCTGGCTTTGACTAGATGTGATCCAATTGAGCACTCTCAGTATCTTCTCTCCAGTGGCCACAAAAGGTTGCTCTTGAAAAAAAAAAACATGCCCAGGTAGCTTATGAAAAGCTCAAGTGCTATTCAAAAGTAGTTCTGTTCTCTATAACACTTTTTCTAAACAATATATAAACCCTCATTGAAGCTAAAATGTTGATGTATTTGAGGATCTAGCCCAACTAAAGATTGAGCTCACCTCACAAGAGCCTTGACAGTAGAGCGCACGACGGTGGAGAGCAGAAAGAGGGGGGTCACCAGGATGTGGAAGAGGGACAGGGAGGCAAAGGCCACAGCTGGGGACAGGTCAGCATCCTCAGAGATGTGAACGTGAACCACAAACGTCTGTGGGACAAGAGATGAAGAAGAAGGTGAAGGTGAGATGAAGGTTTGTGTTATTTAGGTCAAAGGACCACTGGACTGGGGAACAATAGAGTTGATGGTTTCTCTTTACTGATACTCACTGTTAGTACAGCTGCAATGGGAATGGCTGCATTCATAAAAACTAAGACAGAAAAACAGGAGTATAAGGCAATTGAACATATTTGTAGAATTTTACATAGAGCTTAAAATATTATGCCATAACATTTTGTAAAGATTAGCTTTGACTTTCACAACTGGTCTTTTGTGTGACTTTATTTAACCACAGCTTTGTTCCTTCCTCTAAAAATATATCTATTCATTTTAGATTATGAATTGTTTATCATAAGCCTGGAGCCATGACAGATGCTTTATTATCTAAAAGCAGGCAAAACAAATAAGTATTGAGTGGCCATAATGCTCAGTGACATTTAAATAAACAACATCTTTACATTGTGTATTGACCAAATGCTGTGTGGTTTTATTCTGTTATCCAAGGCACATTAGTCATTGTGTTTGTGTGTGTGCCTCACTGGACACAGATGTGTAGAGAGCAAAGGCTTTCAAGCTGGTGAGCTCTTTGCCTCTGGTCTCCTCAACACTGTCACAGAAGATGCGTTCCCAGGCGTACAACTTCAGCAGCTTGATGCCTCGAAGAAGCTCATTGGTCTTCTTTAGGCGCTCACTGGAGTACTCCTACAGACACAGAAAGAGGCTTGTGTCGCAGATCATCACACCTCTCTACACCTCTCCACACATAAGATACATTCTGAGATGTAAAAGTCCATGTCAGGTTGCAGCAGTGCAGTTGCAAGCCAAGGTCAATTTTCTGGGTGCTGCTCTGTTTCATTAGCTGGAGTAAAGTAGACCAATCAATATTTGCCCACTGGTTTTACAGAGTTTCTTTGGGTAGAGACAGCTCAGTGCTCCCACACACTGAGGTAATGTTTGGCAAGGGATTTGACAAAGTGACATTTCTTGGCCTATTTTGGACAATGGGAGAAAAGGCAGTTAAAGACTGTGGATGCTCACCAGAGTACTCTTTTGTGTTTGAGACAGTTTTGTGGCCACAAAGTATTGGACAGGAGCTAACACAGCAATGACGGTCGCTCCGATCAAGGCACTGATTCCCAGGAGGTAGTAGAGCAGGAAGACTCCCACTATTATCTGAGGAGGACAGAAAAGAAAGAAAGAAAATAAAAAAATAAGCTAGGTACATGAGCATTAAATTGTAATATGTTTTAATTTGAAGCAAAATGACTTTTTGCCCAAGGCCCTACATACTAATATTAAACAAATATTACCTTAGCATTAGATTTTAATATAATTTTCATTTAATTTTCATTTATTTTATTTGCTCATGATCATATACATGGTATGGAGCACAAACATAAAGTAGAAAAAAACAAAGAAAAAACACAATAAAAAATCTTATATCATTTAACCAGAGGAAGGACATGACTACTTTTGTCTTATCACATTACATTAACATAATAATTTTAAACATAGATGGCCATTTAAAAAAAAAAACTGAGACAAATATTTTTCTCTGCCACTTCTGAATAAACTGATCTTTCAGAGTTTGTTCCACAGTTAGTTTTTAACCAGTTCACATTCGTAAAAGTCTGTGAGCTCCAGGTATATGACAGACCACAGTTGTCTAATGTCTTAATATCTGCTTCACCTGCAGGAGCCATGGGGATCTATATGGCTCCCTTTAGTGCACAAGACTTTTTAGATTTCTTTAATCATAAACTTGAAGATATTAGGGATAATGTTTTGTTTTTGTCTTCCTCAGCTCCGTGTCCCATTCACTTGGATCTCAGTCTTAGATCCTGTTATTAACATTATAAATTTGTCCCTGTCTACTGGCACCGTTCCTTCCCTTTTCAAACAGGCTGTGGTCAAACCCCTGCTCAAAAACCCTACTCTGGTTCCTGGATGCCTAAATAATATCTTTCCTGTCTCCAATTTACCTTTTCTATCTAAAGTCCTCGAAAAGTTGTGTTAAAACATCTTACTCTATATTTATCGGAAACTGACCTCCTCGAGCCATTTCAGTCTGCATTTAGGGCCTCTTATTCCACTGATACAGCTAGTTAAGTTAAAGTGAATAATGATCTCCTCCTTCAGATGGATGAGGACTCATCGGCTCTATGCAGTGCTAATCAACAGACTAAAAGATGTGTTTGGCATCTCTGGCTCTGCTCTTGCTTGGCTAGAATCCTATTTGTGTAATAGGTCTAATTTTGTCTCTTTTAATAAATCCTTCTCCTCCACGGCACCAGTGAAATTCGGTGTGCCACAAGGGTCTGTGCTTGGTCCCATACTATTTTCTCTGCATGGTACACCATTGGGACAAATTATCAAAAGTTATGGAGTAAACTTCCACACATTAGGTACACACTCACGTTGTTTGTAGCTGTAGGTACATGCTCAACCTCTCATATTATTATTACATCTGCCTATTGTTGGTGTAATTTAGCACTTCTTTTTCTTTTCTACCTCCTCCTAGGGTGGACGCAAACCTCTGACCTGCTGGGTGATGTGTACCCCTCCCCTTCCCCTAGACTTTACTCCAGTATGAGGACCCCCACCCCATCTGTCATTTACCTTGTTGTTGGCTGCGGTCCCATCCACACTTACACACACACAGAGTGGACACTGGACACTGCCAAAATAAAAGGTTTTTTTTGTAAATATGTTTGTGTATTTCTATTTATTATTCAACTGTCCTGGACACATTCCTGCACGGTCTGTCCATCATGGGAGTGGATCCCTCCTTCTGTGGTTCTCCCTGAGGTTTCTCTTTTTTCCCGGCTGTTTTTTTTTTTTAGAGTTTTTCCTTACCCTGATGAAGGGTCTATGGACAGGGGATGTTGTCTAGTGCAGTCTGTTAAGCCCTTTGAGGCGGCTGTTGTTGTCTATATTTGTCTGTTATACAAGCGATTATATATTTTCAGACTAAATTTACATACTCTCCAAAAGCTTCCCCCAAAATCGAATTAATCTTTTTATAATCCTAATAAGGATTGGGAATCTACCCAGTTCACCATACATGCAGTACTACTACTGTGCAGTAAGCTAAGAAATAAAAATACTACAAGTAAAAAAATAAATAAAACATTGAGCCTAAATATACAATTTTCTACTCTCCTTCTCACAATGTGCCAATGTGGTTTAAGACGGGGATAAGTCAGGTTTTGGTGGCTTCCTGCCTCCTGCTGTGTCTGGCATCACTTCTTATCCCTGGCACGTTGGGAAATCCCCAAGACGCTCCAAAGCAGATGGAGATGGATGTGACATTTCCCACTTGCTCAATGTCCTTCATCTGTTCCCGACTAATGTGTGTCACCGGAGGCGACGTAAATGACAGCTAAACGGAAACCGTTTACTTTACTGTGTACAACTGACAAAAGGCAATTCTTTTCCACATTAAGTGCATCAGAGGCAGGACTATCTGTGGAGCCCTCATAATATAATTATTTTAAAAATCATGCCTGATTGGTCATTGTATTGAAAAAACCTGTACACCATTACCTGTTATTCAACCAGGTTAATTTATAGCTTAATAACTGCAACACTTTAAAGTTTAATGATTATCTCAAGGTGACAGCTAGAGGGGGAGAAGTTATAACATCCAAAGAAGTAAAAATGAAATATGAATAAAGTTTTATAACCAGTCAGATGCTGAGGGAACAAGAGAGGTTTTTAAACTATTTTATTCAGGAGCCAATTATATGTACAAAACTGTTATGCTGCAAAAACAGCTTCTATTAAATAAAAGCTTGACAAGGACAAAAAGAAATTGTGAACTGCAAACAGACAGGAGCTCACTGCAGGACAGGACATTGGCTTCATACAGTGTAAGGGTTAGACAGATGGGTTAAGACGAAGAATACTGATGCATCTGAACACAGTATGAGCGTGTTTCAGCTCCTCCTCTGCACTGTTGTGTCA
Source organism: Perccottus glenii (assembly GCA_024416835.2). NCBI lineage: Eukaryota > Metazoa > Chordata > Actinopteri > Gobiiformes > Odontobutidae > Perccottus > Perccottus glenii. Next base: position 16,560,796 of record CM044563.2, on the reverse strand, counting down.
CAGTGAAGGTCAATTCTGTGCTTCCAGGCAATTCTTTGTTTATAAGGCTCTTAGATGTAAATTTAAATTCAAAATCCTTTTATTTATCCCCAAAGGGAAATTCAGACTTCCTCTGCCACAAAACTTATTGACTGTACAATCTTATGGCAGTCATGAAGCAGGAGTTCTTGTGTTGCTTTGTCCTGCAGCTCACTGATCTCAGATATCCACTGGCTGCTCTTACACTCTCTCTGTATATACATAAAATCACTACTAAGTGACATAATGCACATTTTAAGTTAATTATGAAAATAGCTTTTTACATTGCATATATTTGTAAACATAATGTGTATGGTAATTTTGCCTGAACAAAACAAGGTGGTGCCAGTAGTTTCTGTATGCAATATGCTTTGTTGCTTTCAACATTAAAAAAGTGTTTTTTGATAAAGGAGAGAGGCAAAGGGGATAGTGTTTTTTGCTCTAACAAGATAAGGCAACACTTTGCAAACACAATATGAAGTGCCAAAACAAGCCATAACAAGTCTAACATTTAGTTCAAATAAGCCTGCAGTGGAAAAGCTCTTCCCAATACCATCAGTTCAGGCTTTCTGCAGAATAAAATACTGAATTATAAGGAAATGAAACAAATACATGCAAATGCGGTCATCTTATCCGAACTATTATTGCATTACTATTATATAAAAATAAGATGTTTGTAACCTCTCCTCTTCTTCACTTTCTGTGTATTGTAAAAAAATATTTGTTTTGATTCTTTTCTTTTGTTAGAACAGTAGCACATTCTCTGGAGCATACCAATCACAGCACTGATACAGTGGGCTATGTGCTATAAATTACACATTACACAACTCTGATAAGACTACATTCAAAAGCATGAAGGTCATACAGCATTGCATACAATAGTTTGAGCCTCCCTCAGGGGCTATAACACCTGACACTCGATTTTCAACGTCTGGATACTGTAGGCCCTACTTTAATACTGAGGCAAAGAAAAGTTTCGGCCCATTCAGAGCCTGATGACACAGTGAGATATGATGCAGTAAAAAAACATGTGTCACACAGTGTAGAAATCATAAAGCATTAAATAGAAGTGCTTCAGGATATGTAACACAATTACAGACAATAAGATAATATTAGAGATGGGGCTTATCAAATTTGTTTTGTAAACATGTTGTAAACATTTGTTTAGTCTGATATGCCATTGTCTCAGCAAATATCAGCAAATACCATGACATTTACTGAAATCTTAACATAATTGGGTCACTTTGTAAATCTAAATGCTACATGTCTCAGACCTTGCTGTTAGCATTAGCCAAGTACTATATCACAGCTGTTACGTCTAAGCCGGTGCATTATCCTATGACTTCTTACCTGTATTGGCATTGCCCAGAGGTTGGGGCAGAGAAAGAAGAACCACATAAGCTGGTTGGTATCTATGGCCACCAGGTTGCAGATTTGAGCAACAGTGAGCTCCCCCATTGACATGTTGGAGGTGCACAGACGCATTATCTTGTTGTAGATTTTAGTCTAGGGAAAAGACAAACTCATTTAGACTCACACCAACAGAGCAACTTCCTATTTCCCTTCTTTTCATTTGAACGGTCAAAGTGGTACCTGTATGGCTCCACGCAGGTTAATTCCTGTTTCGATGGCTACATAGTACGAGGCTTGGAGGAAGGTCCTCTGGAGCAGCAGGGCGAAGAAAAGGAGCACAGCCAGCACATATGCGTTCTCCAGAAATTCTTTAGAGGAGATGAAATAGATCCCCAACAACCTCGTCTGAGCACAGAGGAGCGTGAGGGTCAGATGAGATATTGACTGGTTTATCATCACCAATCATCGTCCGACTGAATTGCTCAAATTATCATACAGACGTAAAAGATTCGGCACTTCAAAGATATAACAGTATCAGCTGAAGTGTTGTCAATTTAGTTTCACAGCAGGCCCCAGTGTTTCATATAGAGCTCATCTGAGTGTAATAACCTGCTGATAAAAGTGACTTGAAACTAAAGAAGACTGGCTTTGAGCTATTGGAATACGAGATGGGGCTTCCTGAAAGTTTAATTAATTGTGCAACAGGTCAGATCATTTTCTCAACTCTCCCAAATGGATTACAAATTATTGATTAGAAACGCTCCTGTCTACATCAACTCATCCTTGCAATTTCACATTTAGCATTTTTTCCCACCACCATCCTATTAACCCGCTGTTCTGGCACACTGCACAGACGTGTCCTATTAAGTGTCTGACAATTCCTCTAGCAATGCCCAAGATAACTATAATAAAAACTACTACTTTCAAAGACATAATGAAAGTTTAAGATGCCTGAGAAGCTTTCAGCCGCCAGACATAGCAGTCTGACAGTCTGCTCCTTGATGAATCTAAGAAACAAGAGACTGCTTCAACAGCAATCAGTGTGATGAATGTTTGATGAGGCTTAAATTAGAAAGGTATCAGGGCAAGTTTACTGTGGGTGTTACAGTTGTGCTCGTAAGTTTACATACCCTGACACAATTTGTGGTTGTTTGGCCATTTTCAGAGAATATGAATAATAACACAATAACCTTTCTTTCTTTCTTTAACTCATAGTTAGTGGTTGGGTGAAGCCATTTAATAATCACCCTGGTGATTTTGGCCTGATAACATGCACAAGTTGACACAAACAGGTTTGAATGGTTACTAAAGGTAACCATCCTCACCTGTGATCTGTTTGCCTTTAATCAGTGTGTGTATAAAAGGTCAGTGAGTTTCTTGGCTCCTGACAGACCCTTGCATCTTTCAAAGAAAAAGATATGCATGGAACCGAGATTGACAATCAGCAGTGTTCAAACTCTAATAAAGAAGTGGAAAATGAGCAATTCCGATTAAACCAAACCAAGGTCAGGTAGACCAACAAACATTTCAGCCAAAACTTCCAGGAAAATTGTTTTGGAATGCAAAGAAAAACCCACAAATAACCAGATGAAATACAGGACTCTCTGAAAAAGTGGCAGAAGGCACTTGAAGAAAAATGGGCTGCATGGTTGAGAAAGCCATTACTACACATATTCCACAAAGCATCCCGCTTACAATACACTAAACAGCAGAGACAAGCCTCATAACATATGGAACAAAATCATTTGGAGTGATGAGACCAAAATGTAACTTTTTGACCACAACCATAAACGTTACATTTGGAGAGGAGTCAACAAGGCCTAAGAAGAAAGATACACCATTCCTACTGTGAAACATGGAGGTGGATTGCTGATTTTTTTGAGGGATGTGTGAGCTACAAAGGCACAGGAAACGTGGTCAAAATTGATGGAAAGATGAATGCAGCCTGTTATCAGAAAATACTGGAGGAAAATCTGCACTCATCAGCCCGGAAGCTGCGCATAGTACTTAGACGTTCCAACATGACAACGATCCAAAGCACAAGGCCAAGTCGACCTGTCATTGGTTACAGCAACATAAAGTGAAGGTTCTGGACAGGCTCAGTCTCCTGACCTCAGTATCATTGAGCCACTCAAACGTGCAGTTCATGTACAGTAAGACAGCCCAAGAATTTACAGGAACTGAAAGCTTTTAGTCAAGAAGAATGGGCAGCTTTACCATTTGAGAAAATAAAGAACCTCATTCACAACTACCACAAAAGACTTCAAGCTGTCATTGATGTTAACGTTTGCAATACATAGTATTAAGAAAGTATTAAGAACTGGAGTATGCATCTTTTTTACATGATTTAAAAATAGTAAACAGTTGTTCTTCTCCCAGCCACTAACTATGAATGAAAGAAATGTTTTTGTGTTATCATTCATATTCTCAAATAAATGGCACAAAAATCACAAATTCTGCCAGGGTAACTTATGAGCACAACTGTATGTCAAAAAGGTGTTCCCTTTGGGAAACACAAAGCATTCTGTTCTATCTTTCCTGAGGTTGTGTTTTTGTCTCATATCTTGTTTCTTGCTTACAATAGTAAACAAATCCCTTCAATATGAGATAAATACAGTAAACTATATACTATAAATATACATAGACAGGTTTATTAAGAATGGTGTCTTACCGCCGGCTGGATTGCGCGGTTGTCTTTGCTGATGTGGTGGACGATGCCTGAAATGCACAAAGGCCCAGCAAACCCAAGCAGGTCTGCAAGGAAACGAAATGTGATGCTGAGGATCAATGGTCTGCCGAATGCCTTTCTCAAGGCCTGCCAAATCCATTTGGGACCTTGAAGTGCTGTGCCCTCTGGTCTCTGAAGAGGGTAACAACACAAAAGGACAGTGATAGAAAATTGATGAATTGTCAGAAATGACACTCTATGTTCTATTGCTGCTAATGGGCAGTCAGTCCGTCTGTGACGTTAACCTGGCAGCACAGCGGGAAAGCAAAAACTAGGTTAGATGATTCAGCTTGTTAACGGAGCTAAAACAGTAATTGGTAGAACATGAAATGTAAATCGACACCATTAAGTGGAAATAAAGGCCATCATTACGGCAGAATGAGGTCAAGATGAGATCCCTCCTTCCTGGCTGCTTCTTTAATAGATGTAAATGGAGTTTCATGGTGCATGGTGCTCAGTGAGTTACAGACATGTGCTGTGAAAGTAACAATGCTGGGAAACTGTAGCACATACATTACATGGGCAAAACAGAGACAATAACAGGGAGAAATTATTATATTTCCTAAAACACACTGAACAAAAGTCTTTTCTCCGTCTTCTACATGCTGCCACCTGGACAGATTATTTGCAAATGTGGACTCAATTTGCACTAATTATGACCACAGCATTTCTATTAAACTCTCTGCTCAACCTTTACCACAGTCCATCGTTAACGGCCTCTTTGACCAGTACACATGAGTAGGATTCAACTTAAATTCTCCAAAAAAACCCACTGAGCTTAGGGCTTAGCCTCCAGACCACACTCCAGCCTTCCATCCAGAAGAATGGAGATCAGTCACTGACCATTACTTCCACAACCTGGGTGTCACCAAATCTGCCTTCTTTCACCTCCGTAATGATCCCTGATCGCTGTAACACTGCCTCAAACTGGGTTGCAAAAACGCTCATGCGCTTTTTTATCCCTTCCTGTCTGGACTATACTAATGGGATTTCTGTCTTGGATTTCAAACAAACTCCTGGATAGACTCGTTTATATCCAAAACTCAGCTGCCAGGGTTCTTACTTGCCTCAAGCTCTGCCAGCACATCACCCACACACTCAACCACCTACACTGGCTTCCCATAAAATACAGGATTTCATCCAACACACATTCATGCTGCTCACTTCCAAATTTCCCTATGCCCAAGCCCCTCAGTATCTACAGACCCATCCCAAATCTTTGCTCCTCCCACATAACAGGTTGCTGGCACATCCAAACATTTTTGGACAGTTCAAAGCACTAACCTAAAAAACATTTCTGTTTAACGTAGCATTCAAGTGCATTATATTGTGATTTTGTGTGAGGGCATGGGTGTATTCATTGTAAGGCTCCTTAGGTGTCTTGAAAGACCCTTTACAAAAAACAGTCCAGGAGTGCTGCCTATTCTTCCAACATGCATTCAAACTTGACTGATTATAATAGTCATTGCTGAACTAAAGTTTAGGATGAATCTATCACTGTCACATAACTGTCTCCTCTGCATGTTTGATGAATCACTTTTGTTGTGAGTGTAAATAATGTCTAACATATCTACAGAGAACGCCTCTCATTTTTACCTAAAAAATGAAGCCAAATGAAACACGCCATGTTTTAGTGAGTATAGTGGATTCAAGGCAGCTGTTTAATGTGAAATAAAACATCTGATCTGTGATAGCCCTATTCTCTGAACATTGTGTACGCATTAATATGTGTGTGTACTTAAGCTCACTGAGTCACAACTGTGAGAACAGACGTGACCGAGTGTCTTCTTTCCACAGCATTTTCAAACACATACAGCAAGTGTCAGTGCCTGCGTCATCCTCAAAAACACAAACAGCCCGCTACCTTGAGCTCTGACAAAAAGCCTAGCCAATGTTTGATTCTCACACTGTGCAGCCGGCTTCATCCCTGCAAAGGTCGGGATGTCGTCTGGTTCACAGTACAACAAGAGAGAACCTAAAGCCCGCCCCTCACTGACCCTATCCTTCCAATGGAATTATCAGTCTCTCTTGACTCATGACAGAAGGAGCCCGTGTTTACACCGGATGTACGCAGAGCAGTGACGATTTACCGCAACCTTCCAAGCACTGGAAAACAACAACCCTTGACTCTTGACCTCTGACCTATCGGAAGGACAGACTGTAGACAGAACGTAGTATTGAAGAAATGATTCTGGAAAAAGAAGAAAGAAATTAGTAATCGAATTAGTGCTGCACGTGAATACATTTCTTATGGGTTTTTAGCATGATAGATTACAGTAGAAAACAGAGGGATTTACAGAGTGGAATAGAAAGTCAGGGTGATTCTCTGAATTGCTCTGGAAGGTGCTTTATCCACAATAAATAATGTACTGCGTTTGTCCGAGTCCCGCACACTACTACACACAAATTCAGCTTAGCTCCTGGAAAAGAACAAAGCACTGGTAAAGCTATTCAACACCAGAGAGTCAGGGAGCCTAATGTAAATCTATGCAACCAACAATCCATTCATGCATGTACGCATTCCTCAGCATCTCCAGACTCAATAGAAGACCAACACAATTACACCATTATTTTGAAGTTTCCAGTTCACCAAACCAGCAATAAAGACACAGACAACAGGACATGAAAGGTTCACACAGAATGGTCTTAGGGCTTTGTATAGGATTGTATAATCTCACTTTGCTCCTATGGCATCTTTAACAAGCTTTACAGAGTGATATTGCCAATAACACAGCACAGTTTCCATGATCATATTTATAGTACCATATATTTATATACAGTAAAACTAAGCACACTTATTAATAAAATACATCATATCCAGGATAAAGTGGGAATGATCAAAGAAATTAATGTTTTTGAAGATCTGATGCAACCTATTCTTATATTTACAGGTAATATTTATAGTAATAGAGTATTACATGAGTCAGAATCTGTATAGCAACTGTATTCTATCATAAACAATCAGAAAAGAAAGAACATATAGCTTTATTTTTACATTTTATTCATAATATCCACTGGGCCATAATGTGACCAGTTCAGAGTTATAAAAAATTGTAACTTCAGCTATAATAAACAATAAAATAACCAACCTTCTGATCTTCAAAGGCCTTGCGCAGCTTGATGTAGTTGGTGAGCGCTCTCATTGCAATGGGCAGTTTGCCAATGACCTTCAGGTCTATAGGTCGTCTGTGAGCGGAGGTTATAAAAGTGTTCATCCACCAGTATGTGGCTTTAGACAACAAGTTAACAAAAGGCTGCAGGAAACGGACTCCCAGGTCCTGGAGGTCCTCTGGCGGCTTGACCTCTGTTGGGTCGGCAAAACACATGTACCGCTGAAACACAACATTAGTTATGTTTATTGCTTGTTGGCTGTGAGAAAACCCACCAAGAATTAAAACATACTGTTACAAGTGTGTGTGTGTGTGTGTGTGTGTGTGTAGGCATAATAACACCTTTAACATTATCTTTACAGTGACTGCACAGCATAATAAAAATACTATACTTTAGGTGCACAAATATAGTACTTCTACAGTAGATTAATTATACCTTGTTACACATCACAATGGCCACAGCTGCATGTTAAAAGCTTCACTGTGCCATATATTTCATGGTTATTTCATGTGCAAATGCATAACAAGTCTATTAGCAGAGCAAAAAAAAAGAGATTAAGGTCCTTCTTGAAAAAGGGTCATCCTCAAATCATTTGTCATACAATAAATGCATAGACTGTTTTTGGTGAAGGCAGCCATTCACAATCATGTAATGAATGTGTTATTGTGTAATAACATGAACGGTTTCCATTTAATTCAGTCACATCTGTACAAAATATGTACAAAATCCATTTACTCACACAAAGAACTGGATGACTCTATCTAGTGTAATTGTTCAACAGTTTAGTGTATACAAAAGTTTAGTGTATACAAAAGTTTAGTGTATACAAAAGTTTAGTGTATACAAAAGTTTAGTGTATACAAAAGTTTAGTGTATACAAAACGAGTTTGAGTTGGCTAAGACAAACATTCTCTATACTGTAAAGCGTTCACACTAATATAATACTTTAATCACTACACAAACAATATTTCAGTCACAGAGTATAGTATTAATATGGGAGCTTTTTATCTAGAGGCTCAGTGGGCTTTTTAATAAAGCTGGACAGATATTACTTTTGCTAGACTGTATCAAATTTTAAATCTGACTTTGAATGGATAAAACACATCATTGCATTGCATCACTGATATTATATTCATCGCTGTTAGGAGCTGAAGAGGAGATGCCCGTGGCTTCTAATTTAAACTGCTATAACTCTTCTTACTCTGTGTGAACGTGAGACGAGAAGAGGTTCACACTGACCCTGCCGAGGATGACGTTGATCTCGACAGCGAGCAGCAGACCGTACAGCAGCACCAGCAGTCCGGTGAGGCAGTAGCGCAGCTGTCCGGGGCCAATGCCATGTTCGGTGTATTTGGCAAATTTTATGGTCTTTGTGATAAAGGCCAGCACCCAGTAGATGAGCAAGGCTGGAAAAGGGAACAGAGCGGCAATAAGAGTCAGCAGACAGGACAAGAAGATGAATACCTTATAACTGTTCCAGAGCTTAAAACTATATTTCTGTCACCACCGCCAGACATAGCAGTCACCCAGCATCTCCATAAAGAAATGACAAACTTCCCTCTCTGTCTGCACATAATTCTTATTTTAGCAACAAAGTGCTTTCCAAAAATGAACTACAGTACACTGCTTTCACTGAAGAATCTCCCTTCTTCTACTTTCGCATGTCAACAACTTTGGTGTGTATTTGTGAGTTTTCAAGGTCCATGTCACAACATTGAGTCAGCTCTCTCACCATTACAATAAAACTGGTACAAATGTAGTACATGGCAGGGGATATAGAGACAGAAATAAAGAGGGTATCAACTGTGTTAGATCAAGGACAGCATATGGGTCAATGTTGGAACCTCTGGTGAAAAGATTTATTTTCTACAATGGAGTTAGTATCCTTCTGCTGCAGATGTGGAGGTCTCACTGTGAGATGGACATTAGACGTGAAATATGTTTTTAGACGTGATGGGAATAGCAACTAAAGCATCAAGCGCTGCACACAGATGAGTTATTAATGCATGGAGGGATCAACAGCGTGGTGGAGAGAAATAAAAAGGTAAAATAAATGAACACATGAGCTTGAACTTTGGCCCATTCATAACAGTGTAACATTTTTATTAATAGGATGGACAAGAAATTAATGTAGATTATTTGTTATTCAACAAATGAAGCATAAAAGACTGTAGAAAAAGGGTCAAGTTATGTATGCACTGACAAAATGTGTTCAATGTTGAATTAACAACAGTAAATGCATTTCTTCACATTATATTTGTAACAATACAGAGCAGTTTCTTTTGTTTTCCTCAGAGGCATCTTTGTAAATAAACTTTTTAATCAATATGTGAGTTATTAAACAATTTTCAACAACAAAGTTGTAATTTTCATTGATCCACGTAGAAGCAGAAGCGCTATAAACACACCTTTAGCTAGCTGCTACCAATCATGCCACAAGCAAAAAAATATGAATAATACCGTACCCAGGAGGAGCTTGGGGAAGTTAGAGGTCTCGATGTTGTGATAATAAATAATGGATGTGATCCCAGCCATGAAGGCCAGTCCTGCAGGCATGTACAGGTGCAAGTGAAGAGACTGACTGAATCTGCAAAACACAATGCATGAGACATAAAAACTTATGGATCAACCTAGACCATTTAACAAAGCACAAAAACACATATAGAGTAAACATTGTTTTTGCATTTTAGTGATAACATTCATTTAACAAGATAATGTTAAATTAACAGGACACTTTGGACCCACCTGTCAACTCTAATGAGTACATATTCATACTAATTAAAATATGGATAATTGGCTCAATGTGGCCATGAAAGTTAATGAAACTACATTCTGTTGGAGTGAAAAGACTGTAACTGATAAGTCACATCAATCTAAAAAGTCTTGAATCATGATTACATTTTTTAAATAGAAAAGGCTGGAGGTTTTCTATGACCTACCCATCTGACACAACGCCCTCTGCAATCTCACAGACAAGGATGAAGAGCAGGACGAAGGTGAGCAGCCAGCGCAGGTTGTGACCAGGGAAGTGGAGCCACGTGCTGTGATGGATGTGGACTTTCGAGCTCTGGCTCCCCCAGCCTTTCCCAGGAAACAGGAAACACATTACTTACACTGCCAGGGGTGTAACACTGTTAACTATCATTCTCTTTAACTGTATATAGAGGAGTACTTGTTATAAGAACCATCTCAGAATTTTAATTAATACTTTTTTGTTTGTTTGTTTTTTCTACATGTATGCTCATTGTGTAAGTTAGAAAATAACAGTGCCATAGAGCTATTATTGAAGCTTCAGTCGGAAAAAAGACTTCAAAGAGGGGCGTACTGTGATGAATGGCAGTTTACTTTGACATATTTAGAGAGCTGACTCTTCTTCACAGTCATTACAGCTCTCATCAGCAATCATCACCGGGCAAAGAAAGGCTGACAGTATGACCTTTAAAATCAAACTGAACAAATTATTCAGCCCTAAAGGTCAGTTAATGCAAATCACACAAAACATGTCTGAAGGCAGCATGAAACAAAAAACAAAAAAAACACAGAACATTCGCCCATAAATGTTTTCTTTTGTTAAAAGTGACTTCCACAGCAATTTGGATGGCAGCCGTGATCTAACAAGACAAACTCAAGACCCAGCGCTAAAGCAATCACACAACTACAATCCACAGCAAGCTTTTATACCTGCTTTTACTGGGAGACTGAAGACAGTTAACAATAAAGCTTTCACACCCCTGTCCTTGGTGGCACAGTTGTTAGTGAAAGCAATGAGTGACAAGCAGAGAGTGGCATGGTTGTAGTTCACTCTGTTTGTATAGAAGATCCTTTTCATTCAACTTGGGCCATTGAATAGCATAATGGATTTAATAACATAGCAAAATGCAGGAGAGATTTTGTTGTTTATTCTGTTGTTTTGCAAAAGAATCTAATTAAGACAAAAAAAGTGACATTCAACAGGCAATGTAAAAGTTGAACAGTTGGATCTAATGATGTTACTTAAAATGTATGTTACGTTATTCAGAGATTTATATGTTTATATCTTGCCCTTGCCAGTCTCCTGTGACAGGCCACTAGTTGACATAGCAGTACCAAGTGATCGTAACATCAGGAAAAAGGAACTTGAGAAACTAGCTCCCTTCAAGCTCCCAGGCCCAAGCTTGGATGGAGACTGCAACTCTCCTTTGAGTAGGACAATATATATATATATATATATATATATATATATATATATATATATATATATATATATATATATATATATATATATATATATATATATATATATATTAGGCTGGGAATCGATTAAAAAAATTAACTAATTAATTGCACATTTTCTGTAATTAATTGCAATTAATTGTGTTTTCCCCCAAGCTTGTTATCATCAATATTTAAATTAGGGCTGGGCAACGATTAAAATGTTTAATCGTGAATAATCGCACAATGTTCTGTGATTAATCGTGATTAATCGCATTATACACAAAATGTAATAATGAATTCAAAATTAGTGTACTGCATACATTTTAAAAGAACTGCTATATGAACAAAAGTGCAATAACATTTGGTTTGCACTTTAAACAACACTTTAAACAAATAATGTGCTTTTACAGCAGTTAAAACATTTCTTGTAAATCTGAACTTAAACATTAATGTAATCAAATTAAATATTAAAACCAAAAATATTTGCCACTGACAGGGCATTAATATTTTGTTTAGTTTGTTATAGAAAAACAAGTTATGTCCAGAGCTTCAATCATAACATTATAACAATATAAACAATATAAATGTCTCTCTTGTGTTTTCATTACAGTCAGAGCATGTGAATGCAGTTCCCGCGCGTTTCACACACCCTCTCCCTTTCACTTGCCAAACTCAAGGGTGTATGGGTAATGTAGTCTCTGCTCTTGGTGGGACGAATTAGGAAGCGGCAGAGCTCTGGAAAGCGGCAGAGCAGGCAAAGGATTAAAACCTCTGTTAAAACAGATGTCGAAATGAGCGTACCAGTACGCTAAAAGCACGTTCTGGGCGCACGGAGAAGTGGCGGTACTGAGTACAGGTGCGCATCGCCCACTTAAAGCACTGGATGAGGGCGGCTCATACGTGCAGTCATTCGTCTTTCCCCATACTAATCGGCCGACGTTAACGCGCGATAAAATAATTGTCGGCGTTAATTCATTAATGCGTTAACGCGATAAAAACGCGTTAACTTGCCCAGCCCTAATATATATAAAACATCCAAGATCCACAAGTACGTCAAAGATAAGGCCCCAACAGATGACGTGCTCAGTGAATGTCTCAGGCAATGGGGAACAGAGGAAGAGGAGCTGGAGGAGGGACCATCATGGGAGGACAAACCCCTACCACCGGAACATAACTGAAGTGGCTGATATCAAGAAATCCTACCAATGGCTAGAACGGGCCGGACTGAAGGACAGCACAGAGGCACTCATCATGGCTGCACAGGAGCAGGCCCTGAGCACCAGAGCAATAGAGGCCCAAATCTACCACACCAGACAAGACCCAAGGTGTAGGCTGTGCAAACAGGCCCCTGAGACAATCCAACACTTAACTGCAGGGTGTAAGATGCTGGCAGGGAAAGCATACATGGAGCGCCATAACCAAGTGCCTGGCATAGTGTACAGGAACATCTGTACGGAGTATGGACTGGAAACCCCGAGGTCAAAGTGGGAAACACCTCCAAAGGTGGTAGAGAATGACCGAGCCAAGATCCTGTGGGACTTCCAGATTCAGACTGACAGAATGGTAATGGCGAACCAACCAGACATTGTGGTGGTGGACAAACAGCAGAGGAAGGCCGTTGTGGTTGACGTGGCAATAACAAGTGATTGCAACATCAGGAAAAAGGAACATGAGAAACTAGAGAAATACCAAGGCCTCAGAGAAGAGCTGGAAAAGGCTTGGAAGGTGAAGGCGACAGTGGTGCCTGTGGTCATCGGAGCACTCGGGGCAGTAACCCCCAAACTGGAAGAGTGGCTACAGCAGATCCCTGGAAGAACACCAGACATCTCGGTCCAGAAAAGTGCAGTACTAGGAACAGCAAAGATACTGCGCAGAACCCTCAAGCTCCCAGGCCTCTGGTAGAGGACCCGAGCTCGAAGGAAGAGACCCCCCGCGGAGGGTGAAGGACAAAGTTTTTTTTTTTTTTTTTTATATATATATATATATTGTACTACTCAAAGGACAGTTGATCGATAGAATAAGGCAAGGCAAGGGAATTTTATTTATATAGCACAATTCATACACTGGGTAACTCAAAGTGCTTTACAGGAATAAAAGACAATTTACAAGATTTATATTAAGAAACATAAGAAAAAATTAAAAACATTTTAAAAGGAAGAGTGCAGATAAAAGAAAAAACAAACACTTTAGGTTGTAGTGTAGGTGGAGCTAAAGAGAAAGGTTTTTAACCTCCCCTTGAACATTGTTAAAGTTGAGGCTTGTTTTACTTCATCTGGGAGGCTGTTCCAGGTTTTTGCTGCATGAAACTTAAACGCTGCTTCACCCTGTTTAGTTCTAACTCTGGGCACGAGCAGAAGGCCTGTCCCAGATGTTCTCAGAGTCCGAGGAGGTTCATAAGTAACTAGCATGTCAGAGATATATTCTGGTGCTAAACCATTTAGAGACTTGTAAACCAGCAGTGCTGTTTTAAAGTCTATTCTCTGAGCAACAGGAAGCCAGTGCAGAGATTTTAAAACTGGCGTAATGTGGCTGTACTTCCTGGTTTTGGTTAGAACCCGAGCAGCTGCGTTCTGAATAAGCTGCAGCTGTCTTAACCCTCGTTTTGAGAGACCAGTGAGCAGGCTGTTACAGTAATCTAACCTGCTGGAGACAAAAGCATGGATAAGTTTCTCTAAGTCTGGTTGAGACATCATCCCTTTGACTCTGGAAATGTTTTTAAGGTGATAAAATGCAGATGATGTAATTGACTTAATGTGACTGTGGAAATTCAAGTCTGAGTCTACGATGACCCCTAGATTTCTAACCTGGTTTTTAGATTTTAGAGAAAGAGACGCGAGGTGGCTGCTGACACTTTCTCTTTGTTTCTGTGGCCCAAAGATGATTTAGTTCAGTCTTGTTTCTGTTCAGTTGAAGAAAATTATTTTGCATGCACGTGTCAATCTGTTTGATGCAGTGACACAGTGAATGGATTGGTCCATTTTCACCTGCTGTGAGTGAAATGTAAATCTGAGTGTCATCTGCATAATTATGGTAGGATACGTCACAGCTGCGTATTAACTGGCCTAAAGGAAGCATGTAGAGATTGAATAATAGAGGTCCCAAGATAGACCCCTGTGGAACCCCACATGTCAGGGCCATTTGGTCTGATACACAGTTACCAACCGAAACAAAGTACTTCCTGTCTTCAAGATAGGACTGAAACCATTTAAGGCCAGTTCCAGTGATACCTATCCATTCCTCTAATCTTTGTGTCAGGATTTCATGGTCCACTGTATCAAACGCAGCACTCAAGTCCAACAGAACTAAGACAGAGACTTTGCCTGCGTCAGTGTTCATACGGATGTCATTTGTGACTTTGATAAGTGCAGTCGCAGTCTGTGATGGGACCTGATTCCTGACTGAAAAGGATCAAAGCAGTTGTTAAGTAATAGAAAGTCATTAAGTTACTGATATACAACTTTTTCGATGACTTTCCCTAAAAATGGCAGGTTTGATATGGGCCGATAGTTGTTGAGCACTATAGCATTAAGACTGCTCTTCTTTAGGAGAGGCTTAATGACAGCAGTTTTTAAGGCCCTTGAAAATGTTCCAGACATAACAGGGTAAGAGAGAGGGAAATGACATTAGACAAATTACCCAAAGAGGAATTGAACCAGGGTCAGAGTATATAGAAAGCGCTCTACCAGATGAGCCATACTTAAATGCCATATTTTGCCATTTAAAAAAAAAGTAATTAACAAGTAATAAAAATTATTATTATTATTCGGTGGCCCTGCTAAAATACTTTTAAACTCACATTTGATATTTAAAACTCAAAAACTATTCACAATCATGCAGTGTATGTTTTCATATTGTCAAAACACAGTGCTATTGCACACTGATATTACTCAATATCATCCAGCCGACTAAATAGACAAACACACAGGTCCTGACACAGATGAGACCGACACTGAGGTTAGAGGATGTGTATGCAGCAGAGCCGGTCTGTTGCACGTCACTGGTGACACTAATGGAGAGGCAAGCGGCCATGGTCAGAGGCAGAGGAAGTGTAACCTGACCCCAAAGGCAACAGTTAACTCTGTAATATACACTTGTCACATTTACATTTTGGCGCTAGAAGTATGCCCTAAAGATTAAACTAAGATTTGTTCCAGGAACAGGTGAAAATACTAAACCTTCACCATCACATTAAGACTCCATCGTGTGCTGACTCATGATTTAAATTTGTGTGGTGGGTGTGAGTGACGGCGAGTGCACTCCAACCCAGAACCCCTCCCCCCGTGACACTCACCGATGAAGAGGATAGGAAAGGTGATGAAGAGCAGAAAGACGTGGGGCACCACATTGAGCGCGTCCAGGAAGCAGCCATTGTTTAAGACTCCTCCGTCCACATTGTAGGCCGCTGAGTTGTTCTCATTCCCACAGAACGCCAAGGACATGGTGGAAGAGGGACTCTGTCAGGGCACCGGTCGGAGGAGGAGGAGGTGAAAGGAACAAAAAGGAACAAAGGGGAGAGGTTAGACACTCAAAGCATGTCGTCTGTTCAAAGAGGGAACAATGAGAGCATCCTCCACTTGATCCTGTTATTTCCCGAAGTGCCCTCCCTCTTGATTCCCAAAAAACACATCCAGTGGGGAAGAGTAGGGAAGAGATGGGAGAAAGGTTCACAGTCCAGTGTAGCAGCTCTGTCCCCTGTCCGCCACTTTAAGCAGCATTCCCTTCCATGAGCAACATCTGCAGCCCGTCCGTCCACACTCTGCAGACATCCTTCAGCGCTGAGGCTTCACTTCTCTGGAATGCGTTTACCAACACATCGCTCACACACACATACACGCACAGAGCTAAAGAGGCAGCATCCAGTAGCACACACTTGCTATTCCTGTCTTTGCAGAGCTCTAACAAAGTCGACCTTGGGAGACAGGAGCAGAATGCGCAGGCGAGCCGGGAAAAAAAGCTGCTTAAAGTAGGCGGGTGGGGAATGATAATGATGAGACAGGAGAGAGAGAAGAGCTTTTTCATGGGTCGTGCACACATCATGCAAAGGTACGTCTAAAGCATGAGCAAGCACCTATTACCAACCGTACGTTTTAGGAATTACAACTCATTTATTTAAACAAGAGTTGGTTTGACTAATGACGGAACAAGAAATTGGAATCATAACTAAATTATTAATAAAATTAATACACTGTGGCTCTATTGCTCCGGAGATATTCCAAACACAGCCAATGGCCGCCGACTTATTATTCAGACAGCCACATGGGATTTGATATGACAATCCAAAGGGATGCCGGGGTCGTGGCCTTTTCTAGTGGTTCAGATGATTTTGTGCACAGTGTAATCCACGACATGGTAACCCCTGTGGAAGATTACACAGATGAGCTTAAGTGCAACAAGTTTACAAGAATGGCCACATGCTTGTTCATATGCATTGGCTGAGGGAAGCAAATGTAGTACAGGATGTTGCAGTGTGCTACAATGTGAGTCACAGAAAGAAGAGCAAACACTCAAAAGCCCTCTCACTGTTTAACGACGATAAAGCCAAATGTCTCCTAAACCAGTCGCACGCTTGCCCAGTAAACTAGCTTTTGCAGATTCCGCTGTCCAAGTCCTTTTTATCTCCATTGTGTTTGCATGATCTCTTAAAGTGTACTGCAGAATTAGTGCTTAGACTAAAGTAAGCAAGTCTTCAGACAGCAGATAAATATGCAGAGAGTGACTGATATAAACACATCAGACAGTAAAATCTGAGTGTGATAATTGAAAAGGAATCGGTCTAGCTGAAAGTGAGAGACATTTTTGCTTGTATTTTAACACCTAAGATGAAATGTTCACACAACAAAAGCTCTCCTCATGGGACCACATGTGTGAACTGATTCAAGAGAATTCAAAATTCCTATGTGGTCCCATCAAAATAACCAAAGGAGCAGTCTGGGCACAGGAAAGAAAGGTTTTCTTACTCCTTCGATCACAGTCACTGCCTTGCCTTGCCTGGACAAAAATAATAACATAGCTGTGAGCAAAGATGAGTGTAGCATCAAGATAAAGCAAACTACAAAGCAGTGAAGAAGCAGATACTATAATCTTTTAGACTAATATTGTGTGTAGATTTGCAGCCCCAACAAAGTGCAAAAGGTTACAGTGCATTCCAAAAATCATTACAACACTAGCCGTGAACACATGGTGTGACTGTTTGGTGGAGAGAGCACAGCACTTAAATATATCCACACACACTACAGTTAAAAGGGTTTGCTGCCGGTGTATCCAAACAAGCATGATAATTTGGCTAAACTAAACTGTGCATGACATTTCCTTAATATTATTGTCCCATCTTTAACTAAAACTGTCTCTTATCTATGCAGGAACGGTTTTGTTCCAGTATCATTTTAGCATCTGTGCTTTATATTAACAATAGAAGGCTGCTTGTCGATAGATTTTTAAAATATAGCACCAAACGATTCCAGAGATGGATGATCCTATTACAAGCTACTCGGAGCTCTCTTGACTAAAAATGACTTGTGGCATAATTGGATATATTCCCATTTGCAAGTAGCACATGAATTAAAATGGTTAGAGGTTGTATATCACGTTCATAATTTAACGCCACGAGGTGCAATTGAACATAAACATACACTCGTCGAACTCACCGGTTTATATCGTGAGATCATGGTGTTGCAGCGGTGTCTATACACTCCCAAGATAATGTGTAGTCTTTGTCACATCCAGCGCCTGGTAGAAAAAAACAAGAAAAGGCGGTAAAACTCCTTCGTGGCCGTCTCTCATGTGCTCAGTCTGTGGCAGTCTCGTGTAAGTTGTGGCTTTTGTTGTGCGCCTATGACTCACGGGTGAAGAAAAGGAGCTCTCCGAGGTCCTGAACCCAGGTACTAATGAAGAAGTTGAAGCAGCGATGGTTGGTGGAGGAGCAGGAGGAAGGCAGATTTCCCACCCGAGGCCACCTTTGCTCAGAGACATGCACCGTAGTGGCCCCTAGTTTGTCCCCAGTGGAACAGTGGCGCGCATTTTAGCGGTCGATGCGACGCTACAACAGCGGACACTAGTCACGTATGCCATAGTGATCACGAGTGGATGACTACAAACATACATGCTTTATGTAACAGGAAAGTGGGATGCGCCGAAGCAAAGCAGCTCAGATCAACAATTATATGATTGGTGTCCCTATAACAATTGTCTGAGGTGATCTGGATTTTAGGTTTTATCACAATTAAATAATGTTTTTATAATTATGATCACCCGGAGGCCGCGAGGATTACACTGAATTATTTAAAACACCATTCAGTCAAAAGGCAAACGCTGAACTGGAGCATGGAATTTTAAGACCACCATCGCCCCCTGTGGACAAATGTACATGGCACTCAATGTTTCAATCAAATAATTTATTCAGAACTGTAACATGCATTAAGAAAATCATTATTCCGTTCCATTTTGACACATTGTCTTTACATTTAGTTTATAAGATAATAAGAAACATCACAATACATTTTGCTGTTAGCAGTCTTTTATTGAAACATGGGAAGGCAGATTAGAAAATCAACATTGCTAATGGTTTGTTTAAATTAATGTTGCACAGACAAATAGCATCCAAAGAAAACAACAAATCAACATGGCATGTGTTTTTTAATAGAGTCAAATGTGTCCAGACAAAAGTCTATGTCTCCAGCATAAAACTAATGATAAGGCAAACTGGACTGGTTGTTAACCGACATGGCAGAAAGCTCATTCTCCAACAAATAGAGTGAAAAACCAACACAATGAGCTGGGCACACAACAGTCTGTTTTAATCACTAATGATAAAAAGCACAAGTGAATCCGTGGCAGGTTGTTGATAAGTCTAGAAAAATGTTCTGCAAAGAAAACAAAAAAACAAAAGTCAGTGTATATTTTGGTCACTGTTCATTTTACAGACTCAAACATGCTACAAAAGAGTTTGTGTGCTGTGTGTATGCACCACTGTATGCTTACACTTCTTTTACTCTTAGCTCTTTCAAAAAAACAGTCCAGCAGGTCTATATGTAAAATAAATATGTACAATAATCACACCTTCAAACTGTAGCTCAAGATTTCATTTGCCAAATGTAATATATACATTTTTTTTAAATAATAATGACATAATTTATTGAGAAAAGTCTGACATCTCAGTAGAAATCCTTGCTACAGTATCACACAGTGTCACAGCATTAAGGAGTTATGCACATGTAACAGTCCCATTAAACAACATCAATCAGAACAACTGCTGAAGGCTGGCAGGAGTCCTGGCTTGTTGTCCATGACACAACACAGTTGGGCACTCATAAATGGTTCCCTTGGATATCATTAGCCTGATATATTGTTGCATGTTATTACTTATACACCATGTTTGGTTCGTGGTGCAGCAATAGATAAAGGGAGCCTCGGGGCATTCTAAGGGTAAAAATAGATCACATACTGTACTTGCTAGTCCACCAGCTTTGGCATGGTCATAAATCTTCTGATTGACAGTGAGACTGTCACATGTGTTCAAACAGAGAACCAAAATAAAAACAAATGCCACAGCAAACCTCTCTTCTGACACGGGTTGAGGACAAGATCTATTACCAGGAAGAGTGCAGGGCTAGTTCTGAAGCATGTAGCCGTGCCTGTACAGAGATGCACTGCCTTGCACCTTTCTGTTCACAGTGGGACTGACTGATGCTGACTTAGGGCTGTACACACACGCACACAGACACAAGTCATTCTGTACATTCAGAAGCCTACTAACCACTAGTGCAGGGCCATAAATGTAAGTAGCACAAAGTCAAAAGTATGTTGATGAATGACAAAAAAGTTAGTGCTTACACTTCATCTTCATAGTCTTTTGGTGGGGACACAGCAATTACAACATCAATCCAGTCCTATAAACAACAGTCACAGTAAAATTATTTTTTAACTTTGATCAAGTCAGGTCCCTTTTAGTAGCTACTAAAGGCAAAAATATATATTAATAAAAAACATGCAAGGTATTTATTGTAGCCACTGAGTCATACCCCTCCACTATTCCAGGCTCGAGCCAAAGAGTTTTGACCCTCAGTCAATGTGGCATCGATCAGTATCTTTCCATTCACAGCCATGAGTTCATCACCAGATACAATTCCACCTAGGGCCAGACACATTATAAGGGTTAAACACTGCAAAACATATTATAAACAAATATTCACATAAGGTTTTGCTGCTGCCTTTGGTGGGAAACACTAAATAACTGAATACACTTGGTTCTAAGTATTAGGGTCAACATGCATGACTCTTTCTGCTTAAAAATATAGTTTACAGTGTGAGCATGATCACGAACTGACCATGTTTATCAGCAGCTCCTCCTTCATACACTGCTGACACCACTAACTTCCCAAGAGGGGAGTCCGCACCTCCTTCCAGAGCCACGTCCAGCTGTCCAGTCTTAGAAAAACAAAACAAAAAATAAGTAAATACTGACATCATCTGTTACGTCTAAGGGACATTAACTTTGAACCTTTAAAAGTGTCAAGCATATTTTGCGTAAGCCATTTTTGTTAAAAAGGAAAAGCCTTCTCTGAACAAAGGAAGAGGCCTCAGATTAATTTTGCCTACTATCTACAAAAGCATTTTGAAATCAAAACAGTTTCACTCTAGAACATCAACTAAGTCCAGATGCCTTTATTTTAACCTTTTCTTCAAGCTTATTTTGCTCATCAATCATTTGTATTATCTGCTCAGAAGTGCTTTGAACACAGTACCTTTCTGATTTTTAGTAGCCTCACGTCTCGTCCAGCTATCTGGTCTGCAGAGAACTTCAGATAAAAATAAATTTCACAAAAGCAGCATTGAACAAAATGTACAGTCACCAAACAAACAAATAGAATTGCCAAATCCAGAAGAACGGCTATCTCTGAAGAGTCACTAAAGTAGTATTGTGGTGGGAGTTGGCTGCTGCAGCTTGTTGTTATTATTGTAGCAAGACTAATAGATCTGTTTTATTGAGCCACATTTCTATTGACCAAATCCATTATCAGGCACACTGTAATTTTGACCAAAGAAATACCAGTGAGTAGGGATCAAAATCCTCCACGTCCTTCTGAAAGCCCTGTAAGACAATCAACAAGCAATTGATTAGATCAATAAGTCAATACTGGGTTAAATAGGCAGCTGGTATTAGATATCAGTTGTGGAGAGTATAGCAACAGTAAGGTTTCCTTTGACAACCAAGTTTATAATCCCGCTCTGAATAAAAGGGGAACCATGGAGACAGCCTTCCAGTCATTAATTCCAAAAAGCAGCCTTAACAGCTTCACAGTGTAATTGAATAATGACAAGAATAAATTCACAGAACCCAGTGCACACAGGCAAAAAATAATTTCTAATCAGCCCGTTTAATTCTTGGAAAAAGGAAATGAAAGTGCAAGTATTATATTTATCCTGCTGAGATGACTCACTGCAATAAACACATTTATTCTGTAAAGAAAAAAAAATTATATATATATATATATATATATATATATATATATATATATATATATATATACACACACACACACTCTTCTGCAGACACGTAGGAGGGAAAATAATATTTTTTCTTTGTAACCACTGCTTAAAGCTGCAAGAGACTAATTGAGACACCTCAAATTTATGTTGTGTGGTTTTGTCAGTGATTTAAATATATACACAATAAGATTGCATTCAGACACAATACTGTACATTGGTAGAAGTACTGTTCTTGTATCTATAATCTATAAATAACCATGAAACAAAAGTGTACAGGAGCAGCCAAAACAACGCACTATGGAAAATAAAGCAAGAGCCTTCCCTAAGGGTCCGGTCGAACATGAATGAATCCAATGTGAGCACAGATAAAGGTGCAAAGAAAAGAACAAGAGAAATTCGCTTAAGAATATAGTGGAGATGAAGAAGCGTTGATAGCTATAGATTACTTGTCGCTTGCGGTTTGATTTAAACGATGAGTTGAAAGGCACCATCCGTTTCAGCATTTCCGGAGGCTAGGACAAAAGAAAAGCTTTAGTTGACATATCAGAGTATAGCTTACACAGTCTTGCAAGTAATAGATCATATAATAATCCAGCATATAATATTATTTTAGACTCCATCATAAACATTCTTAAAAACTATTAAACAAGAGATGCTTTGCTCAAACAAAAGTTTGGGAAATTAATAAACTTCAAGGTTTTAATACAATGACACATTGCTTCCCTGTAGTGAGCTCTAATGTCCACAGATGTCTTTTAGGAAAACAGCTGGTGAGTCTAGAAGACTCCCCAGGCCTCTGCCAATAATTTATCTTTGAGCATTATGACGCCCTACTGTGGGAGGCTCTTTGTACAGGGGACACATTTTTACTGGTTTATCATACCAAGCCATCCGAACGTACTGCAGTTCTGTGCACTTCTGGTCTGTTCGTCTGTGTCTGGGGAAGCATGACAGGCTTGGACATCGGGGCTGTCTGACGTCGCTGGTTAGGGGGGCTTGGAGCAAGTTGCTATCGAGGAAATGGGATGTTTTGATATAATTAAAACAGTAAGGTATTCAGTAAGTCAGGTGAAAAAACAAGAGAGCCCAGGAATGTAGCATGTTGTCGCACAAAGACTTACCAATGAATTACTCGAAGCTGAAACACGGCTGGCATGGGATGTATTTCTCATTACCTGTATCATATTGAAATATAATCAATCATTTGGGCCCCTGGCACTGAAATCTATAAGGAATCAATATTCCAATATTTATTATCATCAGGTCTAATAACTAAATAAAACAGTGCCAATAATGGATGTTTGCCAGCTTAGTAGGTAAGGTTTGTTCTCAGTCTTAATTGGATGCTGGATAAACTACTGCTTTCCATTAGTGTTACTGCAATGCCAACTACAAAAACAGCAAAGCAAAGCAAGTATGCCTGAAACACTTACTTTCTCTTTTTTCTTCCTATAAATGTGTCAGATCTTGCCAGATGAAGCTACAATAGTGTGGTGCTTTCTATGATAAACTTCTACTGGCTCTGACCTGGGGACTCGAGGGGTAGGACATCTCACTGTTGTTGGAGGAGTAGATGCCGCCTCTTGGAAGATATCCGCCTGTTTCCCACTCACTCCTGTGCTCTGGGGGACTGGGAGTTGGTGGGGGTGGATGCAGTTCGAGCTGGCGGTACCTGCCTTTGTCTTTGGAGCGCTGCTGGGGTGGCAGCGGCGGAGGGGGAGGTGGAGGCGGGGGAGGAGGCGGAGGTGGTGGCGGCGTCGGCCGGGGAGCGGGCTGAGGAGATGAAGGCGGCCGTGACACATGAGACTTAGGGGGGTACTGGGAGAAAGGTGCACGAGAAGGCTGCTGTTGGGGAGGTTTACGTCCCCTGTTGGCCAACGTAGACGAGACGGAAGCTTTTCTGTAGGCGGGTGGAGATGGAGGCGGGCGCTGAGGGGAATAGCTCGGAATTGTAGGGTGGCGTTTGGTCGATGGTGGAGGGAGAGGCAGGGGAGGAGGAGGCTGGTTTGTGCTGGGCGATGTGGGGGCCAGTTTCTTTAGAGGTCCCCTCAGGCTTTGATCTACATTGTCCAGGTTGATGTCGTCCAGGTCAGTGGTGGCTAAGTGGAAACCACCGGGGAAGTGCCTCACCCTTGGCTCGGACACCGGAGAGCGGGGTGGCGAGATCTGAAAGTCAAAAAGCACAAATAACCTTTACCTGTACATACTTTTCAATCTTAGAGTCACAATAATGTCCATAAAAACAGAGCCCTAAGTAAAGAGACTAAAACTAAATTTGTGTTGATGTGATTCTGATAAGATACTCATGAGATGGTAGTGGGCCCTGCCATTCCTATCAACAGAAAAAGTTGGACAGACTCTTGTACCTCTGCAGATTCGTTTTCCACAGAGGAGATCTGCTCCATCCTTGTTTGACAAAGACGCTCCACCCAGTGCTGCACCTTTTCTGACTCCGCTTGGTCCTCTCTCTCCGTCTCGGAAACCTGCAGCAGATTCAGAGAACACAACAACTCTAATCCACACCAACACAGTCCAGTAGCATTTAAATCGACTTTTCATTGTTGTGACACCCCTCCTTTTGTACCTCTTGGACCAGTCGATTGATCTTTAGTTGCTTCTCTCGTTCGTACATCTCTTCTTTCTCCTTGGCAAGTTTGAGTTCAAACTCCATCTCTTTCTTGTTTTTTCGCAGTTCTTGCAATGTGTCTGTGTTGGACACTTTCTTCTTTTTCTTCTTCTTTTCTCCTTTCTGAGATGTCATTTTGTCAGCGGCAACATAAATCAATACCAAAAAAGCAACACTTTCACTTCAAACCAAGCTGAATGGCATGCAATGACAAACCGTGATTGACCAGGGGTGACAGAATCACAGCAAAAGCTATAATTGTGCAGCGTTCTTTCAAAACGTCACTGCTGTACCACACTAAAAATCAAACAGTACCTTGCGTATTGATGGAAGTTTGCCCTCATACCGATAAAACCAGCCAAACGCTAAGAATAAAGATGGATATATGTTACTCTCAGTAAAAAAACTAACAAAATTACCAGCGCGATAGGCCACTCAATGTACAAAACAAGTGAGATACTTTAATATTTTCTCTTGTAAAGCAAATAGACACTGTCTCAAATGGTTGCATCTTGGTTGTCAAAGGAAATCTAGCACTGGTTACAATAATTTACATGAACAGACTTCAACAAAAGCTGTAACAACAAACAGCTGAGGCCCCAGACTCACTTGTCTGTCCAGCTCTTCATCCTCGTCATCCTCTGTAAAGGAGGACATAAGAGGCACCACAGCACACAGTGGAAAACATGCAAAAGAGGGAGAAGGGTAAAATACAGGCAAGAGATGGTCCTACAAGTCTTTGGTGACAAAATAAAAGTACACCCAAAAAGAAAATAGGATTCACGCAGTTCAGATTAAGATTTGATGAGGAACTCTTACGAGAACTCTTGGCCTTTGGAGATGCAGTCGTTTTTATCTCAGGTGGGCCTGGAGAGGGACTCTTAGGACTTTTGGGACGCTTTTTGGTTCCCCAGTCTTCCTCCCACTCATTGTTGTGTTTTCTCTCCACAGCGTTGATTCTTTTGAGAACAACATTATTTTTCTACATTATGATTATTATTATGATATAAAATTAAAAGAAAATACATCATACTTGTCCATCTCTTTCTGATAACGCTCCTCTTCCTCTGACATTTTCTGAGAGATCTCCGTCTTTCTCCTGTGAAGAGAATTATATCAGCATTTGGTTTATAGAGGCATTTAAAAGTGCCAACCACTCCAGCAGATGATTTACAGAATCTTTATGTTTCTCTCGACACCTCTGGCACAGCAACAGCAGAAAACATTTCCAAATGTCCATTTTATATATGGAAAAAGATTTAGTACACTAAATGTTAAGTGACAAAGTTATGCCACTAAAACACTGACACTTGTCAGATGCACTGCACATGATACACTACATATACAGTGGTCGCCAAAACCTTTTATTTTTTATTTAGCAGGTTTTAGTTGATTTTGTGTAATTGGTCATTAAAATACCCATAAAATGAAAAATCATCATTATACTCTATATAATATATCTAATATTATTGTAAAGATATTGTGTGTATTTTCTATGTTGTTTTCAAGTGTCCTGGACACATCCACTGCACGGCCTGTCTGTCCTGGAAGTGGATCCCTCCTTCTGTGGTTCTCCCTAAGGTTTCTCTTTTTTGGAGTTTTTCCTCACCCTGATGGAGGGTCTAAGGACAGGGATGTTGTCTAGTGCAGACTGTTAAGCCCTTTGAGGCGACTGTTGTTGTAATATTGAGCTATTCAAAAATAAATGTCAAAAATATAAAATAAGGAGAACAAAAAACAAGAAAACAAATTAGGTACAGTATATTTTACTTTCAATGTCACACAATCATGCTCCTTCACAGAAGAAGCCCTGGGATAACATTAGTGTCTAATAATTTTGGCCACCGCTGTATATGTAGGAAGCAGGAATGTGCTGGGGTTTTAGTCTAACACTGAAAGTTTTTCAGAGCAGTAGTAGTATTTCACAAGATAATAAGGGGCAGTCAGTTCACTTTTTTCACTAATAGATCTGTAATTATAATAAGATTGTATATTAGAGCCTTTTAGTTAAAATATGTACAATTGCTGCAGAGCTACTTCGAAAAAGTACAGTATGAATAAATCCCTCATGGTCAATAAAATGTAAATTGATAGGACATGAGACCGGACTCACTCTAATCACTAATTGTTACAGACAGAAGCTTCACAAAGCAAAGTAAAGTTAACTTACTGCCTCTCCATTTCCTGCTGCTCTTTGATTACTTTGTTGGTCTCCAATGCAACCTTTTTCTGATGCATCAGCTCCTGGCGATCCAACTCCCGTCGGGCTGCAACTGCCAGACGTTCCTCGTCTGTCATAAACAGCTCACTGCCCTGAGAGACCAATCAAAGACAGAGAATATAATCAAACAAGAGAATCACTGGTTGGGCACATGAAAAACTGCTTGACTCGCAGTCTTTAAACTCAACTAGGGAGAACAAATCTCTCATTTTGTCACAAACTTCCTTTGCTGCCTTGTGCTTAACAATGAGTAAATTTAAGATGTTAGCTATATAAGATGCGATTTTAAATTCAAAATGGCATGTAGCCGATTTATAGCGATATAATGCAGTTTATAATTGTTGTAATGCTCTAGCGCAAATTTGTCTAGACGTTCACATTGATGTCACCGATTATTTTGATCAATAAAGATGTTTTTGACCTTCGAACTTAATATTCCTTACACATTCTGACACACACACAGACACTCCGAATGACAAATGCATTTGACATGCAGCCCCCAGAACAATAATAGGGCTTATCTTGATAAATGCCTTTATTGCAGGCACCCAGACTGAAACAGTCAAGGTAATGTAATTTCCTCAAAACAAAATGCAATATTAATCTGAGTGGCAAGAAGAAAGATATTTGCGTTTTTCCATCCTTATTTGATTATACTAACTAACGTTGTTGTCCCATTGTTCTACCATCTAATTAAATGTGCCCTATCCTCATGATCAAGAGCAAAGGAAAAAATAAATAAATACAATATGCATTATATAAAGTTTGAGTGTACTTACAGCCCCTGTTAGAACAGTGATGGTCAGACTTCTGCTGCTCTTCAACACTCTGACAGCCTACAAATATTTCAACAAAATCATTAATTCATTCTTTATTTGATATTATTCCTAATAAATGCACAGTTTAAGTATTTGAATGCAATCAAACAAAGCATTGTGCCTTCATGCCTGGTCGGGTGCAAAATCTCACCAAATTGAGCCAATTACTCAAGGCTTTGCTCTCTCAATAGAACTCTATGGCAAGGTACCAGGCATACAAAACTTCAATTACTTCACTTTTTGCTTGTTAAACACATTTGGCTTTGTTTTTGCAGCTCAGTGCATTAATCCAAAAGTATACATTTGCCTGTTCTGGGAATACAATGAAACTCACTGCCTGGCTGATAACCATGCATTTACCTCTCTGTGGTCCACACTGGTGAAATCCACCCCATTCACCTCCACAATTTGATCACCAATCTAAAACATGGGTAAGGAAAGACAGTTTGTTGTTAATTGCTACTAGCACTGGAGTTATTGTATTTTTAATCAGATAAAACCAGTCACCTCAAGTCCAACTTCAGCAGAAAGTGAGCCAGCTTTGACGTTACTGATGTAGATGCCAGGTTTTTGTGTCGGACCACTGGAGATGCTAATGCCCATACCCTTAGTACCAACAAGGCTGAGGAAAACCTTCTTTTCCTTGATCTCTTTTCCTCCAAGAGATGCCAGACCTGCAACACTGTTTCTTTTCCCCTACATCAAACAGAATCAGTTATGGATTTGGATAGTCAATTGTCAAATCTGACATTTTTCTTAACTTCTTACCCCAGACTCAGACACAAACTGGTCTACAAAATGCCATTTAAGAGGCTCGTCTGAAGAGCTGAAAAAATGCAGAAATTATATAAATGAACAGAAAATCAAGTTAAGTAAACGTAAAGTCAACTGATGTGTTACCTTTTTACAGGGATCATTCCAACATCTGCATGAGTAAGAAAGAAGTAATATCACAAGTTACTTACATACATCTTTTATACTTTCATTGTTAGGTCTTAGTGTACTTGACTTACGTCTGACTTTCAGTGACACAATCTTCTTGGTTTTAATGAGGCTGATGACTTCTTCGTGGATACAGGAAGAAATGGAGTAACCATTGATGCGAACAATCTCATCGCCAATCTATAAATTAACAACAGATGGGAGTCAAATTGGTGTGCATAGATATCTCATTTACACAAAAAAATATATATTCAGCCTGACAGCAATGTGTCTATCCCATTCTTACATTATTTCTAGTTAAGTTTTTAGGTAGTTTGTTTTATGACCTGAGCTATTTCATAGAATTTATAACCACATTTGAAATTTTAATCTCAATACAGCTGCATACCACCACCTAGTGGATGCTAGTGTTATTACTGAGATAGAAGTACACAAGACTAAAGGAAAAAGGGATCAAACACAATTTAAAGAGCCGCAAACAGTATGTTACACAATACGTTTATATATTAGATACCTGAAGGCCAACATTTGCAGCCTGACCATCTTTAACAATCTGGGAAATATAAAGTCCACTGCCAAACTCCAGTCCTCCTCGAACACTCAGACCAAGACCATCCCGATGTGTTCGATCCAAACGGACCTCTTTAAGTTTCCTGTACCATCCAGAAAAAGAGGAAATTACATGTGAAAGTGAAATAAGAAAAAAAACACTGAGGTGCACAGTAACCTTTCATCATTTCAATATTTTATTTCCAAGAATGTGAAAAGTCTCTACTGCACTCACCTCGACCTCTTGGGGGTGAGCATATCATACTCCACTTGGTGTTTGAGTGGAATGAGAGGTCGGATTGCATCAAACAAGGGCAGGCGTTTTGGTTCATTTATGACCAGCTTTAGGTCCCCCACCAGCACAGGCAAATCCATTGACCTGATCAAGAGAGATATTTAGCCAAGTCCAATACAAGACTAACCCTCAGACTTAGTATTGTACTCATTTCTTGGTGGGATTTTTCCCAAGGCATGAGTACAAAGTGGAAAGGTGCAATGTTTGAGCCTTTGTCTTTGTGGCCTGTTGTTTAAAAAGACAGAAATGCAATTGACTCAGGTGAGGATAAAAGATAGTAGGTAAATAATAAAACAATAATCATCATTTAGAAATGAATTTCTCCAGATGGCTCCTTCTGAGTCCAATACATTATGCCTTCGAAACACAGACACCAATTAGGGCAACAAAGTACAGCTTATGTATAAAATCTGTCCACCTGGCTTCCATCTTAAATCATTAATGAGTGCAATTCCAGTCCTGTTCGTGGGATGAATATAAAAAAGGGCTTTTGTTTATAACTGGCCAGGCTTGTCAAGGAGCAGAGGAAACTGATCATATGCTTAACCAATAGGGGCATGGCGCTCTGGCTCTGTACAAAGATGGAATGAAACTTAGACCGACAGCCCCCTTACAAAACCACAGCCGGCTGTTGTTCTGATAGAGCACAATATTGTGAGAAAGATACTGGGGTACTAGGTACTAGGAATGACAA
Organism: Perccottus glenii; assembly: GCA_024416835.2. Classification (NCBI taxonomy): domain Eukaryota; kingdom Metazoa; phylum Chordata; class Actinopteri; order Gobiiformes; family Odontobutidae; genus Perccottus; species Perccottus glenii. The sequence continues at coordinate 16,530,762 of CM044563.2, read as the reverse complement.
AATGAAAACCTAGAGAACTAAGTGATGACTTGATACAAGTATATTGGAAAGGGTTTAGTTCTATGAAAAATTGTAATAACCAGGACTAAATGATGAGACTTTTATGTTTACTGTACTATTAGTTACAATATAATAAAGAGCTTTGTTATTATAACAAATGTGCTGTAATAAGTGACAAGCCTAAGAAACTAGAAACCACACAGAGCAAACCGTAACAGATGGTACTCACTGGTGATACATGCGGAGGACGTCATACAGGTAATCCTTCTCTGCTTCATTTTCAATCAACAGCTCTATCTGCAGGAAGAGACAAACATCTGGTGTCATCCTTATCCTCACAGCTCAACCAAAGGAAGCAGCGGCCCACTGATAAAAACTCTTCTGTTTGAGAAACTCTGTTGGATTTTTACATTTGAGCAGAAAGCCACACTGTACAAACCTGATGGTGGCTCAGCTGAACCAGAAGAATTCGGAGAAACCGCTTAGGCCACTCACTGATGTAACACATGTTTCCCACTTAATATTCTCCCAAATGTCAGCCCATATTAACAGTTAACAAACTGGATTACAGAATTAATAAGGCTCCTGCAACTAAAGACTGACTAAATGAGATGCCCTTCCCTTGGAGTTAAGATACAGGGGGGGAATAATGGCAGGACACAGAGGCAAGGCTGGAGGAGAAAGGTCAGTGGTGTCATCTTACATTTCAGACGGACAAACAGAGGTGAACATTCACGCCATTAACAAACAGATATATATGAAAATTAACAGGAAAATAGTCAGAAAATATTTGTTTTTGTATAGAGCAGATTTCCCAGAAACACCCAATGTTTTTGTGCTCTACACTGCAGTGTGTTGGTTGTCATGGTGTGCATGTGTTTATGGTTGTCATAAATTTGCTCATCCATCTTCACACATGAACTTTGACACCATAAACCAACAAGTCAAGGGATCATTGTTAAAATAGATAACCATTCAATAAAGTGCGTCATAAATCTCCCAGGTTTTACTCAAACAAACATCCTAAATGTGTCATGTTCTATTGAAATGCAATTCCTGGTTGTGCATTGTTCCCCCCTTAGCTTTTAATAAGAGCTGTAAATTGTACAATCGATTCCGCTCAGCTGCTTATTTCATACACAGACTACAATATCTTCAGCTTAAGTGCCCTTTGTGAGGAGCTGTATTATGGGACCTTGTCTGCTTGTGTGCAGTGCAGATGGTGTTGTGGACACCCTAAACATATCATGTTCCCTTCAACATTTTACACACATTTACCTTTAAAAGGAAATTTATTAATTGCCAATGTAGTATGACAATAGCCTATACTTCAAATAGAATAGGTGTTTCATCTTAACTATTTGTGTCAGGGCTATAAAAGTTGATAAAATATCCAATAGATTTAGTTAATTCTAAAAACTTGAGATAATTTGTTTTTCATATTTTATGTTAGTAGTTTTGAATAGTAGTTTCGGATACCACTTTTCTCCAGGCTGATGAAGAGGCCTGTGTGCGCATCACCTGTCACCTGTTACCTTTCCAATCATTTTAAACACAAGGAACGGACAAACCCAGAGTTATGTTTCCGTAACTAAAAAGGTTTGGATGTATATGTAGGCTGTCTTACCTTGTGCCTAAATTCCCGGGCAACTTTCCGCTCCATGGCTTAACAAAAGCAGCAAAAACCGCGAGGATAAATGACACCGTCGGTGAAGTTTGACAGGACAGAACAGTGGTCAGTCAAGTAAGAGCTTTTGTTGTAGAGAGTTTCCGTAAACGATTTTTCACAATAAGAATCTAAGAAATAATTCCAAGTGCGTTTAAAGTCAATGGTTTAGGATCACAGATAAACTACAGCTAAATTATGTAGAAGGTTTAAAATGTTGCTGATAATAACAAAATTGCTATAACCCACCTACAAAATAGTGTCATAGATACATGTAGGTGAAGCATTTTACTTTTTGGTTTTCCTCTTTTGTCCGACCCACCATTTGGCACTAATAGCATTTTTTATAATAATTTACAAAATTGGAAGTAAGTAACTAAATAAATAATTGTTAGTTTTGATATGATAATTTTTCTTTAGGTCGAGCGTATTGTTTTCCTTCACTTTTGTTTTTCAATGTCCTTTATCATTTTACGGCCCTAATATTTTGTGTAGCAGCTTTCCCACTAGCTCTGTAGCGCTAGTGGTTATTGGTTATATCGAAGCTACTTCAGTTTTCCACGAAGAAGATAAGGAGGCGTAAACTTCCGGGGTTTTAAAATGTTTGTGTAGCAAGCTGGTAACGAACCACCTGCGCCTCTTAAGTACATGCTTTTTTGTTTAAACTAACTGGAAAAGGTAAGAAAGTTTATTCCACGTGTAAGCTGAAAACATCAGAGAACAACAGAACAAAGAAAACTTAAATTTGCATTAAAACTTCCTTGTCTCGGAGTTATTTTTTGCGAGGAAACGTAACGGTCATGAGAACAATTTAAGATTTAGCTAGCGTTATATAATCGGTTTTGTCTATGAAACTCAATTACTTTCTATTCCATTTTGATTGTATTTTAACACAATGCTACAAGCTAATTTCAAGTCCTATTTTCCCTGGCGCTCAAACCATGGCAACAAGGAAACATTACACAACTCATCCCATAAACAATATTTTAATCTTAAAGTTTATTGTTTGTAGCATATTGGCCCAAAATGGGATCTCCTACCAAAGATGCGTCTCATTGGTAAGGCTTCTCAGTGTTGCAATCTTAGTCCTATTCTTTTGTGGATTTTGCTTGATTTATTTTATTTTTTTTTACTTTTACAGGAGCCATGCACATACTCCTGGCAAGGAACCAGACTCCCCACTTCCCCCAATCAATGAGCGCCTGGCATACCTGCGACCCTCCAGGGAGCTTTTAGAATTCTACAGGGAGAAGATAGCCCAGTTTGATTCTGAACATGAGGAGCTGCTGCAAATGTTGGAGAAGTACAAAGGCATTACAGATGACCAAGTGAGAGGCATAGAATTGCTGAACTCCCTTTTAGGAGAAATTCACAATAATGTACTTTAACTAAACTTGATTGCTGAAATATCCTTCCAGCATAAGCTACAATGGGAGTTACGACAGCGTGAAGGAGAGATAGCTGAGCTGCAGAATGCTCTGAGTGATATGCAAGTCTACCTTTTTCAAGAGAGAGAACAGTCCTTGCGGCTTTATGCAGAGAATGATAGACTAAAGATCAGGTTTGTTTAAAGAGGTCGTACGTTTTACTTTTTTCTTCTTTTCTTTTAGGAATTGTTGTTTTTACTTATTTGCTTTTTTAAGACCATTTATGTTATGCTTTTTATGTACAGAGAGTTGGAGGACAGAAAAAAAATCCAGCATCTTCTTGCTCTAGTGGGTCCTGATGTAGGCGAAATCACATATTTCCACCGTGACCCGCCACACAAAGTAAACTAATTGCTTTCAAGATTTCTAATCGTAACTATCAAGCAAAAATATGGCTATACTGATGTATGTAGTTCTACCTTGAAGTTGTATTAGTAAAAGGCATATGTTCATCTCTTGATTTTATTTAATTTTTTCATTTTTTAAATATTTTTTCATTTAAATTTTAAATTTTTTTATAGGTCACTATCACACAGAAGATTCCAGATTCCACTTTAGATGAAAATCTCAGTCTCAGACCTACAAAAATAAGGCCCGCAATAAGCAAAAAAGGTTTGAAATTAAATATTAAATTTGATTTCATTCTGTTTTGGTTTTCTTTCAGTCAATGTAATGCATTAATAATTCAGATGGCTAGTGTATGTGTAAATTTGTTTGCTTCGTTTGTATAAGCAGAAAGTAGTCGAAAGACCAAAACGGGAAATGGGGTAAAAGGTGAATGTCTGGAACAATACAAGAATGACAATGAGACATTGTTACTTCAGGTAAGTTTAAACTTGCAGTTACATACTGCTTCATCCATTTTGATCCATTTTCTCTGGAATTTTACATACAGGACATTTTCAGAATGGCATGAGATGTACTTGTTGCATTCTATACATTTTGATTTTTATTAATTCCAGGTGGAGGCGCTGCAGGCTCAGATGGAGGAGCAAACTCGTCTGGCCAAAGAGCAGGTGGTGTCTCTGCTTGAAGATAGACGGATTAAAACTGAAGAAGCGCAGGCACAACAGCAGAGAGACCAGGAGCGAATAGCAGCTCTAACTGACAAGTAGGTTTTATACTGCACATATAACTGCCCTACAGAAGTGGAGTCCAGTATCCATGTACTCTGTGAAATTGAGAAATATGGTAATATGTTTTTGATTTGTCCCACCAAATATCTTTAGGAATTAGTGAAAATTTATATTTTGTACCACCATCAAAATAATTCTGTTGTGGGTGGGTGGGTGTGTGTGTGTTTTTATTTATTTTTTAAATGCCATATGTAAAACTTGCACAGGCTCCAACGAACCCAGAACTTGTTGTATGACAGCACCAGAGATTTCCTTCAGTTAAAGTTTGACACACGCGCTCTTGAGAAGGGTTGGATGGAAAAGAAGGATAAGATGCTCAGGGCCATGGATTCTTGCCACAATCGTTTGAAGAAACTTAGTCCTGCTGCTGTTCCCGAGCTGAGCCAAGGGTGGCAGCCCAGCAGCAGTACATCCATTCCTGTTACCCAGACTCAAAGAGGGTTACAACAATCACATAAGGAGGAGCTGAAGGTAACAACAAAATTACACACATGAACATTTACACAAAACATTTTTTTTTATTTTTTTTTGTGTGTGTGGTATGTCCATAGGCATTACAAGAAGACCTGAAGCAAGCCAATCGTCTTGCAGAGATGTTCAGAGAGCAGTGTATTACTCTGGAAACACAATTGTCTCAAATCCGAGAGGAGGGTGATGTGGGCAGGGAAATATTTAAGGTAAAATAAATAATAGTAGCCTTTGTTAATATTAAACATCGCTGTGCTTGTTGTTTTTGCAATTTAATACATTTCTTTGTGTAGGAGCGTTCAGATAAAATGGCAAAACGTCTTCAGCTTATGACACAGCGTTATGAGGCTTTGGAGAAAAGGAGGGCAATGGAAGTGGAAGGATTCAAGACGGACCTGAAACTCCTCAGACAGAAACTTAAAGATGTGGAAAAACAACTTCTAAAGGTATGTTCTGATGCAATTTATTTTATCTTAATTTGATTGTTGTGTGGATATTTAATGTGTGTATTGTCGACTCTAAAGGTAACTCTAAATGTTGGACCTAATCAAGATCTTGCTATTCTTCATGAAGTACGCCAGACAAACACCAGAACAAAAAAGGTTCAGGGTGAGCTCATGACACTGAAGGCTAAAATCTATGGACTTGAAAATGAGCTGCGATTTAGCTGAAGAGTGATATTATTGTACCTGTTTTAAATGTGCCATACAAGCATTGTAATGTATATTCGAGTCTTTGCTACCTGTAGCTATATTATTGTGTATTTTAAATTTAACCAATAAAATGTTTTGTTGCAATGAATTCAGCTTAATAAATTAAATCTGTATTTCAATTTAAACCATATTTTAAAGGTAGAAAGTACAAGGTATCTGACAAAATCCACACAAGCTCTTATTTTACTCTTTGAATTATTTGGCGAATCCTGAAATGTTGTGTTTCCGGTGGATGATATGTGACGCAACAGAGTACCTGGAAGTTAATGCTCTTAACTTCCAGGTTTGCGCATGCGCATATTCTGATTAAAACTTGTGTTCTGAATGGATACTGCACACTCATGGATCTACAATAAAAACAAACGCACTGATTCAAGCGTTTTTCTTCGTGTGAGATATCCATATATCTTGTACTGGAAGACACCGCAAGGACTGCTTAGGTGAAGGTTTTGTCTCCGTTTTATTTTTCCTCTACTAAACAAGTGCCTAAACAATGCAGAGAATGAAAGTATGGAAAGCTGGTTGGCAACTGCTGAAATCAAGCTGTAATGGAACAACAAAACAACTAACCAAGTCCGCTCTATTCTATCGAAGTTACAGCCAGGTCAGTAAACATATTAAGTCTAATAATGATGTCCACTCTTAAAAGCCATGTTCATTTTTATAGTTTGAACAAAGTTCAACCACTTGCCTTGACAATAATGACGTGCTCATCTGTAGTTAATATATGACCAGCGTTACATGTTTCCACATTACACATCCCACAGTTTGGTCCATGACCCTTTTTAGGGCCCCAGTCCTTTTGGGTTCCTCTTTGACATTGATGGGGTGCTGGTTCGAGGCAGGACACCAATCCCTGAGGCCAAGCAATGCTTCAAGAAACTGGTGGATCACAATGGCAAATATAAAGTGCCAGTGGTGTTTGTTACTAATGCTGGAAATTGCATGAGGCAGGCCAAAGCGGAGTTCTTGTCAAATCTCCTGGAAGCAGAGGTAAACTAGTTTAATTTCACCCTGATATTATGACCACATGACAGATGTTTTCATAATATCTCTTCTTGGGGTCCATAGGTTTCTCCAGACCAGGTCATGCTCTCCCACAGTCCTTTGCGAATGTTTACCCAGTTCCACAAAATGTGCGTTCTTGTGTCAGGACAGGGTCCTGTTGAAGAGGTCGCTCACAAGTATCTTGCTTAAATAAAGTTTCCCTGCTCTCTGTGGATGTTGACCACTTACAATGTAATGCTCTGTTTATTCAGTGTATTTTTTCCACATCTAACTTTATTATCAATCTTTTTGTACTATGTTTTCTTTACTACCCATGTCGCTCTTTGTGTGATTGTACCATAGATTACCTCTATTGCTCAGCAACACAGGATGTAAATTTAATGAAATATTTAACTAAATTGAGAATTTAAACTTTTACTGAGGCCTCATATTAAGCCACTAAGTAACTAATGTCTAATTTCCTTAACACAAAACAAGCCTAGGTTTTGAGAATGTTGTTACTATAGATGAGCTCAGAGAGGCGTATCCACTACTGGATGTTGTGGATCACGATAGACGGCCTAAAGATGCAGTAAGTATCAGTATTTACCTGATTTGATCTGTTTGCATACCAAAGGACCCTTAAATCCAATTTGAAATTTTGTATCTTCTAGATACCACCAACTAAAGGTCTACCAAAAATAGACGGTACATAATTCTTCATCCACTGTTTTTGTCAAAATGTATTATTTGTAACCTAGTATTTCTTTACTTGTTTGGTCCTGTAGCGGTCATCTTATTTGGTGAGCCAATCAGATGGGAGACCAACCTTCAACTTATTGTCGATATTCTTCTTACTAATGGGAGCCCTAACAATAACTGGAATACAGTGCAATACCCGCACATCCCTGTCTTAGCCTGTAACATGGACTTGTTGTGGATGGCAGAGGCAGAAAATCCCAGGTGTGTACAATTTATATAAAAAAAATAAAAACATACCATGTGAAACGATGCCCCTTTGTCGGCTTTTAACCAATATCCCCTTCTCGCAGGTTTGGCCATGGTATGTTCCTGGTGTGTTTGGAGAATTTGTACAAGAAGGTTACGGGATATGATTTGAAATACGAATCCCTTATTGGCAAACCTAGTGTGGTGACCTACAACTATGCTGAGCTCCTGATTAGACAACAGGCAAAGGAACTTGGTTGGACCACACCAGTGAAGAGGTTATATGCTATAGGGTGAGTCTGGCACGCGCAATATTTCTGTTGTAGTGTGCGCCTTAAAAAACTATTAAATTTAGCTTGTCTCTACTCTTCTAACAGTGTATCTTTTGACTTTTTAATGAGCAGTGACAATCCTATGGCTGACGTATATGGTGCCAACCTCTACAACCACTACCTCCAAACATATCGCTGTACCCAAGCACAGATGAAAGCCAAGAGTGGAGCAGGGGGGGTGGATGTCCAATCAGAGGTCAACAATGCCCCTCAAATGTCCAAAGCAAAACTAGGAGGAGAACTGCGTACATGCGGAACAGACGGTGACCTCCCTGAGGGTTGCAGCTCCATGTTGGTGTGTACAGGAGTGTACAGCAGAGATCAGGAGGAGTTACCTCCAGACCCTACTCAAACAGTTACAGAGCAACGCATCTTTCATGGCCACAGGGACTTCCGCTTTGACCCCAGCCTCATACAACCATCTTTTGTGGTTCAGGATGTCAAAGAAGCTGTGGACCTCGTGTTTCAGCTGGAAGGCTGGCCACTGGAATAGTGTCTTTAGTGAGTGTTTATTTTATTTTATTTTTTGTCTATGCTGCAAGTTTTTTAGCCAAGACCATGGTCTGTGCCATTGGGTCATTACAGTTTTTCACCAAAATATTAGCAGGTTATGAAAAGCAGTCATTTTAGTATAGACTGTATTTTATTTCTTACTAAATATTTGACTTCACTTTTATGTCACATGTTAATGTTCTTAAATCCTGAACAGTGCAAATTCATGTGAGAATGTTAGTTTACATTTTTATAAGACTAGATCCACATAGGCAGGTATAACCAGCGTGTCTTATTTTGTGAAAAACTTTTAGTCTAGAGCAGTGTTCTGTGGTGCACCATATGCATGATCAGGAAATATGACTAATTTATGGTCTATAAATCACATTTTCTTTTGTTTAATGTTGTAATCATTATGAATGATTGGTAAAGAAAAGTAAACCCTTAGTGGCCTTGACAAGTTTGGTTTTAGATTTTTGTACACAAAACTTTCTTATCATGCCTCTTGAACAAGTTGTCACCTCAGATCTTACATAGGGCTCCACAGTTTTTTTATTCAATTTGTCTAGGCATTAATAACATCATGGAACACTGAAGAAAGGAAACTACTTGAGTACCTCACTATACTGTCTATTTCTTTCAATATAGTTTAAAAAGATAAGCACTATTGTAAATGTAAATCTGGTGCTATTTCTCTGAAATTGCTGAGGAGAGAAAGAATTGTTGTGAAGCACATATGTTTGTACTGGTTTGATATGTTTAATCGAAATGTTATCAAAATTATGCACATATCCCTTCTAAGCCATACTTTATACTATTAAAATACAAAAGTAAAAGTGTTTACTGTCTGTAACGTCCTGCTTTAGCAATTTAAACTGATCCAAAACATAAACGTGGACTATTTTGGCTTTCTGTTTCTATTTTCCTATAAATACATCACCATCTACAGTTTACTACAGTTGCAAATTAACAAAGTTTGACATCACAGTTGAGAGCTGAGGAGGTAATTCAATTTTGATGTTAGAATGCCTAAACCAACTAAATTGCCAAAAAATCCTATTGTTAAAAAGATAATGTAGATAAATAATGAAGCCCATTTAACAACTTGTTTGGCCAATAAGTACCGGGTGCCAGTATATCTATCTGTAGCACTCTGCAGTAGCCCTCCTTTTGGTCTCACATTTTGCTGACATTGTCCTTTAAGTCTTTGCCAGTGCTGTTTGCAGTTGTACCTCAGCACCTACAGTTTCTATCTGACGACACTGTGCCATGGATTGGATGGGAGTTGTTCAACGTGAATTGAGATGGCTCCAGAGAAGCCTCATCTGTAACTGTCATACCGTTCCTGGCTAGTAGCTCCCTGGCCATCAAAATAAAGGCTGCCTCTATGTTCTGAGCTTCTTTGGCAGATGTTTCCAGAGCAGCCAGCACACTGTTTTTTTCAGCCAGTGTGCATGCATCCTCAAACAACACCTGCCTCTGAGCATGGAGGTCTGACTTATTACCTGCAATAAGAAATTTGGAATTGATTAGATATGCATAATATTAGATTACCTATGCATTAAATTCTGTTTTTATCTGCATACCTATTAGTATTAGTACTACACTGGCAGATCCGTACTGCTCCACCTCTCTGAGCCAGTGAGACACTGATTCAAACGTGGATCGCTGTGTGATGTCATAAGCCACCATGGCCCCATGAGCACAGCGATAGTAACTCTGAGTGATGGTGCGAAAACGCTCCTGTCCTGCTGTGTCCCACACTTGCATCTGCCATTAAAGAAGCACATATTAGACACACTCCTCTTGATAGAAAATATACAAAATGTGAATGGTGTATTCTCAATGTCAAAGTGATTTTTAGTTACTGTTAAATTGGACTGCTTTCAGTGTAATGGACTGTTAAGCACCAGTCTCTGTTGTTTTTAATATTTTTATGTACTATATGCAATAGGTGGCTTGGCTTAGGACACAGACACTTTAGATTAAGCAGGGTCCTAAATCTAACAGAACAAACGTTTGTTTTACACACCCAGAAAGCCAACACAGTTATCTCAATAAAACAACTCCTTAAAATAAAAATATTCAGTTACTGCAAAGAAAATGCACTTTAGCATTTGGGTCTTAAAAGAAAACTAAAAATAGAAGTGATTTGACAAGTGCATATCCACCTACCTTGACCTTCTTCCCATCAATGTCCAGGGTGCGAACAGTAAAGTCAACCCCTATCGTGTTTTGTTGCTTCTCAATGAATATTCCGGATTTGAACCTTTGTACCACACAGGTTTTTCCGACATCCGAGTCACCAACCAGGATAATTTTAAAGAGAAAGTCAAAAGCGTCCTCAATCTCCAGCTCGGCAGACTGCATAGTGAAGGGAGAAATGTTCAACTAAACACACTCAGCCCCGAAGAACAGACCTGTGCAACAGAACTGGTTCCTCTCAAATTGTGTAAATAATGACTTTCACTACAGACACCGTCTCCTTATCAGAAAAAAATGGTAATTAAGTGTAATTAAGGTGATTATAGGTTCCAGCTGAAAAGGGTTTTTTGGATTCTTTTTCAGTGGCAAATGAAAAATTACATTAAGTTCATGTTTTATTGAAGAGCTGTCATTTGTCATTTGTAACTCCAATATTACAAATGTATAAAAAATACTACTTAACCCATAGTTAAATATAAAAATATAATACTATTCTCAGGTTCTCTGAACTCTTTCCTATGGTGAGTTCAGTCCTTGTGCCCTTTAGACACTTTTGCCCTCTATGCCTGCTGCCAATTCGCGTTCATTCTGGGAAAGTAAAGACACACCCACTACCTGTCTTGGGTGTAATCTCCAACTGCCTGCCCACCTGCACCACTGCATCTTGGGATGACCATTACAAAGAGGCATAAAAGTGTTAAGATACTGGTAAAAGTGTAACAACAGGACAGGTTTTGTTTTGCTCACAAAGCCAGAGAGCAAAATAGTAAGCAAATATCTCTAGGCTAACTCCTGTGGTTTTACTGCTCATGACTGAAAGTAAACACTTGGATGGTATCAGATGCCCTTTGGACCCCAGTGATACATTTCTATTCATCAGAGAGATGTTTGCAAAGAAATGCATTCAGCTTGGAATCTTCGTTGTTCTTTCTCTCCAACCCCCCACTAATGTTTGTCGTCATCTCAGCCCACTGAAGAACAAGGCACAGCTGGACACTGAACAATGAGTGAGTGTGACAGCCTCTTGACCAGACCACAGGCTGGGTCTATCTTTGGCCAGTGATCACAGCCAGATTTGTCATTACTGAAATACAGTACAATGTTTTGATGACTAATAATGAGAATACACGGTTCCAAAACTAACTCTAATCTTGTGTCAGGTTTTATTTGTTTAGCTCCAGAAACTGCCACTCAATAGGTTTCAAGATTCAAGATTCAAGATTTTTATTCGTCACATACTAAATTATATACAGCATATATAACCAGCAGTGAAATGTGAGTCAGGTCCGCTCCATGGACAGTGCAATTATTAGGAAAACACACAGATGAAAATATACATAAATGTAGCTATGTAAGAATGAAATAAAAGTAAACAATAAAAAATATAAGAATAAAATCTAAAAAATATAAAAAAGTGTGTAATGTGGGAATAAATCTAGATCGCAAAATAATGTACATGAATGTAAACTGTAGACTTAAAATATTAAAAAATGTACAGGGATGTACAGTGTGCATATATGCATTTAGCTGTGGTCTTAAATATTAAGAATCACATGAAGGTGCAGGAAGCAAATGTGCAAAACAGTTTGTAGCAAAACAGAGTGACACTGTCAGTGTGTCAATGTGAGGTGAGGTGGCTGGTTTAGAGTCAGTCAATAGGCTGAGCTTTTTGTTCAATAGGCAGTCAAATTCTAAGTAATGATGTATTAAAAGATATGAAAACATGTTTCTATTGTTGGTTCAACCAAGATGTGTGTGAAAAAGTATTTTTGTTCACAGCAACGATCACTTTGGAGAAATGGAAACATGTAAAATCACATTCATTATTTCAGCCCAAAAAATATAGGATTTTTATTTGAGTGAACAAACCCCAACACTATACTGGGGTAATAGTACTAACAGAAAATGACAACAGAAACACTTAAATTCAAATTAGTTATAAACTCTCTATTATAAATTCATTTTCAAATTTGATCAATCAGACATTGTCATTCACAGTCACGATGGCTGTGTCATCTTTTCTGCCGCGTCTGAGCTGCACTCCCAGCATCTCGCCACCGTGAGATAGTTCTGAGGCTGTGTTGGCCTTTTTGCTGTCTCTGGGCTTTTCTGTCAGTTGTTTTATTAATGGTTTCAGGTGGAGGGGTATGAATTGGCTTCCATGGGATGGGATTGTAAAAGCTGGGTGATGGGTAGGACTTTCCATATGGACCTAGAGTAGGTCAATAACAAGTCAAATAATTAGTTTTTTTTTTTCTATTTAAGAGCTCATCGTGAAGGTATATTGCAGTGATGAGCATGCACAACTGTATTAATTCATAACAATTACTTACTTGGACAAGGTGATTTTGGGCTCACTGTATTTTTTGTATTGGCCTGCATAAGCCATTGCCTGAACTTCTCTTCTGCCTTTTGCCTTCGTTCTCTTTCTTGCTCTTCTTTCAGTGCGGCTTCCTCCTATCCAATAAATACGTACATTACATACAGTAATTGCCAAATACACATATAACGTAACATTTGAAGTCATGTAAAACAGCTTTTTTACCCGTTGCTTCTTTTCTTGTTCTGCCTTTTCTTGGTTCTTCTTTTGGAGCCATTCTTTGTACTTTTGTTGTGCTTTCTGTTCAATTTCCTTCTGCTTTTCCTTTTCTCTCTTTGTGGCCTCTTGTTCTTTACTCTGTTTTAAAAGTTGCTCCTGCTTCTCCTGTTGTAATGCATGGTTGCAAAACGTTGTGAGAAAACCGCACTCATACTGTTGCAATTGTATCAACATGAAGTAAATCACAGACCTGTTCTCTTTTTATTTTTAGCCATTCCTGGATCTTTTCTTCAATGACAGCAATTTTCTGTTCATGTTCCTTTTCTTGTTGTCTTTTCTTCTCTTCAAGTAAAAGCTCCTAATTTACAGAATAATATTTAGCTGAACACATTTATTTACAGAAACAATAAGAAAGGAAAGTGAAGCAGAGAGTAAAAGTTTCTTGCCTCCTCTGCTTTTTTTTCTGATTTGATGCGCTCCTCTTTGGCTTTATTGAGAAGCCACTGTTCCCATGCACTGAGAGTAGGTGAAGCTGCATTCTGCACAGCTGAGCTCAACATCTGGTCTGAGAGTGTTTTAGGCAGCTCACATCTTGAAATCACAAATGAAGACCATTAATAAAACATTAGTTGAATTCAATGTATCTATTGGAAACAAGTGGTTTTGACAATGTTTGAACAGTGTGCAATACAAATTAATTGAAACTCTAAGCATTGACCATATATTTGGCATTACCTTTCTGATGATACTGGACTATCCATGCGTCTTGGTGAAGAGTGTCCATTTGAGCTTTGTTCCAAGTCTCCTTCGCTGTCAAAACTATCATGGTAGATGGGAGATAGGAGAGAGAATGTATCCTCCTCATCCGACAGGATGCCGACATCCAAATCCAAGCAGCTCGGTTTGAGAGACTCTTTCTCACAAGTCGACTTCACAGGGGTAGAGCTGAAGCCATTAGACGCAAAAGCAGGACGATTCGACTTTCTTCCTGTAGACATTATTATCCGCTGGAAAACACATGAAAACATATATATGTGTTGCCTTTATATGGTTAAAATTGTTAGCTATTCACTTCAGTACATTTAAAGTTTGAACATTTAACAAATTCGCTCTGATGACTATTTTCACAATTAGCAGTGATGCTAGCATGCTAGCTGCCGACACCGTCGGCTCACACGTTTTAGAACGAAGATCTAAAAGTACATCTAAACAACAGACAAACGGTACGCTTAAATGAAAAACATTTATTTTACTAACTTAAGTTAGCTTACCTATATTCGTAAATTTGTTTTAAACTCTGCACAGATCCGCTCAGAAACAACGGAACTGATTTTTGCACACGTTTTCCCATGATACACCACGCCCCCAAGCTAATGGGGACGCTGTAACCATGGCGCCGTTTAACCACAGAAAAGCAATGGACCAATGAATATAACTGGAAGCTTCACTGGAGCAATTACATTAATATGACAACTATTGGTCTCTGAGGTTCACTCCGTCAAATGCATTTCTCCAAAATTTAGATAACTGACGAAAACACGTAAATACAGGAATAGACTAAATGATCCAATTAAATGTTCAGAGATTTTTTTTTTACTAAATTTGTCTACGATGCAATCTAGTAGCAGGTCCTACCTCTGTCTCACACACACTTAACATGATCACTCTAATTATCAGCAGGCCTACCAAAATGAGCTTATACACAGGGAGTCGGCTTATTACACTTAGGTGTGGCATTTTGTGACTGTTTGTTATGACCTAAATTATGTTGTTTATTTTTTATTACATATATTTTGTACAACATATGTACATTAACACTTTTTACAATACTGTGTTTAAGTCTTTAATAAAAATAATGTTGTTTGTAATCATACAAATATTTCAGGCATGCCATCTGTGCAGTGCACTAGTACTGATGGATGTAATTTGGACGTGTCAGCTCCAGGAAAGCAGTCTACTCTATAGTTCTGAGTAACCTCCTGACACATGCAAATACTTGGCCAGCAGCACCTGGATGGAGGTGGGTGTGTCTGATTCTCCAAGGCACCAGTACAGCATCAGAGTTTACACTGAGGTGTGGGATACCAGCTAGGCCTCACTCAGCAAAAAGACCTCCTTCGAAAAGACAGAGTTTTCATTCAAAGTATTATTTGGACATTAAGCTGACAGATTTAGCCAACCAGCTAGCAGGGCTGGAACTGTAATGGCAGGAGAATATCAGAGACTGTCTGAGGGGAAGAGACCACTGCGCAAGCTCTCTCTGACACCACATGCTGACAGTGGGTCATCAAGGAGGACACGCAAGAAACTTCAAGTTATTATCTGTGTGCTGCTTGTGGAGCTGTGTGAAAGATTCACTTTTTTTGGGATTGTATGCAACTTGATTCTCTTCTGCACTGTGAAGCTGGGCTATGACAACTATCTGGCTGCAACAATCAACCTGAGCTTTATAGGAGCCAGCACACTGACCCCAGTTTTAGTGGGATGGTTTGCGGAAACATGCTTAGGAAAAACAAAAGTGCTCTACTTGTGTGCATTCCTTCATTTCTTTGGTATGTTTATGATTTGTATCTTTAAAACACTTGTATCAATCTAAAGGTACCAAATGTACTTAGAATTTCTAACGTATATTTGTTTTGTAACTCACATATAATATGTGGCCACAAACTCTCACCATGATCTATTATTTGAAGGCACAGCCATGCTTCCCGTGGTCGCATTCACATTTGAGGATTTCTACATAGACAATCATCACATCACTCACCAGCTAGAGCCACGGGAGCAGCAGATCCTTTTCTACACTGGCCTGTTAGCTGCCTCACTAGGTATTGGTGGTATCAGGGCTATACTCTGTCCTATGGGAGCCTACAGCCTCCAGGGCTACAACCAGCACCAACTTTTGTCCTTTTTCAACTGGTACCTTCATTTTGCCCACACATGACACACTTATTGGAAATAGTGTGTATCATAGAAAATCCTACCAAGCTTGCTTTGTCACTTCTTTGTAGGTGAGGCCTTCAGTGCTTTAATACAGTGCTATAATATAGTTACATATGTAAAGAATCACCAGAGTTTATGGGCACCATCTGGTTAATCTGTCATGTTTTAGGTTCTACTGGTTGGTCAACCTGAATTCCACTGTAGTATTCCTGGGCATTGCTTACATTCAGCAGTCTGTGGCCAAAAATCTGGGATTGCTTATACCATTCACCTCTGTGTTGCTGGCTCTTATTGCCATACATATGATACGCAACAAACTGACCTACATGCCAAAAAAAGGTAGGTAGCAGAACACATACAATGCACAATATTTATTTCACTGTACTTAAGCGTTTATGTTTACTATTTGGTCTTCATGACAGGTGGGTCGTCTTTGCTTACTACTCTGGGAGTTTTCCTTAACTCTCTCAAGATGTGCTGCCTCCACTATCGCCACCTGAGTGGAGACGTCACATCATGGTTGGACCGGGCCAAGGAGAACAACGGTGGTCGTTACAGCGAGACACATGTCGAAAATGTCAAAGTCTTAGCCAGACTTTTCCCTCTTTATGGGTTTCAGCTGCTTTACCGAGTCTGCATCACACAGGCACGTCAATAACAAACAAGATCTGCAAAGCCTGCAGATTCACATTAAATTTATATATATTTCTAAACATTTTTCCACAGATTCCTTCAGGTTACTACATACAAACAATGAATTCAAACCTTCACATGAGAGACCATCTGCTCCCAATCGGTGTCATGAATGTGATTAGCATCGTCCCTCTGTTGTTGTTGGCCCCGCTGATTGAGTTAGTTACTTCTTGTTACCTCTCCGTGGGAAAAACTCCTCTGGCACCAGTAAAAGTCATCAGTATGTATCTTCTGTGCCCTCTCTTAAACATTCCTGTTTCTCAACACACAATTCTAATAACTACCTAAATATACCTCTCTCCACCTTATCCTCCTGTAATTACTTTCTCACCACGCTCCCTGTTATGCAGCCCCTTTCACCATCCCTCCCTGTTCATCCTCCCCTTTCAGTGCTGGGCCATGTGTTTGCAGCTCTATCAGTCCTGTTGGCAGGTTTGTCTGAGCTTCAGAGAAAAGCTTACCCTCTAGTGGAGCAGACTCTTTCCGGGAAGGTTCTACAAGTGTCTTCCATGCCATGTTTCCACCTGGCTCCACAATATATCCTACTCGGTCTTGCCGAAGCTCTTGTGACCCCTGCATGTGAGTTGAAGATATTACACTCTGGTGTTTTGTCAATATGTTGTAAAGAGTGACAAACACCCGTAAAGGCTGTCCTGGGAATATAATTAAGATGATATAGTTTCACCTGTCCATGTATATTATGCAGGTTCACTAATATCTTTCCAGCTGACACCCAGTCACATCAGAGGGATCTCCCTGCACTTCCTCACTCTGTCCTATGGAGGAGGCTGTCTTCTTGGTGCACTCATCATTCTGCTGATGTACATTATATCTGGAGGTAAAATCTATATGAATTTATGTGTTTTCATACTAACCAAAAAATGCTACTAGATTGTAACACAAGTGAACTATGACATATAAGTGATTTTAAAGTTATATCTAATTTTAGGTCATTTCTACCCAAATGTTCTTCATGATGGGAATCTGGAGCTGTTCTTTTTCCTTCTAGCCATACTGATGGCTGTAAATACACTGTTTTTTTGGCGTATATCTTACAGGTAAAGTGATAATAATTGCACCAATGCAATTCTACTTTTCACGGATAAAGAGTTTGGGTTAGAAAAAGCAGATTTCTGTCAATATGCTTTGTAAGGGCTACTTTGACAACTCCTCCATTTATATATGAAAAGCCTATGATGTCTGATATTTTGCAGGTACATTGACCTGAGTGTCCAGGGTAAAGCACTGAGCACAAGCCCTCTAACTGAGAAACTGCTGCGGTATAAAGCCTGTCTACAGTTCTACAATACCGTTGAGCACTGCACAAACAACTCTGTTGAATCAGTTTTATGATTGTGTCATTGCACACCAACATTCTGTGGCGCTGGCGCTGCACATTGTGATATCAGAACATGTGACTTATCTTAATAAAATACATATAATTCTTTGTTTTCCTTTGCATTTTAATGATGTTACAAAAAGTGTTTATTATTTTAAATGACATCATTTAAGAAGACAAGATTATTATCATTGATTTAATTGTTTCTGTGTTACTTGATTGTTTGTTTAAAATATAATGATTATTAATTCTGAATAGTATTATGCTATAATTCTGAACATAACATGTAGCCTTTCTTACATGTTGCATATTTTCAGAGTTGAGCCTAAGTCAACACTGAATCCAGCATATAGAGGTTCTGTAAAAATGGTTTGGATTTTATGTAGGGGTGCTAACTCATTGATGTTGTTAACACTGTAGAAATACAGGATTCCCGCTTGATATCTGAGGTATACTCCTAATTTGCAAGATTTTACTGGTGGCATTGGAGCTCTCTCAAGCTTATTGTGCCAGAATCTGCAACCAGACGGAGAACAGACAAACTTCCAAGAGACATTATTGTGACCAAAGCAACACTCATTTCCAGAACCCTTTCTTTGGATGCATTTGTAGGCAACAGCCACCTCCACAATGCCACCATCCCACTCCACCTCCCAGTAGGTGTCATCCGTGAGCCCCTGTTTGCACAAGGCCTGGGAATAATAGGTAAACCTGTCAATGTGGTCAGGATGAGCCTGGTCACTGGTGCCCCAAGACAACTCTCTGTTTGAATTGGACAACGATAGGTGTCCAGCAACAGTGTTGGAATCCACCTCCAATTTGTGGTCTGCAAAAAAAGAAATAAAAAAACACTTTATTTAGTAGGTAATGTCTTCAGGAAACAATAAAACCAGACAGATATTACATACTTTCATATTTTTTCAAAAGGTATTTTCTGGATGTAATTACTAGATGTTGCTTGCTGGGCACAGTGGGCAGATATTGTGCTGTGACAGGAAAACAGAAAACATCAGTTAGTATGTACAAGAAACTAGAGGATAAAGGAAAATTTAGAACAAAATGACATGCCTATGCTTTTTGTGAAATTATTGCACAATTCCTCCTTTTCTTTGTTGAATACATTTTGCAGTTTATGTTTCTGATCATTGACAAACTCTGTCAGTCTTTCAAAGTTTGTGTGGACATCATTAAATGAGGGAAGGTCACCTAAGGTCTGGCAACTCTGTGAACAAAATGGAAAAAGTTGACTTTGTTGATGAGCAAAATGCATTGGATGTGATTAAGCGTTTTTAATTTAGTTAAAATTTGTCACCTGTAGAAATGTGATGGGTTCCTCCGTCAGCAAAACCTGTCTGAGTTGTTCGTCTCTGTTCCTCAGTGCAAACACTTCAGATCGCAGCTGTCCAAGCTGACTGTTGGTCCAGTCCACACCAGCTTTTTCTGCTTCTCCAACCTTCTCTCTAACCTCAACACACTTTTTTTCCATGGCTAGGACATAGAAACGGGCGTTTTCCATACAAAGTCGTTCAAATTCATCACACACCTCCCAGGCAGTGTCCTTTTGTGAAAACACAGAATCAACACAGGTCATCTTCAACCTAACAAATTACTGTCCATTTGTGGGAATGCACAAATATTTACTATTTAAACGTGAGCATAAAATGGTCATTGCAAGACTAAAAACTAACATGATTAGGCTATAGTGATTATAATGATTATTTTAGATTGTAGAAGTGAGTTGAAAATGTCTAGCCCCTTGGCCCCATTAAAAAGAATTGCTATATGTGTATTTAGGAATTGATTTTCTTTTAAAACATCACTTCAAAAAACACTAGTTTTTCTTTTAGCATGAGACTCTGACTATGACACCCACTTTTATAGAGTTTTGTGCCTTCCTCAGTTCGGTCATTTCTCTCTCTGAATCCACAATTCTGTCCAGAACTTCCTGTTTGGTCCCCTCTAGTTGCTTCTGTAACAATATTCAGACATTCATCAGTGAAATAATAACATGAAGGGGTGGTTTTAGCAGGACTAACCTGATTAGCCTACCTCCATTGCACACTTCTCTTCTATGACAGCTACTGTGTCGTGGCCTTTGTGCCCATCCAGCACGCACAGCACACATATGAAGAGACGGTCAGTGCGGCAGTAAATCTCCAAAAGTTTGTAATGGCGTTCACAGATGGCTTTTTTATTACTTGGTGAAGCTTGAACCAGCTTGTGCTTTTTAAGAGGTGGCACTTCAAAATGAGGCTGTAAATGAGCCTCGCAATAAGAGGCCAAACAAATGAGACAGAACTTAGAGGCTTTAGTTCTACCTCCGATGCACAAGTCACATAGCACATCCCCGGAACCCTCAACAGGGTCACCATCAGTGGCACCGGGTCTGGATGCGTTGATGTATTCCTCCAACAGTTCAGCCAGAAGAGTGTTCCTGTTCAGGACAGGTCTAGGCTGAAAAGTCTGTCTACACTGAGGACAACTGAAAGACTCTGTTGCGCACTTATGATCCCAGAAGGCATCGATGCACTTCATACAGAAACTGTGTCCACAGCCGATTGTCACAGGGGTTTCCATTAGCTGTAAACATATTGAACAAGTAAAAAGTTCGTCTTTTTCCGCCATCTTGTTCTTGCCTTTTGAAATCGACAGTTTCGTTTCAACAGGAGTGGCTTGCTGTCAGAGGGCCGGCACTGATAAGACTAAACAGCACGAGCGCTCGAACCCAACTTCGATAATGCAAAGATCACGTTTTGCAACTGTGTCTTTCACTTACAGCACAAGTACTCTTAAATATTTTAGAGGGACAAAATATTGAATATAAATACACAATACAACCCATCTAATACTCTATGTATGATACCAATTAAACATTCCACACCTTTTTCCCTTTTAAAAATATGTACAAAGGATTTGGAATTGGATGTTTTGGAAATTTTGATCTGCCCTTAGCACTGAGGGAAGTCACACAAGAAAGACAGGCTGGAGACTTTCTGGATGTCTTAGGTGTAAGGAGTTTATTAACCATCTACACGGAACCCTGTCAACACTCAATACCATTCAAGTCTGGGGATGCTTCCACAGAAATAAGATTATAAAGGGTTAAATACCTAAAAGGGAAAGATGTTTAGCTATCTGAGGTATGACTTGATATTGGTTCAACCATGATGTAGAAGGAAGGAGCTGATCTGATCTAAGAAAAGGTAAGCACACTAAGTTAGGAGATTCAAATTTCTTTATGCCAATAATGGGGCTTAGTTGCAGAAAAGGAAAACATAAATAACAAACTGTACTGTTCTGCACTAAAGATCTTACACTACTTAAGCAAATAATATTAGATGTTACTATAAAGGTAATCACCAAACATTATAACGTTATTATTATTATTATTATTATTATTGCAAGTCATTGTTTTGGGCCATTAATTTGGGGTGATTATTTTTACTGATGAGCCTCTGGAGACCATAAAACCAGGGTACAGAGGCTGGGTGAAGGTGGTCTGAATTCTGTGAAGGAGTGTCATTTCACCAGAATCAGACACATTGTAAAAGCCCAAGATCCCAGATTTATGATTCAAATACACCCCTATGGTAGAAGAGCATGGAAGCATTATTTTAGTTTTGCTCCCACTGTGCCAAAAGGTGCAGCCAGACTGTGAAAGTGAAATGCACCAGGAATGATTATTGTAGCCAAAGCCACACTCTTCCAGCTCTGCTTCTTTGTAACAAACAGCCACTTCAACCCTGGGCCCTTTCCATCCAACCTCCCAGTAGCAAACCCCAGATAAACCCTCGGAGCACAACACTTGGTCATATTTAGTAAACCGTTCAGGGTGGTATGGGTAGCTTTGTGGCTTTTTAAACCAGGTCACTTTGCTGTTTTCCTCTGAAAGCATTAGGTTCTCAAATGCAGTGTTAGGATCTAAATGGATGTGGCAGGTATCTGAAAAAAAGTGGAGTTACAATCATTACAGTTGATAATTTTAGTTATAATAGAGATAGTAACCGAATCACAAACTTACACAGACAAAACTCTTGTCGTGTCATGGGATCAACATCGGTTTGAACTAGAAATAAAAAGAATAATTATTTTAAGAAGTGTAAGTGATCAACATGCATATTATTAACAGAATAATAGTTTTTACGTGTTTTTGATATTTCCTCAAAAACCTTCATGATGTTGTCCAGCTTCTGGCTCATATCAGAAACAGCAGTCACCACAAAGTGAAAAGAGGTTTGAAACTGAATATTAGTGGACAGTGACACTTCAGGACAGGTAAAGAGAGACTGGCAAGCCTATAAACCAAAAGAAACAAGAAACAATGTTTGTATGAAATACATAAGCACTATCCACACTTTGCCCTTTTGCACGTTACCTTCAGAAAATTAACATGATCCTCGATATCTAAAAGCTGCTTGAGCTTACTCTGTCTCTTCCTTAGCTCAGAAATCTCAGTTTGGATGTGAGACTCCAGGGCCTCGGCTCTACCAACGGTAGCGTTTTGCTGATGTCGGATGAGCTCATTTACAGCACATCGTCTTTTATCTACCATCAAAACGATGTCAGCATAAGCTTTCTCATTTTGATTCACTGCCTCATCACCAGAGGTCTAGAAGTACAACACACAAATACTGTAAGTAGGCTATAGGAAAAACAGTTAGAATAAGTAAAGAAGATGTAAATACCAAACAATTCACCTTCAGTCCAGTTATGTCCTTTCTTAGCTGGTGGAGCTGCTTCTCTTTCTCCTGTATACTTTGTTGATACATTTGTTTGGTCTTTCCAACTTGTTTCTTTAAAAAGACATTATTCAAATCATTACTTGCTGTAGGACTATAGACTAATTGTGTAATCAACTATTTAAGTAATAAACTAGCCAAACCAAGTTTATAAGCCCAGTGATATGTAGCTTACAATTCAATGTCACAGAATAGCCTAACTGAGACTTGAGTTACACCTTACTTGTTTTTCTTTACTCTCTGCTGCAGCCGAGACTGTGGTGTGGCCTTTATGGTCATCCATCACACAAAGGAGACAAATGCATTGGTCATCGGTGCGGCAGTAGACCTCCAGCAGCTTGTCATGCTTAGAGCATATCTTCTCTTCGATGGAGGCTGAGACTTCAACAAGCTTGTGTCTTTTAAAAGCAGCAGACACATAGTGGGGCTGGATATGAGTGGCACAATATGAAGCCAGGCACACCAGGCAAGACTTAACTGCTTTCAACTTTCTTACTGTGCAGAAATCACACTCCTTATCTTGAGGCCCGACCTCCTTTACGTCATCCAGGATACTTTCTTGAGCCATAGAGAATTCAGTCACTATATTAGCTAAGATAGCGTTCTTGTTTAGCACTGGTCTTGCAGAAAAACTGCATCTACACTGGGGCAGCTGCAAACACCTTTCTTTTTCTCCTGGTTCCAGTAGCTATTTATGCAGTCCATACAGAAGCTGTGGCCACATTGAAGAGTGGCTGGGTTTGTTAATGTATCCAAGCATATCGGACAGCACAAAGATCGGTGTTTAGGGCCCTCTGCCATTTTCTATTTACAACTTTCGATTTTCTTCAAAACGAAACTAATAGAAAATGGCTGGCATTGAAGAACACCAACACTGAGGTTTGAATGTGATTAGTGAAGTGGAGACTCTGTGAATGAGTTATTGGGATGCACTTTTATGGCAACCAACAAAATTATATCCATTATATCTTTATACCGTTTGCGTTTTATGCGCAACATAAAAAAACAAAAACATGGGATTTGGTAACCAAGGAAACGAAGCAAGCGCTCACACTAAGGAAGAGGCGGGGCATTTTTTCTTCAGCGATGTCTACGTCTGTATTGAGCAGCAGTGTAGCACATTTTTACAATGGACTTACCGGAGACCCTCCGAAGACGTTTAGAAGACTTTTCTCGAAATGTTTTGTTTGACCAAAGCCGGAGTCAGACGGTCTCGAAAGATCACGAGACGTTTCTGCTACATGGTAAATTCCATATGCAGCTGTTTGGAATTATTAGCATTGATGATAGCTTAGGATAGCTAGCAGACCGGGAATATTTGTATTAACAACTGTGTTTGTTAACCCTTTCACGTGGGCTTATTTTGGGTTTTGTTTTCAGACAAACGGGTTCTGTCCAGCCTCAACCTCCAAATGTCCCTGTTTTTTAACATGTGGTTCTTCCCGTTTTGGTGGATAAGTGAAATAATTATGCTGCACCTTAAAGTAAGATAGAGGCATCCAGCTATTAGTGAGCTCAATGGTTGGTACTGATTTTTCTGCTATGCTGTTTTCTTTCTTCCAGTACCCGGCCTTGCCAGACTACTATAAGTTCATCCTTGTCACTATTGTCATCGCAATGACTCTTATTGAAGCCATTAGACTCTATCTAGGTTATGCTGGAAACTTACAAGAAAAGGTACTTGCACAGAACAAGCTTTTAAACAAAACCTTTCCATTTCTAATCCATTAATGGTGCCCTTTATTTTTTACAACCTGTTTTTGTTTAAGGTCCCAGAGTTGGCAGGATTTTGGCTGTTGAGTATTCTGTTGCAGCTTCCATTAATCTTGTTCCAGCTTTTTAATGAAGCCATTCTCATACAACCACTGGAAAGAGGAGTTCATATAGTTCTTGCCATATTTATACTCACACAGGTACAATGCCTCTTTTCCAAATACACCTGTTGGTATGCATATATTGGAATAATGTTTTTTTTAATTATTTCAAAATTTGTTTCCTTCTGATGAAGGCCCTCACTGGATTTATGGCACTCCGAGACATGGTCAGACACACTGAAAGCCAGTTTCATCTTAGACAGTTCAACTAAAATGTGACAGTCTCCTTCCCAAATCACACCTGGAACACAACAAATTGTCAACCACAGACACTAACAAAAACAATGGATTATTGAATAAAATCATCTGGATATTCTCTTGTGATGCTGAAGTATACATATACTGGCATTCTATACTCGTTATTTTCCTGTGATATAAAAATTCTATAATACATTTTGTAGTGATGCTTTAAATGACATTTGTATCAAAAGTTTATATTTTGTCACATAAAATAATTGTATTTTGTAGGTTTTGTAGCCATCAAGAAGAATGTTACAAAGAGTTTTCTCAAAAATACCATGTATTGTGTTTCAGTCCACTGGTAATGGTAATTCCAGAATGTGTATCACATTTCCTCATATGTATTACAGGACGTTTAACACATTGTGGTGATAAAAGATCTAGAACAGAAATTGTTCTTGCATTTAATAAAACCCTACAATGGGGCGGATTGTGATGGTCTTGAAACTGTTAATACTTCTGTAGTTGCAGGTATTAGGCTTTTCCTCCCAGAGGCATAATTTTGGTTTGCTTTATTGAATGGCTGAAGCCCACTGAAACGGTCAATCTGTGCACGAGGAGGTTCTGTTCTGGTCTTCTCTGAAGATAAATTGCCCTGCTCATTTTTGTTTCTCAAGGTCTCTTTACTTTGTCTGAAACAGAAATGGAGAAAGGACACATTATTGCATTTCCTATACTAAACTAGTACCATTAGTTTAATTTTGTACGGAATGAATTAAAACAGTGTTTTACGTTGCAGAAAGCCCTAAGTAAATCAAACTGGCAAAAGTGATAAAGATACCTTTTTATTTCCTTGCCTGTGCTTTTCTGCAAAGGCACAAGTAAAGTCTTGTGTGACTTTTCTTTGATAGATCTGGAAATAGGCCTAAGACTTTTCTGGTCTCCATTTGGTATACGTCTCAGCACTGATAAACCTGTAAAATTTATACCAATTTAAAACATTTTATTTTAATTAAAATAAGTCATATTAATGTTAATATTTAACCTTCTTTTAGTTTGTCTTTTTGTAGTATTTCTTTCAAATCTGTGTGTGAGGTAGGTTGCTCTGGTTCAAAAGAACGCTGAATTCTGTTGTTATATATGTGCTCATTGTTGAGCTTGTCGGTGGTTAAACATGACATCAGGCTGCTTTTTGGAATATTGGGGACCATCCTGAAGTACATGCTTCCTGGGGATCTAAACACAACATGTAGAACACACTGATGCTCATATGCTCACAGCCTCACGTTGTTAGTTATAATGATACACTCTACTGTAATATTCACCTGTTGGGTACTGGGAATGTAGAAATCCCTAAAACAGAAAGACATTAGCAATATAAAGCAAGATGGACATGGCAGCAAGACATGAATGGCTGTTTTCAGTAGATCAGAGGTCAGGCATTATCCTGCTTGTTACAAACCTCTGTAAACTTTATAGGTAACTAAACGCTGCCGGGGTATTGGGTGATGCTGCTGGGTGGGATGGGCAAAATAAGTTTGAGGCGGAATGCTAGCTCTTAGGTGCAAGAGCTGAGAAGAGCAATTCCATTGTCCCATTTCTGTTTAAGAAAGCAGAACAAACTAATTGTATAAATAAATGACTGTCATATGATACATTCTTTTTCCTAAACTTTAATGTTTCAGTAAACATTACTAAATGCAACAACATTTCTAGGAAACGTTTACCCATGTGAGGAACCGTAGCTGGATGGTGTGGACATTTTGTTCTGTGATATGAGCATGGAATCTTTATGTCTTCCAAACAATCATCCTAAAACACATCAAATTAATAACATGATAATAATGTTCACTAGGTTTAATGCATGTTCAAAATCTCGCCATTCCTACCATCACTGGCTCAGAGCCCTGCCACAAAGTCACCTGACTGACTTCCCCTGTATGAGTATTAGCAGGAGGAATAACGGCTTTTCTTGGCAATTGTTTTATCTCCCCCCCCAAAAAAAAAAAAAAAATTAGTAAACTAGTAGTTGGAAGTTGTACAGGAGTTATAGCGAGTAGCTTTCTTCTTATTATGTGACACATCTGCTTCATACCTGGTTTCTTTTTTTGTCTATGTTCACATACTTCTCTTTAGTTGTGTTCTCTTGTGACTGATTTGACTTCTGAACAACAAAACAAACAAACAAACAAGCATATCAGTCTTCTATAAAGATTGCAGTACATGTAGGAAAAAAGAGCTATATTATAAATAATATATACTTACAATATCTTTAATGTTGCTTTCCTGGGGATCTGGCTCTGATCGCAGTTTGTTTCTTTCCTTGCAACTCTTTAGACGTTTGCTTTTCTCCTTTACCAGACTCTGCTGATTCTACAGTGCAAAAAAATACACACAAGTTAAACACAGCATTAGTACAGGATTAAACTGCAGTCATATCTTTTACTGTACCCCTGGAAGAATAGTGTTGTACTTGTTAAGAAAATGCACTGGGGGTCCGTCAGAATCAGAACTATTAGAACCACTGGTGCTGAAAAGAAAGAAATGGAACAAATGATCACCATGTTAACAGGCTTCAAAATAATACTGATAATTCTGATATAAATCTCATGCAAATAAAGTTTTACGTTCCAGTTTTAATATATGGTAAATCTACCTGGTTTCAAGGTCAGAAACAGAAAGGTTTGACTCAATTAAATCTTTCCCCAGTCTCTCTTTGACCTGCTTCCTCAACAGAGATGCTAGTTCTGTCAGACAGTAATTGGCCTAAGAAGAATGTAGAGTGAGTGTTGGTTAAGCGTACACTTTCAAAAATAATAGCCTGGTGTCTTTGTGTTTTACCTTAGAGGAATCAGGATCACAGTAGTCCAGCAAGGTGTCACAAAAACTGAAGCCAAGGGACTTCAGGTCTTGAGTACTGAAATGTGTTCCTTTTCGGTTACCTGACAAAACAGAAGGTTTTGTAATAAACAAGCTATTAAATATGAACACAAAAATACACAATGAGAAAATCTAAACTGACCCAAAGTGGAGCCGCCAAAAGTTGCCTCCATAGTGTAGCTATTTCTGATACCAAGTTTCCACATGGCTATGCGGCCGGTTCCCTCTTTGCTTTTTTGAACACGAAACTTGCAGCTCTTAAAAGAAAACTGAGGATTAAAGTTAAAATGAGTAAATCTGATAATGGAATACAAAATTGTGTATAAATGCCTAGATGGCACATAATTGTAATTTAGTGCACTGTAAACAGAGGAAAAATATGATATTGATAAGAAAAAAATGTGACATTACCTTGTTACTGGCATTTTTGCTCATCATTAGAGGAAAAACTCTTTCATAAAGGTTTGTTGAAACATCACCACTGTTGTTACATCCATACATAAAGACATTATTTTTACGATTGTGCCCATGAAAGTCACAGTAAAGAACTACATCAGTCTCTGCCATGAGCCTAGAGAAAGACAACACATAAGAGGACTGTGAAAATGCAAGATAGAACGAAAATCCTGTACACACAATGCCTGTGAAAGTATGACAGTTACTTTTCCACCATCTTTTGGGTGTGCCATACACAGGGAAAATCATCCTTGAGTGTTGTCTTATAGTTTCTGTTTAAGTCTCTTCCTGCCAGAGAACAACGGTAATTGCCCACAACCACACCATCCGGGTTGAGCATTGGCACAACCTTCAGCAAGTAGAAGACAAGATATATTCAAATATATTAATAAAAACAAGTAAAAAAATATGTCATGGAATGATCACAAATATCAAAATACAAACACCTTAAAAACAAAAGTATCTCTTAGTAACTGAGCATCTTCTGAAGTTCCAAGCAGGAAGTCGAGGAGTCCCTCCATCATCCAGGATCCATTGGTTTCTCCTGGGTGCACTCTCGCTGTCACCACCACAACTTTTTTTGTTCTACCGTCAAACATGCTGTCCTCCGGAGATGATATTGTCATCATGTATACAGCATTGCCAGCTAGGCTATGGCAGAGGATCCTCAGCTTACAGTAGGACGCAATAGTTGGGTTGGATGATATGCGTTGCAGGTAGTGCTGCAGTTGTGAATAGGTGTAGGGGTAGCAGTGGGCCAGATAACAGGTGTCGGACTCAGAAGGGAACTGGAGACTCCAGGTGAGGCAGTACAGGGCTGTGGTGTCATCTGTATTCTAATATGAGAGAGCAACAAGGCATTTTAGAAACCATTGTGTAATGTTCAATAGCAGAAATTTCAAAAGTTGTACTGTTGTATTGTTAAAACAATTCTTTAAAATGTTAGATAATGTACAGTATCTGGCAATAAATACTACTTCACTATGAGAGTGTGAGTTTATACTGATTGGACCTACCTGATTGCAGTTACGGTAATATCTGATGTTTAAGCCGGTGCGTTGCCATCCAATACCCTTTTCACTGGCAGCCCTCTCAGAATACAGAAGTGGTTTCATCCCATAACTATAGAGACTGCTGCTCTTCATCAAGTTGACGATAGTAAAGCGGTACATCACACCGGCTTTCATGTTCCTGACCCTGAAGTAAAACCACTGTGTGTGTTTTTGGGTGTACATGTCACAGCGAAGGGTGAGTTCATAATCATAGGGTCCTCTAAAAAAAAAGTAAATAACGGTGCAAATTTAATCCTCAATACACAGGAGAAAAACCTATTGTAATTGTTTTAATTAGCAGATAAGACGACATGGGGTGCTCCAATTAATCGGCCGCCAATCATGATCGGCCATAAATGGCTTAAAATTGTGTGATCGGCTAGACAACCAATCAGCAGGGTCAATAAAACGACGCAAAACAAAACAAACATCACTCGGTGCTCCATGCACAAGTGTTGATAGTGAGCACATTTTTAGCACAGAAGGAAATATTATAGAGAAGAGCACAAAGGTTCTGCATTTTTTGGATAAAGTTTGAGCCTTTTTTGCTCACATTTGTGAAGAAAAACTTGAAATATGGTTCTAATGCTACATTAGTTTGAGAAGTCTATACTCTATTTTCTTTTCTGCTTTATGTAGCACTTCAGTTTGTTATTTGTTCCTTAATTTAGAGTTCAGTCAAATAAAGCTGAGGGGTTAACTTTGAATAGTTGGAAGATATTTGTTGTTTTTTGTTATTGTGCGGTTATGTGAGCAAAACTTGCTGGATAAAACTAAAAAAAGTAAAAAAAGTAAATAAAAAAAAGAAAACCCTGTCAGTTGATAACCTTTTACAACCCGCTAATAATTAATATTTAAAATAGGCTTCTGTGTTTTTAAGAAGAGTTTTTAAGAGAGTTTATTAAGGTACATAATCAAATGCACTCCACGATCGTGATCGGTATTGGCCGATAATGATTTAGGTGATTGGTGATCAGCATCAAAAATCCGGATCAAAGCACCCTTACAACTTACACTTGCACAGCCATCTGAAGGTTTCCACTTTCAAAGCGGGACTCAAACTCAAGAATGACATCTTTCTCATTGATGTCATAACAAGTGGGATTCTTAATTGGTCCAGGGCTTCCCCCAACACGAGAGCAGGTGAAGAACAGATGTTTAGTTGCTGAGTGAAGAAAACGGTCCAGAAAACACAGAATACAGATCGTGATTTTGTTTTCCTTTTTAAACATAAACTTTTTAATGCTGTAGTATTTTACCATGATCTGTGCTGTATACCACTTTTCCATTTCCAACTGGAACAGGTATTCTCTCACTACCTGTTGGCTGGTAAAAAGGCTCTGGCTCTGTAGGATTCCACTCTTAAAAATAGTTATAATAACAAGCTGTATATTATTAAGTGTTACATTCTAAATTTTCAAAGGTCTAAGTAACATTTTGAATTACCAATGTGATGAATTATGTCACGAATGACTTCACATTCTGCAGGCCAACGGGGACAGGAGATTGATGGAAAGCTAACTAAATCCAGCGGAGCTCTGAGACTGAAAATAGGTCTGTTTCCATCAAAGTCTATAATGAGCTGTCTCGTCTTCAATGTCTGGGTTAGGTCTATGGTAAAAAAAAAAACGAAGACACATGAATTAAAACTGGGGTGCACGTGGCAGAGTGGTTAGCACTCCTGCCTCACAGCAAGAAGGTCGTGAGTTCAAAACCCGGCCGACTCAAACATTCTCGGCCGACTCCGGTCTTTCTGTGAGGAGTCTGCATGTCCTCCACGTGGGTTCTCTCCGGGTACTCCGGCTTCCTCCCACCGTCCAAAGACATGCATGTTTAGGTCAATTGGCAAATCTAAAGTGTCCCTAGTGAATGAATGTGAAAGTGAATGGTTGTTTGTCACTGTCTATGTCTAAATGTCAGCCCTGCGACTAACTGGCCACTGTCCAGGGTGTACCCCGCCTCAGGCCCAAAGCTGCTGGGATAGGCTCCAGTCACCCGCGACCCCTAACGGGACAAAGCGGTAGAAAATGAATGAATGAATAAATGAATTAAAACTTTGCATCTTTTTTCCACTTCTCAGTGATAAGTCCTAAATATTTCATCATTCCAGTCTCAATGCCTCACACAAGTGTGTTCATTTTGAGTGGATTATGCTGACACTGATTGCTGCAGTTATTTGATTAACAAAAGAGCTTTTGTTTAATATCTTATGACCTAGGACAAGGGTTCAGGTACCGTATTTGTCACATAGCCCACCATTTTAATGAAAATATTGTGCACATCAAGTATATTCAACAGTATTTTCAACATGGGAATATTAGAAAGTTGCTTACATTGTCTCCTCACTTTTAATTCTTCATCTTCGTCTGTGTTGGACTCATTTGTGTCTGATCTCTCCATTTTGTAGGCATTCCGCCAAATTTTAATTGCAGATAAGGCCATAAACTGGGGTTTTATACCTTAATGGGAAAAACAAGCATAAACATTTTAGTTAAAAAAAATAACTTGTCTTTTCTTTGATATATAGCTACCTTTCATAGAAGAAAATATGGTCAATATACACACTGTCGCATTAAAAAAAAACGTAGCCAGCACTAAACAAAGTTTTAATGTTAAAATGTAAATGAATAACAATTTTGAGCGGAAGGCTACTATTTTCCTTAATTTCCATGTGCATACATTTGTTTTTGTGAAAATAAAGAAAAATTGCTTAAAATTAAGTAATCTATAAGAGAAGAATTCAATATTAAAGATACTCAACAGGTCGGTACTCAAAATGTTTTGAAAGTCTTATTTTTATCGTGGTAGAACAGATAAGTTAACTTAAGTAGGTAGGCGCAATTGGACTTAGAGGTAACAATGACTTCTGTACAGAGGTGAAATATACATTAAGTTATGTGGTCCAGTCATGTTGTGCAATAATAATAAAATGCACTTATTTTTCTTACCTTTGTTTCACATGCGTTTATCCAGGACCTTTCACTATTTCTTTAAATTATCGGCAAAGAGCTAGCTAGCTAACCAACCAACTTTTAGCCGTTAACATACGTTTGCCTCGTGAGAATTAACAAAAAAACAAACTTACTAATACTAACTCTAGACGCTAGGTAAACAGTAACACTAACACCCTGATTAGCCGAGTCTCCATGAGTTAACAAATCAATCTCCATTAGTTAAAAAAATCAAGTAGCAGAGTAGCAGCCCCCAGTTTAGTGCTAGACGTTGCTTAGCAACCGTAACACCACGGTAGCCATAGAGATGCAGGGATAAAGTAGCTCTAAGGACCCACCTGGCTGAACCATAGATTGTATAATAATTGTAAATAATTGCTGAACGCATACTACCCCCTGCGCGGGCCTACAAGATAAACTACATGACGTAATCAATATTGACTGTTGTCGTTGCTGTTTCTGAGGGTTTTAACTAACTCATGTGTTTTTGTTTTTTTTTGCAACAAAACATACTTGAACAGAAAGAAGCATTTTACAAAACAAAAGAACAGAAATACAAGTGTAAAAAAACTGTTTAATAACTTTTT
The DNA here is from genome assembly GCA_024416835.2 of Perccottus glenii. Taxonomy (NCBI): domain Eukaryota; kingdom Metazoa; phylum Chordata; class Actinopteri; order Gobiiformes; family Odontobutidae; genus Perccottus; species Perccottus glenii. The sequence continues at coordinate 16,498,158 of CM044563.2, read as the reverse complement.
AAATACAAAATGTACATGTTCCCACCCTTCCATAACTTTCCATATTACAACATTATATACTTATGTACAGAGTAGTAAAAATATCCCATAAAATAGACAAATACCTCCCCATTAGACTTTTGTGGGCCAAAGTATCAATGCACAAGCTAATGTAGCGTTGTAAATCGTACCCCTGACAGACAACAATCTAATTGAGAGAAGTAATCAGAGAGACGTTTAACCAGGATTACATACCCTGTTAAATGTTTTGACAGCTTCAAGCATGTCATTTTTTTTGTTTTAATTGATGTTAACTTAAGATGAAAAATGTAGGCTGACTTTTTAATACAAGGACTGGAAAATAAAACAGACGGATGAGTGTTACGTGGTGTTCGTCATCTTCCTTTTCTTAATTCTTTCCCGCCAGTTTTCTGGAATTGCCTCAAAGTTGGCATTCTTTGAAGCTTTTCCCCTAAACCAAAAAATAAATAAAATGCATAAAAACATGAATGCCTGATTTATGACAAATACAGCAATTTATAAAGTAAGAGTGCCCTCCTGATCACTGATATATGGTAATAAAAACTGACATACGTCATAAGCTGCTGGTGCTTCCATTCCTCAATACTTTTCTTGTTAAGATGATCTCTATCCTCATCACTGGAACTACTCTTCTCTTCCTCATCCAATTCTTTCTGAATGCTCTGCCACTTTTTCACCAAAGAAGGCATTTTGGTTTTGACTTTCTTTGACTGCTGAAAAGGAATAAAATAATGTGTGAAATTGTAAGAAAAAAAACATTCTTTCAATTTACTTAAAAAAGGAACTCAATTTGAAATTTACCTTATCTTTTTTTGGCTTTTTTATCTTTTCTGTGGGTATCACTTTTGGCACAGGAGGATCAAAGGGTGGAGGCAACGGTGGCTGTGGAGGCTGCGCTGGGAGAGGTGGGATTGGAGGCTCAGAAGGAACTAAAGGAACAGTGACAGCAGGCACACCCCAGAAAGCAGTCAGTGGGATTACAGGAGCTGTGGAAAAAAGACACGAAAAGGTCTTACCTCAGAAATTACATCAGGTTTAAAAAAAAATAAATAAAAAAATGACAAGAATAATAAAGACACAAATATGTTAGCACAACATTGCATATTGTATTTATTTTATATATTTTTTTACCTGCACTGGCAACAGTTTGAGTGTAGAGGATGGGACTGCTCCCAATTGTAACCGTTTTATTTGTCTGACCAGCTTTGCGTTTTAGATTCTTCCCCAAAGAGGTTAACTCTATGACCTGTTTGAAAAAGTTAAAGTTAAAAGCCACTTTTGTGTAGTTTTATCTGGATATTAGGACTACAAAAAAACCCTCACATACCTTTGTGATAGAAGTGCCTGGTGGTAAAGGAGGTCTGCTATCGTCGTCTTCAGTTCCAGGGGCAGGAGGTTCATCATTATCGTCATCCATCTCCATCTCTACTTCCATGATCTCAGTATCACTGTCAGGTAGAGGGGGAGGTGTCGGTGGAGAGTCTGGGGGGAGTGGTGGGGGAGGCGAGTAGCTGGAAAGTGGTGGAGGTGGGCTACTGGGAAGAGGAGGTTGAGACGAGGACCACAACGAATTGCTTGACTGAGGTGGTGGAGGTTTAGGTGCAGACGATCCTGTGTATGGGGAAATTAAAAAAAAAAAAAAAAAAAAAAAAAAAGGTTTAGTTAGGTACACTGGGATGTATGCATCTTTAACTGCAGAATCAGCCGACCCACCAGAGGATGAAGAAAGGAGTTTGGAATCCTCTTGGTCGCCTTTGGCATCCTCACCCATGTCCTCCTCTGTAGGAAAATCCCACTGTGAGGCACTTGTCCGGTCGTTCACATAAAAATACCGCCTGTGTTCTCTAAAAAGTGGGACAACAGAGATAAGAAGGAAAAATGTCAGCGACTGATATCACAACTGGCTGAGTGGCATGATACCCTGGGAATGTGGGAATAGACAGTGGACAAATGGCCAAAAAGGAGTAAAACAGCAACTTTGGCCACAGAGAAGGAGGGTCTAATTAAAAGATGTGGATGTTGCTGTGAAACCTTTCTTGTCTACCAAAACAAATAAGTGTACCCAGGGCCTCAGTGTAGCATTTACCCCTCACACCATGGATGTCCCCATTTTTATTTAGACAACCATTTCCTCCCATGGGAAGAAGGAAAGATCAGGGGAAAAAAAAATAATCAAGCACACAGTCAGTTCTTATACATGAGAAAACATTTTTTTTTTTCAATCAAGAAAATGAGAACATGAAATAGAGATGGTCTGACCTGCTGGATTCCCGTCATTGCTCCATCTTCACCTTTTTTTTTGTTGCGCGAGACTCTGTTGTTCCTGGATGTCACTCTGTCTGCATTGCATTCTGAGGGTTGTGGTCCTGTAAAATGCAAAGCGCTCCTACGCGGCCAACCTTCCTACTATATCCCTCCCTTTTACCAAGTCTTCTAATGGAGCCCAAATCAGTCTACATATGCCCTCTCAGAAAGGGTTTAGGAGTCTGTGTTCTAGGTAGTTCCCATCTGTGACATGCATATTTAACAGGAAGCAGGCTGGCCAAGAGTGGATGCCCCAATATCAGTAGACAGACTATGTCACAGAAACATGAAGCGTCAGTTTCTGATTTGTATTTGAATCCATTCAGACTGGTTAAGCTTCTCCCCAAGTCATGTAACAAAGTCTGCAATGTCTGCAGTGAAGCAGTTTGTAGTCACACGGTAAGACTTTTGGGGACGAGGGAGTTTAAAGATGTGAAAGGTAAGGAGCTCGTACCTGTCCCAGTGGCAGGACCAGCCTTTAGGTGTGGCGTTAAGTTCGTAATATTTTATGTGTTCGGCAGCTTCCTGTAGCCTGCGGCGAAGATACACCCCATTCAGAGCACCCTCCCTCCAGTCAGCAATCCGTGTCTGTGAAAAACAAAAATGGGAGAGCATTCATTAAATAGCCATTTGACACTGAAAATCGAAAGTAATAAGAGTTTTAACAACAATGTTTAGTTTGAAATCTTCTACACTGTCACTACTTTGTCTAAATTATAAAACCTAACAAACACATTAAAACATAATTCAATAATTAATAGAAGATAATTTCTTCTCACCTCTGTTTGCAGAAGAAGAAGCTGAAAGTTTGAGATAGTTTTCTTGTTTATCCCTAGGAACTCCATCTTGCTCGTTAAGGTGTTAGCGAGTTCTCCTATCTGAAACTATAGTCACTCAGCATAAAAAACAACAATCTAGCCCTGTGTAAAATGTGGTTATTTGATTTATTGTATAATTGTAACCTTGAGCTCAGGTGTTTCCACTTCTTCTTTTGCTAAAGGTTTTGGGGCAGTGATTTCCTCTGAATCTTCCATCTTCATTTCCTTCTCTTCCTCCAACGGGACACTCTCTGGGACCTTCAGAGGAGCTGTCAGACACATAAGAGACATACTTAATTACATTGTAACCAAATTAAATTCCCATCCATTTGTCTGTGTAGAATTCAGACTTACCTGTCTCTGCATTTTCTGGTAAGTCAGAACCTCTGCTGTTAGAGTCAGGACTGGAGGCATCGGGAAAGGCAGTTTTCCAGCGACTTTTCTTAAGTAGAATATCCTGGGAAACAATTGCAGCTTCGCTTGCCTCAGAACAAGGGCTTGATCCACCATTGCTTCCATCACCCTCTTCCAGTGCCCGTAATTCAGCCTGAAAGTCATAATACACCATTAGGGCTACTTATCACAACCGAGCAACACTACAGACGCTATAAAACTGTTTTCTCACCTTTTTCCTCTCTAAAGCCAACTCTAGTTCCTCTGTGTCTTCCTCTGTCCCCTCAGCATCTGAGTTTTCCGCTGATTGTTTCTTGACACACAAATTTTTGTCAGTGAGTGCAGTGTCTTGGTCCAGTAGTGGTACAGAGGGTGATTCTATAGGATTGTCATCTTCTCCATCAGAGTCCAAACTATTTTTTGTCTCATCCGAACTTTTAAGCAGTCTCTTCCTCCACTTTTCCTCTGCCTCTTTAACTTCAGTAGGAATTAAAGGGCCAAGGAGAGAAGAAGCAACTCCACAACGCTCCTCCTCTTCACTAGTGAGGCCCACAACATTTTCAATAACTTCCTTCTGCAAATCAGGATTATTGTAAATTCAATGGTACTAAAATCAAGTATTACATGTGAAGTACACAAAACTTTACCTTGGCTTTTGTCTCTTTCACAGCAGTCTCTTTAGTGGCACTTTCCTCTGTGTTGAGATCTTCATGTGCTGCACCATTACCATTTACATCAGAGCTATAAAACAAAAAGATAAAAAACAATATGACGGGTGCACAATACATATATAGAGAGTAATTTCACTCTTTTACCTGTTTGTACACTTTGCCAAGCTTTGCACCTGATCAGCTAAGTAGTGTGGCAGCTCCCAGGACACTTCATTAGTTACAATATTCCAATAGTAGTAGCAGCCAGAGTTGTCATCCCATACCTCCTGCCAGTCACCCATTTCTACTCCCACTACAAAGACAGAAACACATTGCATGATTTTAGATGGATAAATGAAAGGTTGGACAAATCCCAGCCACTTAAAATGTTAATTACCTCCAGCTAATGAGTCCTGAGTATTGTACTCAAATGCACTATCTGTGATTTGTTTGTTCGCTCCTTCAGTAGCCTCTGTCTGCAGGGTATTATTCTCAGTTGATGGTGGTGTAGATGCAGCTCCAGAAGAGGCTGTGGCTTCAGTGGTTGGCTGAGTAGTTATTGCATCTATTTCCTTTGAAAATAATGCAAGTATGTTTCCAATTATTATCAGATTGTAATTCATATACTGCATGTAAATCGCATGTAAATTAACAAACCAACTGATTTTTAGTTGCAGCAGCTTTAACCTTCAGAAAATGATACCTACAGCCATGAAGTCTGCCAGAGTGCTATCGATGTCAGCTGACTGGTTATGTTGAGAATTTACAGTGGTTCGCTCAATGGCATCATCTTCGTCACTGTCTTCATAAGCGCCAAGCAAAGATAAACCCTCTGTAGGTAGTGGTAAAATATCTTAGGAAATAATTGACATATTCGGATCAATGTTTACAACCCAAACACACGTACCTGTGGCTCTGACCGTAGGAGCCTTTGTTTGGGAGCATCTGTCTCTTAAAAATCTGTGACCATCGCTGTCCTGTTCATCTGAAAACCAAGAAATTGGCTTATGAGCTATAATTAGCAAAACATGATAAAAACATTAAAATCCTAAAAGTTTTGTTTTTTTACTGCTGACTGTTGGTTTATTGTTTTTTATGCATGATATAGTGTAGCGTGTCTAAAATAGAATGCTATAACAACCAGGTCAAAGGCGTTGCACGTTGGCCCAGCATAAGACAGCTTTTTTGTGTAGTTAGTAAAATGATAAATGTACTATATTGTTAGTGTTGAATTTATAAATTTTGTTTACATTGTATTATTAAATTAATTTAATTAACAACAGATTTCAGCGGCACCAACAAACATGTTAGCGTGAGCCTAGCCTCTCGCTAGCCACCACATAGCCAAGATGAAGCGTAAAAACTTACCTTCGGATCCTGATTGTGGTTCGCCAGCATTCATACCACGGGAACCGGGCGGTGATAGCTGCAGGATGGTTCTACGACCACCTGCTCCACCCGCAAAACGATTTTTCTTACCCATTGTTTTTGGTCAAGCGGCCTACTGTTGAGCAGTCGGTGTAGCACCGCCGCTCTCTGGTTCTAGCATGGATGATTTCTAGCAGCAGCCACAAAGAAGTTGACAACTTCCGGGGCATAGGGTCACAAGTCGCGTTCAGTGTCCGGAACCTCGGCGTTAATTCACAAGCTAACACACTTGCAGTTCACTGCTCGAGCAGCGGCCTCTGTAATAAAAATACTTTATGTCCATGTATAGGAAATATAAGTAACTATGCATGAATACTTGCTATGACCAAAATTGTGTGTTTGGATTAACGACGAGTCTGGGGGAGTAGGTAAAGATATTTCAATTTCACGGTTAGGCTACTGGGGAACCACCCACTGATGTCTGAGTATAAGACTCCACAGCAGCAACGGGCAGGAGTCGAAGGGGCTTCAGCAACTGTGTCTGGGGCCACAGCCAGGTCTGTATCTCCAAAACCAGATACAATGGGAGCTGTAACATCACCTGTGTTACACTGGCTGCATGGTGTAGCAGCAGTCACTCTCCTCAAAGCCAGGAGGACGTTATTTCAGGCGGCGATCTTGTTGTGTGTTCTGGGACTTCTGCTTTGGGTATCGATTTTTCTTTATGGGAGCTTCTACTACTCATACATGCCCACTGTCAGCTTCTCGACCCCTGTGCACTTCTACTACACGTCTGACTGCGACACCTCAGAATCAGCACTGTGCTCATTCCCCACGGCCAACATATCTTTTCTGAAGAATGAGAAGGACCAGGTGATGGCTAATGGACAGCCCTACCGAATATCTCTGGAATTAGAGATGCCAGAGTCTCCTGTCAATGAACACGTGGGCATGTTTATAATCAAAATGATTTTCTACTCAAAAGGTGGAAAGACTTTGTCATCTGTGGCGCGCTCTACAATGCTGCATTATCGTTCCAGCCTCCTTAAGACCATGAGCACCTTGCTGTTTTCTCCTCTTCTTCTGAGTGGGATGGCTGAGCAGAAGCAGCTAATAGAAGTTGAGCTCATCTCTGACTACAAAACAAATGCCTATGAACCCACTGTTGGTGCTGTCATTGAGATCCAGTCCAAGAGAGTGCAGATATACTCATCTCAGTTACGTATACATGCTTACTTCACTGGTGTACGCTACGTCCTGTACAATTTCCCTCTTACCTCTGCTGTGATTGGTGTGGCCACAAACTTTGCCTTTCTAAGTGTTATTGTCCTGTTCAGCTACCTACAATTTATATGGGGTGGGCTTTGGCCTCCAGAACAAGTGAGAGTTCGGGTAATGATGGGAGACAACACCCGCATTCAGCTGAGAAAAGAGGAGGCTAAGAGACGCATGGAGAGGGAAAACTCACTGAAAGAACTTAATGCTCCGAAAGTGATTGGCCCTGTGCACGAGGCCTCTAGCTTAAATGAAAATGACACAGCTGAAGAGGAGTCTTCAAAGAAGTTCTCAGTAGGTCAGGATGCCCCGGGGTTTGATGTGCCAGAAACCGCAGATGAAGGGTCTCATGATTCTAAGGTTTCCGAGGAGCAAGACAGTACTGATGTGTTTGAAGGATGCCCGCTGCCTCAAGACAGTGAGACAATGCTGCGACAAAGACCTGGGCCCTGGATGAGTCTGTGAACTAAACTGTCTTCCAAAGTCAAAGTGCATTAACTACAGCAATAGTTAATGAAGATAACACTGAATTTTAAGTAGTTACCAAATCATACAAGCTAAGATTTGTCTTTGAAGTTCCAGCAGTGTACTTTGGTTTTGGAGGGCAGTATAGCCCAGCACACACTAAGTATATCATTTGATCAGCAGCGCACTGTTGACATAAATATGAATGTATAAGCATGCCATTCATGTCTTTATTAAGCTATAACTAACCACAAGCTTTTTATGCCGTTAATAACAATTGACCATTCTGTTTCATGTTTTACCTCAGCTTATTCTTTTTTTTTATTATTTGACTGCTTTATTTTGACTGCTTTACTTAATAATCCTACAATCTTTGTGCTATTCCCATAACAGGACACGCAACATTCCAGTGGTGGCTTGCTTTATGTTTTTGCCCAAATGACTTGAACATGACTTGTCAGGTGTTGGATAACAGATTTTACACGCTCTTGAAGTCATTGGCATCCGATAAAATGCAGAAGACTTGAACGATTATATTAAATGTTGCGTAACAGTGTTAGCAGCAGCACTAAATTCCAAATGTTTCACACAAAAAGGTCTTGTGAGGCTTTTTCACAGAGGCGCTCTGAGAGCAATTAGATTGGGAGAAGTCTGCCCCAAAGATTTCTTTGTTTTTAATTACTTCTTTGAAAAAAGGGCCCAGCCTAAGGGGTGTAAGGATCTACACTCATTTTGCAAAAACACTTATGTTTTTGTGTAATAACCGGTTTAACTGTCATGGTGTTTTAAAGGGTCTTTGGATTCAGCATCTGTTACAGGTCACTTCTTATTTATTCGTAGTTTTCTCCTGACAAAGCACTCCAATATTTTATACAGCTCTTTATTTATTATTATTTAAGATATAACAGATTTATTACGTATTTGAGTAAAGGTTTTGTTGAAAGTAATGAAGAGAGAATTTAAAAGTTGGTTTCTCAGATTGGAGTATTTTAAAGTTCTCAGAAAGTTGAAGAAGGGGTTTATTGTACCAAAGATAAAGTAAAACATAATTTGTGTTCTGTCGCCTACATAGAATATCTTGTTACTTATTCATAAAACGTGTTTTTTTAAATTAAAAATAAATTGAAGAAAAAAGAGCAAAGAGCAAAATTCAATAAATGACTGCAATCATATTTTCCATCAATAGAATGTTACAATATGAAAACCATATTTTTGACAAATGGTATACATTAAGTGTTCTCCTTTACATTTTACACAGTAGCTTAAATTAGATTTAAAAAAGGTATATTTTAAGTGCAATAAGATAAAGTTATAATAAACTTGCAATGAACATGCAACAAGTCAATGTTTCCATGCTGTTATGGTTGGTGTAATCTACATTTCCCTGTTATGCTACCATGAAAATAAATTTGATTAGACTTTATGTCTTTTTTGTATGTGCTGTTTATTTGTTGTATTTTCAGTGAGTGCATGTAAGTGCAGAAAACTTTTCCCCAGTGCATGTGGGTTTAGAAAGCTACTTTTATGAGCTCTTTCAAATGAACCGTGTGGAGATGATATTAAAGCCATGTACCAGAGCCTCAATCTGTCACATGAATTATGCATTGGTGGTGATGCAGAGTGCACTAATTGAATTTAACCATCTATCAAATCTCACTGAATTTAGTCTCAGCAGCATTATCTCACATTCTGTTGGTTTGTGCCAAGCTGTTTTGCTTCTATCAGTTAGATGCATTTTACCTTGAGTTTAGTTTAGTTTTTTTTATCTCTTATTCATACACTGTAAGTACAATAAATAGTGCCTCTGGACAGTTAATAATCCATATAAATTGTTAAAAGTGCCATACCCAGTAACACAGCTGTCTATATAAAACAATATAACATAAATAACATTTTTAGGTTTTATGTACTTTTGGATTATGCTGATGCAAAAAAATGATTGTCTTTGCCATATATGGTTCAAATAGCATCAGGCTGCTGTTCACCATCCCAGACAAGCATGAGTGTACCACTTGAGAGGTGTTCTGTGCTGCCTGCCATGCCTTTCCACAGTTGAAGGTCACATAGCGGCTTCAGCCTAAGTGTTCTGTTGTTCTTGTTTTTCCTCGCTGGGCTCCTCTGTTACCTCCACAGTATTCTCACTGGTTGCCTTTGACCCTTCCTCTTCATTCTCAGGATCGGGGATGTCTGCCCAACGTCCCACTCTTCTGACTCCCTCACACACTACTGGAGCATTTACGCAGGGGTTGTGGTCATAAATGACAACTTTCAACCCCTGCATGTGGGACAAGGTTGGGAAGTAGCGTATTTTGTTACGGTCTACATCAATAACAGCTAGACAGTGCATTTCAAGTAACACTGAAGGAAATTCTGTCAACAGGTTCCCAGCAATCCAGATACTTCTCAGCTCTTGAAGTCTTTTTAGTGCCTGTGGTAAACTTTGTAAGTGGTTATATCCAAAGTGCAGGGTTTTTAGATTAGAAAGCTCACATATTACCGAAGGAAAAACAGTAAAGCAGTTAGTTTCCAGCCACAACGTATTGAGTTCCTTAAGGTTCCTCAGTTCAGTGGGGAGGCTACAGAGCCTGTTGTTGCCCAGGTAAAGGATGCTGAGCTGGGGTAGTCTGCAAACAGCTTCAGGGAGCTCCTCAAAGCAATTAAAATCAAGGGCTAGGAGCTGCAGCTTCTTAAGGCCTTGCAACTCAATTGGTAAGCAGCTGAGTTTGTTGTCACTCAGGTAGAGCTTTACTAGTTCATCAAAGACACAGGTGGCGGCAGGTAGGCGACGCAGCTGGCGGCTGCTGAGGTCCAGTGTCCGATCAACTGGCATCTCCTTCAGCTCTCCCACTAAAAACCGTTGGATGCGCTCGGAGGGAAAGAAGGTGATGACACCTCGCATGGTATTACCCATTTCAATGTACTGGCCCTTCACACCAACTATCAGACAAGGGTTTCACCCACATCTAAGGGGATCTAAAAAATAGAAATACATGCAAATACAATTAAGAAACCTTTAAAAAAAAAAAAAAAAAGCTAACAAATTTTTAAATAAAATTATTGTTAATAATAATAATAATAATTGTAATTTAACATAGTAGAAATGATGAATATCATTATAACGACACCTACGTTTGTTGTCCACGCTGAAGGCACAACTTTAAACATCTCCTAGTAAGCCATTTGTTTACCCAACTTAATGAGGCGAAAACCCATTGTATTCCCTGGACAGATATTCTCAGTGCCTCCGACTATCCCTCAGTGGCTCTCAGCTTTGTCCTGACTTTGAGGACGATAGCAACCACCAGCTACTTTCTCCTCCCCATTTGTGCATAATGAGCCCCTCTTCTGCACGATGGGAGAGGTATGTGAGTGAGGCAGAGACATGAAGGAATAGGGTGCGATAGATAGGCATGAGAACAGTTTTGTAATAAAAAAAGCAGCGGAGATTATTGACATTCTTCTTTATTCAATAGACACCACTAAGACGGTTAAGAGACCATGTTGTGTCATTACATGTAAACAAAGTATCTCAGGCATAAAAATGGAAAAGAGAAAATTGAAATCACAGCTTCTTAAGGAGCCTCTAAGGTGCTGTCACTAATATAGTTTTATGAAGTCAAAGTTTCTCAAATCTTTTATATATCTATTGATTTTATGGGATTAATTTTAAAAGAATAATTAAATAATTAAAACATTTTAAACAATTAATATAAATAATAAAAACTAACAAAAATAATCACTGAACTATCACCATTTTCAATCTGAGTAGTTGTCTTAACCACTGCAATCTTACACTTTAGGTTTATTTCTTAACTAGAGACAGAAGGTATTTAATTTCTTTCAGAGAAAGAGCAGTTTCTTCTTTCTTCTTCTGTTTTCTGTTAACTGGCAGTCTGTTAAAGGCACTTGTCCTTATCTGCTTTGGGGCCTCCAACAAGCTGAAGCAACATGGACCAATGCCAAAGGAGAATTAAAACTTTAAAACTTTATTGGAATGACTATTTGAAATATTGTACTAAATATGGACTCCAGGGGATGTAATTTGCACTTTACAATCCAAAGCTTTATAAGTTGGCTACTGTTGGTCACATGATCACTGTATTCATATATGATCACCAGGGTGGACATTAAGACACCTTCATACCTCACGAGACTGGCAGTATTTTTAGATTAATTTTACCCCCATGCTGTATACTTCCTGCTCAGCTCAATTGTATGGTGTGTACTATGGTGTGTACACTTTACTGAGCCTGTTTTGTGTACGGAAGTGGTCTGCAGGTTGTAAGGTCAGAGGGTAAAGGGTTTTACGACTCAGAACACACAGCCATCTTGGATCTAACGCTGAGAAGGAAAATTAATGCGGCAAGTATATCCACTTTTTTCCTTTTAATTGAGCTCAATACAAACATATGACACACGTTATTTGGAGCTTTTAATCACAGCTTTCCCCCCGATTCGAAGGGGCCCAAAGCAGTTGCTGTAGTCGCTTGTGGCTCCCGTTGTGGCTGCTGCTGGCTTCAAACGGAGCGTAAATGTTCCCACAAACGCACAGCTGACTGTGGATATATGGAAGCAGCGAGGGCCTATGTTCCCATACTGTAGTGACTTGTGCTTGGCGTTTTATTCAACGTTTAGACGTTTTCAATCCTATGACACTAGCGTGATTTCATTTGGAAACTGACAACGCTAAGCTAGCACAAAGTTACTAAGTGCACGTACCCTGCTAATGTTAGCCACAGTTGGCTAAGTAGTTAGCCTTTTAGCATTAATACAGACAAGAGTATTACTAGTGTCGAAAAGACTGTTTTCTACGTTCTATTTTTAACTAAGATAAGCCATAATTGCCGTTAAGCCCAGTTCTCATGACAATTATTTTAACTTTTACATAGAAGTAAGGAAGAAGGAAAATAACTTATTTTTTTTCCTAAGTTTAGCCGGTTCATTCAAGTTTAGCCCGTTCACTCAGGTTAATTTAGTTTTTTTATAACAAACGCCAATATTATTTTTTTTTTTACATTTTAAGTTTCAATTATTAAAATAACTTGTTTTGTGAGCTTGTAAAGTAAATATACCAGAGCATTTGTACACTACAAGCTTACGGGTTAGTTTTTTGTTGATGTTGCATATTCTCTCCATTCAAGCACTGCCATTGGGTGGGACGTTACCATTACTAAGCCTTTACTGTGCGCTTATGCTTCTTATTTCTCTGCAGGTGGGAAAAAGGCATGTTTGGTGCTAGAAAAAAATTTGCCGAATTTGTTGAGGTTGTAGATAATGACTTTACAGATGAGAGCATGTACTACAACCAACCGTCGATGTTTCCACATCGGACGGACAAAGATGTGAGTCTTATTCACAAAAGCATTTTAAATTATTTAGACTGTGGAGGACATGCGTGAAACTTACTTATCTTGTCTATAAATATTTTCCATAAGATACTGTCCTCTCCCTCACCATCATCCTCAGGCCAGCTCTCACAGCTTGGTGCAAGTTTGTACGGTCCACAAAGTAAGTTGTTATATTTCTTACACTCTTTGTTTACATAGTAGTTTTAAGTAGATGTTATTATTTACTAAATGTAGATGTAATGTTTATATTTACAAATGATGTGCCATTCTGGACTGACTCTCCATAAAGATGAACTAAAAGTGCTGTTGGGTAGTTTCAGCTTTTCCTCCTCTTTGTTTCTCTGCAGGTGCACTTGGTTTTTCGGTAAGGGGTATGGGCAACAATACACCTCAGTTAAACCGAAATCTCACGCAAGGCACCCAGTTACCAAGTCACATCACCCCCACAACAGGGGTCCCAACCATGTCCCTTCATACACCTCCATCACCAAGCAGGTATAGACATCCATTTGTTTGAATGAATTAGGCTCAGATTAGATACATCTTAGATCACACCTTTGACACAAAAAATAACTTAAAAGCAACAATGAAATGAGATCTACTGATATTTGATTATGGTAAATAGGGGGATTTTGCCAGTGAACAGGAACATGCTAAATCACTCACAAGTTGGTCAAGGCATTGGAATCAGTGGCAGGACCCACAGTATGAGCAGCTCGGGCCTTGGAAGCCCCAACCGGAGCTCGCCAAGTATTATTTGTATGCCCAAACAACAGCCAGCACGCCAGCCCTTCACCATCAACAGGTAGGATGATTCTGCCATACTATGTCTCTGGTGGTCCTGCATTATTATTGCAAACTTCTTTAAAAAAAAAAATACTGTGATATACTTTTGAAAGCCTAAGATCTTTATTGTTATTTTTTCCTCAAGTATGTCAGGTTTTGGAATGAACCGCAATCAAGCTTTTGGAATGAACAATTCACTATCGAGCAGCATCTTCAATGGCACAGGTTTGTGTGATGACTTAAACATGACTTCTTTAGACAACTTATAAATATCCAAAGTGATGTTTGAAGTTAAATAATTAAATTTCATACTCAAAAATACATAGTTGTACACAAGTATCATCTCTAAATTCCTCTATTTCTGCAGATGGATGCGAGAATATTACCGGACTGGATCTGTCAGATTTTCCTGCATTAGCGGATAGAAGTCGGAGAGAAGGGACCGGAAACCCAACAGCCGTGCTCAGCCAGTTGTCTGGTCGGGCTCCTTATGGTAGGGTGCAACAAAACTTTAATCTGACCCTTAAAACCTAGAGAGAAAATGGCCATTGTCTCTTATATTACAATCAATGTTGATTTCCAAGTTTGTCTAAGTAACATTTTTGTGTTTACATTTTATCATTTGTACCCTGCTATATCCATGATCAAGTTGGCATGGTCACAAAGCCATCATCTGAACAGACACAAGATTTTTCGATCCACAACGAGGACTTCCCTGCACTTCCTGGCCCAAACTATAAGGATCCTACGTTAAACAGTGATGAGAGCAAAACTGTAAGTTTCTAATCACTAGTGCCTATTTGGCATTCTGTGTGTTATATTATGGACAATTGCTATACATTAATTGTCGGACCTTGTGTCCTTCAGAATCTGAACTCCACAAGCAAGAACGCGTGTAATGCAGATGGTCCCAAGTTCCCAGGAGACAAGACTGTGTCAGTACAGAACAACAACAACCAGAAGAAAGGGATCCAGGTGTTGCCGGATGGTGAGACCTCTCTGCCAATCATATCGCTCCAATTCCACTGAGAAATCCCTTCTTAATCGCAGAACTTGGGTGAGGCAGTTCACTCTATCTTGCATCTGAGGTTAGATGTTATAATATAGTTGTCAATAGGGAAAACCAACAATTATTTAATATGATGCATTTTTTTACAATCCCCATCCATTGTGAGTGCCATGGTGTTTTTAAATGAAAGAGGTATTGTACTGATAGGTACTGTTCTTTATTGTTCATAATGTGACACCATTTGTTAAACTTTGGCTTATTCTGCCGGTGCAGGTCGGGTGACAAACATTCCTTCAGGAATGGTGACAGACCAATTTGGGATGATTGGCCTGCTGACATTTATCCGGGCAGCTGAGACCGATCCAGGGATGGTCCATTTGGCACTAGGAAGTGACCTCACGACACTGGGGCTCAACTTAAATTCGCCAGAGTAAGATTGTTGTCCGCTACTTGTCCGCTGTAATACTTGTGCAGGTTGTACTATTTTGTTTAGTACACATATAGACACCAACAACACTGCAAATTTTACTACTATTATGTCAAAATACGCAATAAACTATTTTATCATTGTTATAGAAACTTGTACCCAAAGTTTGCCTCGCCTTGGGCTTCTGCACCATGTCGACCTCAGGACATTGGTAACCGTTACACACAATGTTCTATCTCATTTTAAAATTAAAATGTCTTTGTTATATTTATTATTTTATGTTTATATAAGTCGGGTTTAGCCATTATTCCATTCTTGTGCCATCAAATACATTTGTGGAGACATTAAGTTCTCATTTGGTTCTTCTTTTTTCAGATTTCCATGTTCCATCTGAGTATTTAACTAATATTCACATAAGAGACAAGGTAATTATTCTGAACTTTGATAAACAAATTGACCATCAGGTACATGAAAGTGAGTCATTCTACCACGCTTTTTTCCCGTTAGCTGGCGACCATTAAACTAGCTCGATATGGTGAAGACCTGCTGTTCTATCTGTACTATATGAATGGTGGAGACCTGCTACAGCTTCTGGCAGCAGTTGAGCTGTAAGTAACAGGCTTCTTGGGTCAATTTTATTAAAAAAAAAGCCTTTACACTAGATTTCTTTTCCATAAATAATTACAATGACTGTACACATTAGCTTTAATCGGGACTGGCGGTACCACAAAGAAGAGCGAGTTTGGATAACAAGAGCTCCAGGCATGGAGCCTACCCTCAAGACCAATACATACGAAAGGGGAACATACTACTTTTTTGATTGTCTTAACTGGAGAAAAGTTGCCAAGGTAAGAGTTTAACATTTTAAATGTATAATAAATTAATATTTACATTAAAGCTATAGCTGTGATTTTACATTTTGTTGCATCTCAAAGGAGTTTCATCTAGAGTATGACAAGCTGGAGGAGAGGCCACATGTGCCCACAACGTTCAACTATAACCCAGCTCAGCAGGCCTTCTAAGGCCAACCTGTCCAAAGGCCACAGCTGTTCCAGTGCACCACACTCTTGTCCTGGGACTTTGTTGCAGTTTACGCAGCTTGGTTTTAATCCCTAAGAACTTGGCTGTTTGACCGCAGGAGCTGTCGCCAGTGTCAAACTGTCCTGCCTTTCCCATTTACATGCTGCCCAAACACCAACACTTGTTCTGTTTTTATTGTTTATGTTTCTCCTGTTATTGGTCTTGTTTTGAGCAGGGTCTGTTATGTTTACATCTGAGTTTGTAGCCTGTTTTCTCCCAGAACTGAGGACTCGCCTTGTGTCACTGAACAAGGGGTTAAATTTGTCAATTAACAACTGTTAAGAAGTGAGAAAAGCAGGGAAATCATTCTTAAAAGAGCTCTATTCTCAGACACAAGTAAAGGGTGAAAGAAATGCAATGTTTATTGTTGCACTATATTTAGTAATAAAAGAACACAAAATTTGCTTGTGCTTTTTTATGTCAACACTCCCTGATATTTTTTTATTTTAATTTCAGGGAGATGCTTTCTTTATCTTACATTTTTTCTTTAATTTTCATACATCAGTCCTTCAACTTCTGTATTGACACCATAAGACTGCTGTTTTAACAGTCTCCTTTTCTTTTTTTCCTCTCAGAGTTCCATGCTGGTCAGACATATCTGGGAGACTTCTTTTGTATCCACAAATGTGGAGTTGTCCTCAGAAAAAGGTTAAACAGCTACACCATTTTGCTTCAAAGCAGAAATTTTCAGTCTTTGTTACAATTTTGTAAGAAATGTGTACATTTGTTTCTTTGCATCACATAAAATAGTATGTACTTATGTGTATATATGATTGTCCTTTATAAATATATATGTATGTACATATATATATATTGACATCTATTTTGGAAGAAATTCTGCGCTGCCTGGTAACCTAATTTTATGAGGTGAGAATGGTGCAATATGTTGGGGGACATTTCTTGATCTGCTGGACAGGGCGTCACATGGCACTGTGGGCACTTGTATACAACAAAAATATATGAATAGAGAAAAGGCCACATTCCTAGGCAGAAACCAAACTGAAGCTAATGAAGGGATGTGACTCAGATTAAGCTGTTTGATCAGCAATACACAGCATTTTATAGGAAAAGGAAAACAGGAGAAAAAGACCACACCAATCTTGTACTTTCTGAAGTCAGAAAGGCTTTTCTTTGTATTAAAGCTGAAAATTGATTTCTTGAATCACTTGTTTACATTTCTTTCCTTATTCTACTGCTTTGAAGAGAACACAGATGCCATTCATCTGAAATGCATCTTTTACATTGTTTCATTTGAAAAACGGTAGGTGCAAGACAACTCTAATGAAAGTGCATTTTATTAGTTTAAGACTCTTAATATTTGGAATGATAAACTTATTCTCACATATACCACATTCTAATCAAATAAAGGTAACATAAAATATTTATGGGGTACCTTCGCTGTGGTGTAGAACCAAGTTACTTACAAGAATCTGCATTTTGATTACCGTTAATGTTAAACACATCCATAGTTTTAAACGACACATGTTCAAATAGTGCAAAACAAATGGCACGCATGAGGACGATAACTAAAAATATTCACACAATCTCACAGTATTCTGTTTAACTACAGAATTAAGACTAGCTTTACAATAAAAGACAATGTATATTAGAATGGACACCAACAAGTGACTTAATGAGTGTCTTTGATTAGCAGAAAACTGTTGAAATAAGCACTGTGAAAAAATAATTTCCATCCAATACTGAGAAATTACATTATCAAAAATGCTGGCAAAGAGGCAAAACGTTTAATTTCACCTTAAACTTGTTATATTACCCTTTAGGGTGCAAATTTCAATGCTACAATAAAAAACCTTTTTTTTTTTTTTTTTCAAAAGCTGACTGGTGCTTGGAAGTCAATGGATGTAATCTTCATGTTTCGGTTATATTAAAAAAAATGGTGTGTAACGTAGGTACACATACATAGGTACATTTTCTACTAAAGCTAATCACATAATTCAGATTTTTTATTTTTTTTTACCATTAAACAATAGGTTTCTTGCTTAACACCATCTAGCTGGTACAACTCGGTTACAACAAAATAGGTGTTTACTGATGTCACCAAAAGGATCATTTTAAAGCAGCTTCAGTAGCAGTGGAACTGTTTAAATTTCCTTCTGCTTTGGTTGCTGCTTCTGTAAGAAAATGACATCAGTTACTTATAAAAAAAAAGAACAAATTTCCTCCAGAAATTAATCAAGACAATGTGCCAGTGGTACTGAATAATTTAAAAGTCCATTATTCACCACCTTTATCTTTCTTTTCCTGTGTCTCTTCAGCTGCAGTCTTGTCTGCTCTGAAGAATATCCTAGCACTGCTTAAGGAGAAGTACAAAAGCTCAAACTCCTGCAGTGGAGAAAACAAATGTATTAGGCTTACACTTGGATAAGTTGGATGCATGAAAAGAATCACACTTTGGCCAAAGTCATTTTTGGATGGATAATACCTGAAGGTAGATATCCAATCTTTTCTGAGTGAGGTTCATTGTTTGCAGCAGTTTTTCATCCTGACTGGCTGACTGGATGTTCTGCTCCTTTACAACTGCATTCATCTCCTTTTTGTATTTATCTCTGACAGCCTGAAACCAGTGCAATGAATCAAATTCTGAATACTGGTCCAGCAGCTTCAGGATGTAGGCCACACCTAAAATGGAAAATTGGGGAAGGCATTGAGACACATCCAATATTAAACTCCATTAACAATCATTTCAGACAAATGCAATATATTCTTAATCTAATTAAGATCAAAAAGACTTGATTGAAATTACCCATAGCAAAACCATCGTCTGTAAAGGCAGCTCCAGTTTTGTTTTTCTTGTTTAGTTTCTCTTTGCAGCTGATAGAATGCTCCACGAAATTCACAGTCTAAAAATGTTACACAAAATGCTCTTAATTACTAGTACATGAACTCAACGTTTCCATACTATGAAATCATTTTAATTACCAGTGGAGGTACAATCATGTAGAAGTTTCTCAAGTGCATGTTTTTTGCACTGCGAAACTCGGGTGCAAACACTGCCACAAGCATCTTAAAGTACTCTGTCCCCTCAGCAGAGTTACTGGTCAGATCTCCCAACACTGAATCTAGGACACTAGAAATGACAAAATTGTCAAAACATACTTTTAAATCTACACTGCCCTCTGCAGGTGTGAACTATATAAAAAAGGAATGAGCTAACTTTTATGAAAATCTATGCTATTAACATGCACATATAGAAAGCACCTTTTTGGAAGTTATGGCATATCTGTTTTAACCTAAAGCTAAAACTACAAAAAACATAGTGCTATGGTTTTACTACTAAGACATCCTACCTTGCAGCTTTTTGGGTTTCTCCTGACAGTCCTTCCTCCTTTACCAGCTCCTCAAAGTTTGACGATATCTTCCAAATCTGGAACAAACCTGCAAACGTTGGAAAACAACCTACTTACATTTACACATTATAAAGCTAAAACCAAAATGAACACTGAAGTTTCCCGTTTACCTTATGGCACTGCTGCAACAGTGTAGCCCTCCGGAACGGATCATTCGCACATAACCCATTGCATTGCCTGCGAGAAAACAATACAAAATATTGATGTCTTACATTGGCTTAGCTAATCTTAGGCCATTTAACAGCTGAGCAAGATTTTTATACTATTTTACCAATTTGGCTGATGAGCTGTCTGAACTGGTCCAGGTAACTCTGGCCATCAGGAGTAATACCAAGCTTCCTGATGCCACGGTTAAACTTTTCTGCTCGCTCAAAAGGATACTGCAAAAAGATAACAATGAATGAATAGAATTAACGCTAGAATTAAGAAAGAAGTTAGCCATCTTCTATGTATATATCAATTGGACATCTCATTCTCAAAAACATCATGCCGTGTTTCTTTAGATGTCATTTTAAAATGATAAATCAGAAAGGGGACATCTTTACTTTCTGATCAGACTGGTCCTTAGTTTCTCTGAAGAAGCGAATGTCTTTGATGAGTCTGGACTTGATGTGCTCGTCGTACATAAACTGACTGAAGATGTAAAACTTCTTGCGCAGGAACTGGTAGGTAAAATTCACCTGTGGAAAGGAGACGCGCAACTGGTGAGAGGTTAGAAAGAAACGCCCAGAGAGAGTTATGGTCTCATTTTATAAACTCACTGTTGTGTTCATAATGCCCGTGCCGTGAGTTCTGATTGAGTTGGCAATGTGTCGGATGTTGATGGTGTTTAAATGCTTGTTGTTACTTGCTTTCTCAATAAAGATCTGTTAAGTATATAAACCAGAAGTAATAAAGAAGAGCCAAAGGAAAGAATTAACTGCTGCTGTACATTTTACCTGGTTGTTGAGGTTGTAAAGGTAGCGTGAGACAAACACGTGAATGTTCCTCATAATCTCCAAAACATCCAAACCCTATTAAAAAAGATGAGATGAGGCATGTTGGATTTTAATATTTATCTGAGCAATTTGAAAGAAAAGATTTCCCAACCTGCTCTAAGGTCTGACTTGGGAGGTGTGCCTCTGTCATAGTAAGTCCATATCTTTGTGTGGCAAGGTTTCTCATCTCACTGTAGGTGGCCCAGTCATGCAGAGCAACTGTTGTCAGATTGTAGAAGGTCTTGTCCAGGTAGTGAGTAACATAGGCTGAGAAAAATATGTAATGTTAGCATAATTAATATCATTACATTTAATATGGGACAAATTGATACATATACATTGTTTTCAGCACCTTTGATATGAATGAATCGGTTAAAAAAACGGATGGGTTTAAGGTAGAAGAAGTGTGCCAGGTCTTTCATGCCCACTTTGAAGGGGTTCCTGTCATCCAGCTTTAGGTGTGTGTGCACTGAAAGACGCAAGTCCTTCTCAATCTCTTTACACAGCTTCTCTAACAGATGCTGCAAGAGAGCAGATGTACAGTATATTGGAAACCCAAAAATAACACCACTAACATCCACCCTTCTGCTTTGATTTCTGAAAGTTGATAGAATTTGTTCTCACCTCATTAAAAACATCCATAATCTCTTTGTCATAGCTCTCGAGTAGCTGGTCACATGACTCTGTATGCTTGGCATACAACATTGAGGGCACACTGTCTCTCAGCGCACTAAACATGTACTGGCAGGAATGCACACAATAAAAATCATGACAATAATTAAAACTAACCACATTAAAAATAAAAATCAGGCCAGACCTTCTGACAAAGGAATTAATATTTTTGCGTCTGTGATGCTTACATGTATTCGTGCAGCGTCCACGGCATTGTCATACACATCATCCAGGTAGATGGGAAACACAGCTCGGTGCCAGTAAAGAAAACTACAGTCACACTGGAGTTTGATCCTAAGGAGCAGAACAAAAGTCTCTGGTCATGTCTTTCATTGTTTGAATAGGCTAAACACTCAGTAGTGTCCCTTACCTTTCACTCAGTTCACTAATGAGATCCAACTTCTTAAGTACAAGTTGCAATGGAAGAAGCTCTTCATCTTTAAATGTTTTCTAAAAATAAAAATAAAAAGTTGTAAAAAAAAAAAAAATCACATTTTGGATAAATATTAGCCACTAACTTCTCCCAACATACCAACTGGGTACCAACGCACAGTGCCAAAGCCACCACAAGGCGTCGTTCTTTTGTGCTTGGTCCACTGAGGGCATTTTCTGCAAGTACCAAAGATGAAAGTACATCGAGGCGCTGCTCACTGTACTTTTTGTCAGAGATCACTCTTTTCTAAATTTAGAAATATAGAGTCATATCAAAACCCGCAAATGATATAGTTATTCAATCAATAACACATCAAACACATTTGCAATATTTCATAGTTACCTTGGCGACGCTGATGGCATTGAGGGCCTGTGATTGCAGCTGCTGAGTGATGTGGGTAACAGAGTCTGCCACAACAATGGACCGCCTGTAGAACGTGTGCTCCACAGCCTGAAGAAAGTCACAGCCCATTAAGGACTCAAGTCAACTTTATGCCATGCAATTCACCTTACTATACGCACCTTAAGCAGTTCGACCAGTCGACACAGAGCTTTGACAGATGCTTTGGTCATGGGCCGTTGCATTGACATGTACATGTTCATGGTGGTCTTGATAATGGTGCCAATAGTATATGCATACAGGATGCCCTGTGAATAAACCAAATAAAGAGAAGAACTCAGACATAAATGCTGCAAATTGGTTTCACATTTACTTGACAGACAATCAATCTTCTAAGATTCAGCTATTATATTGGTTACGCTATATTGGTGAGCTATTAGATCATACCTGTAGAAATACATTACACCTGCTGTTAAGATCCTCTACCAACTTGTCACTTTTATGTTCTTTGGCCAAGATAGACTCAATCTTCATCATCCAAGAAGTTACAAACACATAGTAGGACTGGACATCCCTGAAAAGAAACAAAACATAGTTATTTATGAAAACAGCTTAGATCTTTTTACTCTTAACCTAATGGTTGGCTTTGCTGACTTGCTGAGTGTTTGTGCTCTTTGCTGCAGGTATGTGTCTCTTTGAGCTTTAATGGCCTGAAGACTCTTTTTGTCCAGTAACTTGGCAGCAGCAGGGACTTTAGCTACAAGGAAATTGTCTGGAAACCAGATGATGTTGGCAGTCAAAGTGACAGCCGGTACCTAAATAAGAGAACATACACAATAAAATATGGGCAAGCTAGAGCAAGTAGAAGAAACACTATCAATGTTATTACCTTTTTACAAACATCAAGTAGTGATTTGTAAAACTTTTTGTCAACACTTCTGAAAATGTGAAAATTAAGCACAAAGAGACTGCAAACACCAGCATATTTATCTCTCTGATCAATCTCAGAAGGTTCTCCTGAAACCAACAAAATCATAAATCTATGTTATAATACAGGATATTACATTTCAAGTCAAATGTATCGGGAAAAACAACTGACCAATCTTAGACTCGATGCTGGTGAAAATATTGCGGATATTAAGAGCAAACTCTTCAGCAAAGGCACTGTTTTTTGCAACGGATACTCCTTCTGCTGGATCATCAAATCTTTGCTCCACACAGGCCTGTCACATAACACACAAATACTATACAACCAACAGCATTTACAGTTAGAGAAGTAATCCATATAAAACTGCGTGAATACCTGGAGAATCATGCCATCTAAAAGCTGTCCTTCAAGTTTAAGGAGCAGCTTTTCAAATGGCTTCAGTTTGTCTTCGGGGATGGAGAATTTTCCTGGGTTATGGTGCACAGACTTCAATAACCTGTGATACAATACAAATACAATAACAGATGCCTTTCGACTTAGTTGTGTGATCCTCAGTAAAAGGTTTCCAGGTTTGTGTGCTCGTTTTCACCTTTTATACATCTTCCAGTGTTCTTTCAGTGTACCGTGATTTTCCATGATTTCATCAAGTGTGAGAAGTACTAGTAGTAGCTCTCCAAGATGCTCATACACACACTGGGAAGAGGAAAATAATATTAACATATAAAAAATGTAATAGATAGGTTTAGCCTTGCAACAAACTGCTGCTGAGACAGGCTCTAGTCACCCGCGACCCCTAGCGGGACAAAGTAATAGAAAAAGAATGAAAAAAAAAAAAAGGTTTGATTAAAAAAAAAAAAAGACTTACTTGGAAGTGGACACCTGAAGACTCAATGATTTTTGTGGCACCCCTAGAAATATAACAGGAGAAATCTGTTAGTTCTCTTATGCTAGTGGTGCATTTAGGTAAATAGTAAGTGATGAAAGTAAGAAAGTAAATGATGTGTCCCACCAAATACAAAACTGTATATGCACTATGTTGGTTCACAACCTTTGTTTCAGGAAGACAAGTAGTAGAAAATAAATGGATTCATGATTTACTTGGTGCTGTTGTAAAGTGCCGCCAGCTGATGAACAATGTTAACGACCACTTCATAACATCTTGACACAAAACAGGATAGTTCCTATACGAGTCGTGACAAGAAAAATATCTCCATCACTTTTAGTGCTTACAAATAATGTGTTATAAAATTATGAATGGCTTACCTGAAGGAAAGAGATGAATCTGCCCATCTGAATTTGGGACTCTCCTTCAACAACACTGGAATCCGAAACTGTAAAAAAATAAATAAATAAACGCTGTTAAATAACTTTGTATTTACCTGTACTTTATATGTCTGAGGTGAGGCTTACCCCCTTCTCCATAGAACAGTAAACCATTGTAAAACTTGGTCTCTGCCTGAACAAGACAAACAGCAAGAATTTAAAAGATGTCATGATAATAGGATTTAGATACAAACATCACACCTTAAAAAGAAAAACGTTGGAATATCTTACCTCATACTTTAACTTTTTCACTTCACTACAAAGTGCTGCATATACTGTAATGACTTTATTCAAAACCTGAACATCAGCCAAAACAAAGTCATTCATTTTAAATCTGGACATAATGGCATGCATAAAAGACTGATAATATATACCTTGTTGTCTGTTTTGATTAACTCCAATAGAGAGGACTGTTCATATGGGAGAAGCTAATGGAACAGACAATACAATTATGAAACAACTGTTTTAGTGTTATTCACATGCTTTGTTGTTTGTGTACCTTCAGGGTGATGGGGTCCAGTGTAAAGTCCCAGACATCTCCGATGGAGTCATCCAGAGCTTCTTCAATGCCTCGCAGCTGAGAAGTGTACTCTTCCAGAAACTTGGTGTAGTTTTTCAGTTGGACTTCTGTGTGTATTTCTGTGGAATGTAAATGAGTATTTTCCTTAAAATGAAGTTTACATCAGTAGCTTCTGTAAAATCACAACCAAAACATGAATTGTTGTAATAACCAAATACAAATCTGCATTTTTATCGTTTAAACATTAAGGTTTACTGATCTGTCAAAATGTAACTTATCCAATTTTATGTCTATGTCACAAGGGTAATGATATTCCTTGTCACTTCCTTAAAGTTGGACTGCTTCTACCAGAGGTTATACAGGAAATGCAAAGAAATTAAAGCTTAATCTCATTTTACGTGTGCATTTATAAAAAACAAAAACAAATATGTCACGTTTGATTGATTTATTTAGGTAACGTCTAGGAATGAAAAGGTAAAGCATATTGTTAGCATAACACGCTAGCGGTGGAGGCTAATGTAGCATCTCTCTTATTTTTTTCTTGCTTTTAGACATTTTAAAAATCTATGATATACTTACTTTGTGAACCGTCGTCAAAACGGTCAAACTCCCAGTCAGGTGCAATGGTTTCTGCCGCCATATCCAAAGCTTATGTGGCCAAAAACTCTGCTGTTAACAAGTATTGCAGCACAGTCCCATGATATCTCTGGTCTCATGATTTTGTGAATGGCCGCTAGTGCTCATGGGAAATGGAGTATATTGAGCGGACTATGCTCGGTTGTCAAAGCGCTTGTTTTACTTGGCATGAAAGAGAAAGTAGTGCGAAATATACATGTATTAGCATGAACAGACAATAAAGAAAACAGAATAAACAGTGTTACATGTCAGAGGAGTATGTTTAGGTCTGACTGCTTGGATGTGGGTTTGTAGTCCACAAGAGTGTGTGAAAGAGCGGCATGCGCGTGTGTGTGTGTATATGAATGTGTGTGAATGTGTGTGTGTGCATTTGTGTGCGTGTGTGCGGCTGAGATGGGGGTTGCGATGTTGTCACTGATTCTGGCGACTGAGGAAGACCATTCAGAGCACTGCAGAAGCCACAAAGAATGGTCTCGGTCAGCAGTAGAGAAAAATACATCTTTCTTGTTCTATGGTCTATCTTTGGGTAAGAGACTTTTACGTTCTGCATTTGACTTTAGTCGTTAAGTTTGTTTAGACAAAAAAAAAAAAAAAAATTCCAGCATTACCAAATGTTCTACTGCATATTTTTAGTAGACTGTTTTAATACTCTAATAGTTATGATCTTGGTTGCAGCAAGATAGATTGAGTGCTGAAAATAAAGTTCTTTATCATTTGCTATTTTCATCAACACTTAATTATTTTGGGCAAAGTGGTGCAAAATGTTTAGATATTAACATGATGAGCACAATAAGTGTATAAAAAGTTGTTTAAAAGGTTGATTCTTTAAACGTGCAATACACAATGTGATATTGTAATGTGCACTTGTTTTTTAATATTAATAACTTTATTACAGATGGAACAATTGTAACCTATATTGGCAACCGTTTTTTTTCCCTAACTTGGTCATTTCTCAGGAATTTCAAATTAAGAGCATTGTCTCAGTTAGACAACACAGCCTCAGTGTTGCTTATGAGAAACAAGCATGAAGAATGATAATGCAGTGCCATCAGATGACTCTGAGGAAGAACACTCTACATGCCAGTCTAGCACACCATTTACTTTTCCTAGTATAACATAATAGCTTGCATTTGCTTTATGGACAGTTATAGATATGCTTTGCTTCTAGTGGTGATTATACTTTTTTTTGTTTGTTTTGTACAGTTTTAATACACAGTGTTCCTAGCAAGATACATTACACATGTACATCACATTTTTATATATAAACAGTGTAACATAAAAAGGCAAAAAAAGTAACAACCCTACCCACCCCCTTCTATCAAAGCATTGTACGTACAATTATTGTAATCAGAAACATAGCAAATAACAGACCAGTAAACTGTTCAGAGATTTAAGATTAATTAGTCACCTAAGTCCAATTGTGTCAGAATGTTTAAAAAAGGAGCCCAGATCTGTTCAAAGTCTGATGGTTTCCCCCTTACAGAGTAAAGTATCTTCTCAGGAGTACAGTTGACAACAGTTTGTTTATCCAATGTTTCTGAGATGTTTTAGATTTCCAGTTCTTAACAATGCACTTTTTGCCACAGTGGCTGCCAGCAAGTCAAAATATTATCTTTTGGGAGGCACTTTCAGTGATTTGACATCACCCAGTATCCATATTTTAGGGTCAAAGTCCAAATGAACTCCAGACACATCCGAAGTTGTTGTAAAGACAAAATTCCAAAAGGCCTGCAACTGTTTACAACTCCAAAGCATATGAACAAGATCCCCAACAGATATTTTACATCTTTGGCATTGGTCTTAAATTTTGTCATAAAGTTGATTTAATCCGTGAGGAGTGTGTGTAGTTGGTCCATTCTTATTCACTGTAGGAATAGCCCAGGTCTGATTCCCACTTTTGTTTTATCAAAAACCTCTCATAGGTTGGGAGGTTATCAATAAGTGCGTCTTGGACTTAACAAGCAAGCTTCAAGTACAGATTCCTCTGATTTGTTTCGGAATGTTCTCAGTGATTGGCTTTTGACCCAATTTTGTATTGTACAGTGCTTTGCGAAAGTATACGGCCCCCTTGAACTTTGCGACCTTTTGCCACATTTCAGGCTTTAAACATAAAGATATAAAACTGTAATTTTTTTGTGAAGAATCAACATGAAGTGGAACGAAATTTATTGGATATTTCAAACTTTTGCAACAAATAAAAAAACTGAAAAATTGGGCGTGCAAAATTATTCAGCTCCTTTATTTTCAGTGCAGCAAACTCTCTCCAGAAGTTCAGTGAGGATCTGAATGATCCAATGTTGACCTAAATGACTAATGATGATAAATGGAATCCATCTGTGTGTAATCAAGTCTCCGTATAAATAAATCGGCACTGTGATAGTCTCAGAGGTTCGTTTAAAGCGCAGAGAGCATCATAAAGAACAAGGAACACACCAGGCAGGTCCGAGATACTGTTGTGGAGAAGTTTAAAGCTGGATTTTCACAAAAGATTTCCCAAGCTTTAAACATCCCAAGGAGCACTGTGCAAGCGATAATATTGAAATAGAAGGAGTATCAGACCACTGCAAATCTACCAAGACCTGGCCGTCCCTCTAATTTTCCAGCTCATACAAGGAGAAGACTGATCAGAGATGCAGCCAAGAGGCCCATGATCACTCTGGATGAACTGCAGAGATCTACAGCTGAGGTGGGAGACTCTGTCCATAGGACAACAATCAGTCGTATACTGCACAAATCTGGCCTTTATGGAAGAGTGGCAAGAAGAAAGTCATTTCTTAAAGATATCCATAAAAAGTGTTGTTTAAAGTTTGCCACAAGCCACCTGGGAGACACACCAAACATGTGGAAGAAGGTGCTCTGGTCAGATGAAACCAAAATCTAACTTTTTGGTAACAATGCAAAACGTTATGTTTGGCGTAAAAGCAACACTCATCACCCTGAACACACCATCCCCACTGTCAAACATGGTGGTGGCAGCATCATGGTTTGGGCCTGCTTTTCTTCAGCAGGGATGGGGAAGATGGTTAAAATTGATGGGAAGATGGATGGAGCCAAATACAGGACCATTCTGGAAGAAAACCTGATGGAGTCTGCAAAAGACCTTAGACAGGGACGGAGTTTTGTCTTCCAACAAGACAATGATCCAAAATCTACAATGGAATGGTTCACAAATAAACATATCCAGGTGTTAGAATGGCCAAGTCAAAGTCCAGACCTGAATCCAATCGAGAATCTGTGGAAAGAACTGAAAACTGCTGTTCACAAATGCTCTCCATACAACCTCACTGAGCTCGAGCTGTTTTGCAAGGAGGAATGGGCAAATTTCAGTCTCTCGATGTGCAAAACTGATAGAGACATACCCCTAGAGACTTACAGCTGTAATTGCAGCAAAAGGTGGCGCTACAAAGCATTAAGTTAAGGGGCTGAATAATTTTGCACGCCAAATTTTTCAGTTTTTTATTTGTTAAAAAAGTTTGAAATATCCAATAAATTTCGTTCCTCTTCATGATTGTGTCCCACTTGTTGTTGATTCTTCACAAAAAATTACAGTTTCATATCTTTATGTTTGAAGCCTGAAATGTGGCAAAAGGTCGCAAAGTTCAAGGGGGCCGAATACTTTCACGAGGCACTGTAGATACTTTAAAAAGTTGCTCTGAAGCAAACTATACTTCTCCAACAATTGAGAAAGGCTGGCAAATATTCTATTAACATAAAGATCACCAATTGATTTGATAACTTTCCTAACCCAATTTTGTTGAATACCATTAGCTATAGGGACTGGAATGTTTGGGTTGTCATTAAGTGGAGTATTAATAAATAATTGTGTGCTTAGGCCTAGCAGAATTTGTGATTGTCGCCATGCTTCAAAGGTGTTTAAATTCCAAATTGATGTCTTTTGAATCCCCTAAATGTCTGCCATCCTCTGTTTTCATACACTGGATAATTCTTTGGGATTCCTCTTTTTTTATCTACCAGGTGAGAGTCTGTTTGTTTTGTTACCAAACTCATAATAATGATACCTAGTTCTGGACATTGCGGCCTCGGCTTTACCTGTGCACAAATTATCATATAAGATTTGTTTCTGTTTTAGGGCACTGAGGAGCTCTGCTTTCTTTGTTCTAGCATGGTCTATTTCTAAATTCCAAATATAATTTTCCTTCTTTTGTTTGTTTTTATGTGAGACATACAATATAAAATGTCCTCTCCTATAAGCTTTCAAAGCCTCTCATACATTAGAATGAGAGGAGGTGTTTAAATTAGTTTCCAAGTACACATCTATTTTAGTGTTCATAAAGATAATAAATTCAGGGTCTTTAAGTAGATACCCTCCGAATCTCCATCTGTAAGGGGAGGGTTTGGGTGCTTGCAGCTCCATTTCCATTTTTATAGGATTGTGGTCAGAGAGGGTGGCAGCTAGATAAGAGCAGGTCTTAACTTTAGGCAGTATTCTCTTTGAAACAAGATTAAAATCACCTAGATTTGGATGAAAACAAATAATCAAAGCCATGCCCTACCCAGTCCCTCTGCAATTCTATATGTTCTAAATCAGTGAGATGGGTTTCCTGAATAAAAGCAATGTCTGTGCCTTGCTTTTTCAAGTCAACACCTTTTTTGTTTTGATGAGGGAATTAATTCCTCTTCTATTTAAAGAGATACAATTTAGTTGTCCTGGCTTATTCATTTCCCAACTAGAAAAACAAATCTGTCCTTGTCTTTTGCATGATGACTTGAATAATAGATCATGACCTGAGGAAAATAAAAGAATCTCTGGCAATTTGCTAAGAGTTTACAGTTTCAGACTCTAACAACACAAGCATTAATACAGAGAGAGAACCCCACAAAACATAGAACAGAAAAAAAAAACACTCTGGGAACCACTCAAAACAACCAAAATTCTGGCATAAGAACTGATTCAGAATTGGATAAAGTCTCTTGGAATTAGAGACAAAACGTCTTCAACTTGAAAACTGAGTCCAGATGCTTTTGCTTTCACCTTTTCTACCAATAAGTAATAACCGCTGAGGCATACCAGGAGCTCACAAACTCACTTCCTCTGGTAGATGCATTACATAAACCCTTGTGTTGATTATACTTTTAAAAAGTATTTATGTTTTATTTTTTTCAGGATCTAGGGTAACTGCCAGCAAAAGTCTTACCTGAAACCATGTCAGTCCATTGTTCACAACATGATGAGATGTTACCAAATGGATCTATTCCAAGCAATCACTCATCCATCCAATATGCCCCACATTATTCTAGTCAACATAATTTTGGACCACCTGAGACACCGAGTCATCAAATTTCATGGGAATATAGTGAAACAGACTCTTTGCTCTCGAATGAACACTATGGGTCAAGGAGAAATACAACTGTCAAAGCTAAGGACAGGAATGACAGGGCTGCACCTGCTGAGTCGGTCTGCTCCATGGTACTGCAGATACTTGTGCCATTTCTTCTGGCCGGTCTTGGGACAGTATCAGCTGGGATCCTCCTGGAGGTGGTTCAGGTGAGGAGAAAAAAGCAAATGAAGAAGGTGTTTCATAATCTGTACACTATAAACTCCTTAATACGGTGATCATGATAGTCTTTTCCAGGGTCTGTCTGATTAATAAAACACAAAAACAAGAATCATCTCATCGCTTTCTAATTATATTTGTGTTATTTGTATGTTTAATGGCAGTCCTGGGATGCATTTCTGGAAATTTCTGAGCTCCTCATCCTGGTGCCTGCAGTACTGGGTATGAAAGGGAACCTGGAAATGACTCTGGCCTCCAGACTCTCAACTGCTGTGAGTATTGTGGTTGTGGGTAGACTTGGGCTCATTGGCAAATAATTTTATAAGAAGTACTAGCATGAACAAATGTCAGGTCATTGAGCTAAATGGATGTCATTGAATGCACATACTTTGTGTATCAGGTAGCAGTAGAGAGGTCAGCTTCTAAGAATAATAATTTGGTGCTTGTTTATTAGTTTTGAAACTTCTCACAGTTTTACAAAGACCAAAGCAAGAGACAAACATGGTGCACATCCCCTTGCACTAATACACTCACATAAGTTCCCATAGTTCAAGACATGTAGTAAAAGTATGAATACACTTTTGTAAATATCCTCAAATGCATTGATGATTATGTGTTTTTATTTAGGATGATGCTCTTTTGTAAGTGTTTATTGAGCAGTTAACAAGCATATTAAAACAGAGTGAGCCAGGGTCAAATATAACATAAATAGCCTCTGCATTTGAATATTTTTATGTTCCATGTCCTTGTTTTATTGATAGTAATTGTTTTTTATTTGTGTAATGTATATTGTAAATTGCCCACCCAGGGACTCATTCTGCAAATTAGCCTTTAGTTTTTGACTTTTAACACAGCATTGGTTGCTCTTTGTAACAATGCTTTGTGTTTTGTCTCTCTCAAATAAAAGTGTATAAATTAATATAAATAATTAATAGTGTTTGTTTGTGTGCGCCTTGGATTATGTCATTATCACATCAAATATTTGCCTTTTTAGGTAAACACAGGAAAAATGGATCTCCCAGAAGAAAAGTGGATGTTAATCACTGGAAATCTTGCACTTAAGCAGGTATTCCTTAAATACAGATTTTAATTTATATTTCTGTGTAAAAACTGAACTGTTTCAATAATTTTGTGTTTTACAATGTTACAGTTGCAAGCCACAGTTTTGGGTCTCATGGCATCACTGATGGCCACTTTGCTGGGCTGGATGGCCGATGGAAACATGCCCTTGAATCATATAGTGATTCTCTGTTCCACAAGTGTCTCTACTGCCTTTATTGCCTCATTACTGCAAGGTGACACACACATACTACAGGTTTTTTTATACTTATACCCTGCGGTGTGTTCTTGCACAATATTATTTTGCACACTACACTTTATGCTGCTACCAACTGATGCTATCCATGTGTACAATGTTCAACATGTACACTCTACCCAACTAGTCGGTACAACCGTCATGTACTGTCTGTAGTGTAATGTATTGTTTGTTGTCTTTTGTTCTGCACATTTGTGTCAGCTTGTTGCCCCATGGTCCTGGAGAAGCATTGTTTCATTTTACCATGTACTGCATTGCTATATATGGCTGAAATGATAACAAAAGCCTGTCTTGACTCTTAATTAGGAATTATGATGGTAGGGGTAATCATGGGCTCCAAGCGGATGGGAATTAATCCGGATAATGTGGCGACACCAATGGCAGCCAGCTTTGGGGATCTCATCACTTTGGCATTACTGGCCTGCTTTAGCCAGTGGTTCTACACATTTATGGGTAAATAATTAAACATTTGCATAACTTTTTGTGAAGACAACATTTTTTTGAGTTTTGAGTGTTCTTAATGCTTGACCACTAGATGGCACCACACAACCACAGTCTTATGTTGGAACTTTGAAAATAGTTTGAGAAATAACCACAGTAGAAACAATTTGTCTTTTGCCAGGGCTGTATCCATATGTGCTGTTCCTGGTGGATTTCTTAATTGTGTGCCTCATCCCTGTCTGGGTGATCATCTGCTCCAAACATCAGACCACTCTCATCCTGCTGCGCACGGGTTGGGAACCCATCATTACAGCAATGATCATCAGCAGGTATTAAGCATTTATTATATTGATATTGCACATGTAATATTAAGAACTACAATGTTTGCACAACATCAAGAAGCAGTTTTCAAAATGATCTGACATGATCTGTTTTTTTTTTTTCAGCATTGGTGGACTTATTCTGGACAAAACTGTTTCAGATCCCAATTTGGCAGGAATTGTAGTGTATGCTCCAGTGATAAACGGTGAGTTATTTTAAGTTATTTTTTATTTTATTTATTTTGCTTTGCCCACATCAAACCCCATCCCCCACCCCCATAGGAATTTTGTTATTTTAAAATAAGCTTACTGGTGTACTCCAAGAGGAAGGGCTAAGGCACAAAGGGCCGTGGCCTCCAGGGGCGCCACAAAATCGGGAAAAAAATGTACCTTCAGTATCCATCCATCCATCCATCTTCTACCGCTTATCCAGGGCCGGGTCGCGGGGGCAGCAGTCTAAGCAGAGATGCCCAGAGACTTCCCTCCCCAGACACTTCCTCCAGCTCTTCCGGGGGGATACCGAGGTGTTCCCAGGCCAGCCGAGAGACATAGTCCCTCCAGCGTGTCCTAGGTCTTCCCCGGGGTCTCCTCCCGGTGGGACATGCCCGGAACACCTCCCTAGGGAGGCATCCGAAACAGATGCCCAACATACCACATCAGCTGGCTCCTCTCGATGTGGAGGAGCAGCGGCTCTACTTTGAGCTCCTACCGAGTGACCGAGCTCCTGACCCTATCTCTTAGGGGGCGCCCGCCACCCTGTGTAGAAAGCTCATTTCGGCCGCTTGTATCCGGGATCTTGTTCTTTCGGTCATGACCCAAAGCTCATGACCATAGGTGAGAGTAGGAACGTAGATTGACCGGTAAATCGAGAGCTTTGCCTTACAGCTCAGCTCCTTCTTCACCACGACAGACCGGTACATGGACCACATCACTGCAGAAGCTGCACCGTCTGTCAATCTCACGTTCCCTCCTTCCCTCACTCGTGAACAAGACCCCAAGATACTTGACCTCCTCCACTTGAGGCAGGGACTCCCCACCAACCTTCAGTATAATCAGTGAAACGACCTTAACTGACCAACAAAAGGTAGGCATAACAGCTAGAGCTCTGAGACGAGACTACAGCAGCGGGAGCTGCTCACAGAGACACAGACATGCCGAGTAGCTGCGCGCTCACAGACGGGGAGACAGACACAGAGCAGAGTCAGATAAAATGAAGGTAGAGCATTTATTCTGCTGTTTGCCCCGTTTAAAGTTGTCCAGGAAGCAGCCTGTTGTTAGAAGCAATACAAAGGAAAGCTAACTTCATGTAGCAACAGATTATCGGAGTTTCACAAACTTCTCCATCTGAGCGTTACCATGGAGACCCAGACAAGTGTCTTTACTCACCAATATGATCTAGTTTCTTTTTTTGCCTATTGCCACAATATGAATGTGATTTTATTTACAGGGATACAGGCATATTTTTATTTTAACTGATTGAACATAATTGTTATTTTTAACCATTGCACGCCATACCATAAAGAGAGGCACATATGTTTCTTATGCAACAGAGCAGCATGTCCCTTTATGGAACATAGCAATGTACAGTGTTCTAAATTACGCCTAAATACAACCCTTGTAACTGGATCCATAGTCAAGTCAAGCAAGAAGTGCATTTCAAAACATCTACTTCAGAAGACCTGTCTCAAGATTTAAACTTTTAAACTAATCTAAAAGATTATCATTCCAAAATATGATTAAAATAACATTTTCTTATAGCAACCTGCCCAGCCCTACAACTCACTCAGTGGAGTAGCAAAGGGGAGCTTGTGTGTGCAAATGTGTGAGGAAAAAATGGCTCTTTCAGTAGATTTGGTTCGTTTGTGAACCTTATAATTCTGATTCTATAGGTCTGTGGAACACACTACAATGTGGAAGCCTATCCAAGTAACCAGTTATGAAAAATCTGTGGTACAGATCAGTGATACAGCTACTCCACCAAGTTTTTATTTTCTTCCAAAATACTGCAGTTAATGTTTCCACATTGTAGACACACATATTGGACAAACCATAAACATTGCAAGACATGGACATAAACATTAAGAGTCTGTGAATCTTTTATTGTGAGTTCTGCATTTCCTTGTTTTTCCATTAACTACCCAACTAGTTCCTACAAAAATGAATCATCACATAAAAATCTATCCTCAGAAAGTTGTTTCCCAAGATTTCTGGCACACTGTCGGTCTTGCTCTTATTGCCTCTGAAGATTTTGAGACGCTGCAGTACAAACACTTTGATACGTATCCATGCACTTAGATGTGTTGCAAAGAAGTTTAAAAGTGATTTATTAGATATTATGCTGCATAGGATGTTGATTTTGCAATCAAATGAAAGGCTTTGTCATATAATAGCCATGTGGCAGTTTTTAACAAAAAAAAAATTAAATAAAAATACTGTGCTAAATCCAAGCCTTATCCCATATGTCAGGTTACAAGACATTACAGAGAACAACATGTTGGAAAGGCTCTGTCATGTCTTTTGAGTGGAAGAGACAAATCACTGACTTCATAAAAGCGACACCTTTTTGAATGTCATGTTTAAATATCTACAACTTTCATCTAAAATGGTATTTTTTTTGATCAGGTATTGGTGGTAACCTTGTCTCCATTCAGTCCAGTCGCATTTCTACTGGTCTGCATGAAAAGTACTCACCAGGAGAGGTACCTGAAGAGCGAATGGGTTGCTATAATCCTTGCCGCACTTTCTTTGGTTCAGGTAATTTCTCCACATGGTGTTGTCAACTTGTCAATAAAAATGTATTTTTGTTTGCACATCACTTTTGTTTACCATCATTTTGGGCTTTGGCAGGAGCAAACCACCGATCGGCACAGGTTCTGCTCTTCTTGGTCATCCCTGGTCAGCTTGTCTTTTTATTCACCATTCACCTGATGAAAGGGGGGCACACATTACCAAGTCCACTTTTCACATTCCTCTTTTTGTCTGCCTCTATTATTCAGGTGAGCCAGATATACAAGAGGTTTCTTTTGTATCAATTTTTCATTTTTTTTTTTCTGTCTTTCAGGTGATCTCCCTGTTGACCATAGCTGACTATATGGTCCACTGTCTATGGCGACGGCATAAGGACCCTGACAGTTATTCAATACCATATCTCACAGCATTTGGGGATTTACTCGGGACTAGTCTGCTCTCTCTTGCCTTTGTCCTGTTGTGGTTCACTGGTGACCCAGGCTCAACCTAACAGTTTTATAGTCCAGCTTCAAAAACATGGAGTTTGTTTCAAAAGCAAAATTCAATTTGCGCACATAATCTGAAGAGAAACTGGGTCAAGGGGATTTGTTCAGTGTCATCTTTCCTTGTATCTATCCTCCTAGCAGTAACAGTACACTGACAATAAGCAATCAACAGTCTGTTTTCCTATTGTCTTTTTGATGTTGAACTTGGCTGATCATAAACAAAGAGTCTGTGCTGTTATCCAGGCAGTTCATTAAGAATTGGATCAGAACTGCACATAAATATGCAATTTTAATGCAATAAATCACATACTTCAGATGCCTTGGAACAATAAGATACATGTTTGTGTTACAAAATTGTTCATTTCTGATTAGCTGCAGGTATGTTGCCCCTTCACATTTAAACGAGTAAAAATGCCATTGTGTAATCATTGAAAATTATTGCTCAATAGAATAGCTATTAAGATTGTATTGAGCAGGTGCCCGCATGATCTTGTGCAAAGGGCATGTCAGAACTTAATTCTCTGTAAAAAATTTAAATGGGGAAAAAAAATGTACTGATTGTTTTTTACTTCCTGGAGCTTTTGTGTGTTTGTATCAAAAGCATGTGTGACCTCGTTCATCTGTAGAGAGTGACAGATTATACATCGTGCAGAAATCAGGAAGTTAAACCGTGCGGTTAACAATATATACTTGAGATGAGGTGCTTTCCAATGCGCTGTCAATAGGCTCATCTATAATTCGTGCAATAAACATGTAGTCATCATTCTTCTTGTATTCATGCAGTGTGGCATATAATGTTGGAAACTTTGTTTTGCAGACTTTTTGCAGCATTTTTATCTTAGCAATGTATGTTTTTAATCTGACACAGACTGTGGTTGTCCTAATCACACTGTAATCAAATACATAGCTTTTTTTCTGTAGAAATTTTTTTAGCCTATAAAATTGGTAGCTTTGGGCAGCTATGACTGCTTCTTTATTATGATACAAAAAGAACCATCCGTACACATTGTACGCATCTGTGCAGCATCTGCTGCCCTCAAGATGTCATGGTGGGTTGTTGGGTTTGATTTTGAAAGGCTTTTGTCGAAGGGTTGTATCTGAGTCTACATCCTCTTTTTGAAAAGGTTTGTTTGCCAAAGAGGGGTTCTTTAACTCCGTGGGAGGCAGAGGGTGGGGAAAAGTGGTGATGGTGTCTCGTTTCAGCTCAATTTCCAAACAGCAGGTTTTTATTTTAGGTTGTGTTAGCTTGCAGAATCAGAATTTTCTCTTATCCAATCAAAATCAATGAAAAAGAGTAAACAAATGAAGCCATGCCAACTTTACTGACCAAGCAGTATGTGAAACAACAAGGTCTAGCACTGCCATTCTGCCTCCCCCCCCCCCCCCCCACTCACATCAATGCCCAGATGTTTTTTAGTGCTATCACAACAGACCGAACATATGAGAATTTCACATACCAAACATTCTTTTCCGGTCGGAGTGATCTTGGAAGCAGAGAAGCAGTGATTGGATATCTTTAATCTGGAGTATAATTCTAGCTTTTGTAACAACACCCTCTCTCAAAAAAATGCATATCAGAGGAGGGGAAGACTATGCAGGAAGTAATGGGAGTACTGCATTTTGAGCAACTCCCCCAGTCTTTGCAAAGATTCAGAAACAGTTCCACATGAAAAAACACAGCACAAGATCTAATAGTGTGTTTACAGTTCAAGTGAAATAAGGATGGCTTTGGTTTAAAGAGCTAACTTTGCTTTCCCTTGTACTTTTTCCTGAGCTTTTACAATGTCCACA
Source organism: Perccottus glenii (assembly GCA_024416835.2). Classification (NCBI taxonomy): domain Eukaryota; kingdom Metazoa; phylum Chordata; class Actinopteri; order Gobiiformes; family Odontobutidae; genus Perccottus; species Perccottus glenii. The sequence continues at coordinate 16,460,402 of CM044563.2, read as the reverse complement.
GCTACTGCTGTTACAACTGCTCCCAAAAGCAATAGACCGTGTTCCTGTCAACCATAAATCTTGATCTAAAACCAGCACCCTTTTCTTCTGAGAGATCTATGGCAGAAAATAAACCCTCTAACAGCCCTCTGTATAAAGTGGGTGGTAAAAAAACTGAAGATCTGAAACCTTCTGAGGTCACCAGTATGAAGAAGTCCCAGGACATAAATATAAAGTTGTTTGATTATAAAACTGCATCCAATTAGTTCTGACTGGTTCAAAGGTTCTTGCTCTGTCACAGGTATTGAGATTGTATTTATTTATTTTTTTTAAGTTTTCCACAAAATGGTAAAAACACAACAGTCAATTCAAACACACCTCATGGAAACTGGAAGAGCCAAAGGTTAGAAATAGGACTGTTTTGGGTAATATGATACTCTACCACCTATGGCTGCAGTTTGGCAGAAGCAAAACAAAGTATCTTTTTGTTCTTTACACTTGTTTTTTTTTTTTTTTTCATTTAACACAACCATGCAGTGACTTCCCACAATCTCCATGTCTCTATAAGCTGAATAGAATGCTTTATAGGCTACTGTCACTGATTTACATGTCATTGAAAAAAGTGTATATTATTGTGTATATTATTTAGTGTTGTGGAATAAAGTTGAGAGAAAACAACTGATGTCTTTTGGTGATTTAGATAAGTACAATTCCAGAGTCATCTTTTGCAACAGGAGTGAACATACAAGTCTGTGTGTACAGAGTTACATGAACAATTCCGATTCACAAGAGAGTGAGGAGTCTAAGGTGCGTCAAAATTTTACTGGTTTTCCCAGAAAATAGAGTTGTCACTGTATGTGACAATTGTTGCAATTTGTATTTGTCCTGCATATATCATTCTGCTGCAGTCAAGGACAGCACAAATAAGTAACAAACAAGTATGTTAAGAGAAACAGATCTTTTTCCCATTACATAGACATTTGCTGTTGGCCTTGCTGTATCAATATGGAGTATTGCCTGGGATCTTCAGACTCACATCTACACACATACGCGTCCCTAAAAGGTGGGAGGAGTCTAGGTTGAGTCTAAAACACGCCTTCTCGCATGACGTAATGTTAGCCCCACCCTTGAAAGCAGATTAGCCAGCCTGCAAAAAGTCAGCATGCAGCAAGCTTTAAAAAAGTAGATGCACCAGAAGCAGATTTTAAGACGATAATGGATATGCCTATCGTCGTTTAACCAAACCACCAACATTTTTTACCTGAAGAATTAAGGCCGACCATCTACATTAACAAAGGTAAGTAACTAGCTAAAATCCACATTTTTTTCTCAAGCCTCTTGCAACTTCGAGAGAGAACGCACCGTTAGTTAACAAACAGTAGCTAATCTTGTGCCCCGAAATGCAAACCATAAATATATTTTGAGTGTAAAACGTGTATTAGCTTTTTATCTAGCTGGACAGTTTTGTCAGTCAGAACGAGTGTGTACAACATGCACACGGCGCCATTCACAAACCTTGAGAAATATTGGATTCAGTGAGACTGCCTTCCCGTCTAACTTTTGCTTCTAAGATTTTTTTGTTTTTTTTGTTTTGGCTATCAAAATGTTTATTCAGATTTTGTCATGGAGTAAGGTTACAAGAGACAGACAGCAACCAAATCCATTTGAGATTTTAGCAGATAATGTACTTTTGTCAAATAATTAACGGGCAGAAAGTGTGAAGGTTTAAGCCTGTTTGATCTTCTAAAACTGCGCACCCCGTAGTGCAGGCTACTGACGTTTCCCCTGACTTTCAGATTTAAATAACTTTAACAAGTAACAACAATAGTAGCTTTAACTTGATGCATAAGTACTTGACGGCTTTCTGACAAGTCTCATCTGTCTCTTCCATTGTCTGATTAAAAAGTAAAAGCACCTGGACTCAGTTTTCATGGTGAAGACGTTTCATCTCTAATCCGAAGAGACTTTTATGGTAAATGGTAAATGGTAATGCATTTATATAGCACATTTTTGCACCTTTTTTCGGTCACCCAAAGCGCTTTACATCATGCTTCCACTCACCCCATTCACACACATTCACACCTGGGGCAGACAGAGATGGGGGCTGCCATACAAACGGCGCTCAACCTCCTACCACCACCAAACACACCTCTACAGTCACACACATTCATACACCAGTGCTACGGACACTGGTGTATCAATTCTGAGATTAACTGATAGGAGAGCTGAGCTTATATCTCTAGAGGGAGGAGTTACCCCTGAAACAAAGCCTAATGGACCAGGCTGTTCTGGTCTCATGGTCCTTGGCTCTGAAAGGGAAGTGTGACTCCTGATGTGAGAGTCGTTAAGGCTCAGGAGAGTCGTTAGTGACACTGCTCCATTCAGGTGCAGAGACGAAACGACTTCACCTTGAAAACTCCATATGCTTTTTTTTTTTTTACTTCAACCTTTTTGTCAAGATGACCTGGATGACTGTGAACCTTCACAGACATCCATTGTCTGAATATTTCCACACATATTCTCTTGTTAATTGTAAAGTGTTAATGATTTTTGTTATTTGTTGTCTGTGTGTTGGTGTCTCTGTATACTGGTAGCTTATGTCACTAAAACAAATTCCTTGTATGCGCAAGCATACTTGGCAATAAAGCTCTTTCTGATTCTGATGACATGGCTTCTTTGATACAAGCAATAACACTAGGTATAATGTTTTGGTTGGATTTGAACAGGTCTTAGTTGGATTTGGGCAGGTTTTAGTTGGATTTGAACAGGTCTTAGTTGGATTTGAGCGGGTTTTAGTTGGATTTGAACAGGTTTTGGTTGGATTTGAACAGGTTTTGGTTGGATTTGAACAGGTTTTGGTTGGATTTGAACGGGTTTTGGTTGGATTTGAGCAGGTTTTGGTTGGATTTGAGCGGGTATTAGTTGGATTTGAGCGGGTCTTGGTTGGATCTGAACAGGTTTTAGTTGGTTTTGAAAAGGTTTTAGTTGGATTTGAACAGGTTTTAGTTGGATCTCTAAACCAGCTTCTTAACACCCTCATGCCTCTACCTAATGTTCACCTTATCTTTACTTATACACTACCTCACATTGACACACTGACGGTGTCACCCTGTTTTGCACATTTGCTTCTTGCACCTTCATGTGTATCTTAATATTTAAGACCACAGCTAAATGCATATATGCACATTGTACATCCCTGTACATTTTAATATTTAAGTCTACAGTTTACATTCATGTACAGTATTTTGCGATCTTGATTCAATCCCACAATACACATTTTTATATTTTATTCTTATATATTTTTTTTATTGTTTACTTTTATTTTATTCTTACATAACTATACCATGCATATTTTCATCTGTGTTTTTTTTTTTTCCTTAATAATTGCACTGTCCATGGAGCGGACCTGACTCACATTTCACTGCTGGTTATATATGCTGTATATAATTTTGTATGTGACGAATAAAATCTTGAATCTTGAATCTTGAATCTAATGTAGGGCCTATTGGGAGGGGGGAGGGGTGTGTGTGTGAAGGGCCTTTCACACTAGGAGGCAGTATTGTTTGTTTGTTTGTTTGTTTAGACTATCTTTTTTAAGATAATAATTGATTTGAAAATTAGCGCCATATAATACAACAGATAAAGAAAAAAATAGAATTCAGTTGCAAAAAATACTTTAGTCCAAACTCTGAAGTCTGCATTTCTTGACTTTGGTAATTTTTATTTTATCATATGAATCTTAAGCAAAGCAAATGACGTAAAATGACATTTAGGCCTATCATGATATTGTGTACATTGTTTGTTTGGGTCTGCAGCTGCGCCAGTTGATATTGGCATGCAAAGCTCAAGAAATACTACTAACATTTATTGCAGTCTTTTTTTTTTTTCAATATCTATTTTTAAACATTTAGTTTTTTTTGTCAAGGAAATTATCACAACAGTGCAGCCCTAGTCCTAAGTAGACATAGCTGTCCTTGAAGAGCAGCAGTAGCAGTTCTAGCAGTTCTAAGTTAGTATTTTTGTGGTTTATCTAGCACGTACCAGATGAGCTGATAAACAAAAAGCCTTGAGGTCGGTAGTGGCTTTTAAAATGGCTAACCTTCTGGTTATTGGCATCTTCAGTCAGTATGTTTACATGCAGAGCTTAATCAGACTATGCTCATAGCTAGATTTAACCTTTGCAGCTGGATTTCACACTTTGTCCGAGTTTCCGTGGTTGAGGACCATGGCAGCAAGGGTTGTGACCAAAAGTGCGGTCTGTCCACTGACTACAAGGACCACGGTTCGGGCCATTCCAAGGGGTGGTCGGACTGGTCCGCGGCTCCAGCGGTCTCTGGCATGGTCCCTGGCTTGTGCCTATGGTTGGTCTGGTCCAAGCCTCTCTCATGGAACAGAGGGCTTGGAAGTCAGTGTGGATTGATCTTTCCAATGTCATGTACTATGCTCATCTTGGTATTTGTTAACCCTTGTGGAGCGCATACTAACTTTTTCCATGATTGTGTGGTATGCCAGCTGCAGGGTTGAGAGAGATGAGGCTCTCTGCATAATGAGAGATACCACCCACCCTACACATGTCCCTCTCCTCTCAGGTAGAAGGCTGCGCATCCAGGTCTCTTGGATGCTGTTTGTCTAATGAACACTATGCTGTGAATGTTGTTGTACAAATTTTTAAATAAAACTATGCAATTTTATATTGTTACATGCAGCAGTATTAGACAACAAACTGCGTTATCTAGGTGTGTTACTCCAATTTTGAGAAATTAAAATAACTGCACCCCCAATCGGAGTAAGGTGTATAAATGCTGTTTAAAACTTTGATTATAATCAGACTTTGGAAAAAATTGTTCTTCCTACCTGCATGTGCATGCAGTAATTGAGACCACAGTGACCACTATTGAAACTGCCACAGTGACCACCATGAAGACCACTTGAGACCACAGGGACTAGCATTAAGACTTGTGTACCGCTGAGACCACCATTGTAATATTCTGTTAAATGGTCTCTATAGGCACATGCAAAAAGTAGCCCATTAGATGCAAACGTTTTTGGAAACTAAAAAGGAATAATTTTGTTTATAAGTGCTTTTTATAAATTTCACAATAAGTTACAATTTATAAAAAACAAAACAAAAAAAAAAAACTTGGCCAGTATCATTAAGCAAATTTTTGGGTGGTCCCTGCTACGTTTTATGGTCCACAACTGTTTTTTATGGTCCAGTGCCATTTTAAGGCAGCCGTAGCTATCCAGCCTTTATTTATTTATTTATTTATTTTATTTTTTTGTGGTAAGTTCTGTCATTGTTTGCCAGTAGTATCAGTATAAAATAAAATGTTCTTTTTGATCTTTAAGTAAATGATGTTCTGACACTGTCAATAAAATTCCATATAATCTAATCTGTTTTGTCAATCACCACGATGAGCACTCCCTAGTGGCTGTTTAGTGATCCATGCCATGGTCCTTGTGGTCCGTGCACAGAGCACTGTTTGGTCACAACCCCGCGCTCAAAAACAGTGCTAATGTTAAACTTGATTTGTTCATAGCACTAAAACTTGGCTAATTGAAGTACCAACCATTGCTCCATTTATAAACACCAACGGCAACTGTTTTATTTGGAAGTTTTGAACTATCCTTAGAGCTGAGAGGAGCCACACAAAAGATGGAGTGGAGACTCTGGATGCCTTTTGCAGTAGAAGCATATTTAATACTGGACCTGTAGAAGGCTCCTCTATGGTGGGGAGGTTAGTTACTTCACTGTGGGAACCCTGTTTACTGTGGGACCCTCATGTTTTAGAGAAAGAACTTAGTGCTAGTACTAACATATACAGACCACTTCTTCTTTATGGGCTGATTTTGAAAGATTGGATGTAGGTTACTGCCATTTGACACATGACAAAAACCTAAAGACCATACACGTACATAGATTGCGTACATGGGAGACCTGGGTTTGATTCCTGCTCGTGTCTGATGTCATTCCTCTCTCTCACCCTGTTTCCTGTCTGTCTACTTACTTAGGCAAAAGGCCCAAAAAAGTATCTTTAAAAAATATAAGGAATTGGTGTTATATTTTTACAGACGTTTTTGTGTTTGTGTGTGGAAGACCACATAGTAATCTTATTTAATTATTTTACAGAGCGGGTTTGTCTGGATTTCTACAAGTCTTGCTGAACCAAAATGCAAGCTTCTACCTGGGGTAATGGCCAGTGCCGACAGGTTGGACAACAACTCCAGTCAACACAATCTTCTCATCTTCTCAACACAGCCATGCGACCACACTTTACCATGCACAATGGAGTTATCCAACAACTATATCCACATCCAACCATGAGCATGTTGAGGAATAACCTTTGTTTGTCTGCAAATAATGGGTTACAAACCAAAGGTCACCCAGATTATCATTTAAACTCTGCTCAGACTTTATCAAAACAGAGCCATACTCCTACTGTGAATTTAAACACTACATATTGCCAGCAAGTGATGCCTGCACACCCAGTGTCTGGGAAGCCATCATTGACTGTACAATATCAGCAACATGGAACAATTCAAAGTGCTATGAATCAAAATACAAATCTTCAGGCTGGAAGCATTAGGGCACACATGACTAATCCTACCTCATCATCTTCTATGCAAGCAGTTTACAACAACATTCAACTGCAACCTGTTACTTTATTTTACAACCAAGTGGCTGCTCAGAACCAGCGCACCAGTCAAAGTTCTCAGGAAGCAGCCAGTCCAAGTTTGCAAAACAACTTCAAAAACAATTTTGTCAACACGGATGTACCAATTGCACAAAATGTTCAAGTATACAGTGTTAATAGTGTGACCGTTTCAGGAGTGTCTACCTCTTCTCTTAACCTCACACGTGACCAATGTGAGCGAAACGGCAATTTTGTTCCACGGACAAATGAATTTTATCCAATTCATCCTGTAAATGAGCACGAGTCCGCACTCCGTCATATGATGACTAATAATAATACAGACAACACGAGCAACTCATTGACTGCTGGCCCTGTTCAAACCTATTCATATCACAATCAGGAGCACTCGCAGCATCTTACAGCCAGAGGCAACAGAGATATACAGACAGTGCCTAATTACACAACACAATCTGCCATACTCAATGCTAATGGCAGTTGTACCTTGAATGCCCCTAACAGTTTAGTGCCGTTACCTGTCCAGTCTGGGCCAAACACTGCTTTTGGAAAATCAAGTTTACAACACAACAGGGCTGCTCCACCACAGACAACTTTATCAACAATGAACCACACTGTTAATGGATCTGCAGCCAACTTAATGTCTTGCTTCTATCAGAGAATAAACAAAGTCTCAAGGTCTCATGGGAATGCATGTGCATCTATGACACAACCATCTCAAGTTGACAGATGTGAAGTATTTAATAAGTTCAACGTTTCAGCTGTCCACCCTAATGACTGCTCACATCACACATCTCCTGGTGGTGCCCTGCGAGCAATTGCCGTTGTACCACCACTGTCACAAGAGAGCTGTCCTAATAATCATGCCTCTAACAGTCAGCCGTCTCAAAAGACTACACCAGACTCATTTTCCCCATGTCCTAATCAAAACACAGTTCCAACACAAGACAAGGTTTCCTTAAAAGAAACGACACAGTATTTAAATAGTGGTAATGTTTTTACAGAAAATGCTGACAGTGTGGAAGACCCTTTAAAGTCACTGCTGGAATTTGCTGTACATGGAAAAAAGGACCAATGCTTGGCCCAAGTGGCTAATCCATCAGTAAACTTGAAATTGTCAGTAAGGGGGAAAACACCCAAAAGAAAAACCCCAACAGAGCAGAACCCCTGCGAGAAAGACATTCTTGCGCTGCCAACCTCTGATTGCACACTGGAAAAACTATACAAAATGATTATAGAGATAAAAAACACAGAGCAGCAACATAACTCTGATGCCAACTATGATATTGCAAAACAAATGATATGCAAGTTTTGGGATGGAAACATCAAAAGATTGATAAGTGAACTCCGGAATGGTTGGTACACTAGATTAATGGCATACATGAGGGAATTCTGCAGTGAACATGTGAAAGAAGACACGGTCATTCTGTCTCATTTGACAAGCCAAAGCAATCTGCCCAGTAGATACCATGTCCTTCAACATGAAGAAGTTTATCAAGATACAGTCTTTTACACATCATCGTGGTTAAACAAAAACAGCCAGCTTGATGACATTGATAAAGAGTTTGGTTTCCCCTGGTTTTTGAAGTATCAGCAGGAGTGTGGCAGTGACTTGCGTGCACCCAGTCCGAGCAGCACAATAGATGCAGACACCCCCAGTAATGTGAAAGATTCTCAGTCTGAGCTTCAACCTCTTCATTCAGAGCCTGAAAAACACATTACTGATAAAGACACTTTAAAACAACCTGCCTCCCCAAATGACTTGAATGCCCAGCCATGTGACTCAAGTTACTCATTTAAAATTGAAGTTTTGTCTCCAGATATGGCTAAAGTTATCTTTGACCAAATACAATGCGAGAGCACACAAAAGGTAGACAATAGTTCTACAGAGAAGGAAACTACAAGTTCTGAAAATGATGACGAACTCAATGACACCGAGAGGGAGAGGTGTATTGTCTCTATTGTTGAAAAGGTTTGTTGTGTCGAAAAATGGAAGGAAAAGGTTTCTGGCTTTTCTTTTAAGAGTAACTGCAAGTGCCATGAGCAAACTCAAGAGGAGAAACCTTTAATTGAAGAAAAACAAGCGCAGTCTCAGCACAAAAATGACAATGATGAAAAATTTAAACTTTTTCGGCCTGCAACAGATTCAACTGTTGACTTGACTGAGGATGACAGAACTCCTGTAATTGCTCTTAAAGAAATTGTGGACACAAGCATTATAGTCATAAGTGAAGATGAGGTTTCAAATCATACAGATGACCATGAAGAGGATTTTGAACAAGCTTTGCCAGTGTCTGCAGAAGGCCATCAGATTAGTGAAAAAATGTTGGAGATGGAGGAGGACTGCAGAATGGAGTCTAAGGAGACTGGCTCTGAGACACCAGAAGGAGAACAGACATCCACCCCATCAACACCTTTCACTTCCAGTGATGAACTTAAAAACAGTGTGACAAAACTGACAGTGGACAGTGAAAACTTGTTGCTGCCACTTCATTTAATAAAACAGAAACTTCCAGCTCATTTAAAATCCCAGTCTATTTTAGAGAGCTTTGCAAAATGTAAGAATGTTGCTACTATTAGAACGGTTGAATTGGTACTATTTGGCTCAACACAACAAGAAAACTGTTCTGCTGCTTCCCGTCGGAGCAATTTACCATGTCCAGATACTTTCTCAGGCAAAAGGCCTCCAAGAAAGATCTCTGTGAAAATGAGCCCATTAAAAAGAAGCAGAGAGACTGAACCATTGGGTGACATTTTGGTGAAAAAACGAATACATGAAAGTTGGAGGAACAGCTTTCCACCCATCAAAATTGAGCTGAAAAGAAAAAATAAAAAGTTTTCTTGGGCAAGCCCTGTGAAGACTATTAGCCCTACCAAAAAAAAGAACATAGTTAATTCAAAAAGGAAATTTACTGACGCTAATGACAGCCAACCTAATAAAAAGAAGAGACGCCGGGGTGTCAAAAAAGTTAACAGATTGGTGAATGTACAAGTGCTCAAGAAGCCTGTTTACACTGAAATACCTCTCCAGGAGAATGTCTTGAAATTTAATGTGTTACCCAAGACATTCAGCTTCAAAGAAGTGTCTCATAGTGGTAACACCACTGATGCTGCAGAAGGTAATCCCTTTTATAAGTACTAAAGAAAATGTATGGGTGACATTTTCTTATAAAGATGTGATAAAGTAGAAAAATGACTTTCCCTGAATATTTGATTATGTGCTCTACAGATAAGACAACTGTTCCTAGTGACGTAGTTGACAAGCAACACATTACAAAGACAAAAGGTAATGCAGTAAAGACACATTTACGCAAATCTATTAACTCTTATGAAAAAGTGTTGATGCATCTAGTGCTTCTTTGTAGGAGCATGGTGTGAAGAACCTAGCAAGAAGAATTCACCTCTGTGTCCGGCATCTGGCCCTGAAACCAAAAGCTTTTTCCAAGAGTTTCAGAAGAGATACAAGATGATGACTCGGGCGGATAAGGATGAATGATTTGTGGTTTCTTGTAGAGATGATTTACCCAAATCGGACATTGTGCCAAATTTGTACGTACCTTATACAATTGTGAATAACTATCGTTCAAACATTTTGTTACAATTCTTGAAATTGTTATTTTTCTTTTTTGTAAAGTGATAATCAAGTCAATTCTTGACTGTATTATTCTGCAATTTTCATTGCATTTTTAAACATTATTCAGTCTTTTTCAAGATTCAAGATTTTTATTCGTCACATACAAAATTATATACAGCATATATAACCAGCAGTGAAATGTGAGTCAGGTCCGCTCCATGGACAGTGCAATTATTAAGGAAAACACACAGATGAAAATATACATAAATGTAGCTATGTAAGAATGAAATAAAAGTAAACAATAAAAAATATAAGAATAGAATATAAAAAATGTGTATTGTGGGATTAAATCTAGATCGCAAAATAATGTACATGAAACTGTGGACTTAAATATTAAAAAATGTACAGGGATGTACAGTGTGCATATATGCATTTTGCTGTGGTCTTAAATATTAAGATACACAGGAAGGTGCAGGAAGCAAATGTGCAAAACAGTTTGTAGCAAAACAGAGTGACACTGTCAGTGTGTCAATGTGAGGTGGCTGGTTTAGAGTTCAAGAGCCTGATGGCCTGTGGGAAAAAACTCCTCCTGAGTCTCTCGGTTTTTGCCATCAGGCTACGGTAGCGCTTACCAGATGGCAGCAAAGTGAAAATATCATTACTGGGGTGGGTGGAGTCTTTGGTGATTTTTGCAGCTCTGCTTCTGCAGCGTTTGTGGTAGATGTCCTGCAGAGAGGGGAGAGCAGACCCTGAAATGCGCTCAGCTAAGCGCACAACTCTCTGCAGGGCTTTGCAGTCTAGACTGGAGCTGTTCCCATACCACACAGAGATGCATTGAGTCAATACACTTTCTATAGCTCCAGAATAGAAAGTTTTCAGGATTGCTGGTGAGACCCTGAATTTCCTCAGCTGTTGCAGATGGTACAGTCTTTGCCTGGCTTTATTTACCTGTGTTTGAGTGTGAGTAGTCCAAGTCAGGTCCTCAGAGATGTTTACACCAAGGTACTTGAAGCTACTCACCCTCTCCACAGGGGTCCCGCTTATCATGAGAGGAGTATAGGGCTGCTGCTGCCTCTTCCTGAAGTCCACAATCAGTTCTTTAGTTTTGCTCACATTCAGAGAGAGGCAGTTGTCCTGGCACCATGATGTTAGTTTCTCTACCTCATCCAAGTATGCGGTCTCATTGTTGTTGTGAATGAGGCCCAGAACCACAGTATCATCAGCGAATTTGATAATGGATGTGGAGCTGTGCGAGGACACGCAGTCGTGTGTGTAGAGGGAGTAGAGCAGGGGACTCAGGACACAGCCCTGTGGGGCTCCTACGTTCAGTGTGATGGAGCTGGAGGTGTACTGGCCTAGTTTCACCACTTGAGGTCTGCCGGTGAGGAAATCAAGGATCCAGTCGCAGAGTGATGAATTCAGTCCGAGATCTGTTAGTTTGGAGGCTAGCTTTATGGGGACAATAGTATTAAAAGCTGAGCTATAGTCAATAAATAACAGCCTTGCATAGTTCCTGTTATTGCTGTCAATGTGTGTTCTTGTCAATGCAATTGCTGTCAATGTGTGTTCAATGTGTATTCTTTTATATTCCTTATCTACATTATTTTTATACCTTTTTTACAAAAGTATTTTATATTTTGAATTTTTATTCTGTTTGTTCTGTTATGTCTGTTTTGTTTTATTTTGTCAAGAAGAATGAACTTGACTTAAAGCTGTCATTAATATTAAAGGTGGTAATACACAGTATACTTTTGGTCAGAGTCATTTGGTAGTTTCTGTTATGATTTAAAAAGAATAAACACAGTTGTTTAACAATTAATGGCTTCACCAAACCACTAACTATGAAGGAAAAAACGTTTTGTTTTTAGTCATATTGTTAGAAAAATGTCAAGAAATGTCTGGGGCACTCTGTTGTATAAAAGAATTAAAAGTCCTTTACTATAACATAGACAAGTCTACGCGAGTAAAACAAAACCCAGCTGTGGCAATTAAAAAAGGTCAGGGTCATGGGATGAAGCCCCTTTTAATGTGGGCATCAGTTTTAAAAAGTAAAAAGTAACTGTTGAAAGTTCAAACACTGAGCAGCCTCACTCAATGTACGGCTGCCTTACTGAACCGGCCCTCATCCTGACGGGCCCATCGGAAAATCTGCCAAATCTCCCGATTAGTCACAGCAGTACTAACCCTGGTAGTCAGCAACTTAAAACCCTTCACACACAGGTAGTTTTTTTTTGTCAGTGTATTTAACTTAATTACATATTCCCTTATGTTATAGCTCTGCATAAAACAAATCTGTCTTTTGAATAGATTGTTAGAATGACACAACCTTTTTAGGCTGAAGGACGTGTCACTGCTATCTCATTTAACATTTATCTTTTGTTTGTAGCTGTGCCTTTCAATCAGTTTGTGCAGCCATGTATCATAGTCTAAACATACTTTGATAGCAAAGTATGTTTAGACTACGATACATGGCTTACAAGGAAGGAAACAAAGGATTTGACAACAAATTAAATTGTTTATGTGAAAGTAGACAGAGGTGAATGCGTTAAGGGTGTCTGAAGCAATACACAACAGGTGCTCTTCAAGGACTGGGCAAAATATATCCTTACAAGGTGAACCAGCAATAGTCAAGAAATGTCCGGGGCACTCTGTTGTATTAAAAGTCCTTTAATATAACATAGACAAGTCTACGCGAGTAAAACAAGACCCAGTTGTGGAAATTAAAAAAGGTCAGGGTCATGAGATGAGATACACATGTGACCATTCTAGAAGAAATACACAGAGTAAGTATTCAATAATATAAAAAGTTTCTTTGACATGAAATGTTGCTTCTAGGTATTACCACGCACACACACACATGTATGTGTGCAGTTGTGCTCATAAGTTTACATACCCTGGCAGAATTTGTTTGGCCATTTTTCAGAGAATATGAACAATAACACAAAAAGGCACAGGAAACTTGGTCAAAATTAATGGCATGATAAATGGAAATTGAATGGTTTTCATGGTGGAACAAGTGCGTCCCATGCGCAGCTTCTGGGCTGATGAGTGCAAATTTTCCTCCAGTATTTTTTGATAACATGCTCCATTTATCTTGCCATTAATTTTGACCAAGTTTCCTGTGCCTTTTTGTGTTATTGTTCATATTCTCTGGAAAATGGCCAAACAAATTCTGCCAGGGTATGTAAACTTATGAGCACAACTGCACACATACATATGTGTGATTGTGTTTAATACTTTGTCAAATATTTTTTTTTAATATTATTGAATACTTAAGCTGTGTATTTATTCTAGAATGGTCACATGTGTCTCTCATCCCATGACCCTGACCTTTTTTAATTGCCACAGCTGGGTTTTGTTTTACTTGCGTAGACTTGTCCATGTCATATTAAAGGACTATTAATTATTATATTCTACACAATGCCTCGGACATTTCTTGACTACTATTGCTGGTCCACCTTGTAAGTAATTAAATTGTTTAGTGACCTGAATATATAAACACAATTTCAACACTTATAGCTTCGGACTGTAACTCCATACACTGCTGTAGGTCAAACCGTAGTTCTCTTCTTGTACAGATTCAGGCAGTTCATACTGAGCAAGGTGATGAAGCAGCTGATGGATGTCATGCCCCTCAAACGGAGCTCGTCCAGGATCTCCTATTAATACTTTGGTGCCATGGGTTTTGATGCAACGGTCCAACCAGTTGTGAAGGCTTGTAGCAAGAGTTTCATCATAAAACATGTCTCCCAGGAGAATCAGGTCAAAGTGCTTGGGCTCTGAACCAATCATATTGTCCACCACACAGACAGGAGGCTCCTGGTTGTTCAACTCTGAATTGATGATGGTCACAAGGCCTGCAAAAGAAGTACTTGAGTATGTGAGTATTTTATGTGCTAACTAAAGAAGCAAATTATTTCCCATCTGGGTTAAATCCCCATCTAATCTCTCTTTCGCAAAACTTTTTGTTTCGCTTTCTATCTTAAGGTTGTGTGAATGCATTTTCATTCATACAGTAGCCTACCTGAACTACAGTTTTAATTTAAACCTGGAGTTCTTCTTAAAAACATCAGCTCCATACTTGACAGATGTCACATTCTACTGACTCACCAGTGTCAATATCATTGGCAATGACATAATCAGCACCACACTTTTTGGCTACTATGGCTGAAGCTCCACAACCGCTTCCCAGGTCCAGCACAGTCTTTCCTCTACAGACTGCGGGGTTATCCAGAAGATATCTGCAGGAAGAAAGGACATAAAAGTTTCAGCAGGAGATCTAAGTTATCACACTAGATTTGTTTGTATTGAAAAGATTTATGGTGCACCTCGAGACAGCCTGCCCCCCAGGCCAGTATATTGCCCAATAGGGGTCATTAAAAGGCCAGAGCTCTGGTCTCTCCCTCCAAAATCTGCAGTTTGGAGTGAACAATCTTAGGCTGATCTCTGGTGTCAGCGACTGCTTTCCAACGACCTCTGTGTTTTCCAAAATAAATCTACGGACACACTCGTCGGAATGACAACTGTTTGATGTAAATCTGCCATTATTAGTTTTTCTAGTCCAAGAAGTAAATCTCCGACAGGTAAACAATGAAAACATGTTTGTAAGTTTTTACATATCTATCACAGTCACAAAGGGCTAGCCTAGTAAAATAGTCTTTAGCAAATGTACAACAAATAATTTCTTGAAAGCAATATAGGCTAGAATCAGTCTACAACGCTGTAATTAACTTCACTTCGTGTTGTTTAATGGCACTTCCGCTAACTACTGTGTTGGAATGTGAACCAGAATTCCTGAATATCCCTTAATCCTTAATAAATTAATAAAAATAAACTATATTCTATTTACCAGAACGGACTCAGATAAGAACTTGAGTACTGTAATTACCAAAACAACCGGGTTACTTTTGAGTGTCGGACAAACCGTTCCCTAACCGACCACACAAATAAACGTCAAATTGGTTCCTAGTTCCAATTCGTAAGAAGAATTCACAAAAATAGAAATGGGAAACTTTCACGTAAAGATTAAGCTACTACATTGTTGCTATATATGTCCTTTGAATATATAACAACAAATAATGGTAAAGAGTGTAATTTTCTCATTATTTATATATATTAAAAAATCAGGCATAACATATAAATAATCTCAAATGAAATAAAATTATAATTATAAATACAACATTAAAATATTCTAAGTAACAATGTGTGTGTATAAAATGTCTGTTCCTTTTGCATGATATGACTGCCCCAGTTTAAGCTATTGTGATGTTGGTCTACTGTAAGCTATGGGCCAACTGTAAAATTAAAGGCCTCGGGCTCCCCCTGTTGGTGAATCAGAAGAAACACCGTAGAGTGTTGATAAGTCAGCTTAAAGGTCAAAAGGAACAATAATAAATAATATCATTAGACATGTATTATTGTGGTAATCAATATCTCTGATGGTTGTGTGTAAAGAGAAAAGCGGTGTGCATCATGACATGAGGGTGGTTGTAAAACACCTAAACTGATCTAAGGACCAGCTGAAAACAGTTTCCATCTCGCAGAGAAATGTTAGAGAATAGTCAGTGTTAAACAAAAAACACTCCATCACCTATTGTCTGTTTGAGACTAGATATTTAAGACTTAACTGTACAAAACATTGCTTTCTTTTCCTTTTACTTGGCCTAATTGTAGGCTCATGACCATTGTGCTCTTAGTGCATGCCTTTCAAATGCCCAATTGCACAGCCTTAAGAGAGTTTGTTTTCTGAGAATCTACTGCACCTACTGGTAACTTGTTTGCCATTTAGCAATAAAAAATATACTACAAACCTGGATTATTCTTGTTAGTCAAATTGTACTGCTATTATTTTGAACAATACTGTATATGATAACCCTAAAAACACAACTCTGATTTGTGTTGTCGAAGATGCATTAGTTCTCCCACAATATCCTTGCATCCTTTTTTATACAAACACCCAAAATCTAAATCTATCTACCACTCAAAACCCAAACAAACACAGCAGGCCTGTAGCAACTTTTGTCTCAGATCCCATCTCAGTGCGGCAAACATCAATCTACTGGACTTAGTATATAGCTTTCAACTCCTAAATGCGTCTGTCTAGTGAACTCCTCTGAGAAAAGGGTAGCCTCTATCACAAACAATTTATATTAAAATTGATGTCAATCTAGTTGTGTTTTTCTCACACTTTTCTTACACATACAGTAACACTCTCTGCAATGAGTACAGCCCGCCTGACCAGACCCAGAGAAGAAGATTGGTGAGTGTTTGGCTTGCCTAAATTTTTTTTAAATATATTTAAAAAACAAAACAAAAAATTACAAAGAAGACTAGGAGACCCCAAATGTATTTCTGTAAATTCAGAATGATACAAAAATGGTCTTGACCCGAGAAAAGAAGCAAAACCCACCAAAAGAAGCAAAAAGAAGAAATGCAGTCGACCCTTGCCCCAGAATGGAAAGTATTGTAATTATTTACCATGACACCTTTTAATCAACCCTATTATAGGTAACATTTTAACCCGGCTTTGTGTTTGATCAACCTGCATTTGCCGAGTGTAGTAAAAAAAGTAAGTATAAAAGACATAACATAAGGTCACACAAAGGTCACACTGTTGCATTTTCATTACTGGCTAAATGGTAAAATACACATACACATAACCACTATGTTAAAATGGACCATTGTAAATGAGTAAATATATAGCTTTGCATAATGTGAGTTTTTTTTAAAAGCTCCCCTCCTTGAACCGCCACCTTATCGTGGTGGAGTGGTTTGAGTGCCCGAATGATCCTAGGGGCTATGTTGTTGGGGGCTATATATGCCCCTGGTAGGGTCTTCCAAGGCAAACAGGTCCTAGGGGATGGGCCAGACAAAGAGACCATCAAATCAGAACCATTTCTGGAAATGGAAAAATCAAGGACCGTTACATCGCCCAGTATGGCGCAACCGGAACCCCACCCTGGAGCCAGGCCGGGCTCAGCCCAAAGGAGCGACGTGGGGCCGACCTTCCGTGGGCGAGAGGTTGAGAGATACCGACTAGAGAGTTGGGCTCACCACCACGCACAGCTTGGGCTCTGGAACCCAACTCCTTAATTGAGGCTGGACTCTCCACTACTAGTTGAGAGGCCTTTTATTTTGAATATACAGATAAGCATGACAATAGAGACATGTATTACACATATGACACACATTGAATAGCGTTTGATGTATGTCAATAATTGGTAACATTTAAGTAAACCTCCCATCTCTCATGTTTAACAACATCTGCCTGTTTACTCACAGACTTTGCAGTGTGGTTTAATATTTTATATGTTATGTGTTTTAAACTATGTAAACGTAAATGTTTAAATGAAAGTTATTCATTTAAACATATTAATAAAAAAACCTAATGTCAGACACGCACACACAGGAAGGACTAGATAAATTGATGCAGGCAGAGAAACATTTCATAACTATGGAGGAGCGCGTGTAAAATCACATAGCCGTCACAAAATTACTGCTTCTTACTGTGTTTGAAATAAGCATGTTTGACCTTGAGCTGGAGAAATTCAATGGATCATTGGATCATTTGAATGGATCATTGGATCTTTTGAAATGGGCTGATTTGTTTGAAAGTTGATGGCAATTTGATCGCCACTATCCATGCGGATTTGTTCCTAATGACAAATCTGCAAATTAACGCCGTGTTCTGTTGACAATATCACCGAGGGGAGTGGACATCCAATGGGGCCACTCAGCCAGCTCATACAGGTTCTTCAATATTCCATTTAAGTTCAGAATAGCTCAGGTTCAGAAGAACCCATTGAAGTTAAAGAATTGTTAGTAGTGACGTTTGAGAAGATTTAACAAAGCTTTTTTTGTGGAATACCTGATCCGGCCCAGCCTCACCCAGACTCTGCCTCTTGCGGCTCCCAAGTAATTTGAGTTTGAGACCCCAGGTTTAAGGATTGTTGCATAGTCACTGTAAAAAAAAAGGGGTTCTTCATTTGGTTTAAGGGAAAGGCGCACATCTAGTTTTTGAACATGTTTGGCTCATTTGACAAATTTACCCAGTGGGGTGCTAACATAAGGGTTACCGGGAAAACTTGACAAGCATAATTTATTTAAAGAGCTATTGTATCTATGTTTGATTCATGCAAATCTAAACAGTGAACCAAACTAAAATGGCTTTTTTAAATTATTAGTGCATTTGATTTGGGGGAGCAGTAATAGGACCATATGGTTGAGCTAAATGACTTTCCACAGTAATGTTAAGCTATCAAAACATACATTTGGCTGTTACAACTGATGATCTGTTATGCAAATTACCTAATTGATATGCTTTTGTGGAAATAGTGTTGATTTATGCACGAGGAAGGTTAATATTATGCTCAGAGATAGAGGTGCTTCATTGTTTGGATAAAGAGATTGAGACTAAATATGTTGTTTTTTATTCTATTGATTTTCATTATCAAGAGATTATTATCTCAACCATTTTTGGTGCATTTGCCTTCACTCTTTTACACTATAAAAACTATCAAACTAAAACTAAAAGCAAAAGATTAGTCATGTTCATACAGTATGTTGAGCTTTATTGTGTGTTACACCACAATAAAGGATGCATACCACTCTATTCCACGAGCAGCTTTGGGACATTCTGATCACTGTCTGGTTCATCTTATACCGTCCTACAAGCAGAAACTTAAATCTGCTAAACCCGTAGTAAAGACTGTGAAGAGATGGACCAGCGAAACAGAGCAGGATTTACAATCTTGTTTTGACATCACTGATTGGAGTGTTTTTGAAGCTGCTGCCACCGATCTGGACGAACTCACAGAGACCGTAACATCCTACATTAGTTTCTGTGAGGATGTATGCATTCCTACCAGGACTTATTTAACATTCAACAATGATAAGCCATGGTTTACAGTAAAACTCAGACATCTTCGTCGGGCCAAAGAGGATGCCTACAGAAATGGGGACAGGGTCTTGTACAATCAGGCCAGGAACACACTGAACAAAGAGATCAGAGCGGCTAAAAAGACCTATGCTAAAAATTTGGAAGACCAGTTTACTTCCAACGACTCAACTTCAGTGTGGAGAGGTCTAAGAGCCATCACAAACTACTAGACACCATCCCCCTGCACTGAGGCTAATCAACAACTTGCTAACGACCTGAGTGAGTTTTATTGTAGATTTGAAACCCCCAACACCCACTCTGACCATCTCCCTACACAACCATTAACACCTCCTGCAATTCCCCTCTCCACACCTCCTGCTTTTCAAATCTGTGAAGCTGATGTGTGCCAGGTCTTCAAGAAGAACAAAAGAAGAAAAGCACCCAGGCGCAGATGGCGTTACACCAGCCTGTCTGAAAATCTGTGCTGACCAGCTGGCCCCCATCTTTTCACAGATCTTCAACAGATCCCTGGAGTTGTGTGAAGTGTCTTCCTGCTTCAAACGCTCCACCATCATCCCCATCCCAAAGAAACCCAAGATAACAGGACTTAACGACTACAGACCTGTGGCTCTAACGTCTGTCGTCATGAAGTCGTTTGAAAAACTGGTTCTGGGTTATCTGAAGGACATCACTGGACCCTTACTGGACCCCCTGCAGTTTGCTTACCGAGCAAACAGGTCCGTGGATGATGCAATCAACATGGGATTGCACTTCATCCTGCAACATCTGGACAAAACAGGGACTTATGTGAGGATCCTGTTTGTGGACTTTAGTTCGGCTTTCAACACCATCATCCCAACAGCCCTTCAGACCAAACTGACCCAGCTCTCTGTTCCTAGCTCTATCTGTCAGTGGATCACCAGCTTTCTGACAGATAGGCAACAGTTAGTGAGACTGGGGAAATTCATGTCAAACAGCTGCACCACCAACACTGGTGCCCCTCAGGGATGTGTTCTCTCCCCTCTGCTCTTCTCCCTGTACACCAACGACTGCACCTCTAAAGACCCCTCTGTCAAGCTCCTAAAGTTTGCAGATGACACTACAGTCATCGGCCTCATCCAGGACGGTGATGAGTCTGCTTACAGACAAGAGGTTGAGCAGCTGGCTGTCTGGTGCAGTCTTAACAACCTGGAGCTGAACACGCTCAAAACAGTGGAGATGACCGTGGACTTTAGGAGAAACCCCCCTGTACTTTCCCCACTCACCATCATAAACAACACTGTGACCGCAGTGGAGTCATTCGGATTCCTGGGTACTACCATCTCACAGGACCTGAAGTGGGACATTCACATTGACTCCATCGTGAAAAGGCACAGCAGAGGTTGTACTTCCTTCGCCAGCTGAGGAAGTTTAACCTGCCACAGGAGCTGCTGAAACAGTTCTACTCAGCCGTCATTGAGTCTGTACTGTGTACTTCTATAACTGTCTGGTTCGGCTCAGCAACAAAATCAGACATCAGAAGACTACAGAGAACTGTTCGGACTGCTGAAAGGATTATTGGTGCTCCCCTGCCCACCCTTCAAGAACTGTATACAACCAGAGTGAGGAAAAGGGCTCATAAAATCACTCTGGATCCCTCACATCCAAGTCACCCCATTTTTGAACTTTTGCCATCTGGCCGGCGCCTCAGAGCCGCAAATACCAGAACAGCAAGGCACAAAAACAGTTTCTTCCCCCAGGCAATCTACCTCACGAACAGTTAAATGTTCCCCACTTATGCTTATGCAAAAAAAGTGCAATATCCTTATATTCATTTGTTACCCCTCCATCCTAGTACATCCCTGCATCTTATTCAATCCTATTCAATTATCATTTATAGCACAATTGTTTATACACTTATTTGTTGTCTGTGTGTTGGTGTCTCTGTGTACTGGTAGCTTATGTCACTAAAACAAATTCCTTGGATGCGCAAGCATACTTGGCAATAAAGCTCTTTCTTAGGGCTGCACGATAACAAGAAAAATGATAATCACGATTATTTTGCACAAAATTTTAATCACGATTAATAATCACGATTATTCTATTAGTTAAGAACTTTTTTTTAACTTAAGTATTTTTATAAACAGCAATATATAAAATAAAAACAAACATTATAAACAGAACATAAATACTGCAAGTCACTGTATTTAAACTTCCCAAAGCGAGCGCGCTTGAAATCTAAACACCGTCACGTGAGACGTGACGCAGTTTATCATCCGTACACTCTCAACCCATAAGAAAAAAGAATGATTTCTAACCCTACAATGTTTGTTTTGTGCTTGGTATTTACATATTGATATTGCGACGATTATGGTTAATTAATCGTGGGAGACAGATATCGTTATCACGATTAAATTACGATTAATCGTGCAGCCCTACTCTTTCTGATTCTGATTCTGATTTAATGGTGCTAAAAATAAGAAAACTTAAAAAAAAATAAAATAAAGTATGCTTCAAGTGTGTGTCTGATTGTATTTAAATATATTGTCCTTCATAAAAGCCAGTTGTTACAAAGATGTTTGGATTTGGACTCATCTACTTTATCTCATGAATTCAAATTACACACTGGTTTAAAGTGCAAGTGTATGTGTTATGTCAGACATAAACATGTGGCACTGATGGCTTGGAAACATATGAGGCCTTGCATCTGCCTTATGTAAACAATATCTACTGTGTATTATGTTTTCTGTATTTATCATACAGTAGATGTTAGAATGTGTTGTGTCACCAAAGTTGATTGATTAAAAGATATTGAACCTCTATACAAAATTAAAACAGTTCTATACTCGAGTCGAGAATCTCCAAATCAAATTAAAGGCAGCCGCATAAAGTGTTCGATATTCACAAGTGTACTACATGTCAGCATGTGTGGTGTATGTACAGCCTGTTTGCTTGGTTTTGTCACTCTGTTATGAGTTACTGAGCTGTCTTAAATCTGCTGATGGGCGCAGTAAAAGCACTGTATTTAAATTTCATTAAATCAGGTCACACTGGTGCTGATTGACAACCGGAATTGCTTCCAAACACTGAACTGTCTTACATTTCTCATCTTTGCACTAAAATTACACCTCAATGAATAAACGCATCAGCGACAGAAGGCAGTAATGAGTTTAATTAGATCCTTTCAATTTGGCTTCACATCATGTGGAAGAGTGCCGTTTTTGTGTGGCTTAAAACCATGTACAGACGGTGACTAGACATTGTTCAAGTTGTCAGCTGGAGTCCCCTGGTGAAGCTACTTCTACTGACACACAGTTCATTGAGAAATGGAGAGAAAAATGGCACCAAATAGAAACGTCAGGGCAGATAAAAACAAGGAAGAGAAAGGGAATTACAAGAAACATAGACAGCACAAAGCAGAGGAAGGGAGCGTCTTCACTTCTGACTCTTGATATAACACTTCTTCCATTGGAGACGTCCAGCACTTACAGAGCTATAGCTGCTGCTCTCCTGAGAGTTGCACATCTACTAAAATGTTGCCACTAAACAGAACAAAATAGACTGTTCCCCTGAAAAGAGTTAAAAGATGTGTGCTTGTTCCCAGATGGACAAACGGAGACAATAGTGCACATGCAGGCCAAAGACTGCAGCAGGCCTGGGCATTGCTCGGTGTGCGCTACAATCTGAGAGCATTGTTTCTACTGAGGGAGAATAAACACCAGTGCATTGTGGGAAGGATTCTCTGGTCGTTCAAGGTTATAGCAGAGGCTCAGTGAAAAATGTGGAGCTTTTGCTGTATGTTATAAAGATGTTATCAGTTTGAAAAGTTAGCAAGTGGTTGGCAAAGTCATTAAATTCTCCTGAGGCACATTCCTTCAAGTCATTTTGCTTTGTAATTCAAATACCTTTTTATTTTAGAGTTTAGACAGAAAGTGATAATGCTTTTAGGAATGAAGCCAAACAGGGTTAGTTACATAAGTGATATAAGTAACTCAAGTAATTAATATTTGGTCCATAGTTTTCATGCTTTTCATGGTTCTTCAATATAACAAAGTGAGAATAATCATTCTTTAATGGACCCTTAGTTCATCTATTTTGTAAGAAAAAATATCTTGCCAAATTAACACTACTCTCAAAACATCTTATAATATACAAGTACTAGGAATCTACAGTTCTGTCAGTTTTGAAGTCCACCCAATAAGAATTCTTTAATTGGCTGATTGCAGAACATTAAAAGTTATGTGGTGTTGTTTTAAAAGTCAATCTAAAACCAAATGTTTTAATGTGTTTAGTATATCCAGTCGACTGACAATATTTGATTCAAAATCCTTATGTAATTTGTTACATTTCTTCCTCTCCTATTTCCAACATATACACTGTGTACTTACTTGTTTTAAAAGTTTTTCCTAGAAAATACTCTGCCAGGTAGAACTGCCCACAGAATATAGTCTATTTCACAGTATCATCTGGGAAGGCTCCCGTTGAAAGCATTTGCAAAAGGAAGGTGCTTTCTGTGCGGCAGATATGAACAAATAACAAACAGAAAAAGTTTTTGCAAAGTGAATTTGCAAATAAAAAGAATGTTAACTAACACAAAATTGGTAAATGAAACAAGGACGTCGGAAGATGACAAGAGCGTGTATGAAAGACTATGAGATTTAGGATGTGCCAAAGCCAGTAGGAAGAAGAGCACAAACATCTTTTCCTTCCAGTAAATCCTTTAATGCCACATTATGCCATAGCTAAAGAAGTGAGCATCAACACTAACGTCTGTCAGCATAGCCTTGTTAATAAACTAAGAGGAGAAGAGGAGGTTTGTTGCATTTCTCAAATTAAAAACCCACCTCTTCCTGTTTGTGCTGCCACATTGTTGGTCACAAGAGGCCGGTGAGTCCATGGTTCGACACAAGCGATTGCCGAGAATTCAGCCTCAGCACTTTTGAACAAAAGTAAATAAATCAGAAAAGATTGAATGCTCCTTTTGCGTGACCATGGTGCGTTGACCTTTAACCTTGTTACATGCTTAGGCCCAGTCAATTTTAAACCTCTTTAAATTGCGGTTTCACTTTCCACTGCCTCAAGATTTAAACCTAACCCTTTATTTCATATGATTGGTGTTATCAGCTTACATCACATTCGTACCTTTGTGACATGCGCACAAATTTTGTTTTGTTTATATAATAAATACCTCCTTTCCAGGCACCAGGCCAGGAATGCTTTGATCAGTGCCTTCGAGGATGATCAAACAATACCCCCTGATGTTAAAATGGACAAATGGCTCTAACTTCGCTAAAGGACAGTTGGGTGTTAATTTGTTTAAAAGAAAGATATTGTGTTGATGTACTAATAATTATACTGTTCGTTTCCAGGACACAGAGTTTTACAAGCTAAATAATTCCTTATCCCATTTCTACAAGTTTACGTTTTATTTTGAATAAAATGTAATGAATATGTTTTCATAATAAGTCTGACAAATGCATTGTCTTTGTATAATACCACAAGTACGAATGTTTTGTGTGTTTTATGAGAACCAGGGAAATTAGGGTGAAACAAAGGAATGTTTTAAAACTTCGTGTAACCATTTAACTTTAGTAAACTTCACTAAGCGACTCCCCTTTTGGCCGGAAGGACACTTGAGACGCGCCCCCAGCCCAAAGGTGATAAAAGCTGTCTGCTAGCCAAAAAATCACTCTCTTGCCTCTGGGCTCTTGCCCCTCCACCTTCTCTGCCCACAAGGGCCGGTCCATCAGGACCGTTAATGCCACCATGGCTAAAGCTTCGAGCCTCGTGTAAGCACGAGTAAACTTTCCTTTGTTCTGAAGACCGCGCCTGCTAAAGTGTCTGCTCTTCCCAAAAGAGCGCGCGCAAAAGCAAGTTTTTAACAAGCAAAGCAACAGTTGAGAACTCTTTCATGGACATTGCAATTGCTTGCACAAACTCAAACTTTTACACGGGACACGGAGGCCCAGGCAGTGTTTTGGACAACAACCGGACGTCTCTCTCTATCCCCGGGCTGCAAACCCTCTGGGCGAGGCAGCGCGCGCGACGGCATCCTTGGTGTGGAACGCTTCATCAGTAAGCGACGAACTTTCTGGAGAACATTCAGGACGCTCGGACCGCTGATAGCAACACACCTAACCGAGCCAGCCCCGCTGACTACAGAGTAAGTCCGCACGTACACGTCGCAACAGCCTTGGTGTCGTTAAATGTCCTCTTCCCAAACTCTAGCTGAAACCGCCCCCAGTGTCCTCCGTTAAAAGCCCCTTTTTAGCTCCCATCATTTAGATTATGTCTAAACATTCCTCTGGTTTCACAAACCCTGTGAAAGCAAAAGTTTATTCCTGTGTTTAACCCTGTGTTTATCCCTTTTGTGTTTATCCTTTCCCTGTTCCAATGTTAGTTATCATTATATCTGTGTTAGATCTGTGTAATTTTTAATAAAATCCCATAAAAGACATTAATGTTTCTCTGTTTATATTAAGAATGTTCGAAAACGAGAGAATTCTTAATGAGACTAGATTAAACAGTTTCTCTGGACCTGTTAAAACCAGGGTGGTGCCCCTTTTAATCAGAAATTAATTTGAATGAAGTAGTATTAATATCAAAATTAATTATTGAAATTATTAAAATTAATCTTCTATATGTTTATACGAACGTACCCTCGTACGCTACAGTGTATTTTTGGTGCCGCCGTGTGGGAAATTTTGATAATAAAAATATTAGTTGATAATTTACCCAAATTAATAAATTAATATTTCTTATTACATTATATTACCCAGTACACTACATTTATATATATATATATATATATATATATATATATATATATATATATATATATATATATATATATACAGACTAATTAGAGATAGTCATGTAACCTAAAAAAACATAAAATGCTCATTATAAAAGATTAAAAGTTTCTCAACTTCCTTTTTAGTTTCCCTTTAATATCAATTATAATCAGGGTCAAAGTATTCTCATCATTTTCCCCATTGTATATTTCCTACCGATTCAAGGTCAGGTAGTTGAGTTATTCCTGTGTGGTGTGCTGCTTGCTTCTGCTGCTAATAATTGGCTATGGGCTCTGCATTATGAAAAGTAAAAGTCAATGTATTTTGCGTCCAAAATAGCAAATGCAGTGGTATCACATAAATAAAATAAAACTGTAACTGTAGATAAGCAGGACAGTCGAGGTTAGTAAACTGGGAATGGCACGCATCATTCTCAAAGACATGTTGATGTTGAACAGGACTTGACCTTCACCTACAGTTTTTTATACGCTATAAAACTATCCTTGGAGTCCTGAGGCATAGTCACAACAACGTACACACCAATGAGGCCCTTATGTTTCAAATCAATCTCCAAATCAGTAACAAAATACTATGCATTACATCAAACCAAAGAGCTGACCATAAACTCCTAGCTTGTAGTTCAGCGTCAGGTCGTTGTGATCCTGTAATTATCTCCGCCTCATTAAATACTGCATGAATGACTTGCCAATATTTATCCTCATTTCAAAATTTTCGCCACTTTTCTTTGTTTTTTTTTTTGCGCTGTTTCTCAAAGTAAACACACAAAGCTAGCGAAAGAATATACACTTTCTCTGTATTATTGATAGCCATTACTTCCTTTGTTAATGTTGATGTAGACCAATTGGAGTGTCCCAAATTTGGGAGCGGGCATGTGATTGGCCAAACACCCTGTATGTGCTGATTATTCTCATCTCAAACATCAAATTGTTTCTCTAAGGATTTTCTCATTTCTATGCTTAAAAAAAAATCGACTAATTTTAGAATCCTAGCATTAGCTTACACTCCAACACGCTCTACACATAAACTCATTTTAGACATATTTCCCACTTAGAGTAACCTTTAGGGTCTGTTTGACTCATGGTTTGACTGCTTAGCTGCATAAACTTACTTCCTCTGATTACTTTCTCTGACTGTTGGGTGACATCAACATAATAATAATTTAATGCCTTCCTTATCAGTTCTGCATAAGAAAGGGGGATGTTCAATTGTTGACACTGCTGTCCATCCAATGACAGTGAAGAAAAGAAGCACACTACGAATGAAGTGGACCAATCAGAAGGGGGTAGTTAAAGGTATACAAACGGACTGTACTATTGATGAGTAACTTGATTACAGGAAACTGTTGTGTGTACTTTATGATGGTCCATGGCCATGTAACTTTACATGTGATTGTTGGAGAATTATTTATTATACATATAATGTCCTAAACCTTATTTAAGAGCTGTAAATTATGCTGTGACAATCTCTGTTAGCTGTTTAGCTTAGTCTCTGTCTTTGTTTAGCCTAACAACTGCAAGGTTAAATAACTTTGCTTGACCAATGACGCAGCACGAGTCTACATAAGTTAGTGCTATTTAGCGCTGGTTATTCAATGCTACACTGTGTTGGGTGTATCAATGGGCAATAAACTTCTTCTGCTTAAGACATCCAAAATATCTCAAGTCTATGTAGCAGATCAGTCTCGGAATTCCCCACGGATTAACTTCCCTGTCGCTTCCATCATTTCCAGAGGCCTTCAGAGACAAGCTTGTATCTTAAGTCTGGAAGAAGACTTGGTTAACACTGTTTTCTTTCAGATAAAAGGACGCCCAAAGTGTTTTGTTAAGGACAGGAAATGTTATTAATCACTTTGTTTCTGCTTTCATAAGGAGTGGAACTTGGTCTGCCAGTCACAAGGTCAAAGGTGACTCAAGACCAGTACCACACCCTGGCGCCATGCCTAATAATCGTAAATTCATGAAGATAAAGTTGTTGATTCAGCTTTCCCCAGGACATTAACAAGCCATTCTGAGTGACATGTGGAATGTCTTTGAAAATAGACTCCTACAATGATCAAACACTACCCCCTTTTGGTCAAATGGACAAATGACTCTGCTCACCCAAGAAGGACAATTTCGTGGTAAAAAAGGAAAATGTATTAAGATATTGTGTTTATACTGTTCTTTCCAGGACGCGGAGCGCGTAACCAGGCAGAATGGCTCCTTACCCCAGTTTACGGTTTCTGTTTTGTTTTAATGAAATGTAATGTAATAATATTCTGACATATGCATTTTCTCTGTACAATCCTACAAGTACGAATGTTTGTGTGTTTTATGAAAAAAACAACAATACAATACATTGCGAAGCAAGGAATGTTTTAAAACTTAGTTTAACTCAGTTTAAATTTTCCAAAGCTGCTCCCGACCAGAGTGAGTTTTGCATGTGGCACACACAAAGCCTGGCGTCATAAAAACGTATTCTGTTAAAGCACTGACTTGGTAGACCAAGCTGCTTCCCTCAAAGTTAAGTTTCCATAATCTAGATTAACATGTCTAAACATTCCTGGTTTCACGATACCCTCTGAAAACAAATGTTTATCCCTGTGTTTATCCCTTGTCGTGTCAATCTTTTCCCTGTTCCCATCATTTTATTCACTATTGTTCATTTGTGTAATTTTTTTTTTATAAAATCCCATAAAAGACATTGTTTCTCTGTTTATATGTTCGAAAACCAGAAGAATTCTCTCCCTTCAGATTAATGAGACTAGATTAAACCTAACAGTTTCTTTGGACCTGTCCAAAACCAGAGTGGTGCCCCTTTCTAATTAGAAATTAATTTTAATAAATTAATATTAATATCAAAGTTAATTATTAAAATTATTAAAATTAATATAATATATGTTTGTGTGACTCTCCACAGCTCTGAGGGCAACTCAAATATTCGCCAACAGTGATCTGCTGTTAAACTACATTGAACTTAAGCTACTGAATCATTGAAGTGACCATTTCCATTTTCTTCACACTCAATAATGCAATTACAATGGTCCAAAGAGTTTAAACTGTTTAAAGTCTATTTATCTAAGCATTCACAAGAATATTGCATTAAAGGTATGATGCAATTGAGTTGCATTTATTGACATTTTTTTCAGCTTTCACTTTCATTTTGGCAGTAAAAGAACTGTCAGTAGTAGTTTGTCAACTATCCATGTCGAATACCGGAACCATCTGTATGCTAGCTTTGTTTTCATATTAACTATATTACTCTTTTTTAAAATATTGGAACATGCCTGTTTTTCAGAAAAAGACAAGCATCATTTGAGAAGACTTTGTCATAGTGTGTTTCCTGTTTGATTTTTGTTTATTTTCACATGGTAAGAATTCTCTGTTGTTGCCTTCTCTACATCACACTGTTTGAACCAAATTCAAGGAGATTCCAAAGTATCAAAGTACTATGCATTCATTTTGTACGCCTCCAACATACTCCTCTTGACAATGGAAACACAATCAAGAATATGCTGCTTCTGTGGAAACAATACGAAACAGAGTTAGCATACCATATGGTGTGTGTGCCTCACTGCACCTCTTCACATTTGTTCTTCTGTTGGAAGCCAATAACAATATGCTTTGCAAGTTAGCCCCGGTCAAATATATTCACTTGTCTGTTTTCTGATTTATATTTTCCATTATATGCATTCTGCTCGAGTGTGCATGTTTGATTATTACTCTGATTATCACCGCACAGCCACTCATTTATCACAGTTCAAACATAGATCTTGTATTGCTCATGTGCCATTAATCACCGTGTCTTGCAGCGATGGATTGGTGCAAGCCAAAGACACTGTCCTTGTGATAACGTGTGTGACATTTAGTGCTTAACCTCTTAAAGGAAATTCCATTGCACAAAAGAGTCACTTTATCAATGTTCAGAGGCTACTACTATTTTTTTCTCATGCTAATATGAAGCCCTTAAAGCACCAAGGAAATAAAGTTGGCCTTTTTAAGATGAAAGTAGGTCACATGCTCAATAACAATGTGAATAAAATGCACGCACATCAAGGTCAATGAGAGAAGGATTGTGGGGGATTTAGTCTGTAATAAGTAAGCATTTTGCTTAGACATTTTATGTTTACACATTACTTGGCAAACAGCTTTTGTTTATTTGCGCTGATGAAAGATATATGTAATTATGAAAGTAAAGTAACCTAGGTAAAATGCTCAAAGGAAAAAATATTGTGAGTAGTTCAACCTGTTTTAAATCAGCAGTGTTAAGTCCCTGTCACATCAGGCATGTTGGGTTATTGTGGACAAAAAAAAAAGTTGGTGAATGCACATTTCTGGTGGTTGCTCAGCATTTTATGATCAACAACTGTGACAAATATCTGACAATAGGCTTTCACAAATTTGGGACAATCTTTAAGAATCAAATTATCTTTAATTATCTATTCTTATAGCAGTTAGTTATCATCTCTAATGATGTGAAGCAGTGTAAGGTATAGAAATGAAGGATATGTAGTAAAAAAAAAAAAAACTTTTTTTAAATTTAGCTTTTATTTAGTGTTTCATTTAGAGATGAATTTAAGATGAGGTTTATATTGATTAATTTCACTTTAATATTTAGTTACTAAGTGCATGTATATTTGTTTTACTTCAGAAACAATGGCAGGTCTTGGAAAATAAAGCATCAAATTGGATCTCAAAATGTATTCTCATTTCTTTGACTTGAGAGGCTAATGTGGTCAGCCATCTGAGAACTGAACATAAGAAAATAAGTTATACGTTATGTTTGCGCTAACAAGTACTGTAAGCTATTTTTGCTTGTGAGCTCTGCCTTTATCTTTTAGCTACCTTAAGTTAGGCTTTAAAAATAAACCTGCCCCATACATCATATTTCCACAGTTGTCAGCCTGTTTTACTATTTCACATTCTGTTTGATTTATTTTCCACATTTTGCCTGACACAACTCACTCAATACTCATTTCTATCCTGCCTAATTCTTGGTTTCCTGGAGATGCACATGCTCCTTTAAAGAAGGAACAGGGCTCAGGTTCTTTGAGTGGGCTCTTGCTCTGACCCCATTAGCCACATTGTCAGTCCCCCACTTAGCAGCAAGCACGCAGAGGGCCAGTCCAATGTGGTAACATAGCAACAGATCAATACAAAGCTGGACAGACTTAATAATTTCAAAGGCCTACAGTTGTGCTCATAAGTTTACATGCCCGGTGATACTCTTAGTTAGTGGTTGGATGAAGCCATTTATTGTCAAACAAGTGTTTACTCTTTATAAATTATAATGACAACAGAAACTACCCAAATGACCCTGATCAAAAATTGACATACCCTCAGTTCTTCTTCTTCTTCTTCTTCTTCTTTCGTGTGTCGTCATCAAATGTCCAGCTCAGTAGAACTCAGCCACGTTCTCATCTCAGGTCCCACGTCAAAGAGGCCGGCCTCCGAAGGTGGTTTATACAGTGGACAGGTGGTGATTATGTGCTCAGCGGTCTGCTCTGGCTCCCCACACTCACACACTGCTCTGTCCTCCAGGCCCCACTTCCTCATCGATGCTTTGTAACGTCCCACCCCAGTTCGCAGGCGGTTTAGCAGAGTCCATTGCCGACGTGGCAGATCCTCTCCTTCAAGACCGCCTCCAGGGTCAAAGATGTAACGGTGGATTCGTGAGGGTCCTGCTGACTCCCACTCCTGCTTCCAAGCTGCCGCGAGCCATGCCTCTGTAGACAGGTCCTCAGGGATGGACCTGAGCAGGTCTTGTGCCGCCTTGTTGTACGGGTGGCGGGACTTCAGTCTATGAGGAGGCAGTGCACCCTCAGTTCTTAATACCACGCCACCTTTAACATCAATGACAGCTTGAAGTCTTTTGTAGTAGTTGTGGATGAGGCTCTTTATTTTCTCAGATGGTAAAGCTGCCCATTCTTCTTGACAAAAAGCTTTCAGTTCCTGTAAATTCTTGGCTGTCTTGCATGACCTGCACGTTTGAAATCTCCCCAGAGTGGCTCAATGATATTGAGGTCAGGAGACTGAGATGGAAAGTTCAGAACCTTCACTTTATGCTGCTGTAGACAATGACAGGTTGTCTTAGCCTTGTGCAGTGGTGGACAGTAACGAAGTAAATGTAATTCGTTACTGTACTTAAGTAGTTTTTTCCAGTATCTGTACTTTACTAAGTATTTCCATTAAGGAATACTTTTTACTTTAACTTCACTACATTTCAATGTCAAATATCTTACTTTTTACTCAATTACATTTTGCAAAATTAGTCGTTCCTTGTGTTGCCATTAAAAATTTTTGTAGAAGAAGACCTCAAAGACGCGTCTCAGTGGGAGTGTCAGGACCGGCTCAATAGAAGCCTCATTCTCTACACGCGAGCTGATAAACATGAAAATAACAAATAAAAAATACACCTGTGATAAAGCTTTGGTATTAGTAATGGCTGACTCTGATTCTGAGGGAGAACATCTACCTTTAGAGTCTTTTCAGCTGAGTAAAAGTGAGAAAGCGAGAGTTTGAGTGCGTGTGTAACTTGGAAAGCGGCGCCGCTGCTCGTGCCTTTCTCAGCGTCTCTCATAAAGCACACGCTGTTTTTCCCACATTTTGCCAAACATCAGTAAAAGAAACGGGAGGAAAACTAGTCGCTCTGGCCGCGGTAGTGAAGGGGATGTTGGGAAGGGAAGCCGTGAGCGTGTAGCACCTGCAGCTTTACCTTTAGCACCTGCAGCTTTACCTTTAGCACCTGCAGCTTTACCTTTAGCACAGGTGATAGAAGCCAGGGCGCGTGTACTTGCCGTGGCCGCGGTAGTGACAGGGAGTTTGGGAATAATGCGGCTTCTATTGACAGCTGTTTGGGACAAATACGTGTTGTTCATCCTGACACTTTGCCCAGTCGAGGAGGGAGAGGCAGAGGTAAACATAGTCAGCGAGAATGCGCTAATCAAAGCAGCGATCGTAATAAAAGTGATGGATGTGTGCTGTGCTTTATGAGAGGTCCCACACTCTAAAAAACTACTAACTATGCCACACACATACAGTACATGTGTATATTTCTCATAACTATTTGCATACGTTTTACTAGTTATGGTATATTAGAAGTTGTAGTTATTCTTTATTTTGGTAATGTTGCTTTTACAAATTACTGTTATAAAAAATTTTTCATAATAAGAAAAAAAAAACTATTATATGCTTAAAAATTATTTACTTATATACTTTGGGTCATACCTGACCTTTTTCTAGTTTAGAGTCTATCTCTTATCATTTTCAAACCACAGCCTTTTGAAATTTGGATCTCAAAAATCTGTATTTTTTAAAATAAACCCTGGCGCCTAAAGGGGGCAAGAGACTGACAAAAACTATATGGGCATTATAGCCATAATAAATGATAGTACTTGGATACTTAAGTACATTTGAAGACAAATACTTTTGTACTTTTACTCAAGTGAAAGTTAAAAGGGAGTACTTTTACTGAAGTAATATTTTACCTAGTGTATCTGTACTTTAACTCAAGTACTTGATTTGTGTACTTCGTCCACCACTGGCCTTGTGCTTTGGATTGTTGTCATGTTGGAATTTCCAAGTACGTCCCATGTGCAGCCTCCGGGCTGATGAGTGATGAGCATATTATCAGTATTTTCTGATAATATGCTGTATTCAATAAATGCCTCTTTATTGTGCATCTTGAAACAGCCACACCACTTTTTTTCAGAGAGTCCTGTGTTTCAGCTAAAGTTATTTGT
This sequence comes from Perccottus glenii, assembly GCA_024416835.2. Classification (NCBI taxonomy): domain Eukaryota; kingdom Metazoa; phylum Chordata; class Actinopteri; order Gobiiformes; family Odontobutidae; genus Perccottus; species Perccottus glenii. The sequence goes on along the minus strand of CM044563.2, from coordinate 16,426,807 downwards.
GGGTTTTCCCAAACAAGTTTCCTGGCAGTATATGACTGAAAGTTTTGTTGGTCTACCTGACCTTTTCATTTTCCACTTCTTAATTTGAGTTTGAACACTGCTGATTGGCATTCTTAATTGCTTGGATATTGTTTAATATCCATTTCCTGTTTTATACAGTTCAATTACCTTTCCCCACAGATCCTTTGACAATTCTTTTGCTTTTCCCATGACTCAGAAAGAATACAGAAATGTCACTGCAGCACTGGATGAGAGATGCAATGGTCTCTCAGGAGCCCAGAAACGCAGTGACCTTTTATTCACACACATTCTACAAGCAGAGGAGGATAGTTAGCTTTAGTAGTCATTCAAATCTATTTGTGTCAACTTGTGTGCATGTTATCAGCAGAAAGAAATTTTAATTTAGTTTTAGTCTTAGCCTTTTGACTAAAATTTATTTAATATCTTTAGATTTAGTCTAGTTTTAGTCGACTCAAATGTCATGCAATTTTAGTCGACTAAAATTAAAATAGATTTAGTCAACTAAAATCAAAAACAATTCATGAGGTAATCATTTTGACCTTCTGTATCAGACATTAAAACTATACTTTCTTAGAATTGAGATTTAAATATGCAAACATATTTCACATTGTTTATTTCAATACAACTTCCTTTATTGAAAATTGTTTAAATTAATGAAAAACTATACTAATAGTAAAAAAAAATCTTGCTGTCTTTTGTAATATAAAGAAAAACACATCAATGTGTATCAAATGCATCAGATGCATTGACAGCTTATTTTAAATTATATAAATGCGCAATTATCAAAAGGCCCTTACAACCCAAGAAAGCTAAATAATAATAATAAACGTACAATCTGAAGCATCTTTGAACTTAGTGCATTGAACAGGAGGAATATTCCTTAAGCTACATAAACACTGGCAACATAAACATCAAATGCAAATATTTATTTACTTTGATTAGTTTTCAGGAAAGCGCTTCGTGCTAATCAACGCTTCCCTCTAGTGAGGTCACCTGTGACACTGAATACTCTTTCTGCAAAAGCTTGAGAAGCTGACATTGCCAAAAGATCTAATGCTAACAGTTTGTTGCTCTGTCGTCTTCATGCGTCTCCGGTTAGCTTCTCGGCACCGCCGCGTAACAACAAGGCGCGCTCTGATTGGCTTATTTGACTCCCGCCCGTTCCATTTAATCTTTCCCTTCTCCTGAATGGTTTTCACAAGTTGTTTTTGTCTCGTCTTTTATTTGTTGACAAAAATGTCAGTCTATTTAGTTATCGTTTTAGTCATTATGAAGTCTTTTTTATTTAGGTTTTGTTTAGTTTTTGTCCACAAAATTAACAATAGGCCAAATCACTAGGGTTATTTAAACTTTTGGTCATTTGGCTAGTTTCTGTTGTCATTATGATATAAAAAGAGTAAACACAGTTGTTTGACAATTAAATGCCTTCACCCAACCACTAACTATGAGTGAAAAAAGGTTTTTGTGTTATCATTCATATTCTCTGAAAAATAGCCAAACAATCACAACTGTGTGTTGCAAGAATGTGAGTTCTTGGATAGGGCTCATTCTTGTGCTCAAAGCGTGCTACATTTTTGTTTTGCCATCGAAGCGGCATGTCTCAATTGAAGTTATGAAGGTTTTGTGAACCAGCAGGTGGTCACTGTGACTCAGTGGTTTTAATTGGTGAAGCACAGTAGGGTATCCCTTTCAGCAGAGTCCTGACTTCCTCGGGGGTGGCTTTATGACTGTAGCAACTGTATGCATTACCCCAAATTAACCTTGGGATTTTCTGGTAGTGTGGCCTGGTTTAGTGGCTGATGAGACAAGCCAAGAAAGTTTCTTATTTGAAAGAATTTAATTTGTATTTTCTATTATACTTTTAGAAACCCAAACATTTGCAGTTTGCGGTCTAGTCCCCCCTCCTCCTTGTGTCAATAAATTACATCATAACCGGATATTTTTAGGCTAGCTAGGGGGGTGCATGTACAACCCTCCAGAGCCCCTGGATTGAACCTATTACCCCCATGTTGTGTGGGAAACCTGCAGGCTGTGTGGCAGAATACAGTAGTTTATTGTTGTTATAAGAATTCTTTATCCTTATTATCCAGAGAGAAACAGACAGAGAATAATTTAAAAAGGAATGACCAGGTTTAATTCTTGCAAAAATGAAGCAAAAGCAAAAACAAGTGGTACAGGCTGCGGTTTGCTTGGAAAAGTAAACAATTTTATATTTTATATTATTGCAGTGAAAGCTGTGGAAGGCTATCTTTCACACACACTTCCCAGTCCAAGCTCCAGGTGCAGAGTCCTCCCGTAGCAAGTTATGTCTACGTCTAGTCATGTGTATTTCCTGCTTGGATTAGCACGAAGGACATGATCAGATTTGACATGACCTGAAGAGAACTATGAGCACCCAGTAATTATAAACAATAGGAAATTAAAAATTATTATAACAATTGTCCTTTGTGATATTAAACTGTGTCGTTTTAGGGGACCTGCACTGTCTTAAAACTGTGAATGTTGTGCTTGAGTGATGCTGAATACAGTATCTAAAGTGGTTGTGAGTCTGTATACTGGGCTGAAAGGAAAAGGCCAGATATGGTTTATGAGTTCAAATGAATGTAAGTGGAAGTAAATGCTTTAGTTGGTTTACATACCGTATTTTTCGGACCATAAGACGCACTTTTTCTTCACCAAATAGTGGGAGGAAAAGTGCCTGCGTCTTATGGTCCGAATAGAAGAAGTGCCCTCCCCCGCCCCGTGTCCAGGCTTGTCAGTAGTCCACTGAGATGGCAGAGTGGCAGCGCCCCCCCCCCGTGTCACCTTGCCTTACCGTAGTAGCAGAGCGGCAGCGGGTCCTCCCTCACCTTCCTTACGGAAGTCGATGTGTGCAGGAAGGCGCGATGCTGCTGTACAGAGTATGTGAGCGGTGCGGAGTGGGAGCGGAACTAGGAGCGGAGTTGTGTGATTTTGCCAGGTGCGAGGAGCGTATTTTTTAAATGTTGGAGCGTTGTGATTTTCTCCCGCTCCGAAACGCTCCACTACGCTCATTTACCAATCACGAGCCAGAAGTCCTAGGACCAAACCACTGTCAGAAGACGGAGGGGGACTCAACAGGTTTCTAATCATATTTTGCATTTGTTTGCATTTTTATTGTTTTATTTGTACTTTCACAAACATTTATATAAAGTACTGCGTATTCGTTTTATACTACATGCATCTTCTGATCAGATACTGGTGTTATTAAAAAAAAAACAAAAAAAAAAAAACCCTGGAGCAAAAACGGAGCGAGACGTAAAAGGACGGAGTGGGGGAGGGAGCGAGGAGCGGAAAACAGTACACCCAGAGCGGAGCTTGAGCGGAGTAATTATGAAATACTTTGAGCGTGGAGCGCAAATTCTTCCCGCTCAGCTCCGCTCACATACTCTGCTGCTGTACTGTGTCACCGCCGTATGCTATTGGAGGATAGCATGTAGTAGGCGGTGTTACAGTGCCCTTCACTCCAGTCATATAATTCAAATATTATTCTGTTATACTTTATTAAATATTTTATTACACTATTTGGTTCAGAATATTTTTTTTCCTATTTTTCTCCTCTAAAAACCAGGTGCGTCTTATGGTCGGGTGCGTCTTATGGTGCGAAAAATACGGTAGTCTTAAAGCAGTGAGGGTTGTGCTTGAGTGATGTTCAATACAGGGTTTTAACGACATTGATTAAAGATTAAAGACTTATTCAGATAATGGTATAGAGTCACATTCAAGACAACAACTTGTTTCTCACTCATTTATTTTGTTGAAAATATACTTCATTTTCTGTAAAATAAGACATAATTTGGGTATACAGGTCAAACAACAAATCTTCGCATTGGTTTGTGTGGTGTTTTTCAACTCTGAGGGGGGGTTGTTCTTCTCTACAAAATACTTTTTTTTACACTGCAGCCTACAGGTTTCCCACACAACATGCGGGTAGCAAATTCAATCTATGGGCACTGGAGGGGTGTAGCCCCCCCCACCCCTCCCTTTAGCTTTATAAATGTCTATTATGACATGATTTATTGACACAAGGAGGAGAGGAGGGGAACTATCCCCAGTAAAAGGTACATAAAATACACTACTACTGCCTATGTCCAACTTATCAGGAAAATGAAAAGCATTTTAAGTTGGCTCGGCAATACTATGATACCATCATGATAATTTTCCTCAAGGCTATACTGTCCCATGCCTTTTCTAAAACACAGGATTAATGTTCTAGAATTGGACCAAGCTGACAAAATTCATATTGACCTTATTGAAGAACTGTAGAATGAACTTTAGATTAAGGGGCATAGTAATTTGATTAATAGTCCTTGTTGGTTCATTGCAAAGGAGTTTGTCTTGAACCAGTACCATCTGTTTATACTAGATGAGTTTTGTATATTTTAAATCACTGTGAGTGATTTCCAGCTCCCAACCTTGTGATGGGTGCATTAGCCACTCTTATTCTCTTACATTTACAAAGTGAATAGCGTCTCAAGCCGTTCCAGACAGCCCGGTAAGTCGATCATGACTAAGTGCTGTGTTGCCCCTCCTCAAATCAATGCTGCTTCTTTTCTTTATTTTTTTTTTTTTACATGGTGTTGATTTTATAACTCCATAATGTTGCATATTCAACTATTGGTAAATATGTCTGTCACTGCTGAGAGATGATATTTCTGTTTTTGCATCTGCACTCCACTTGTGACTGACAGAGCATAGAAGCGCCCCAGGGAAGAACAAAAAAACAAAAAGATAGAAGACTTTTCTCTAAACATCTTACTTTTCTGTTTTGGGCACTGTTTATGTATCTTGCTTTTAAATTGATCAAATCTCTCTAAAATGTAAGGCCTTTTTGTATTATTTATACCATATCTACTCAAAGGAAAGTTTTGTGAGTAAATTAGGTTTTATTTAACTTTCTACTGAGGACAGTGTACAAAGTCATTTAAAGGGTTAAGTTACAGGGAGCTTTACTTGCCAGTAGGCATGGGGCTCAATCATTTTAATCACATTCTCACAAAAGCCTGTGCAGGGCCCTAAGCGTTTGGATATCTCTTTTAGGATATACATTTTCCATTTGCAACAGAAGATTCACACTGTCCCATTTACAACATACCGGCTTTGTTTATCCCATTACAGAGAGAAGCTCTTCTTCTAATAGCTTGTTGAAAAACACAATTTGTCCTGATAAGCCAATAGATGTTCCTTCATCAGTTCCAGATCCATTAGGGGGGTACTCTCCTTAGCAGAACAGAAGAAAATGGCTACAAACAGCATCTCACAAGACATTTATCAATGTGAGTGGTCCAAGCAACTGAATCTCAAGAGAGACAAATCAAATTCTGAGAGGTCCTGTCCATGAGTCACACTGGCAATTTTGAGACATTTATTTTCCCCTACGCAACTTTAATCCAGTGCTTGGAGTGGGAGCGTGAGAAAGGCAGGCTCAGGTGGGAAGGGAGTAGACTCATTAATTCAGATTGGTGAAGCCGGGGGTGTGAAATGTCCATGAAAAACAGTAACATGGGACAAAGAACGGGTCTGTGTGGCCCTAAACTGTCTGCTGGGATAGGAAGGAGATGGTTCACATTAATTAAATCTGCCATATGCTGACTCTATCTTCCCTTCCCAGGCTTTTCCACAACATGACAGATGTGACAAACGATCAATTGTTTTAGATACAAAATCCATCAGGAGCCCGACATGAGAGAATGAGTAGAGCAGCCAGTCATAGTAACGGCAGCCAATCATTGCTCACATCTGTTCAGCTGCTAAATCAGGACGAGGTTAGTTTCAATTACGCTGTTGTTTTCTGTCATGCAATGTAATGTGTATGAACATTTTTTTAGTGAAGACTTTATTTTGACTTTCCAATTCTCAACTCTGCCCTCTTGAGGTTTGACTAGGTAATATCCCTCTCCTCTGGGATCACTGTTGTCAAAGGAATCTTCAAAGCCATTGCTACTCATTAGTTTCTATGTGTGGGGATTTTCCAAGGCCGTATCAGTCGTATGGACGGGGAGATATTGGAGAAAAAGAAAGAAAAGGAATGAAGTCTGTGGTGGGTTTGGAATGATTGGAGGGACTTGGATCAATAAATCCTCAAACGGCATCAACAGGGATTAACTACTCCTCTGAGCGAGCTTCTCAGGTCAAGGCTCGGTTCATTTAACTGCTAATTAGACGCTTTCTATTGAGCATATGGTTCTTGAGAAGCATCTGTTTCAGCAGAACAAGTGTTATCGCTGATTTTGCACAGACTCGTCAATGGGATAAAGTGTCCATGCTTTGCCCTGTAATGCATGAGACTTAGGTTTCAATAACTTTTCTCTATTTTTTTACTTTGATCAATAAAAGCAAATTGCCTGCAGTATGTCCATTCACTTGAGTTAGTTTATTTCAAATTGTCCGGCAGAGTTTATAAGCACTGTATTTTTTTTTTTGGAAACAAATTATAGTGGCGCTAGAGAGGGGCATCAATAGCCTGTCTACGACCTGATCAATCAAGCCAACATGCCCGAGGCAACTTCCTCTCACTATTAGATTTGAAGACAAATGGTGTAATGCAATCATCCCTTTGTTCATTACTTGTTGGCCTTCTTTGCTCTGCTGTAATCATGGCACTGCTCCACATTGATAATTTGGGCACAGACACTAGCGCTGTGTGTGGAATAATACACAGCCGTCATGACGCATGGTGAGAGCAAACTACAGTTCTCTTCATAACAGACCCCTCTGATTATATTTATGAAATTCAATTATCCTGACACAGACAGATGGACTTGCTGTCATTGGGGACGCTTGTCATTTGTTAGTATCAGCGGACATGTCAACCCTGAGGTACTGATGGGGCAGAGCTGTGTGACTGGAAACAATACGAAGCAAAAGGAAGACAAGAAAAATGAAGAGGAGAGAGACATGCGCAGTAGCGCACACAGCCCACCACACAGTAGTGTAAATCCTTTACTCAATTAGGAGCATAGAAACACTGGCACTATCCAATTAGTCCAAATCAATCAACCTTAATGGTTTACTTTTGACAATTACAAGTCAGCGATCAATTCACTACACGTTTATTAGATTTGTTTTTCTCAAGAGCTAAGAGCTGATACACTAAATTATTATCTTTTTGAACAATGTATTGTAACACACTTTTTGTTACTGTTCTGTGTCATGTTTATCTTATGAGTCTTTTACGACACCCAGGTGTAGGCCTACGTTACATGATGAAATGACGTGTGTGTCTCTGGGGAACACGGTTACTGTATTAAAGCTCCAGTAGCCTACCTGATTTTCTTTTAGCCTTACCTGTCTACTCCACTCTCCACAAAAAGCAGCCTAGGAACCTCTCCTACTTCTCTTTTATATTAAAAAAATACTAATCTCCACAAAATACTAATACACTACACCAAAGCACCAAGCGTTGGCTTAGCTGCGAGAACGGCAATTATCTCCGCCTTGGTAAACATTAGACCTACGTGATTAAAATAACAACAAAATCTCTGTTTCTCTGTTGATGTTTTTCTCTTTTGAGCTGTTTCTCTGTGTTAAAATCAAGTTTCTCTCATGGAACCTCTTAAACGGTCCTCGAGTAAGGGCGCCGCCATACGGCGATATACAGCGATATACCTCCTGTCCACCAGAGGGCAGGCTCCAAAAGTGGAAATATAAGGAGAAACCCAATGGCGACTTTACAAGTATAAAGCTCATGTTTACAGCCTGGTACAAAAGATGGCGCCGGTCTCCAGTCGTAGGTTTTTACTACGTGACAACTCTGGGCGGGGGGTGAATTTTTAATATGTTTATTTATGCTATCTGAAAACTATTGTTTTACTATGTAGAAAAAGTCGAAAAGCCCGGATGTAACTGCCATTTTATTGCCTTTTCATAACGACAAAATCGGTGAATAGGGGACCAATGGGCGTATTCATATTCTGTGCTTCCATCATGTGTCCATGTGTCCATCATTGTTTTTGTGGCAGGCGCTGTTCTCCTGTGCACAACTTTAACCAAACCATGCCGACCAAACTGACCCGTACTGTAAACTTAGTGGATATCTGGCTTTAGTGGATTTGCAAGTGGAACTAATTAAAGATGGCAGCTCCAGCACCAACTCAAAACTAACACATACTCCTTTTGGGTGGTATTAAACAACAATGCTAGCTATTCTTTATATTTAAATAGTGTTATGTTTTATAATTGGCAGCCTGAGGACATCCCAAAACAGAGCAGAGAACTATCCATGATACTCAGTATTCACAGTCTCCCTTTTTAACATATTGAAATTGAATGTCTCATATGCCATTCCAATGAATATGAAATCTATTCAAATTGAAGCGAAAGGAAACAGATACTGTACCCGGGCCTTTAATCCAGCTCCATGCTCCTCCGTTCGGTGCCCTCTGTTGGTGAATTATGGATGAGTCTGAAAATTAAGGCTTGTTGGGAATTCATTGGAGAACTGCTGACGGTGGGGGTACACCTTTATCTGGAATCTGAGCGCTTTGGGGGTTGGTTAGCCAAGCTGGTTAAGAGAGAGAGAGAAAAAAAAAAGAGTTCAATGCAAAGTACGTTAAGTCAGAGCCAGACAAAGAAATGATAATACATCTCTGTGTCTGTGACTTGTCCTGAAACGTTTAGCTGTTCTAAGATGAGTGGGCTGAGAAAAGTAAGGGCAAAGTGAAAGCGGAGACGGGTTCTGAACAGCGAGACGCGTTCTCCGATGTGAGCCTGCGGTGTTGTGATCACACCTTACTCCTACTGCCTCTCTGATACAGCAGCCTACGCCTCGTACCACAGTTTAGTGCTCCTTGTGCTTTTATAAGAGAACTATCTGGAGGGGGAAAAAAATTCAATCCCATAGATGTTTGATGCCTACTGTTTTATGAAAGTGGTGCTATAGGGAAATAAAGCAAGTGCCAAAAGCAGCAGGAGTAAGAAAAGTTGAATATGGGGAGAGATGCATATCAAACCATTTATTAAAAGAGGCTTGAGCCAAGGTTTCCCAAAGTCTACAGACCATTTATCCTGCGGCTTCAATTCTTCAGCAGAGCCCAGGTGAGTCGAGTGAAATCTGTGAGAAAGGTCTTTGTTCTAGTCAACAGAGAGCAGGTTAAAAGTTCAGGAAAAAGGTGTTTTTTTACTTTCCGTGGGGGATATTAACATTCAGTATTTGAATATATTATCCACACATACGCCATTATGGTATGTTAATTCTGTTATTGAGAGCAGGGTTACCTTCTAATACAGTTTATAATTTTATAAAATGGAGAATACTGTATATGTTGACTGTCAAGATGAGTGATTAAAAGAGTTTAATGAGAAATCTCTTATACAATTATTAGGCTGCAAATCAAATTGGTTGCAACGCAAGTCACACTGTGCAGATAAACTTTTAAATCGATTTGGAGGAAAAAGGAATGGAGGTTCATTAGTTAGTTCATATGTTATGAAAATGTTGTATCTGTGACGTAGATCAAGTTGAAAGTAAAATGCACTTTTAGTCCTATTGTCCTTTGTATCATCTTCCACAAGTTCAGCTTTTTTGTAAAATGTCTAATGTTTGTTCAGACTTTTAGTCCTATTGTCCTTTGTATCATCTTCCACAAGTTCAGCTTTTTTGTAAAATGTCTAATGTTTGTTCAGATTTGTTTTCTATGTCCGATGAAGGCTTATGTTTAAGTTTAATGTGTTTCAGGTAGCTCAATTTCCCATACAATTTGTGTTAAAGGTGCTACAGAGGATGTTCTTTTATACATTTTTATTACTATTTTATAAATATTACTTGAAACTGCCTTTACTAACTGATAACAGACTATTTATTAGTTTCACTGAAATAAAAAAATATTAATATACATCATCTGTGGACAAGGTAGGGCTCTAAAAATATCAGCCAATGACCATTGGCTTTCTGGCTTGTCAATCATTGTTACTATGTGTGTTATGTTAAGCACACGTGTTCCAGTTGCTGTGCATGCATAGACAGTGTGTTTATTTAGCTCCCGCGCTATCTCCAGCTTTCATGCATTGTTGCTCCGCTGGTCTGACTGCAAACTTGAAAAATGGCTGACAAACAACCTGAAGCAGGTAGTGACAAAAGAAAATCTCCCTTTGAGGAATACGAGAAGAGAAGAAAAACAGCTCAAGAGATAAATAAAACTGTAGTGTGTCTTGGTGATTCTTTTTCATGATGGCGTCTCCTGAACACACAGAAAGGGCTTCCTACTGACACGTCCGCCGCCAGATTTCTGCTGATCAGGTAACTTTTGTTTTTTTGTGACAAAGCGAATGCAGGTAGTAAACAAACATTCGTGTTCCAATTAGGGATGGGTATCGTTAAGGTTTTAACGGTATTACTACTCTTACCGATACTGCTTAACGGTCCGGTACTTTAACGGTATTCTTATCGGTACTTTGTGTTGTGTGTGTTTTTTTAAGAACAAGTTGAGAACAGAATTAACATTTCAAAGCAGCTTTAAAAAAAACAAAAAAACATTTACATTTATTTTAAATGACGCGAACAACGTTGATTCAACATGATTTTAGCAAACATACCAGATGTACGGGGCAACAACCAGAGACGAGCTAGCTAGGCAGTCGAAAACTTTGCTTGTGTTTCCGCCCTTACATGCAAACATTTTGTTGCACTTATGACAACGAGCGTTGTCTGCATCAACTCTAGAGAAGTGTAACCACACTTTGGAACGTTTTGCTCTCGCTGCCATCTTCACTCTTTGTTATAAGCGGGTGTTTTCGTACTGTTGTGCGTGCACGGCGCTCGTTCTTGTGGTGTGTGTGTGACTGACAGACACAGACAGCCTCCGCGGCGCGCATGAGAGATCTCGCAGATCTCACAGACAAACATCTTAATAATATCGCAAATTAGAAATGTTTGGTGAGATAAAATGTGCACAATAACATTATTAAGCAAATCTACATTGTACATACATTTTTTCCCTTCCAGTACCGAAAGCAGAACCGATAGCGTCAGATCTTACTGATACTACGGTCTTTCATAATTTAGCCCCGGGGTCAGTTTAATACCGGGTTTCGGTACCCATCCCAAGTTCCAATGCTCGTGCATAAGATTTGGATGGCGTTCACTCAAAATGTGCTGTGATCTCGTCACATAACAATGTGCCAGGACCAATTAATCGTATGTGTGCTACGGCAAAAATTGTGCAGTATGACAAGGGCTTTAAGAAGACAATCTCATTTTTTTGTTTGTTGCTTTGTTGAGTTTAGAGAGGCTAAATAACTTTGATTTAGACGTAATAATCCTCAAAACAATCAATATTTTTGGACCACATATACACAACATTTCCTTGTTGTTCTTGCTGTGTGTAGCCAGCAGCCAATAGCTGTCTGGGACACTGCTTTTACGCCAATATTTTTACTTCCTCAGCCGAATTGAAACTTTTTTTTTTGTGAAGTTAGAATGCTGTCCTTGAGTGAATAAGTAGCTGAATTAAACAACCTAGCTGGTATCATCATGACTTTATGTGGTAAACTTGGATCAAGGAGAGACGGTCCATATTAAATTCATAGTGAGTAACAATATGCAGGTATTGACAGTCTGTTGTTGCATTTCTATTTCTGTTACTCAATATAAATTCATCAACGCTTCTGTCACAGCTTCACTGGAGAAAGACTCCTGGCTCTGCATTTCATAAGTCACAGTATGCATTCTGAATAATAAAAAATATACCTTATTACCCTTTGCTCTTATTACCTATAGCGCAGCAGTTTTAACAGTCTCGGAAGCTTTTATAGCTAGAGATGTTTTCTACCCAATAGAGCAATAAAGGGCAAAATTAATTGCGCATTTGATGGGAGCATATTATTTAAAGCCAGCTGAGAGTTATGTGACATCTCTGACCTCAATAACATATATACATCCATGATCGATGTGTAAAAAGCCGAGTGCTCATACACCGTTACATTATATATATATGCTCGCATATCAGATCACACATGTTATAGTGTGGATCCCGGGGTATCTTTTTAAAGTGTGTAATTCTGCTGACATGGCTGGCTTTGACGGCAACCCACTCACATTTACCTTGAGGAGGTCTGCACAGAAAGCTCTCTGCCAGCTGGCCTTTTGATGTCTGCATGAAAGCCCCTTATTAGGATCAGCGGAAAGCACAATAAATAATCCGCGAGTGGAAGATACAGTACTCTTTGGAAGAATATCATAAAAAGGAGACTAGAAGATTTTATGAGACACAAGTTGAGAGACAAGGAGGTATAGATGACCAATGAATGCAGTGGTGCATCTAGAAAGCTTGTGGGTAGAGTGTGGGGAAGTAGGACTATTTGAATGATGGCGGTGACACTCGCTGATGTCTGCTCTGGGCCCGTGTGGTTATTCGACACATTATTCTGTGGCTCAAAGTGGTTTCATTCCATCTTAAATGCCTCTTAATCTTGCAGTAAATGACGTCTTTGGCTCCCAGTAAGGCGGGTGAAAAATGCAAAAAGTTTGCGCCATCGCTGCTGTGAGTTCGATGTCAATAGGAGAGGAAATGCGACGCCAGAAACAGCTCCCACTTGTCAAAGTGCTTTCTCTTCATTTGGAAAAGAATATCAGCTGTCAGCCATAATACGACAAACAGCCTCCAGTAGCACTTAAGGTGAAGGAAAATCATATATGCTCTGTCAGAGAAGATTTCCTTAAGCACCGATGTACTATGGTGTTCAAAAATAGGAAGCCCTATTTGCTGGTGACATTTTTACAGTCAACAATGGCACTTTTCTCCAGCAATTTTAAACTGGATTGTCAATACCCCTGTTGTCTAGCCCTGCACTTGCTCTAACCTTCCTTTTAAAATCAATGGTTCTCATTAATGGAAGTTCCCTGCCTTGCTGCCATGAGGTTTTATCATTGTCTATCCTCTAGCATACACATTATGCTGTATATTCATAGCTGCAGACGGGTATGTATGCATGCACATACACAAAATGAGTATATTAGATGGCGGTATATGGTTTTATATGTCAGCATCTGTCTAATTTCATGCGGCAAGGCTTTGTAAAGTAATATAAAGGATGGAGGGATGCCATAACAAACTTGCCCCTGGAACAGAAGAGGGCTTTACGACCACCTCCGCTCGGCCCGTCTCATTATGAACAGGGAATGGTTAAGGTCTGTGATTACACACAGGGAAAGGAAGGCATTTACGTGATAAAGTGATTCCACTGACACCAGCGAAAACAGCCGCTTGCAAGGTCAAAAACAGGCTGATGAAAACGTGAAGGGAGCTGCCTCACATTGTTGAAAACTGCACCACTAGCAATAAAGTTATGGAGTTTACTGTATCTTTTTTTTTTTTTTTTTTTGAGTGATAGCAGTGCAGAAAGTTTGAGTCAGGTGAAACCTTGTGTGGAGTTAGGTGGCATTTCTGCTGCTGTTGCAACCCACGGAATACAATGCCATTTACAGTAAGTGCAGGTGCTAGAACTATGCAATGGTCTTCATGAGGGAATTTATTAAAATGTTGTAGTAGCCATATTTTTATAGCTTTATTGTCAGAAGATGATGAAGTATCCATAAAATGTGTCCTTAAGAACATCACCTACAATACATTTTCACTCAGTCAAATTCCATTTAAACTTGTTCCTGAGAGCCGTAATGGTTCCAGCAGCAAATCTACAGTAAATGCCTTACATCAGCTAAACAAATCTTGAATATGAGGCACAAATAATCCATTCTACACAGTTTTTTGGGTGCCTGCTATAAAAAAAAATACTAAACCAAAGATTAGCTTGACAATCTTTAAAGGTAGGAAATGTTTTTAAAGAAATCTCATGGTGATTGCACTTAAAACATAAAGTATCTAAGCAACATAAATTTAGTTTATAAATTCCCTAAACCTGAGTTTGTCCAGAAGTGCTCAGTTTGTCCACTCAAGTCAGGTGTAGAAACAGAAAATGTGATTTATATGTGATTATACACTACTGAAAACATCTTGACTGATATATATATATATATATATATATATATATATATATATATATAAGCTTCTCATTGTGACAACGTGCTTCTACTGTATCCTGAACCTCTGTATCTCCTGCATCTGATATTTCATGGTATTAGGCTAGTTAATAAAAAAAACATAACAGTAAAATTCAAGTGTAGTGTAATTCAATTCAGTGACGTTCAACAGCTGTCAGACTTTGCCTCTCCACATGACCATGAACCATCACAGAATTAAAACTGCGACTTGTGACTTCAAATTCTCTACAGAATGTCACTTGTCCTTCACTGATGTCACACTTTTGTGTTTTGATAGGGCCAATGTGCTGCTCTGTACTTCCTATCTTCAGAGTGCACTTCATATTTGTTATCATTATTGATAAAACCTAAATTTGTCAGCAGCGTTAAGGAAGCAGGAGGGTTGCTGTATTGAGTGCAAAAAAATGTGTAATTAGCTGACGGCTGACTCAGGCCACTGGCAGCTTTGTGTGGGGATGGAAAAACCGATGAAGCACATCTCCACTGGTGTCATAAAGCTTGCTTTATGGCCAGTTTGTGTAGCCTCGCAGATTAAGTTCAAAGAAAGATGACCCTATTTTCGCCATGCATCTTAAATCCTGTTTCTTCTCAGCTGGATCTTTAGATCAATTCTCTGGGTTGTGCTCTGATATCCCTGGTGTCAGCAGCCATAGGGCAGCTACCGGAAGCAAGGGAGGATGGGCGTCTAAAAATACATTATTATAAGGACAATTTCACCTCACATTTAACAGTCTTCACAGAACAGCATGACCGTTCCACCCAATTTACACTTTCTTTTTACACTCAGTGATGGTTTTCTCTAGTGAAGCATTGGAACGAAGTAGGCTACAATAGCTGCCTCCACAGAAGGATGCAGTGCTCACATTTGAAAAGGCAAAATCAGCATCAAACAATGGCCTGTCTGTGATTCATGCAACAAGATCTACTTCAAAAACGACATATCTCCAGAGAGCAGCTCTACATGGAAATAAATGTACCGGTGTCCAGAGAAGCAAACATCTACTCACTGTCGACACACAAAGACTATTTCAAATGGTGGAATTGGCTGGGAACCTGCAGCGTCTAATCTCTGACAATACTGGGCCGCAGACAGCAGGTGCTGCCACATCCATTTAATAATATTTCTCTTAGGTTCAAAGTATACTGCAAATGAAACCCATTGCTGCATGCGTACGCTTGTGTGTTAGCAGACACAAAAGTGAGAC
This sequence comes from Perccottus glenii, assembly GCA_024416835.2. Taxonomy (NCBI): domain Eukaryota; kingdom Metazoa; phylum Chordata; class Actinopteri; order Gobiiformes; family Odontobutidae; genus Perccottus; species Perccottus glenii. The sequence goes on along the minus strand of CM044563.2, from coordinate 16,411,567 downwards.
AGAAATTTGGCCGAGAGTCAGACCAAATACCCTGAGATTACAAGATAAAAGAAAATAAATTTGGACCCTTTCTCACTAGCACTCGAGCATGTTCCCTCACAGGATTCGAGAGAGATTCAACACATCATTGCAATTTAAGTGCAGAAATATTTCAGCACTGCAATAGATAATGCAAGATCATTATGTATGAATTATTTATTTTATAAAATTTAAAAAGTAGGAATAGTTACACTGACAAAATGCCCACACATTCAAGACATAACTTTATCATACCTTCATTTAAACAAGTAAGTAATTTGTATTTAGAATAAAAGAAAAAGAGTTGTGCAGAATATGGATTTTTCTACCCCTTTCTTCCCCTGTTGGTCATATTACAAAGCAGCCTGTAAACACAAGAAGCACAAACTATGGCCAACAACAGTTCAACAAAATAAATAAATAAATAAATAAGATCAAAGGGCTGGTTCAAAGGTCCTTGGTTCTACTAGACTGTGGACAGGTTTCGGAGCTGTGCCATTGAGTGAACGTGTCTGTATCCCAGCTGAGCCAGAGTGTCGTTACACAGAGCCTGTACTGTCCTGACTATGTCGTAGCTGAGGCGTAACCGCCAGTTCTCTGCCGTCGCTCTGGAGTCTCTGCTGGTTGAGTACTTGTAATTCCAATCGGCAGGGGACCCCGTGTTATTGTTGGTGTTTCTGGAAATCCACATCTGAACTCTGACGTCCATGTCCAATCCGACAAATCTGTAAATCTCTTCGGTTTTGTCTTTGGGGTTGAGTGCCAGGTCCTCGTAGCGGACAAGGAGGTAGCGCCCCCGTAGCCATGCTGGTCTTTGTAGTCCTGTCCGTGCAGAAGCCGACATGTCCTTGCAAGTACTGGTGATTTGGGACAAGTCCACGTATCGAGGCTGCCGTCCAGTAGCGTTCCATATTTTCCACGCTCGGAACTGATCTGAAAAGGCCATCATGCGTGAAGCCAAGATAGCTCTGGGGTCCCGGACCAGGTGGATGATTCTCAGATCTAGACGTGGGTCTTCTGTTAGGGTTCGTAAGTCGCCCACCTCTGGGACCCGTACAGTCTTTATGGCCACGTGCCCTTTCGACAAACAGGACATAGAAGCTAAACTAAAGTTAAGTGCACCACACTTTTTAGGACACCACATTTCATCAGGAGGATCCGAGAGTCCATCCAAGCCTTCCCCGCACACAGGAGGCGAACACAGAGCGTGACTGGAACTCCTGCGAAACAAGGAGCTGGTCATATGATCCTGTGGCTCTGGATAGATGTAATTCTCCATGAAGTGAAGGTCACATGTGTAGAGATTGAGAAGGAGGTCCCTGTACGCTCCCAGAAGTGCTCTGCGGTCCAGAGTGCGACGCAGCCTGCTGCTGGAGTTGGTGAAGGCTTGCTGGACATGGTAGAGCGGTTCGAACACATAGAAGACTCCCGGGTGCTGGTTGAGGAGCTGCCCGGTGAAGGACGAGCCGCTCCGTGTGGTGGCAAACAGGAGGATGTGCTTACGAGGCAACTCAACAGGCGTCCAAGCTGTCTTCACACAAAAGCCTCCACCTGGAGTCTGATGGAGAAAAGACAAGAGAGGAAACACAATAAGAACTTCACATACAAGGTGCCTGCTAGAAGAATCATGTTAAACTACACATATTACAGGAGATTTGTGCATATTAGAAGATTTTCCATTCATTCATCTTCATCTGCTTAGTCCCGTTAGGGATGTGAGTGACAGCCTATCAGCAACTTTGGGCCTGAGGCTGGGTACACCCTGGACAATGGCCAGTTAGTCGCAGGGCTGACACTCAGAGACAGACAGTGTCAAACAACTCATACTCTTACATTCATTCACATGCATTTCTTTGGACGGTGTGAGGAAGTTGGGAAACCTGGAGAGAACCCACAGTAACACGGTAGCCTACCCTATTAGAATATTTACCAGACTTTCATATTGTATATGTGTGTTATATAACCAGAAGATAATAAAGGCATATAATGCACATTTTTCTAAAGCCAAATCCATGGATTTGAATAAAAAGAAACATCTGTTGCTAATAATGCTAGCTTTGTTGTTGGGAAAAAGTACAACATTTGGCATATTTTCTGTTGGAATAAAAGAACAAGGTGTCATTTATTTAAAAAATATTTCCATTAAATGTTTTTATTTTTGTTTCTTGTTTTTGCTTGAGTGAGGATTATCTATTGTCCAGTCAGTTGACTGCAATATTTAACTCCACCTTTTTCAAAGTACATTACACAGCCGGACCCATTTGAGAACCCAAGCTGAGCTTTTTGGTGACAATTTGACCCCTTTTCTCTCTCGTCTCTCTTGTTTTTGTCTCTCTCTTTCTCGTTTTGAGGCCACATTTATTGTTATTTCCCTTTTTGCTTTTATTTGCCAAAGCTCGTTTTTCTTTCTATTTTTGAACGTGCCAACTCTGCTGATCCAGTCGGCTACGCTACAAAAGTGTAGTAGTCAATTCTATGCTTCCAGCAGCACAATTCTTCTCAGTTCTTCCCAGTGGTCTGAAGTTTGACTGAGCCAGACTTTGAAAGTGTCCAGACAGTCCACTAGACGTCGCTCTGCCTCTCCAAGCCAGTAAAGCCAGTCTCTGATGAGACTGCAAAAGTGTGCACTGGGACGTGCACGCGCTTCTGGTGAAACCTGCGGAGCTGCTTTTGGATCGTAAGGACCGTGGACTGATTCAGACCCCGGACCTGGTCTTCGCGATGCCTGGAGCTTCTCTCTGGGTTACGTTATCAAGAAATCATAGTCATCATCCTGTCCCCGCTATGAACAAAGTAAACCCGAAAATTTGACATCTAAGTTGGCGTCTCTCTCTGATCTGGTACACTTTAACCGTTAGTTTAAGCAGTCCCATAAAACCCAGCTTTTGTTTTATTAGTCATATACCAATATCCCATCTTTTCTCAATTTGTTCCTTACATTTCAATGCTGTCTTATGTCGTTGTAAGGTTATTCTTTTCCCTATGTAACAACTCTACACATCAGAAAAGGTCTCCCTTCAAATAAGCTAAATACTAGCCGTTAAGTTCTTTCTCGAGATAATAGGCTACTCGAGTGGGGCCCTGTCTTGTTCTAAAATGAATCCAGCCTAATACCCTACAGAATCAACCTGCCTGACACCACACCATACAGCTCCAGTGACACTAGGCTTTGGGGACTACATGCGTTAAAATTAAGTGTTGGTGTCATTTAGGAAAATTGAAGAATAGTTAATAGGGAAAAGTTGTGTGGCTCCTGTGGTACTATTGATTTAGTGGGTTACATTAAAAGATTTGAAACAGAGTTCTTTTAAGAGTAATTTCCAAACTATAAAAAGTAAGTTTTCATCATTACATAGACTCAGGAGAAAGTAAACTAGCGAAGCAAGCCAATAAGGCTTTAATAATTTAGAGGGTAAACATGCATGAGTAAGTTGCTTGTCTGCCGGTGATTACTGAGGGGGTTTATGAAATGGCGGAACTCTAAATATAGCGCAAATAGCTAACGTGTAATTAGCGCTGATGAGGGGCTGATTGCAGAGGGAATGTTACTTTTGTACAGGACCTCTTTGCCAGCAAGTTGCAGCTGTGCAACGAGGAGAGGATTAATGGAGATAAATTGGAGGATAATTGTAAAACGGATCACAGATATTTAATTTGTATGTCCTCTTGCATCTTCTTGGGAATTCCCTGGTCTGGTCATGTGATGTGCCTTAGGTTTGCTCTCTTCACAGTGTGGTGCCGCAGCTTGATTCTTCCACAAAGTTTCTCAAGTGAAGTCTCGGAGAAAGGCTAATATTTTCAAAATTACTGGAGCATTTTTACATTTCAAGTTGTTAGTCATCTCTTCATTAGATGTGAATACACAGTGTGAGTCAAATACCATACTAAGTGCTCTCCAAGTGCAGCCTATGTGGGACAGTCTGGACAAGTGTCTGGAGTCATACCTCGGTGGTGTCTGCTCTGGCAGCTGTAGGCTCCCTGACAGGGTCCAGACAAAGAGTCCCTCAGGGTGCGGATGGCCGTGTATTGGACCCCCAGAGAGGCACACACCAGCAGCAGCACTGTTTTCCAGGAGCACTCCATCCTGCTGTGTCCTCTGGCTCTACATCCTTCACGCTGTCGCCACCAGGGGAAACACAGGGGCACATTAAAAAAAAGTCAGATTTCATTTTGGTGTAATTTGCTTAGTGTTTTTTTTTTTACGCTAGCGGCACTGTTCTGTTTGACATAGAGCAGTTGTTTCTTAGCCTGGCCACCCATTTTAATTAGGCCCGAGCCGGTGATGACCGGGAGGGCCTATTGTTTTTGCTCGGATTATTTTTTTTTTTTTTTTTTTTTATTTTTATTGTCGACCTAAGATTCTAAATTTGACCCAGTGAACATGAACTAAAAAGTCATTTTTATTGGTCCCAGCCTTCAAGCCCGGCGAAAATTTATGTATTTGAAGTCGCCGAAAGAAAAATACGAAAAATGACTCAGTGGCGACCCCTACAAAATCAAAATACATTGGGCCTATGGAAAGTGAAAGTAACTTTTTTCCAACGTAGAAAAATGAAACTTGGTACATCCATAGGACATCTCAGGGCAAACAGAAAAGTCAATGACAACCACCCCTATCTATAAATGTGTTGCCATAGCAACGCCCAAAAATGTGGAAAAGTCAATGGGAAGTGAAATTTTTAGTTTGTTGTAGGCAAATGAAACTTGGTACACACATCCACCATGGGCTTATGAACAAAAAGCCAATGGGGACCACACCCTATCACACACGGGAAGGCGGCCATTTTGAATTGAAAATGTGAACCGACTTAAAATACACCTCTTTTTAAAAGTACACAGACAATAGCTGCTTCATTCCACAGACACCAAACTTGGGCAAAATGAGCTAAACACATGTATGTAAAATAGACAAGCGTTTTTCTAGACTTTTTGCTCGAGTTATATTTTTTTATTATAATTTGGTATATATTTTTATACAAATTTTTTGCAAAATGATCTTAAATTTGACCCAGTAAACGTGCAACTAAAAGTCATTTTTATTGGTCCCAGACTTCAAGCCCAGCGAAAAATTTATGTATTTGAAGTCCCCAAAAAAATACGAAAAATGACTCAGTGGCGACCTACAAAATCAAAATACATTGGGCCTATGGAAAGTGAAAGTAACTTTTTCCAACGTAGAAAAATGAAACTTGGTACATCCATAGGACATCTCAGGGCAAACAGAAAAGTCAATGACAACCACCCCTATCTATAAATGTGTTGCCATAGCAACGTCCAAAAATGTGGAAAAGTCAATGGGAAGTGAAATTTTTAGTTTGTTGTAGGCAAATGAAACTTGGTACACACATCCACCATGGGCTTATGAACAAAAAGCCAATGGGGACCACACCCTATCACACACGGGAAGGCGGCCATTTTGAATTGAAAATGTGAACCGACTTAAAATACACTCTTTTTTAAAAGTACACAGACAATAGCTGCTTCATTCCACAGACACCAAACTTGGGCAAAATGAGCTAAACACATGTATGTAAAATAGACAAGCGTTCTAGACTTCTTTTGCTCGAGTTATATTTTTTTTTATTATAATTTGGTATATATTTTTTATACAAATTTTTTGCAAATGATCTTAAATTTGACCCAGTAAACGTGCAACTAAAAGTCATTTTTATTGGTCCCAGACTTCAAGCCCAGCGAAAAATTTATGTATTTGAAGTCCCCAAAAAAATACGAAAAATGACTCAGTGGCGAATTCCCTACAAAATCAAAATACATTGGGCCTATGGAAAGTGAAAGTAACTTTTTTCCAACGTAGAAAAATGAAACTTGGTACATCCATAGGACATCTCAGGGCAAACAGAAAAGTCAATGACAACCACCCCCTATCTATAAATGTGTTGCCATAGCAACGTCCAAAAATGTGGAAAAGTCAATGGGAAGTGAAATTTTTAGTTTGTTGTAGGCAAATGAAACTTGGTACACACATCCACCATGGGCTTATGAACAAAAAGCCAATGGGGACCACACCCTATCACACACGGGAAGGCGGCCATTTTGAATTGAAAATGTGAACCGACTTAAAATACACCTCTTTTTTAAAAGTACACAGACAATAGCTGCTTCATTCCACAGACACCAAACTTGGGCAAAATGAGCTAAACACATGTATGTAAAATAGACAAGCGTTTTTCTAGACTTTTTTGCTCGAGTTATATTTTTTTATTATAATTTGGTATATATTTTTTATACAAATTTTTTTGCAAAATGATCTTAAATTTGACCCAGTAAACGTGCAACTAAAAGTCATTTTTATTGGTCCCAGACTTCAAGCCCAGCGAAAAATTTATGTATTTGAAGTCCCCAAAAAATACGAAAAATGACTCAGTGGCGAATTCCCTACAAAATCAAAATACATTGGGCCTATGGAAAGTGAAAGTAACTTTTTCCAACGTAGAAAAATGAAACTTGGTACATCCATAGGACATCTCAGGGCAAACAGAAAAGTCAATGACAACCACCCCCTATCTATAAATGTGTTGCCATAGCAACGTCCAAAAATGTGGAAAAGTCAAGGGAAGTGAAAATTTTAGTTTGTTGTAGGCAAATGAAACTTGGTACACACATCCAGCATGGGCTTATGAACAAAAAGCCAATGGGGACCACACCCTATCACACACGGAAGGCGGCCATTTTGAATTGAAAATGTGAACCGACTTAAAATACACCTCTTTTTTAAAAGAACTCAGAAAATAGCTGCTTCATTCCACAGACACCAAACTTGGGCAAAATGAGCTAAACACATGTATGTAAAATAGACAAGCGTTTTTCTAGACTTTTTTGCTCAAGTTATATTTTATTTTATTATAATTTGGTATATTTTTTTTAATTATAATTTTTCTGCAAAATGATCCTCAATTTAACCCAGTAAACGTACAACTAAAAGTCATTTTTATTGGTCCCAGATTTCAAGCCCAGCGAAAAATGTATGTATTTGAAGTCCCCGAAAAAAAATACGAAAAATGACTCAGTGGCGGCCCCTAGAAAAGTCAAAATACATTGGGCCTATGGAAAGTGAAAGTAACTTTTTTCCAACGTAGAAAAATGAAACTTGGTACATCCGTAGGACACCTCAGGGCAAACTGAAAAGTCAATGACAGTCACACCCTAAACTCAACAGGAAGTCCGCCATGTGGGTGAAACGCGCCACTAAAATCGCACTTTGCGCAGAAAGATGCAAATCATTGTGTTTTAATCTAAATGGCCCCAAATTTGGTGAGTATCATCTAGACACGTGTGCCAACCAAAGTTGTAACTTTCTTGTTGATATCTTATCGGGTATGGGTGTGGCAAGCCTGTAACGCGTGGCCATTTTTGTGAAAGTAAAACGCTCTTAACTCTCAAACGCCTTCTTGGATCGAGTTGGACCCAAAAAGGCGTTTGTGCACATTCATGACCTGAACACAAAAATATGTAAATAAAAGGGTTATCTTTAGAAATGGCTCTCCAGTGCCCCCTACAAACTTATAATGGGACCCAAGAATTTAGTTTGTCATAGAGACATGAAATTTTGTACACACATCTCTTATGTCATGACGAGCATAAAAGCCAATGACAACCACCCCCTATCTATAAATGTGTTGCCATAGCAACGTCCCAAATATTTGGAAAAAGTCAATGAGAAGTGAAAATATTAGTTTGTCGTAGGCAAATGAAACTTGATACACACATCCAGCATGGGTTTATGAACAAAAAAGCCAATGGGGACCACACCCTATCACACACGGGAAGGCGGCCATTTTGAATTGAAAATGTGAACCGACTTAAAATACACCTCTTTTTAAAAGTACACAGACAATAGCTGCTTCATTCCACAGACACCAAACTTGGGCAAAATGAGCTAAACACATGTATGTAAAATAGACAAGCGTTTTTCTAGACTTTTTTGCTCGAGTTATATTTTTTTTTATTATAATTCGGTATATATTTTTTATCATATTTTTCTGCAAAATGATCCTCAATTTGACCCAGTAAACGCGTAACTTAAAGTAATTTTTATTGATCCCAGACTTCAAGCCCGGCAAAAAATGTATGTATTTGAAGTCGCCGAAAAAAAAAAATACGAAAAATGACTCAGTAAAACCCCTAGAAAAGTCAAAATACATTGGGCCTATGGAAAGTGAAAGTAACTTTATTCCAATGTAGAAAATGAAACTTGGTACACCCATAGAACACCTCAGAGCAAACAGAAAAGTTTATTACAGCCATACCATAAACTCAACAGAAAATCTACTATGTTGGGTGGAATGCGTGACCACCTAAATCGCACCCCTTGTGTCTAAAGGCTTTTCATCTAAACAGCTCCAAATTTGGTGAGTATCATCTAGACACGTGTGCAAAAAAAAGTTATCAATTTGTTTTTTTGATACATTTGTGGCTGTGGTTGTAATGAGTCTGCGAAGAGGCAACCTTTGGGAAATAAATGCCATTTCCCAATTGCCAGGATCCTTCCTTTAGAGGAGGCCCCTCCAGAGCCACGGCTAGAGTCTTAGAAAACTCCTCAGAATCCTTTTACCGTGAAGTTTACGCTTTAAAGCACGAAATGCACTCCTCCGAGTGCATGTGTCCCCGCGGTCTCAAGAGAGGCGAGGGCCTTTATCGCCGCTTGCGGCTTTAATTCATCTTCTATTTGTACAATCAGAAAATGAATGTCGGTACATCTGGCAAGCCAGGCTAGCTGTTTCTAGGGAAATTAGGGAGCTGCTTAAGGGCATGCCAACATTAGGTGAACATACTGTAAATAGCATAAACTGGCTTTTTTTGTTTCCAGTTCACATGAATGTCATGATGTCCTTCAGATTGTGCACCAATGCATCTGGGCTTTTCAGTAAAAGGTCTTTCTAAAACAAGGCCACAATGACAGCCCCTCTTTGGAGTTCCCATATAAGTGGATTAAACGCTTTAAATAAACACTTTCAAGGTTTTCGAGAGGATCAGCAGATTTATTCCAGAGGAATAAATGACTCAAAGGTCAGAAACGGTATAAAGTAGTAATGTCCCAATTGGCTGTGGTGCCGGTATCTAGAACATACAGTTGCATAATTGCGTTTCTTCTCTTCTGGGTAATTAAGCCTTTAAGCTAAAAAGAGAGCTACACAGTCTGATAAATATAGCCGTCTTAGTGCAGACATGGAGTGAAGAAATTTCTTTTCGACACTTCTTTGCCACTGGGCATGAAAGAGCAAAGGTAGGTGCAATTTTCCAAATGGATTTAGAAAAAAGGTGCCACCATCCATTTGCACCAAAGTGATGATGGGTAATCTAACTAGAACCCCGGGCACAAACTGTCTCTCCATCACTCCAGGTGGATGCTCAAAGGCAATCACCATTAAAAACTTCAGGTAAACATACAGAACATTACTGTCAAAAATAAATACGGTGTCTCTTTTTCTCCGCCTGTCTTTGTCACTGTGGTCCCACCTCTAGTTCATTAATGATGTTTATGCGAACCCTGGCAGACTCATATCCTCGGGACTGTATCACACTGAGCCCACGTCGGCTTTTGATGCTCCATTAATCACAAACAGCGCCAAACTAAAGACATTTACTCTGTGGGTGAGAGGCAACAGACATGGAGTTGATATCATGAGCCATTCTGTTTGAATACGGCTAAAAACCAGCAATCACAGGATGAAGTCAACAGAGAGAAAAGTGGGTTTCATAGATGCAAAAACAAGAACGGGCAGACTGGATTGGAAAGTGTCTCCTTCTACATACAACAAAAACAAAGCAGAATGAAAAAGATAAAGTAATTTATTATGCAGTGAAGAGTTTGATGGATCTGGTGCCTGCCTCCTGGAAAACAGCAAGTAACACTATTTTTATATGGTTTTAAATTATGAAGATGTGACAAAGACCAACAATGATCATTTATCTGATAAACTGATAAATACAGCCTTCTAATAACCACAAAGCCTGTGAAGATTCTTGTACTTATTGATTCCTTTGATTTGTAAACAGGTACCATATTGATGTTTCCCTGGCAACCCTTCTTTTTCCTCTATTTTTTGTCCTCTATTTAACTTTTTCTTTTTTGTATTTTTGCTTAATATTTACATTTGGTTAGGTTTTATATATCCATTCATCCTTCTTCTACCGCTTATCCGGGGCTGGGTCGTGGGGGCAGCAGTCTAAGCCGAGACTTCCCAGACTTCCCCAGACACTTCCTCCAGCTCTTCCGGAGGGATACCGAGGCGTTCCCAGGCCAGCCAAGAGACATAGTCCCTCCAGCGTGTCCTAGGTCTTCCCCGGGGTCTCCTCCCGGTGGGACATGCCCGGAACACCTCCCTAGGGAGGCGTCCAGGAGGCATCCAAAAACAGATGCCCGAGCCACCTCAGGTGGCTCCTCTCGATGTGGAGGAGCAGCAGCTCTACTTTGAGCTCCTCCCAAGTGATCGAGCTCCTCACCCTATCTCTAAGGGAGCGCCTCGCCACCCTGCGGAGAAAGCTCATTTCGGCCGCTTGTATCCTGGATCTTGTTCTTTCGGTCATGACCCAAAGCTCATGACCATAGGTGAGAGTAGGAATGTAGATTTACTGGTAAATCGAGAGCTTTGCCTTACAGCTCAGCTCCTTCATCACCACAACAGACATCGACCACATCGACAGACATCGGTACATCGACCGCATCACTGCAGAAGCTGCACCGATCCCTCCTTCCCTCACTCGTGATCAAGACCCCAAGATACTTGAACTCCTCCACTTGAGGAAGGAGCTCTCCACCAACCTGAAGGGGACAAGCCACCCTTTTCCGACTGAGAACCATGGTGATTTATATATCCTTTACATTTACATTTACATTTAGTCATTTAGCAGACGCTTTTATCCAAAGCGACTTACTTACTTATTCACCAGTGTAACATTTACGGATGACGCTTTCATTTAAAGCGACTTACATTAAGGTTCCATTCACCAGTGTTACAGCTGGAACACCTGGAGGCAAGGTGGGTTAAGTGTCTTGCCCAAGGACACAACGACAGTATGAACTGTGGGGAGAGCGGGATTCGAACCACCTACCTTCCGGTTGAAAGACGACCGCTCTTACCACTGAGCCACTGCCGCCCTTTATTTGTTATTCCTTGTATTGTTATTTCAACATGTTATTACCAACATGACTATTTTATTGTATTCTTCATTTTGATCACGTTAGATTCTCTGACTAAAAGCCTATACAATAAGAATTTTAATCATATTTTGAAGAGAAGTGTTTACCTCTTGCTGATGGAGAATTTTAGTCTTCTCCTTATGTTCTAAATGTGAAGTCACAGATTAGGACATCTTCTTCAGTCTAAGTCAAGGCCATCGCCGCACAGACAACTCAGCTCCAAGTCTAAGCTCTATCGGGTAAACCTCAATCCTCAATATGGCATTACAAACGTACATACTATTAGGCTTTATAATCTCAGTCCAAGGAAGCAAGGACAGATTGGTTATTTAATACTACACTGTGTTGAGTCAATAAACTTCTCCTGCCTAAGACATCCAGAAAGTCTCCAGCCTCTTTCTCTCTCTTGTGACTCCTCCCAGCTCCAGCTCAAAAATGCTCTATTATTTTTTAGTACAATTCATTTATAGGTTAAGGGGGTTAGGACCTATAAAGCTGCTTTGGGCATGAGGCAAGGGAAGTTCCTTGCACTTAGAGACAGTGACAGACAACCATTTATTTACTAATAGCACTCATTCATTCTCATGCATTTATAGGTCATGAACCATAAATGCATAATGCTATAAATGCATGTCTATGGATGGTAGGTGGTAGCTATAGTGCCTGGAAGGCACCCATGGTAGCCCCTTGAAGAAGACAATCCTATGACCTTCTTGCGGTGAGGCAGGAGTGCACTATCGACCTAAATATGGTTTATACATATTCATAGACAGTATCATCATAGACAATACAACAGAAGCAGTGTTTCTGACAGACGTAGTCTGGTGGTGGTGATAGCCCTGCGTAACTTTTAACCTCAAAATATATATTTTTCAAATCATTTTGATGGTTCTTAGACATGAGATGGTAGAATTGTGCCTATTGCACTGACACAGTAGCCTCAGCTGCAGAAACCTCCAATCTTATTCCTGTCCCGGGACACGGACTCATTGCAAGAGATTACGTGAGTGACACGCTGTACAGCACTCAAATAGATGGTGCAGAAATAGGCCAATACACTGGACCCAAGCAGAGTTGTATTTGTACAAAATGCACTAATATGAGCTACCGTTTCAGAATACTTGTTTTTTTGTTCCAAATTTTTCACTTGGATAATATTCTCTTGAAAACAAACAATGTTGTAACAACACAGAGAGTCTGTAGGTCTGCGCCCTCTACTGGCTAAACGCAGGGTGGCTTTAAAATTAGGTCATTTTCCATGTTTGTGTTAATTACACACAGATTTTGTTGCTTACACAGCTGCAGAAAGCCTAGACACAGGTCCAGGTCAATGCACCAGATTGTATCATAAAAATATAATTTACTATTGGAAAATGTATCATTCCAATGTTCTAATCTGTTTTTGATTCATTTTCAGACCATGGCGCGGCAAATATCTCTTCAATGCATCGGAAGCACTGCACTGTATAAGCATGAGCTGTCAATCAGTCAGCGAATGGCAGCAATTACTGATCTGAACTCAAGACTGTGTAAAGGAGCATATGGACTCCCATAAAATGAACAAATGAATTAGAAATGTAAAAAGGCCAACTTCACTTTATCATGTTTTTTTTTTCAAAGGACGTCTATGAAAACTAGGCACTAGGTCAATTTTAGCCTTTGTGCTAAAGCTGTCTTGGTCAGTGTGGTCTTTTTATGAGCAGTATACATACCATGACCAAATGACTAGCCACTGCAAGTAAAAGAACAGTTTTGAACTTTATGTGCAGGACAAAAATGGTACATGTAAATGCTTGAATGAATGCAGATAATGAGAATCTTGATCAAGTCTCTTACAATCCTGACATTTGTTCACCAGCGCTGCAATCCATTGCCTGTGTATAAGCAGTGCACAGCTGGCTGACCAAGACATCCTACCATTCCTCTGTGACATGTTTTGTTTTGTTTTCCAGTTATGATCCTCAAATAGGCTCCCCCTGCTGCCCTCTGGAGAATGAAAACAGATGCTTCAATGGATTAAAGCAATTTGATTTGCAAGTTTCTGGGTGGCTTAGAACTCTCACTAGGAATAATACAGAGACTGTCAACAGCTGGAGGTGGACCACCAGCTTTACACAATCTGTCCTTCATAACAATAGAAGTGCTTATTGAGGATAAAGGCCATAGGGAAAGAATTGGCTGGAGATTACATTGTATGGTGGATGCTCCTTTGGCAGGTCTGAGCTGTGAGAGTGCCTTTTGCTGCTGAGATAACAATGTTGGAGATAATGGCAAGTGTGAGAGTGCATAGTGCAGGAAGTGGAGGTACCTCTGTTGGAAATAAAGGTTACAAATGAGGTTATAGATAGTGTTGTAGTCAAGACCACACTGACAAAATAATTAAAACGATGTGTAGCCTACTGACAAGACCAAGACCAGTGTATAGGGAACATACTGTTTTAAAATTTATGTTTTATAGATAGCTAAGCCCCTTTCAGACACCACCAGGAGGCGCCCAAGTACCCGTTCATGTCACTCACTGGAGGCTATAGAATGTTTTGATGTTGGAGGCGGAAACCAACCCAAGGAGAACATGCAGACTCCACACAGAAAGACCCCGTCCAGTCCAGGAACCAAACTCTGGACCTTCTTACTGTAAGGCAACATTGCTAACCACTGTGCCACTGTGTGGCATCAAAATCCAAATAGAATGATTGAGTCTAATGTGGCAAGCCTTAAAGCAAATGAGTGGACGGAGTGGCTCAGAGGATTCTGGGTAATCTGATGCTTCCCGCCTAACGCTGACGTCACTTTGATTTTTCGCCTGGTCGAAGGACGAAGGACACATCCCGGTGACGCTAACATTAAGGCGAGTGTATCTCTCCTGGCATTGTCCCAAAGTTACGTATTTATTATGTCTTAAACATTGTCAACACTTTAACTGTGCACCACACCTCATTCATTGTTATACTGGTTATATTTCTACTAGAGTTTAGTACTAGATTTGCTGTCGTTTTGTGAACAGGGCACTTCTGTTTGGGTTAGCTAACATGCTTGCAGGTTTAGGTATTTGAATTAGCGCTGAAAAACCTCGATTGTTGTGTTTGTTACTGTTTTCTTACTGGTGGTTAGTTTTGTTGTGTGTACTGAGTTTTTCCTGTAACTTGTGGTTAGTACTGCTGTGTGTGTGTGTTAGAATTTATTATTGTGAGTTGTGAACAGTTGGCTTGACTTAGCTGTACGTACACTAGCTTAGCTAAGTTTTTCTGTGTTGTTGTTGCTTGTGGCAATAGTTTGCCATTTTTGTTCGGTATTACAAGACAGATTGTCTCTATTAGCATAGACAGGGTTTGGTTACTTTACATTTACATTTACATTTATTCATTTAGCAGACGCTTTTATCCAAAGCGACTTACATTACATTACCAGTGTTACAGTCACTGGAGGCAAGGTGGGTTAAGTGTCTTGCCCAAGGACACAACGACAGTATGAACTGTGGGGAGAGTGGGAATCGAACCGCCTACCTTCCGGTTGAAAGACGACCGCTGTACCCACTGAGCTACTGCCGCCCCCTAGATGTGCCCCACTTTAGATGTGTCAGGGTTTCCTGATAGTATCAGATGCAGGTCTGATAGCAGTCCTGCTAGCGATAGCTCCAGTTGTGGCTCAGTTGCTTCGGTAGCTGTTGCAAAGAGTGCTACGCTTGGACCGGTCCGGCGGCGCAAGCGTACAGGCAGGGGCAAGCCTCCGGTTGTCCGCTCTTGTCCGCGGTCACCCCCTCTGACCGCGAACCGGGTTTCAACGCTTTCAAGTATGCTTGTCTGCGCTGATCACCGGCCTGTTCCCTCTGCGCCTGCCAACCGGAGCGAGCATCGTACTCTGGTGATAGGGGACTCCATTACCCGCAATGTTAGACTTGAGACGTCAGCCATTGTCCACTGTTTACCGGGGGCCAGGGCTTCCGACATAGAGGCTGACCTTGGGGTGCTGACATCACACAGGAAGGGAGAGTTTTCTCAGACACATACTCGCACTACATACAGATAGTTATTCATGTCGGCACCAATAATGTGAGAATGAGGCAGTCTGAGATAACCAAAGCTAGGACTTTTGAACTAGGGAACAAGATGAGTTGGCATCGATTTGGAGGTGTCCTGGGTGTATCCAGATCTCTGTGGAGGTGTGAAAGGGTGAGTCCTGGCTCGCATTGAGAGACCTCCAACATTGTTGTGTGTGTATTTTTTAGCTTAAGCACCACGTGTAGCAGAAACATACCAATGGTTGAAGCTACGTTTAAGGTTTGACAGGTGATATAATAATAAATAAAATGTTAAAAGAACAGGTGGCTTAGGCATTGTATAAAAGTGATTCTCTCCTGTTTCTAGTTGACTGATGGTTGTAAATATATATATATATATATATATATATATATATATATATATATATATATATATATATATATATATATATATATATACATACATACATACGTACATACATACATACATACATACATATATATATATATATATATATAAAGGCAGAAGAGGCATACAAAAAAGGCTGTTTGAACCAATCAATATAAGCCGGTGCAGTTTTTCATATTAGCCGACAAATTGAAATTGTGAGGACACAATAACACAAGCTCAGGCTGGCTAGATGAATTAAAAGGAAAGGTCTGAAAAGGGCCACAAGTGAAGGGAAAGGATAGAATTGCATGACTGAACATCTTTCTCTCTGCGTTTTCAACTGCTGTGAGAGGAGCTGTTCATTGGTCTGGTGTTTAAATCTGGAAACAACAGGTAACATAACCAAGAAGCCTTCTACGTTTTCCCCAACTTCTTTTACATTTATACATTCATCTATTCTATATTTGGAGACTGGCAAACCACACAGTTGCACAAACAGACGCCGCAGGCAGAGAGCAGAGCAGAGGAGCTGCTACAGACTTGGGGCAAAAGAGGAACTCCACTGATGGAGAGAACATAAATCTTGTCCTACACAAGTCCCTCCAGCAAAAAAAAAAAAAAAAAACACTTACACATTTATTAGATGGAGCATTACCTTATTCATAATTAACACAATAAACCCAACAAGTCTGACATCTAATCATTTACATTTACATTATGGAAAGAAAGATGCAAAAGATTCTTGCAAATAACATTTATGAAATAAGCTCTTGTGGTTTTCACTTTGTGCTTCAACTATGAAAGGGCTTACAGAGGAAAAATACAGTAAGTAAAAGAGACTATATATTTGCTATAAAAACTTAAGAAATAAATAAGGAGTAGTTGTAAGTTGACACATTAAGTGCTGCATGCTCATTCAGAAGAAAAAAAAAACTTTAACAGAGCAGAATTACAGGCTTAATGAGAACTAAGACTGGACCACACACATTCAATTGAAAAGTAGCTATATATCTTGTCACTATTTATTGTTTTTTTTTAATATATATATATATATATATATATATGTTCTCACACTTACGTGCAGATAGGTTATTGTGTCTTGTCAGTCCCCACATCCGTGCGCATCCAACCATCAGTCAACTAGAAACAGTCAAAGTCGCAGGTCTGATAAAAGATAAACCACCTCTTACCATCAGCCTACTCGATCAGATGTGCATGGCGTCGCTCCGGCAGTCTGCGTTTGGAAAAGTACATGTGTATACGCGTTTGTGTGCGTGAAGGAGAGAGAGAGAGAGAGAGGCGCGTTGCGTCCCGCGGGAGACAGAAGCCGGAGTTGATTCAAAGCAGATTCGGCTGAGGAGCAGAGCGCAGTGAGGAGGCATGGCTCGCTGCTAGAGGGAGCACACTCCTGGAGCCACGCTGCAGATAGATGCTAGATTGCCCCTCTGCGCATCACCCTTTCATACGCGTGGTTATGAATCAGAAATATATATGTGGTCTTACAGGCACCAGCTTAAGAGCAGCCTGCGTGTAGGGAAATATCCAAACAGTCTATGGGGTGCAGGCCACACAAATGGTAACGGGTGTGCATTTAAATTGCGCGTTTTTGCACCCTTCTCAGGCACCCAAAGCGCTTTACATCATGCTTCCATTCACCCAATTCACACATATTCACACTTGGGGCAGACAGAGAGGGGGGCTGCCATACACACTGCGCTCAAAGCTTTCTCCGACCACTTCCAAACTCACCTCTACAGTCACACATTCATACAGTGCTACGGACACTGGAGGCAAATGTCTTGACCAAGGACACAACAATTCAGGTTAAACAAAAGGCTTTAAGAAAACCTCTTTGAATATTAACACAGGCACAATATATTATTTCTAAATGTAAATATTAAATATTTATATTTAATATTCATTTTGTCTGTGCGTTCTGTGTTTGTCTTAAAATATGCATTATTTCAGAATGTAGGCTATACAACCATTTTTTGGAGAAAATATGCATAAATGACTTTGGTCAGCTACATTTCAATCGCCCTCTAGTGGCTGGCTGCAACATAGCTTCTACCTCTTTAGTTTTTGTTGCAGGAAATATAACGTTTATTCAGACGTCTTTGGTATGTTTTTATTTTAGGAAATGCACTCACTTGGCGCATCTTGAGCACAAAGGGTTTTAATTAGAAAAGTTTCAGAGCTTCAGAGTATGTTCTACAAGTCACACCCAAAGCACCTGCCACATCAACCTACAGAATGAATGAGCAGCACATGATCAAAGTATACGTTTTGAATATTTATGCTCACACTGATGGACTTGAAAGAATTGTATAAAGAAAACAAAGGAGTCTTTTCACACAGGAAATAAGGTATGTTTTTTTTTGACATGTAATATCAAGGTATGTTTCATTGTTGGCCTGTAGGCAGCTTTTACAGTGTCCATTCAGGCATCGACAATCATTTCACAGGGCACACCATGAACCTCACCATCAGCATGTCTGTAACTGTCATCTCTCCACAGGGATCCTCGGAATTAGAGACACAACAACAATGGCACAAACACACAGCCCTCCATCAGATTACACTGACACAACGACCTCTATTTTCCTCCCTGCCTCTGAGGAAGACTGCCATCATTGCATGTGTGGCCCACGCTCTGCTGCCGACTCCCAGTGTGGACGGATGGGGAGCCATATCAAAGCACCCGGGGGGGTTACCGCCGGGTCAGATTTAGCCACTGACAGCTCCATTACTCGTGTGAATGGGGTCGATTCAGTTGGTCGTTCAGATCTGTCTCCTGCTGTGGCACAGTCCCATATGGCTCTGAAGAGTCGTCTCAGAGATTTACAAAGAAAACAACGCAACAGTGGTCATGGTTTTATATTTTTGCGGCATCTCAAATTTGATTTCCACAGCTGGATGTCTCGACAAGAAAAAGGAATCATATCTATTAAACTGTCTTTATTTGGATCAGTAGTTTGAAAAAAGCAATAAGTAATAAGTCAAGTCGAATCCGTTTCACTTTACCTAATATGCATTTGTATAATGTCTAGTGCATTGTTTGTTTACTGGATTTAGCAAAATGTGTATGCTTTTATATCTCTGTTCTGAAAAGAATTCTGAAATAATCTGTATGCAACTCTGGATCCTCCATGTGGTGTTATTAGTCCAGCATAGTCCAGCATTACATTGTCCTAAGCATTCAGTGACTTGTAGCTTATAGTTGTTAGCTGGTGGAGCATAAATGCTTGTATAGTAGAGCAGCTAACAGCTGAGCCACTTACTAATGTACTCTACTCACTCACTGACAGCGCACATGTAGTCGTTCAGGTGTCATTTAAAAATCTTGTTTATGGAATTTTTGGTAGCTAATGCCCTTTGGTCCATAAAAAATGTATTGTGGCCTGCTTAACTTCTGCTGCTGAACTGGACACAGCTCATGTTGCTTACAAACAGCTGCCACTTATGTAACTGCGGATTGTTCAACTTCCTCTTCAGCCCTGCAGCCACTGCTTTAAAAGGTCAGGCAAAAATCTTAATCCTAAAACGGGTGTTGAAGAGGAGTAAACCTACAACGATATTGAGCTTTTTTTGATGTACATCCAAAACCTTCATACTTTACAGCAACACAAAGGATGACAAACTGCCAAGCATGCCCACTGAATGGAACCAGTGTGGCCTGTCCTTGCCGACTTTTTTTGCTTCTCCAGCCTACAGCATTGATTCCAGGCTCGGAGCTGCTGTACGCCCCCACAACTCCTTGGTGAGATCTAAAAGAGGCAACATAAAAAAAGTTGAATATCTGAGAAAAAAAACTGAATCCTCCACAGGCCTCTCTGTTCAGCGATACCCATTTGCTCCGCTCACATGCAAGACCACAAACCCAGACGTGCATTACAAATGATTTCATTTTTCTAATCCATAACTACCAAGCTTTTAACAAATGCCTCACCCATTTGCTGTCTCTCTTCCTCATATCTTTGTGATCTCCTGCATATCTGATCTTGAACATGACAGTGGTCTTTCATCATAGAGTGGATACGCGCTGCTAAAATGTCTGCACAGTTTGGGAAAGCTTGTCTGCTTAGTTTACCTTCTGCTTTTTCTATATCGGCAACTTCCACACCTTCCACATTCTTTTATAGACGTGATCCGTCAGTCAGATTACCTGTCAGTCAGTTTGACACACAGAGAAAGGCGCCACAAAAAAAAGTTATCTAAAGGTGGAATTTAGCCTGTGGAGGAAAGCTACACTTCATCTGATTTGAGGTAGCTCTTTATTCCGTTCCTCCCTCGCTGTAAGTGCAATAAGCGGCTGAAAAGAAATCTCATTTCACCCACTTGCATGCCAGCAGAGACAGCTAAATTTAATTCAGCACAAAGCACACATTCACCGTTTCTCACTCGTACTGCAACATTTAAGAGCTCCCCCAAAGTTATTACTGTCTGGGCAGTAATAACACAGGGCAGACAAACTATGATTTGGTTTAATGAAATCATGAAATTTTGATAATTTCCACACTCACAGTTTAAAGCGATGTAACTTATTGTAAAATATATAGTCTTAACGTTATCTGGAGGGTTCCTTTACATGAAACTAGAGTAAAACAAAAAGATAAGGTTTGTCCAAAAAAAGACCTATTAAAGACTGCACCTAAAGTCTCTGTGTGACAGATTCACTATGACAAAGTCTTTTCTTTTTCATGATTAACCTTCTGCACATAGTACACATACAAAGATTGCCAAAAAACAGACTATGGGCTGCTTTCACACCTGCACTGTTTGGTCCAGACTTGGAGACTTTCCCGTTTGGTTCGAAACAAATCTTCAGGTGTGAATGCTCCAGGACCAAACATCTGCTCTTTGGTCTGGCAAAAAGAGGTCTTGGTCTGGATCAAACTGAACAAAGGTCTGGTTTGTTTGTAGTGTGAAAGTGTATTTGGAGATAGTTTGGACTTTGGACCAAATGAAGGAAGTCACGGCCAATGAAACTCATGAGGAAGAGCAAACAGAGGAAGTAAGCGGGGAAAACAGATATTGAATATAATATAAAAAATATTCAGATTCTTGTTCACTATTTACAACAGTGTTTTGAAACCTAAACCAAAACAGTTTCACGTTAGAACAACAACACCTGAATGGAACAGAGACCAGAACAGCCTGGTCTAATCAGGTTTAGTCTCAGGTCAAACCCCTCCCTCTAGAGATAAAGCTCAGCTCTCTTACCAGCTGATCTCAGAATTAAACAACAAAATGTCTTCATCTTAAAAACAAAGTCCAGATTCATAAAATGCATAGATTAGACACTTTATGGCTCTATTTTTCTTAGTGATTCAAATCATGTCTTAAACATTGCATTTGAAGTTTCAGCTGTTTATATTAATTCCATAATGCCATGCTTTACTACTGACTATTGCATTTTTTGCCGTTAAACTGTAAAATAAGCCTCTGAAGAGACACAGAGAAACAGGTTTATGTAAAGCATGTCTTTTGTTGTCATGGCAACGTGAACAACTTCCGGGAAAGTCCGATGAAACTAAATGTTACTGTATCAAGTGATATCTGTCTAACCAACCTTGGTGTGAACTTTCAGTTGTGAAAATACCTTTAAAGACTATCAGAGACATGTCTGGACCAAAACCTTATTACTGTACTGTGTCAGTTGACAGGCTGTTGGTTTTTGTTTTGTTGTAAAAAGCTGTTGGCTGTTAGCCCATCAGTGTTTTAAGACAACAGTTGTACTAGTGGCCTTCAGATGGCTCATGTATGACTAATCTGCAATCCCAATATTTTCCAGTACTTTTGAAGTTTATTACTATTTTTTTTACAGAGGTCATGCGTGAATCCATGAACACTCTTGTGACCTGGCACGACCTTGCTGTCTCTGCGATGCATTCAACAAGATAACTATTCACATTTGTCTCCCAGATAGACAATCCCATCAGTGAATGTTTTCTTTATATGTAGGCATCACATTATTTTATTAACCGAGGCATTCAGCTAACATTTACCCAGCCGTGGTGTTCCGGTCCAGCTTGCCAATTTTAAGGCTTCATTTATTAAATTTAGGCAGGACTGGCTGTGAGACGGGCTGCTTGGATGCTGGCAGAATGAGAGAAATCCTCTGAGTGACACATGGGATGAAGAAAAGGAAGGAAGAATGTGGGACATGAGGCATGAGAAAAACAGGGGAGGCGGGGGAATCAGAAAGTTTACCATCTGTGCATCAAAGGTGTGGCTGTGTGATTGTTTCTGAACAGCTCACTTGAATATAAATGGTCTTATTTCTATCCTGCTGTCTGGGGAGATTTGCCTTTTTTTTTTTTTTTTTTTTGAAGCTTTAATCTAACAGAATCTGCGCCAGCAAACAAGTCGGCGGTGCTGTTGTGTTTTTGAACGTCGCTTCATGTGAACAATCTGCTCCAGTGCAAAGGCTTGTAATTATCGACTCAAATCACATGGGTAGCTCTACAGCGTTTAGTGAAATTAAAACTTTTTGCGTCTTTAAAGTTACCTCCTGGCACCTATCAAATCTTCAATTGAGGAATCTTATTCATCTTATGATCCCAGAGGAGTTCAATTGACTAGGCCTAAGCTGTTGATAAAGATTGCCTTGACAGACCGTTTATTTTGGATGCATCAAAGCACTAGTTTGCAACACACAGACACTCTTAAAAACATCACAGAATGTGCAGATTAAAACAGTGATTGCTTGTCTTGTCGTCTTTACTCCTGAACAGTTGAATCTCACTGGGGAGCCCAAGTTATACCATCTGACATTGCGCGTTGCTTTGTGTTGCCGCATCTTCCGCCTCACGCCCACTAGCTTCCACGTTATAGGCTTCAAATCAAATCTACTGAAAGCCTTTTGAGACTTCCAGAGGGAGAAGTCAGTTTTATTGAGAGTGCTTTGATTGGCCCTGGTCTCACTTGGATTGCCCCAACTGAAAATAACAGACATAAATTCCTACGACGCTGCGATCGAAGTAGACACCTCCACAAGTCTGGCTGTGGCGACCAGGCTGTTATTAGGACAGAAAAAACCCTTGTGGCTCGTCTCCCTCCTGTCTCTAACATCGCTTTTTTTAATCTTTTGGATCCAAACGCCTCCCCTTGCAGTCGTCCCCTCCCCCTCATCGCTCTTGCTGTAAAAACCAACCCATTGGCAGGGCTCTCTGGTGCATAATTGGTGCCATTAGCGCGAGGCATCACACTGTCTGTGGTTAGATGGGAACGAAAGCAAAAGGTACTGCACTCTACCGCTCTCTTTTTTTCCCCCTTGCTCTTTATTTTACCAATTGTTTCACACTCACAAGGCTCACAGCCATCACATTTGTGGGAGTAATGGGCCTGGTAAATTGCAGCAGGCTCGGGAACCAGGGAGCACAACAGGGCAACAATGGAGAGGATTCTGCATAAACTCCACATCAGACACAAAAGTTGCACTGAGATGGAGCAAAGAGGGAGCAATGATGTTTGCAACACCTAGGGACATTGTTTTTTTATTTTTATTTTTACAATAAATTAAAACACACTTCACAATAATTCTACATGTACTCTGGCTTGAAATGGAGAGAAAGTAGGTTTTCTTACCAGTGACCTCTCCACCTCATTACAAAAAAATGGATAGCAAAAATAAATTATCTCCTAAAAGTGATCTGATACAGGTTGCATATGTTGATGGTTGCAACCTGACTCTATTGGCAGGATAAAACAGCTTGACAGTACAGAGTCGTTGAGGGCTCCCGTTAAAATTATTTGCAAAAGTGCTGGTACTTTAAAAAAAATAACTGGTCGGTGATTGGATTTATCAATCTCAGTTTTATCCAATCAGAGCAGCTCCATGTTGTTTACGTTCGCAACAGTAAAATTATCACTACATCTTCAAACCTAAAACATGCCCAGACTTGTCAGTTCTGACACATCATTGGACGCAACAACCGGGACATGGTTTGGGCCGTGAATACTTTGCTTGGAGCAGTTCAAAAGGGGTTTGCGTGAGTTTGTTTCCAGCAGCAGCGCAAGGCATAAGATAAGAAGATAAGGTAGGACTTTATTGATCCCAGAGAGGGCAAATTTTCTTGTACTGCAGCTCTTAGACAGGTTAAATACAAAAAGTAAAAAAAAAAGGTGAATATGCAATAGATTAAAAAAAATAAGTATATACAATCTCAGCAGCAATTTAAATAGAATAAAATAAACAAAAACAAAAGCTATCTATCTACATATTTACAGAGTAAAGAAGAGAGAAAAACAATCACCATCTCCTTCGTCTTGCCGCTGCTTTGCTGCAGGTGGTCGAGCCAACACCAGTCGATAAAGTCCATGATGACCGACCTGTACTCAGGATGTTCCTCTCAGATACACAGTCAACATTGATTAGGTCATCGGAGAACTTCTGGAGGTGATAACTTCTGGTTTTGTAATGTGGCTTGCAAAAGTATTTTCTTACCCCTTGAACATTTCCACATTTTGTCACATTATGACCACAAACATAAATATATTTTCTTGGAATTTTATGTGAAAGACACAAAGTGGCACACATTTGTGAAGTGCAAAGAAAATAATACATAATTTTAAACAACTGAAAAGTGCAGTGTGCAAAAGTATTCAGCCCTTTTTCTCTGCGTGCAACCAATTGCCTTCAGAAGTTTATGATGATTGCTTAATGATCAAATGTTGACCAAATGGTTAAATAGTGTTCACTTGTGTGTAATCTAATCTCAGTACAAATACCGATGTTCTGTGGTGTCCTCAGAGGTTTGTTTAAAATAATATTGGGGACAAGCACAGGACAACTATTAGTTGGGTACTGCACAAATCTGGCCTTTATGGAAGAGTGGCAAGATGAAAAAAAGGTTGAAGTAAAAGCATCTGGACTCGGTTTTCAAGGTGAAGACGTTTCGTCTCTAATTCCAAGAGACTTTATCAATTCTGAGATCAACTGGTAAAAGAGCTGAGCTTATATCTCTAGAGGGAGGAGTTTCCCCTGAAACCAAACCTGATGGACCAGGCTGTTCTGGTCTCATGGTCGATGGCTCTCCTTGATGTCACATCACTCTTTACCTGCCAATTACCCACCAATGAAGCACTCGTGGTTGTAAGGAAGTGACTACTACAGGACACATCTTTACAGGACAGGACAAAATTCACCCCGGACCATATTAGCAGTTTACTGGAGATATGTTTGAACACTACTTATTTCCAGTTCAGAGGCAACTTCTACAGACAAAAACACGGCTGTGCCATGGGATCACCTGTCTCCCTGAATGTGGCTAACCTGTACATGGAGGAAGTCACTGGTTCAGATATGTTGATGACACGTGGGTCAAAATCAGAACCCAGGAAGTAGAAGCCTTCACAGAACACATCAACGTGTGAACAAGAACATCAAGTTCACCCGTGAAGATTAGACTGTGCAGTGGCTCAGTGGGTAGAGTGATCGTCTTTCAACCGGAAGGTAGGCGGTTCGATTCCCACTCTCCCCACAGTTCATACTGTCATTGTGTCCTTGGGCAAGACACTTAACCCACCTTGCCTCCAGTGACTGTAACACTGGTAATTACATTAGAACAATGTAAGTCGCTTTGGATAAAAGCGTCAGCTAAATGAATAAATGTAAATGTAAATGGTTATTTGTGAGGACAGGACTCTCCAAGTAGAGGTTTATAGGAAGCCAACACACACAGATCAATATTTACTGTTTGATTCCCACCCCCCCTCTGCAGCACAAGCTGGGAGTCATCAGGACTCTTCAGCACAGAGCACAAGAGGTGCCCACAACCTCAGAAGGTAAACGGAAAGAAGAACAACACATTCGTAAAGCCCTGAGAGACTATGGATACCCCAGATGGACTTTCAACAAAACCAAGAGGACACAGAAACCAAACAGACAGGAACCAGAGACAAAAGGGAAGGGTATCACGACCTGGTGTCTGGAACAGGCAGGAGGACTCACCATGCAGAACCTCACAACGGCATATGGTCTCACAAGGTTTTATTTTCAGGAACGCGTGGAATACAACACGAGGAATACACTTAGAATTACAATACACAAGACTCATAAACACCCGGAAAACTGACCCGCAAACTCACACCAGGGGTGAAGACAATCTGAAACTAAACAGGGGAAAACACACAGGTTATAAAGGAACACAACGAGGCACAGGTGGAACACATTAGGGGCAGAGCAGGTAATCACACAGGTGGAAAAGACACAAGACAGGAAGTCAATCAGAAATAACACACAGGGACATGACAATACACAATAAGACACAGGACGTTCAGTACAAGCATACACAAACAGACACATCGACACCGTCCGGCCAAACACTGTGGGCGGCGACAGAACAGAGTCCAGGATGAAGTCCAGGTCCAAACACCACCCGGGTAGTGGAGGGGGTCCGGAGGCAGGGAACCGAGAATAACGAGCACTGGCAAGGGATGTGAGAACAGGCTGGCCGCCGGAACAGGAACTCGGAAACAGGTGCCGGGAGGAGCACTCGGGAACTGGTATGCCGTATGCAGAACTCAGGAAGACTCGGGAGGACACAGGAAGACTCGGTAGGACACAGGGAGACTCGGTAGGACACAGGGAGACTCGGTAGGACACAGGGAGACTCGGGAGGAGTCACTCTGGCACTCTGGAGTCAGGTATGCAGGTAAGCAGGAGTTAGGTATGCAGGTAAGCAGGAGTCAGGTATGCAGGTGTCACGGGGTGCCGTACCTCCCCTCCGTATGCGGGTGGTGTGCTCTGAGAGAGCGCACGGCCCCTTTAAATGTCTGGTGACGCGCAGACCAACTCGTGATGGGGAACGCCCACCACACCTGCGCAATCACTGAAACCAATAGGATTCAAGATTCAAGATTCAAAGTGTTTATTGTCATGTGTACAGACAGAAAGCATGTTTCCCTATACAATGAAATTCTTACTTTGCCGTCCACAGTAAAATGTCACACAATTAAGTAAAAATAAAAAAAAAATAAGACAAATATACAAGTAATAATAATGGAAGTATACCAAAAAAAAAATACAAATATACAAAAAGTGTAAAGTGTAGTAAGGTGAGGTAGTGCAGTTGTGATGGTGTAAAGTGACGTGTAAAGTAAAGTGACGGTGTAAAGTAAAGTGAGGTAGTGCAGTAGGTAAACAATTGTTCATGTAATGTTGTGATTGTGATTGTAGACTCCTATCTGCTGTTTAGGAGTCTTATGGCAGAGGGAAAGAATGAGTTCTTCATTCTGAAGTCCTGCATTTCACACTTCTGAACCTCCGTCCTGAGGGTAGAAGTGTGAACAGACCATGTTGGGGGTGGGAGGGTCTTTGAGGATGGAAGCAGCTCTTCTGTGGACTCTGCGATGGTAGATGCTCTGCAGAGAGGGCAGTGGAGTCCTGGTGATCTTCTGCGCAGTCTTCACCACTCTCTGCAGGCGTTTGCGGTCCATGACAGAAGTGCTGCCGTACCACACAGTGATGCAGCTGGTCAGGACACTCTCAATGGTGCAGCTGTAGAAGTTGCTGAGGATCTTGGGCGACATGCCAAACTTCCTCAGCCTCCTCAGAAAATACAGCCGCTGTTGAGCCTTCTTGACCAGCTGTGTGATGTGAGGTGTCCAAGTGAGGTCCTCATTGATGTGGACACCCAAGTATTTGAAGTTGCTCACCCTCTCCACTTCAAGCTCCCGGATGAACAGTGGCTGAGGCGTTCTCCTCTCCTCCTCATGTCCACTATCATCTCCTTTGTCTTGTCCGTGTTGAGGGTGAGGTTGTTGTCTTCACACCATGACACCAGACTGGCCACCTCCCTCCTGTAAGCTGCCTCGTCACCGCCAGCGATGCGTCCTATCACTGCGGTGTCGTCAGCAAACTTCAGGATGATGTTGTCCTTGTGAGAGGCGACACAGTCGTAGGTGTACAGGGTGTAGAGGATGGGGCTGAGTACACAGCCCTGTGGAGTACCAATGTTTGTGATGGTGCTGGCTGAAGTCCTATTACCAATCCTGACAGACTGAGGCCTGCCAGTCAGGAAATCTAGGAGCCAGTCACAGAGGGTGGGGTGCAAACCAAGTGTGGACAGTTTGTGGGTGAGTTTGTGTGGGATGACCGTGTTGAAGGCGGAGCTGTAATCTATAAAAAAAGTATCCGTATGTATGAGTCCTTGTTCTCCAGGTGTGACAGGGAGTAGTGGACAGCAGTAGCGATAGCATCCGAGGTAGATCTGTTGGACCGGTAGGCATACTGCAGGGGTCAATGGTGTCGGTATGCTGCTCTGAATGTGGGCCAGCACCACTCTCTCAAAACACTTCATAATGATTGGAGTGAGTGCCACTGGCCTGTAGTCATTCAGGCAGGTAGGTGGGTTCTTCTTGGGCAGGGGGACGATGGTCGTGGTCTTGAAGCATGGTGGTACAATGCGCTGGCTGAGGGAGAGGTTGAAGATTGAGGTGAAAACATCAACCAGCTCGTTGGCACATGCTCTGAGGGCCCGCCCAGGAATGTTGTCTGGTCCTGCTGCTTTGCGGGTTGATCTTCCTCAGAGCTCTGTGTACCTGTGTTGTTGAGATGGTTGGTGGAGGAGGGGGTTGGGTGAACCAGGTGTGTGTGAGCTCCTCTCTGCAGTGTTGCTGGGAGCCTCAAAGCGGGCGTAGAAATTGTTGAGGTCATCCGGCAGGCTGTCTGTTGTGGCGATGTTGTTGGTGGTGGTCCTGTAGTCTGTGATGTGCTGCAGGCCTTGCCACATCCGCCCTGAATCCGCAGTAGAGTAGAAGCTGTCCAGCTTCTCTCTGTACTGCCTCTTGGCCGCTGTGATGGCTTTTCTCAGTCCATACTTCGCAGCTTTGTACTCGTTCTCATTGCCTGATCTAAATGCAAGAGAGCGAGCACGCAGCATGTGACGCACCTGACTGTTTATCCAGGGCTTCTGGTTAGGAAACTTCCTGATTTGTATGGTGGGCACGATGTTATCAACACAAGTGCTGATGTACCCAGACACATACTCAGCATAATCCTGTACGCTAATGGAAGAGTCCTCCACAGTGGCTGCAGCTTTAAACACATCCCAGTCTGTCAGTGCAAAACAATCCTGCAGGGTGATCTCGCCTCCGGGTCCAGAGTTTGATCTGTTTGGTGACAGGGTGTGCTTGTTTCAGTCTTTGTCTGTAAGCAGGGTACAGGAACAAAGAGATGTGGTCCGAGTGTCGAAGTGGGGCGGGGTGCAGCCCTGTATGCACCACGTATGTTGCTGTAAACGTGGTCAAGAGTGTTTTTATCACGGGTGGGAATGTCAACATGCTGGTGGTATTTGGGAATACAGTCCGCAAACTACAGTGGTTGAAGTCACCAGCAACAATAAAAACAGCGCCAGGATGAGCCGTTTCTAACGCGCTGATGACGCCATGGAGTTTGCTGAGTGCTGCTGCGGAGTCAGCACGCGGGGATGTAAACAGCGCCAAAAACACAGCAGTAAATTCCTCGGTAGATAATACGGACGGCACTTCAGCAGTAATAACTCCACATCTGGTGAACAGTGCTCGTCAACAGTCTGTATATCTTCGCACCACGAGTTGTTTACAAACACACACACACCGCCACCTTTAGACTTACCGGATGCAGCCGTTCGGTCGCCTCGGTGAAGGGAGTGGGTCTGTAGCTGAATGGCGTTGTCCGGGACCTTGTCTGAGAACCAGGTCTCGGTGAAAATCAGGCGCAGCACTCTGATTTCCGATGGGTTGAAATCCTGGCTCGTAGCTCCAATTTGTTTTCCAGGGCGTATTCGCTAACAGGAGGCTGGGTAGCGGTGGTCGGCTAGCGAGCTTTAGCCTAGCATGAAGCCCTCCTCTTGCCTCGCTTGCGTCGCCGTCTCCGAAGCACTCTCCTGGGGTCAGCGAACTCACTCGAGACCGGTGCTTCGTGGCCCCCGGAGTAAAAGTTTTGGTGGTATGGGCGAACAATGAGCTGCAGCTCCAGCGGAATAGAACCATTAAAAACAAAGTTTCGTGAGTTGGCGATGTCCAATAATGCCTGTCGGCTGTATGTTAGCAGTGCATGGCATTTGTGCACTGCAGAAAGAACGAAAAACACGAAAAACACACAAAAAAGAGAAAAAGTTCGAAATTTTAGAGCGGAGCGGGCAAACACGTCTGCCTCGGGGGGCGCCATGAGCGATAGGATGCGCCCGGGTCTGGTTTAAAAGACCCAATAGAGAGACGAGAAGGCAGAGAGGAAGCAGGACGGAGAAACGGAGAGAAAGAGACGGAATAGGGAACGGAAAGAACACCCAACCCCACGGAGCATCAGCCCACCGACCGGCAACGGAAAGCCGTAGAAACCGAGGGGAACATTGCAGACAACGCTCTAACTCAGCTAAGTGAAGGAAAGTGCCCATAACTGTGCAAAGGCTACACCTACTCAAGCTAGTTTGTTTGTGTGTCTAAGACCACCTTTCCTGTCCACAGCGCCGTCTCCTTCGAGGCAGGGCCTGAGGAGCGACCGGCCGGACCTCCGGACCCAGAGAGGACCGAGACCAGGAACCTGTACAACGCCTATAATACGCTAAGTAAAGGGACGTGTCCCGTGACACCCTGTTTGCTGTGCTGTTTTTATTGAAGTTTTATTGTGTGGTCGTTAATTCGACATTTTTGGTGTGTGTTGTCATTAGTCTTGGCGCGGTGTTGTGGGGACCTTGGAACCCATTGGGACCGCCGAGAGGACGCCAGCCCTCAGACTAACCGGCCTTGTGGCACGGACTGGAGGCCGGCGCCGCAACTGACTCGCTTCCCATAAAGACTGCCTCCCCACAGTCCTCAGATTGTTTTATCTAAACCGTGGATCGGCTGTCGCAACCTTTCCACCGAGCTTCTTAACATTGTTTATGTTTATTTTTCTTTTACCTGGCGTGTCCAAATAAACTGCTGTTTTACATTGAAACCTCAGTCTCCTCATATTTCTTTGTGGTAAACGTTTGGTGATCTAACGAACCTGCACCTGCAGCCGGTGACATTTTTGGCGTAGTCGACAGGATCACCAGTACCACAAAGAAATGGAGCAGGAGGGGCTGAGCAACAGTCCAGCGATTAACGCTAACTTTATGGTGCCCTGGTTTATGGGGGCCGCATGGGTGCCAAAGTTTGGAGGCGAACCGGCTAAGTTTGGCGAATGGAGGGCACAGATGGAGGCAATGCTGAGGGCACAGGAGCTGAATCCACAGCAGCAGGCCGAGGGAGACGCAAAGAGGGAGTTAAGACTGGTTGAGCCAGGGGAGAAAGCCACTAGCACCAAGGTCCTGGACTTACTACAGACTCTATACAC
This sequence comes from Perccottus glenii, assembly GCA_024416835.2. Classification (NCBI taxonomy): domain Eukaryota; kingdom Metazoa; phylum Chordata; class Actinopteri; order Gobiiformes; family Odontobutidae; genus Perccottus; species Perccottus glenii. Next base: position 16,380,696 of record CM044563.2, on the reverse strand, counting down.
CCAGCCAGCGTCTAAGACCCAGTCTCGCATAGACTTCTTTAACTGCAAACAAAAGGCTGAGGAATCCATTAACGCCTTCTCTTTACGCCTGCGGGAGGCGTTCTACAGGTGGCAGGAGAGGGACGAGGACGGGACTGAGGACGCCGAAGACCTCCTCTTGGATCAGCTGATGGTGGGCCTGAGGAGGGGACCCATTAAACAAGAACTCGGTCGCCAGATGCGCCGACGGGATGATCTGTCGTTTAAGGCTGCCTGCAAGGAGGCGCGAGCACTGGAGCGAGAGCTACAGGAGGACGACGAGTCGGCCTTCGCCAGCTACGTGGCTATGGGGGACAACCAAGCCTGCAGGGTAAGGCCAGAGCAGCTGAGGGATCAAATTCGCTCCGAATTGAGGGCGGAGTTAAAAAAGGAAATGAAGGACGTGCTTACAACACTAGGGTGGCTCTCTTGAAACAGCAACTGAGTCGCCATAGCCAGCTCCCGGCCCGGCCCTCACGAACCGGACCCCAGCTCCCGGGAAACTTTGCCTTCCGCTGGGATGAACAGGGGAGACCGGTCTGCCACCGTTGTGGCCGGCCTGGACACCTGCAACGCCACTGCCCGCAGCGATCACAGGATTTTTAGCTGCCCCTACGGAGGAGGGCCACCCGGTGGGGGCAGTTAGTCAAGGGCCTATACTACAGACCTCGTCGGACACTGATCGCCAGTCTACAGAAGCCCTACACAGACAACGCAAGGCCGCCCTTGTTGGTGAGTGCCCCGATGTAGTGGTAAATATAAATGACTGTGCTATCCCTTTTGTGCTCGATACAGGATCACAAGTGACCATGATGAGCCAGAGCCTGTTCCGACAGTACCTGGGAACGATGCAAATGAACACGGCTACTGAAATCCCGTGGCTGACCCTACGCGGCCAATGGACTACGAATACCCTACATTGGTTATGTCATCGCGGACTGCCGGGTAGGGGGAGTGAGTGTCTTGGGGAAAGGGATAATGATAGTGGAGGACAGCTGTCTGGGCCCAGGTAAGGGCATCCTGGGCATGAACATCATTAAAGGTTTGTGGTCCTCACTCACCCAAGGCAGCCACCCGGGGGTGGCGGCGTTCAAGACTACCTTGACTTCAGCAGAAGGAGAAGTCTGGAGCAAGGCGTTTGTCGAGTGCCAGCGAGTGGCCGACAGTGGCCCCCCGCCGGTGACGGAAGGAACTGCAAGGCTCCCACGGCAGCCCCCGGTCATCATCCCCCCCCACACAGAGATGGTTCTGTGGCTGCAGGTAAACAACCCCCATGTAGACGGAACCGTGACTATTGAACCTCTCCCCAACAGTGATTACGAGTGGCGGGTCGGAAGGACTCTGGCCACCGTACGAAGTGGAAAGGCGCCGTGCAGATTCTGTAACCCGAATCCCTACCCCGTGGAGGTCCCCCAGCGGGAACCACTGGCCTGGGTCACCGGGGTAGATGCTGTGGACGTCCAGGATGAGCAGGAGCTGGTACTGAACAGCGTAGAACCGGACGTTATTGAGGTGGCGGTGAGGCAAGTAGCCCACGGGACTGACGTGGAGGAAGGCCCACACCCGGTGACGGCACTGCAGGGGGATGGTCTGGACGGAGCCCAACAGAAGAAGATGGCCGATCTGCTACAACGGTGGAAACGAGTCTTCTCCCGCCACGACGAGGATTTCGGCCACACGGGGGCGGTCAAACATCAAATCCCCACGGGCTCGGCCCCACCCAGCCGGGAGCGCTACAGACCAGTGCCGCCGAGCCTGTACCCAGAACTGAGGTCCCTGCTGGCTAATATGCTTAAAAGTGGAGTGGTCCGAGAGAGCTCAAGCCCCTGGGCCGCACCCATCGTATTGGTACGCAAGAAAGACGGCTCCTGGAGGTTCTGTGTGGACTACCGCAGGTTGAACGCCTCACCCACAAAGATGCCTACCCCTTCCACGCATCGAAGAATCCTTGACGGGCTGCGAACTGCCAAGTGGTACTCCACTTTGGACCTGGCAAGTGGGTACTGGCAGGTGGAGGTGGACCCGGCGGACCGAGAAAAGACAGCTTTCACCACCCCAGTCGGGCTGTATGAATTCGAGAGGATGCCCTTCGGCCTCTGCAATGCCCCCGCGACCTTCCAGAGACTGATGCAGCGCTGTCTGGGTAACTTAGTGAACGACTTCCTGCTCATTTACCTAGATGATGTAGTTGTGTTTTCTGCAGACTTTGACAGCCACCTGGTCCATCTGGAGGAGGTATTCCAGAGACTAGAGGAACACGGCCTCAAACTCCAACCGCGGAAGTGCTGCCTGTTCCAGAGGAAAGTGACTTACCTGGGGCACGTGATTAGCGAGGAAGGGGTGGCCACGGACCCAGCTAAAACGGCAGCCGTGAGGGACTGGCCGGTACCCCAGACAGTGAAGCAGGTGAGATCGTTCCTTGGATTTGCCGGGTATTACCGGCGGTTCATAGCTGGATTTTCGAAGATTGCCTCACCCTTACATGCATTAACTCACGGTACCGCCCAAGGGAGGCCAGTCCCCATCACGTGGTCCCCAGAGTGTCAGCGGGCCTTCGACCAGCTGAAAGAGGCCTTGGTAAATGCCCCGGTCCTCGTGATACGCTGATTTCACCATACCCTTCCGTCTTTACACAGATGCCAGCCTGGAGGGTCTAGGGGCGGTGCTAGCCCAGGTCCAGGACGGAAAGGAGCGAGTCGTGGCATACGTGAGTCGCAGTCTCCAACCGGCCGAGCGAAACGATCAGAACTACAGCTCCTTCAAGCTGGAGCTGTTGGCCTTGAAATGGGCCCTGACGGAGAAATTCAAGGACTACCTGTATGGGGCCGAATTCACCGCCTTCACCGACAATAACCCCTTGGTGCATCTGGAAACAGCTCGGTTGGGGGCGGTGGAACAGAGGTGGGTGGCCCAGTTGGCTAATTTCAATTACACCTTGAAGTACCGGCCTGGGGCCCAAAACAGGAATGCAGACGCCCTGTCCAGGCTGCCTGAAGGAGATGGAGACCCGAGGCAAGCCTTCCAGGTAACGGCGGGGGACGAGACCCCATGGGAGCAGCGCCAGGGGACGGACCCCGACCTACGCTACCTCCGGCAACGAAAGGACCAACGGGGGGCCCGCCCAGAGGTACGTGAAGGAGACTCTCCATACCTGAAAGCGCTGCTAAGGGAGTGGGATAGGATCGAGGTGGAGGGGGGCACCCTGAAGAGACAATGGGAAGAACCGGACGGGCGGAAGATCTCGCAGACTATCGTCCCAAACAGGAGACCCAGGTAGTGTGGAAATCCTACCACAAAGGGATGGGGCACCCCAGTCGAGACCGTACCGCAAATGCCTTGAAGCAGCGCTGTTACTGGCCCGGGATGGACAAAGACTGCGAAGAGTGGAGCAGAGGCTGCCTCCACTGCGTCCGCCATAAAGCCGGGCCTGATGGCAGAGCCCCGCTGATGCCCATTCACACCTCCTACCCGTTCGAACTCGTGGGAGTCGATTACCTCTCCCTAGGGAGGCCAGGGGACTACTACCAATACATTCTCGTTATGACTGATTTATTTTCTAAATATGCCTTTGCAGTGCCCACGAGACCAATCTGGAGACCACCGCCAAGGCTCTATATCGGCATCTGATCCTGACCTTCGGCTGCCCAGAAAGGATCCTGTCGGACCGAGTGCGGCCTTGAATCATCGCTGATGAAGCAGCTTTGTCAGCTCTACGGGAGCAGGAAGGACCGGACCACCGCATACCACCCACAGGGGAATGGGGCGTGCGAGCGGTTCAATCAGACCCTACTACAACTATTGAACTCCTTGACCGACACAGAACAAAGACAGTGGCCAGACAAGCTGCCCGCCCTACTCCAGGCCTACAACAACACCATCCATCATAGTACTGGCCTAACCCCACATTATGTCATATTCGGTAGGAATGCGCGGTTGCCAGTTGACTGGGTGACCCAATTGGACCCCCCCCTTGAGACGCGGGGGCTGGAAGGATGGGTCAAGCACCACCAACAGGCCCTGAACCACGATACCAGACAGCGCCGAACGAATCCAGCGGTGCCAGGGCCGAGACCAAGCCCGCTACAACCACCGTGCTCGACTCGTCCCCCTGCTCCCAGGAGAACGAGTGCTGGTGCGAAACTTTCGCAGGAGAGAACGAGGTAAACTGGCCGCGAGATGGGGGCCCGACCCGTATGTGGTGATGCACCAACTCAGAACGGGCCATCCAGTCTACGTTATCCGGCCAGAGGGTAAGGAAGGTCCCACTGCACGGTGCACCGTAATAACCTTCGTTCTTGCCCCATGACTATGTTCCAGGAAGAAGAGCCTGTCACACAGCCAAACCGCCCCGAGGAGCCCCCGCCGACCTTCTGGCTACCCAGGCTCGTTGTTCCCCCGATGGTCCCTCCGGCAGGACCACCCAGACCTGTGTCCCCACCAGCTCCACCTGACCCTCCTGCGCCCCCTCCACCCCTGAGGCGCTCCCAACGTACCACCCTTGGCACCCAGCCCAGGAGGTACCGGGTCTAATTGGCCGGGACGACCAACGTCAAAGGTGGGGGGAAAATGTCACGGGGTGCCGTACCTCCCCTCCGTATGCGGGTGGTGTGCTCTGAGAGAGCGCACGGCCCCTTTAAATGTCTGGTGACGCGCAGACCAACTCGTGATGGGGAACGCCCACCACACCTGCGCAATCACTGAAACCAATAGGATGCGCCCGGGTCTGGTTTAAAAGACCCAATAGAGAGACGAGAAGGCAGAGAGGAAGAGCGGGAAGCAAAGGACAGCAAGACGGAGAAACAGAGAGAAAGAGACAGAATAGGGAACGGAAAGAGACAGAGGAAAGAACACCCAACACCACGGAGCATCAGCCCACCGAGGCAACGGAAAGTAGAAACCGAGGAACATTGCAGACAACGCTCTAACTCAGCTAAGTGAAGGAAAGTGCCCATAACTGTGCAAAGGCTACACCTACTCAAGCTAGTTTGTTTGTGTGTCTAAGACCACCTTTCCCTGTCCACAGCGCCGTCTCCCCTTTCGAGGCAGGGCCTGAGGAGCGATAGGCCGGACCTCCGCGGACCCAGAGAGGACCGAGACCAGGAACCTGTACAACGCCTATAATACGCTAAGTAAAGGGACGTGTCCCGTACACCCTGTTTGCTGTGCTGTTTTTATTGAAGTTTTATTGTGTGGTCGTTAATTCGACATTTTTGGTGTGTGTTGTCATTAGTCTTGGCGCGGCGTTGTGGGGACCTTGGAACCCATTGGGACCGCCGAGAGGACGCCAGCCCTCAGACTAACCGGCCTTGTGGCACGGACTGGAGGCCGGGGCCGCAACTGACTCGCTTCCCATAAAGACTGCCTCCCCACAGTCCTCAGATTGTTTTATCTAAACCGTGGATCGGCTGTCGCAACCTTTCCACCGAGCTTCTTAACATTGTTTATGTTTATTTTTCTTTTACCTGGCGTGTCCAAATAAACTGCTGTTTTACATTGAAACCTCAGTCTCCTCATATTTCTTTGTGGTAAACGTTTGGTGATCTAACGAACCTGCACCTGCAGCCGGTGACACAGGTGAGCAGGAGTTAGGTATGCAGGTGAGCAGGAGTCAGGTATGCAGGTGAGCAGGAGTCAGGTATGCAGGTAAGCAGGAGGCAGGTATGCAGGTAAGCAGGAGTCAGGTATGCAGGTCGGGCTGGAGATCACAGGTGGGGTCACAAAGAATCAGGCGGGTCACAAAGAATCAGGAACAGACTCAGGTTGAACAGAGTCAGACGGGGCTGAGTCAGACGGGGCTGAATCATACGGAGCTGAATCAGACGGGGCTGAATCAGAAGGGGCAGAATTAGACAGTTCTGAAGCAGACGGGGCTGAATCAGACGGAGCTGAATCAGACGGGGCTGAATCGGAAGGGGCAGAATTAGACAGTTCTGAAGCAGACGGGGCTCAATCAGACGGAGCTGAATCAGACGGGGCTGAATCAGACGGGGCTGAATCAGAAGGGGCAGAATTAGACAGTTCTGAAGCAGACGGGGCTGAATCAGACGGAGCTGAATCAGACGGGGCTGAATCAGACGGAGCTGAATCAGACGGGGCTGAATCAGACGGAGCATAATCAGACGGGGCTGAATCAGACGGAGCTGAATCAGATGGGGCTTAATCAGACGGAGCTGAATCAGACGGAGCTGAATCAGACGGGGCTGAATCGGACGGGGCTAAATCAGACGGGGCAGAATTAGACAGTTCTGAAGCAGACGGGGCAGAATCAGACGGAGCTGAATCAGAAGGAGCAGAATCAGATAACTTAGAACTTAACTTAAACATAACTTAAACTTAGAATTACAATACACAAGACTCATAAACACCAGGAAAACTGACCCGCAAACTCACACCAGGGGTGAAGACAATCTGAAACTAAACAGGGGAAAACACACAGGTTATAAAGGAACACAACGAGGCACAGGTGGAACACATTAGGGGCGGACCAGGTAATTACACAGGTGGAAAAGACACAAGACAGGAAGTCAATCAGAAATAACACACAGGGGCATGACAATACACAATAAGACACAGGAAGTTCAGTACAAGCATACACAAACAGACACAAGGGTGGATCATGACAAAAGGTGTAGTTATCCCTTATGTGTCGGGTTTATCTGAAAAACTCAAAAAGATTTTCTACAAACACAACATTCCAGTTCACTTCAAACCAGGGAACACGCCGCGTCAAAAACTGAAGATCCCCTCGAACAAACAGAGTATGCAGTTCAGTGAAGAGTGCAGTGACAGTTAAGGCCAATTTATACTTCTGCGTCGAGTGTACGCTGTAGTGTACGTCGTAGGCTACGCACGTAGGCGACACACGTAGGCGAATGCCGTAGTGAGCATTTATACTTCTGCGTATGTCTGTTTTGCTCTGCAGTTACACCGCCGAAACGCTAGTTGACGCGAGCGGGTTCCACTGTGTTTACATTCCTCGATCCTCGCGAGCTTCTACAAACAATGGCGACTGAAAGAGAGCGGATCATGTTGGAGCTGGAGCTTATCGAGGTCCAATTAATCGCTCGGTCACTTGGTTCATTTCCATGTTGGCTCTTCACTGAATTTCGGAATTTAAAAATGGCGGGCGGTCCAGAGTGCAGAAGATCATTCCGGAAAAGCGTAGGAGGAAACGTGATACTACCAAGCCGACCAATCACAGATCGTATGCTACGCAGTACCTTCTACACGCACCCGACACAGAAGTATAAATTAGCCTTTATGTCGGTGAAACAAAACAACAGCTTCATAAGAGGATGTATTAGCACAGAAGAGCCAATCCTGGAGGACCTGAGTCTGCAGTCCACCTCCACCTCAAAGAGAAAGGGCATTCCTTTGAGGACACCAATGTAATGGAAGACATTTTTGTGATAATGGAAAAGCCTTCTTTGAACAGAGGAGGTGGCCTCAGATTCATGTTGCCTAGTGTTTATAACAGTGTTTTGAAACCTAAAACAAAAGAGTTGCACCCTAGAACAACAAACACAGCACCTGAATGGAGCAGTGTCACTAACGACTCTGCACCTGAATGGAGCAGTGTCACTAATGACTCTGCACCTGAATGGAGCAGTGGCATTAACCACTTTGCACCTGAATGGAGCAGTGTCAATAACGACTCTCCTGAGCCTTAACGACTGTCACATAAGGAGTCACACTTCCCTTTAAGAGCCAATGACCATGAGACCAGATCAGCCTGGTCCATCAGGTTTGATTTCAGGGGAAACTCCTCCCTCTAGAGATATAAGCTCAGCTCTCCTACCAGTTGATCTCAGAATTGATAAAGGCTCTTGGAATTAGAGATGAAACGTCTTCACCTTGAAAACCGAGTCCAGATGCTTTTACTTCAACCTTTTTTTCAAGATGTCCTGGATGACTGAGAACCTTCACAGTCAGTCTCTAGATGTTCAAAGCTGGTAGAGACCAGTGTTGGGTGTAACTAGTTACAAAGTAACGCGTTACTGTAATAATATTACTTTTTTCAGTAACTAGTAGTGTAAGGCATTACTCGTCTGAAAATGGTAATATTATTACAGTTTTCCCGAGCTAGTTACTTGCGTTACATTTGCCAGTAGCACCTTCATCACACACAAGGCACACAACACAGAGAACAGAAGGGAAGGGAGGGAGGGCGTGAATGGAACAGTGATTGGTCTGTGTTTGGCACGAGGTATCATTTACCATCACCGATTGGTCAACACCCGGCAGCCAGCAGCAGAGCGGCACCCTCAAAAAAATGGAAAAATGGAAGCGCCAACGGCAAGCTCTTTTTCAGAGGAAGGTTCCCAGCAACAGAAAGCTAGTTTCGACGGGTGGAGATTCAGTCATTATTTTGAATATGTTCAACGGAAGGAAAATAACTTGACTCTGCCCGGGGAGAAAGCTGCTCTCCACCGCTTGTAACTCTACCTCCAACTTGAAGAAGCACCTGCAGCGACAGCACGGACACATCAAGCTCGTTGCGGCGACAGAGTGACATGAACGAGCAGCCCCACAAGCAGCAAAAACTTTCTATTGAACATAAAGTACTACCAACATCAAAATCCGAGATAAATAAGCTTGTTGCCTCGTACGTAGTAGAAGAAATGTTACCTCTTTCTCGAATCGCTGTATTTTAGAAATATACTCTGCAAAATACCGATAGCAGGGACAGACCAGCCGCTTTTCCGACAGTACCTAGATAAATGTTATGCCATGATGGAAAGTGAGCTGAAGAAAACGTTTGAGAGCACTGAGTATGTGTCAACCACCGCTGACATTTGGACTTGTCACAACAAAAGCTACATAGGCATGACTGCCCATTGCACAAATTTATTGATTGTTTGCACCAGACGGTGTTTGTTAAACATTGAGGAAGTTAATACTTCTTTGTACTTGATTGCACAAGTACAGTTGTTTGTAGTTATTTGTGCTAGACAGTGCCAGTCTGTTGTTTGCGTAATAAAGACCCTAAAGAACACTCCTCCTTTATATGTTCTCCCTCCATCTGATGCATTTCAGGCAATTATAGATTAATTAAAAAAAAATGTAACTAGTAATATAACTAGTAATATAACTAGTTACTTTCTCCAGGGAGTAATAAAGTAAAGTAAGGCATTACTATTTTTGAGAGTAATACACTCAAAAAAATGCTGGGTTGTTTCTGTAAACAAATTGTTGGGTTGATTGTGCTGGGTCAATATGTTGGGTTGTTTGGGGTACTGTAAACACATTATTGGGTTGCTCATGCTGGGTAAAATGATTTGTAACGGGTCATTCATAAATAAACAGTTGGTTGGGTTATTTTGACCCAGCAACTGGTTTATTACTTTTTCATTCTGGAACTTTCTGGATTCTTCACTTCTGACTGGAGGAGGCACGCACTCGGAGCGGGCAGTGTTTTATGGTAAGTTAATATGAATGTTTACCTATATTTTTAATAAGTTGTGGTAACAGCAAGCTAATTTCACTGTTCAACATACAGTCTTTGATATGGAAGTGTGAGGGGTAACGTATTTATTCTGTGAAACATTAAATAGACACTGCTAGCCTGCTAGCTAGCTAGGTTAGATTTTTAGACAAAATGCAGCATCCTTAAATCCTTAGTTGTAAACTAGCTAGCCTATATATGCAGCCTTTTTGAAATATGCTGTTTAAATTGTAAATTAATCACGTAATTATTATCGTATTCATTGTGGACATTGCGTATTTAAAAGTGAGGAAAGCGTTTTGAATGAAATCCATAGGTATACAAGTAGTAGGTATAAATCGGCGGGAAATAGCGAGTGAGTTGTGTGTGGAAAGTCTGCTGTATTTTAGAAATATGAATTGTTATATACAGCATACTATATAAATGTTAATGCAACTTTATGTATTTTTGTCAAATTGTTTAGCTGCTAAAGAGGAGACAGCTTTGAAGGTCCTGCCAACTCTGCTTCCCACATCCATCTACAGGAGAGGAGGAAAGGTCTTCAGACCCACCACAGAGGAGGCCCACATCCATCTACAGGAGAGGAGGAAAGGTCTTCAGACCCACCACAGAGGAGGCCCAGAAGTCATTTATTGACATGCAACCTGTAAGTTTTGCTTTAGTGTTTCTACTTCAATAAGGGTGGACGTTTGCACTGTTTGATATGCTTGATAACTATGAAAGTAATTCAGGGTTACAATATTTATAATTTTGAAAGCTGCAGTCCATAATCTTTTTTTTGTGTGTGTGTTCAAAATTTACAAATAGTATATAATGAGTGAGTACATCATGAATCCATTTTCCAAATCGTGTTTTTGTCTTATCCTGAATCACTAACGGTACACCTATATAATAAGTCTTTATATTCAGACTATTTTAGACTGGCGGAGGAACACAGTACCTGTGTGACTCGTCATAGACATAAAAAGAGAGAAGTAACTCCGGTTACAATGTTCTTCCGCAAAACGCATGCAGTTCTGTTTATTAACCGCTAGAGCACCAAAAGTTATGGACTGCAGCTTTACCCAACAAAAGTTAAGGAAAGCTGCAATTCGTAACTTTTTTTGGATACAAATTTTTATTTGTTAATGTTTGCAATACAATTTTTTTTATATTTCCACCAAAAAAGCTTAACTAGCATGTCAGTTATATTGCAGCACTCTAAGTTATTGTGTGTAATCAACAGGTTGGGACCAACATGGTTGAATATTTAAACCATGAGATGACTGGAGCATTGCTGCACATTCTGTGCCTCAGTGATGAGACAAGGGGGACATCACAGACCTTTGCCATTATTCCACGCCACGCCATTGAGACTGAGTCTTTGTTGGAGGCGGTTGATCTTTTGCTTTAAAGAATGTATTCAATATTGTATACAAACAAAGTATTAAAGAAATGTATTGTTTTTAAAGAAATAATATGTTTTAAATTAAATGAGATTGAAATCACATACATGGCCTCTCTGGTTTATTGTATTACAGAGACAATAATTATTTTACATTCGTAATATAAAATATATTTGTAACTAATGTATAAAGGCAGTGAGACAGGAAATAACCTATTTATTTTATTAAATAATAACTATTTATTTGACTAAACTATTTGTTTGACTTAACCTAGCAAGAGGGTTAATTTTACCCACTGGTTGGGTCAAATGAATGACCCAGTAATATGGGTTAAACGGTAAAACCCAGCACTTGGGTCAAACCAACCCAGCGCGTGTTCTGTCCAATAGTGACCCAGCAGCGTGGTTAAGGTTGGGTTATTTTTTAACCCAGCGGTTTTAAGAGTGTATGTAAAATGTAATATATTACTTTTTTGAGTAACTAGCCCCAACACTGGTAGAGACATACCCCAAAAGACTTGCAGCTGTAATTGCAGCAAAAACGTATTGACTGAACTTTTGCAATTTTTAGTTTTTTATTTTAAAATATATTACAGTATAAATCATGTATTCCTGAGGGCCCCCAGTGCTCCAGACTACCACCTCAGACTTACAGTTGTGCAGTCCCATTTACTGTGGCCTGTTGCTGAGGTAGTTGATGGTCCATGCAGCCAGGTGTCCATCCGCTCCCGCCCCCTCCAGCTTTCCTTGCAGCAGTGCCGACTGCATATATCATTAAGGCTGAACTACACCTGTACATCTTTTTGCCAAACTATATACTAGGACTTGTTTTTGTGGCTGACTCTATCTTGCACACTCAACAGAGAAAATGCATGACATTTTTGGAGTAGCATATTGTACTACTCGGAAGAAACATGGCTAATTACTGCAGCTCCATTCCTTCTTTATTTACATGGCTTTGTACTGCTGTGCCCTCCTCCCAGCAGTAAAAGGTATGTGGAAACTTTGTACCTCTGTTAAAATGTTTAAAGTATTGTTTTTGTTCTGTTTTGGTTATCTGCTACAACTGTTAGCAAAAGACTGCAATTTCATGTCTCATGCCTCAAGCCATGGCACCAAAAGCATAAGCGTGCATTACATCACATCTGCAGATTTTTTGCAGGAAATTCGAACCTGAATGCCCAAAAGAAATTGAGCATACTGGCTAATCCAGGCAACCACGGGGAACAGTAATTTTGTCAATTTACTCATCCCATTGAGGTGGGTTCATTAATATGTCAAAAAGGACATCTTTTTTGCCTAAAAGCTATACATAGTACATTTAAGTGGGAAACATTTTACCTTAAAACGTCTGTCCTTAGCTAACAGCTGTAGCATGAAATTACTGTATATGTCCCTCACCAAAGTAACGTGAGCTGTTTAACAATTTAAACAACGATTAAACACAGTCTGTAATGTAGCTTTAATGGCTTTACAACACTGCCCCCAGAAGTCTTCAGGTGGCTCAAAATTAACAAACAACAGAGATGTTTCAATCTCAACAGCTTGACTTTTACTATTGCCCTGGTGGAAGAACCAGCGAAGGGAGAAAACTCTAGGTAATCTCTAAACTAATAGTCCAGTCACACTTCTCAGCCAAAGGGAACACAGAAGTAACAGCTTGTCTAAACACAATTTCCTGGATGATTTCATTGATTATTTTGCAGTCTTCAGATGGGCCCCGTCAGTATTCTGAAAACTCAACATGCAGCATACATCGTGACAGGCTCGCAGCTCTGATCGACCTCCCACACACGCACATGTATACATGTACAGATGGTGCATCCGCAGTCAAGCCCATCCACTTACAGTCATTCACTTTAACAAGGCAATGGGAACCTGGTGCAGCTCAGTGAGCCGTGCACTTTCCTCGCCGCACTCCTGGGCCTCGTGGGGCCTTCTGTGTGGTTGAGCCCTTTCTTAATTACACCTGAGAGCACACGGCAGCTGCTCCTCTTCCACATCTATGTCTGCCTCAATCAAGGTGAGCTGCCTCACATGTTCATATTAGAGACCTGCTTTCTTCATGCTCATTCCTATTGTGCATCATGCCTAAACAACAATCATTTCATTCAAGCTGCTGATGGAATTCCCTTTTCTCTGCCTACAGGGTTTGCACAGCTTGTGTGGAGAGTACTTCATGTTATTTTTTAAAAACAAAGGCTAACTTTGTGGGCAGAGTGTCCACAAAGCAGCAGCAGAGGACAAACGCAATTGAGAAGCCATTGTTTCTGATGGACAAGAACATTTTACTCTTTCTATTTGTTACAGAAGGATTCATCTAAAAGAGGAAATGCTGCTATTAACAAGCAAACAATCTTAGTTTTTTATCTCTCTGTCTCCAATAAATTGCATTTGTCCTCTGCTGCTGCTGCAGTATCTGATATTGGACAAACATTAAATTAACCACGAAGATGGAATACAATTTTATGTGTTTTATATACGCCAGCTGAGCAAATATATCCTAATAACAAGCCATATTTCTGTTTTGGATGTATTGGCACTGCTGTGAAACATAAATATTTATCAAGGCTCCAAAAGGTTAAGAGTGTGGGAGTAATAGAATCTGGCAGCTACAAATATTGCTGAAGCACAACTTCTGCAGGCGCCTTTTGCAAGATGGAAATCTTTGATATGTGAGATGAAAACACACAAGACAGATCTGCTCAATGGCCAGTGTGCCATCACTAAACCTGGTTTTGAATATAAATAGGACGGAATAAATGAAAGAATAAAAGCTGTGTGTTGCTTTCTAAACAAATGATGAATGCTGATAAAACTGCTTTTCAGTAAAAATTGTCTGTGAGAGGTATAGCTCTTGAAGGCACATTTGGTTTAGTATTTCTATTCTTGTGCTAAATGTAATGTATTAAATGTAATACTATTATTTTATTTTTGGGTGCCTTTCAAAACGCTCATGGTCACCATACAGCATGACAGCATGTACACAAAGGAAAAACAAGAAATATGACTAGAACAAGAACCAACCATTTCTTTTAATGAGACTGTCAAAAAGAAGAAAAACCCAATGGCGATAAAAATCCAAATATTAAGTAGAGGGAAAACCTTTTGTGCACACTCAAACACATTAAACGCATGATATGAGACAATTTCTATAAAAATATATGAATCTTTTGTGGGTCTAGCCAAATCAACCCACACCAAACAGAGGAGACGGAGAAGATGACACAAGTTGGTATAAGATGAGTTTATTGTTTGTTGTGTATACAGTCAAAGATATTGACTGTATACACAACAAAAATCATCATATGGCTCTGATGATTTTGATCACTGGTTAAAGCTGCTAGGCTACAATCTACTCTGCAGTCACAAAAACATGCTGGGCCCCCTAGGGTTGGCTGCCGACCGGGACAGACAAAACAAAACAGGATGTACACTTATTACACTATCCTTCACAGTGCATTTAATAAATGACGAAATCAATATTTTATTTGATTTCATCATTTATTTTAAGTAGACAGTAGGGGACAGGAAACAGGGTGAGAAATGGGAATGACATTGGGCAAATGACCTGAGTGAGTTGAGTGAGACTTGAACCATTGCATATTTACATGTGCTCTATCGACTGAGCCCATCAATCTACATATTTTAAGGTAAATGCAAATAGTTATTTAATGCTTGCATTCACATGAAGAAAGCTTATAGAAGAAAGCAACCATGACTTGGTGCTTTTTAACTTTTTTTCAGTGTGGAATAAATCTACTAAACTGGTAAAATGGAGAGAAAATGACACAAAGATTTGTCTTTATCATTTGTTTCTCCATTGCACAAATAATTTGCAGACTAACAGATAATTACCACGTGACTGCAGGTGCTTCATGCCTTGCATAGTAAGTGTGTGAGGTCATGAAAATTAAATGTGATAAAACAAAAATCCATCTATACCACCTGCCACAGCCCTGTCAGTGTCTGACCTACAGAAAAGCTTTTGCCCTCTCAGTTTGGCTCTGGGATCTAAACCGACTCAACCGGACTCACTGATGATGCAAGGAAGAAACATTTCCGTCATTGATTGACAGGATTTTCAAGAATTCCAGGTCAGCTTTACTTTTTACAAGAAAGCGGAAGCTGCTTGTCATTCTGAGTTTCACTTCTGGAAAATCCTTGTATGTGCTGCATCTGGTGTAAGTGAGTTTCACTTCTGCTGTCATCTCTCGTGCTTGTGTGCATTTATGAACCACAGCTACAGTATCTCTCATCTCTGGCCTCGCAGATTGCTCTAATTCACGTCCATTTCATCCTTTAAATAATTACTTTATACACTATGTTATTTTTTGTTGAATGGTGAGTTAACGATCGTTATGCCTCATTAGTTGTTAATGTAGAAAACACCTCTGCAGCAGAGTGAGACATGTAAAGTGATAAAACAGTGAATGTCTGCATTGAGCTCTTTATTTTTTTTTTTTTTCCAGTAATGTAATATAAAATGTGACAAAACACTACAAAACATAACACAACAAAACACACAGAAACCCTCCCCCAACCCCGAACCCACAGTTCCCTCTATGTCTATGAACTCCAGTCTTTTGCCTTTACATGTCACAATCTTTGCTGAAATGCAGGAAGGGCATCCATATTTCTTTGAAGTCCTCAGGTTTCCCTTTTTAATAACATAGGTTAACTTTTCCAGAGCCAAGTTACTGGACATTTCTTTAATCCAGTGGTTTGTGCTGGGTCTGTACATGTCCTTCCATTTTGACATTGTGCTCTAAATGTCAATGTATTAGTCAAATAAACAGGAAATAACATCTTGCTAGACAAGAAAAGAAATAAATGCAAAAGGGGAAAAAAAGTATACAATAGCCTATATAGATGTGTAAGATCTTATCAAAAAAGAAGAAAAATACACAATAGATAAAAGCACGTGGAGGGCTCCACATCAGGTAATAAATGAACTACACAAAAAGTCTAATTATAATTATTTAAATGCATGTAACCTTAGACATACATTTAGTATAAACCAGCTTCTAATAATAAACAGTTCTACATTATAGCAAATGTTTTTACCTTCTGTCTGTCATACTTTGACTTGTGGCACAACACAAGACAGAGATTTTTTATCATTACTGAGAATTTAGGAACGCTAAATATTTGTGTACATGCTGCAGAATGTGTGATGTGGCCAAAGTACACATTCCAGTGTAAATTTCCACAATAAAATGGACCACTGAATCAATATGAAAGCAGCCAGCTCTTCAATAACACACATAATCACTTTATATACTGTATTTCATTTTGTGTTTCGCAAATTTAAGCTGGGTTCAATACTGATGTTCTCCTCAACTTACTGAGGGCTCAGTGCTCCAGCTCGTATTGATCCAATATGGTGCTTTATGTGTGAAGTTCAATACGTTGGTCCATGCTATATTTGGATCATAACCTGAATAAAATCTCGGTGAAGATATGAAACTCTTAAACATGTCAAGTGTGGAGTTGGTTTGTGCTGCGTACAATAGCCATAAAATAAGATTGAAATCCTTTTCAGGTGAAGTAAATATAAAAGATAATTTAACACTAAGTATGTTAGTTGAGTATCACTGCTACTTTAGATTGTCATAGTCTACTCGCTCTGTACTGTCACAGAAACTGCACACTGTGGCTTAGGTTTACGGAACATGTTATTAACTGACAGCAGTGTGGCAGTCACGATCACCTCCACTGGTGCTATTGATTCATAGTTCTGTTTATTTCTTTAGGACAGCAAACAATGTACATTAAGCCGGAGCAGAGATGCTTGTACCAGATTACAGCTTAACAGCTAATTTACATCTGTA
Source organism: Perccottus glenii (assembly GCA_024416835.2). NCBI lineage: Eukaryota > Metazoa > Chordata > Actinopteri > Gobiiformes > Odontobutidae > Perccottus > Perccottus glenii. Next base: position 16,364,015 of record CM044563.2, on the reverse strand, counting down.
GTCCTATATTGTACATATTTTTGGTGGTACGCAGACACAGAGAGATCATGCAAACTCCACACAGAAAGGCCTTGCCCAGCATTAGAATCAAAACCTGGACTTTCTTGCTGTGAGGCTAACCACTCTGCCACTGTGCCGCCGTGTGTTTTTATGTTCACTTTTCAAAAGCCTGACAATGTCTCTTGTTATTGTTATGTCTATAAAGCCCAAGCTTCCTTGACCCATTGTGTTACTTTCACATGACTATGTCACTGGAAACTGAACTTCAGCCAACTTCCTTTGTTTCAGGAAGCATCTCACTGTAGTTTTGAGTTTTGCTTTAAGAGAGACCCACGTTTAATGCAAATGTTATTGCCTTTTATCTGTCATAGTTGTACAAAACTACTAAATCATCAGTACACAGTAATGGTTTATTATTGAATTCCACTTGCCAAGTGTGTCCAAACTTTTGACAGACATTTTTTTTTACAAAGGCATTGACTTTGTTATCTGCCATTCTAATTTACATTCTACTTTGGAAAATACCAGCCTAACAAGTTCAGAGGTTGGAGTCCAGAGTCAAAAGTTTATACAAGTGTCTTAACTGTAACATAGAAACATTATCTGTCATTGTGTGTCAGATAAATAACACAAATAATACACTGTGTGAGAATCGAAAAAATATTAATGTCTTTTTGTAAATAGTATTCTCCTACATCTTGTAATTTATAATCTGTGTCTAGACTCCAAATTCATCTCCTTGACTCTTACCGCTTTAGTCACTGGAACATTTAATGTACACATTTAACAGCATTTAATTTTCTTTGGAGGTGAAGGGGGGAATTTGTGAACCCCACTATCCCATGACATTAAGATAAACCATGAACGTGTTCCTGTTGATGCTAGACTTATCTGTAACAACAGTAATGCGTGTATAACTCAAAGATTTACTTAAGATTTTTAGCACAATGGACCTTGTCACACTAAAATCACTTTCTATTTGTTTTGTGACAAACTTTACTTAGGTATTTTGACTGTTACACTTCCCCCCAGGCAAAACTGGGCAGTTGACAGGTGAGTGGACCGACTGGTTTTAAAGTATGTACAGGGACACTGGTAAATGTCTCAATATTGCAATGTTGTCTTTGGTTGCTTACTTTGACCTATGAAATATTCCAAACATTTAGTCAGACAGTTGTGACAAGGTTATGGAAGTAAAACTGATGAAGAGATAAAGAGATACTGTTCACTATCAATCAAAGGTATTATCAGTATTGCACAATACATAACTGCTAGAAAACTAAACTTAAACTAAACATTATTGGGGGATAAAAATTGTCTTGGTCAGTAAATGTAATAAAACAGTCCCTGTTATGACCTGCTTGCATATCAGGACATCCAACAGTCATACGATAGTATCTAGGGTGAAAGGTCAAATCATTGACAACTCACAATTCACAATACACTGTTAAAGTTTAGAACAATATGTATTGGCATGACATGTAAAAAAATCACTATTCAAAAGAAGCTGCACAAAAATCACAAACTTTTCTGTAAGTCCAGGGTTCAATTTGAATTCAATTGTTTTGCCTGCGGTTGTTGTCCTCTTCTATAAAACAACCATGGCAACAATTGCCGTGACCACCAGCAGCGCTCCAACTCTGGCACACGCTGCTCCTGATGGGGGGGGTAATTCTCGGTTGTGATTACCAGATAAACTGTTCACACTTAAAAATGTTACCTGTTTAAAAAGGCACCTGTTTTCGTCAGACCAATTGCTGTTCTCTATTTCTTCCCATTCTTCTCCTTCTTCTCCATCTTCTCCTTCTTCTCCATCTTCTCCTTCTTCTTCGTCTCCTTCTTGATATTCATACATAACAGCTCCACCACTCATTAACCAAGGAATGTTTAAAACCACACACCAGTATTCTTGTTCATCTTTCCTGACCACATGTGACAGTGTGAGCATAGAGCCGTTGCCAAACACAGACACTCTTTCCCTTAGATCCTCTGGGATGGGAACAGTCTCATCATCTGAGACAAAAATTGGTTCCTGGTGGCCTGATGCTTCTCTGCGAAACCACTGCACTATGTAGGAATCCTCTTGGTCAATGTCACACTGTAAGGTGACTTCCTCAGTCTCAAAAACAAACAATTCCTTTCTTTCCTTTTTGGGACATATCACCAGTGAGTACTGCATCTCAGAAGAAGAAGAAATACAAGAATATTCCCCACTGTGTTCCTCGGAGACAGAGTGAATAACCAGTGAGAAGTGCTTGGATTGATCACCAGCCGATATAAACATGTGATTGCGCCGGTCATCATCACCGCTGAGCACTCCAGATGGTGTCTCCCAGTACTGGTTATTACCACTAGTCTCACAGTATAGTACTACTTTGTCCCCCTGTGAGTAAAAAATGTCTGTGCTCTCAATCTTTTCAGGCAGGTATAAGTTTTGAAAGCTCAGGCAACGAGTACCGTTGCTCACTTGACAGTAAAACTGCTGGTTATTATTTAACATTCTTTTGTCTAGTAAAAGTGACGCACCTCCATTTTTAACTTCTAAGACCCCCTCCACAAGAGGGTCCAGTGAGAGGCTGCTGTCCAGAAACAGTGTGGTGTTATATGAGGGGTGTATCTCAAAGTACCAGCGCACAGTGGTGCCCTCTTTTCCAATAGCGGTGCTGTTGCACAGTATATTGGCTCCTCCATCTTCTTCACTCACAATAATCTCCTCTGATTCAATCTCCATGTCACACACAAACAGTTTTTGTGTGTTTTGGTTGACTAGAGTGTTGTTCTTCCAGCACTCCCTCCTGTAAATCCCAGTGTCGTGGTGGGTGACGTTTCTGACCTGCAGGTTGAGCAGGTGGTGGTGCTGGCTGGTGCTGATGCGTCCCTGGAGGTCTGCGGGAGGTGTGATGGCTGGATTTGCAGCTGAAGAGTTGCCAAGCAGCTGGTCTCCCTCTGGAGCAACTCTATAAACAACTATAAAATCCACTCCGAAACAATAGCCCATCTCCACCACGCTGCCCCTAGGTCTAAATATAGGCTCTAGCTCCTTGCTGAAGACCTGCCTGAGGAGAAAGAGGAGCACAAAGTGTAGAAACTTGAAGCAGGTCATGTTGCCTCCGCTGTGTCTGACTATGTGTGTGTCGCACGTTTGGACGGGTTGTTTATGATGTGTCTACTCTGTCCCGCCTCCAGCAAATGTTTTCTTTCTCTTTGAGTGATACCTTATCCTTTGACTGACAGACATTGAAAGATGAGCACTATCACATGCGCATATCAAAATTAATAAAATTTAACTAACTACAAAGTCATGTAATGTCTGACATAAGACAAATAAGTAAGATGTTATGTGTATGCTTCTGTTACACATTAACACTTTTTAGCTGGCCAAGGGTTTACTGCGTTGTAGGTTTGGTCACAGAAGCCAAGCCTATCACAATAGCGTAAATATGCTCTCATATTTCAGTGCGTGTAAAGACATTTTGTACATACATGCATGATTGCACTTCCAGGTTTTATCACAACTTTGAATGAAGAAGAATATCAGTGCAAAACCATAAACTTCCTCATTGTTACTCATTTGGCAGCTGAGGTCACGTTCATTGACTGTTTACTTGTAACATTTGTACTTGAACAGTCTATGTCAATAAAGTAATACTCAATGTCACCACATATTAAATATTGACTGCCATACATTATAAAATATGATAATAAGTTTACTATTCTTATCCTATATATTTTATCCAACTTGCTTACAGAAAAAAAACTATATAAAAAAAATATATATGTTTGCACTTGGCATTTACTTATTCTTTATCACAATCATATCAATGTATGTGTGTGTGTGTGTGTGTGTGTGTGTGTGTGTGTGTGTGTGTGTGTGTGTGTGTGTGTGGAAAATCTCTTACTTCCCGGTGGACTTTTCAAAGTTACACAGCACATTGACAATACAAAGAAGTGGTACTTTTGCCAAACAAAAGGGTCATTTGACTGGTTTAGGGAATGTTTTTATTTCAGAGGTCTGTGAAAAAAATACTTTTGAAGACAGTATTTGGCTAAATCCATGGCTTTGATTTGCATGGACTACATAATGTTAAGTCAAACTGAACAAATAGAATGGTACGCACTACTGATGGTATCTTTCTTTCAAATCTTAGCTGGTTAGCTATCTAATATCTATCTCAGCGCGGTTACATGCAGGTAGAGTATCACACAACAAAGCAAGAGTATTGGAATGAATCATTTTTAATGGAGTCAGAGCCATTCATCATTTTGTTCTTGTCTGTCTTGTCTGTCTTGATTCCTGTTAAACAACAACGGCATTGTAGCACACATTGAAAGCGTGCCAATACATCTTTACAGACAATATGTAACAATATTACAGGTGCAGAGTGACAGTGTTTACAGTTCACACCCACATGTTCTTTTTTAAAGCCTTGGTTTCTCTGCACAGAAACCTCTTTCCAATGAAAACACCTAGTTCAACAATATTGTGCTAATTATTCTGATGACACTTGTTACTATCAAAAGAATAAGGAGAGCTAATAAATAGACTATAAAGTGTTTTTTATCTGTGACAAAATTGTAATCATTCTCAGAATAAGCCTCAAAATCACCAAATCATTCTCATTGCACTCAGCTGTCCAGCACACTCTTGTTTAAACATCCAGATTTGTAAAAAAAATAACTTGATGCCAACCTGGTTTCCTTTGAGGCACATCATCTGTTTACTAGTATATAAAATATAATGAGACAGTCTCACTCTCAGCAGCAGAGGCTTCAGTGCTGCTAAGGGAACAGCTTGCAGAGCTAGTGATCAAGCATCATGATTAAGCACCAACTGTGAAAAAACTCTCCTTGTGTTCAGCCCAATTCAGCCCAGCACTGATTACACTCATCAGGGTCCGTATGCTGCAGGGTTTGGATGCTCACCAACTGCTGTTTGAGATACTAAATTCTGCCAATGTTTTTAATTACAGGACCTGTGAGAAATAAAACGGCACAACTTTGAAGAGAATTATGTGGTGGCATTATATAAAATACAAATCAACACATATTTTACAACCTGATTTTCTTAAAAATATATCAAGGCTAATGAAGGTCCCATTTGTTCCACATATTGGGTACAGTGACCTTTACTGCCTCTGGGTGGCGCTGTGAACTAACGAGCTACACAACAGCAGGAGAAGAAATCTATTTCATAACAAATCCTACGTTCGCTGCTCAAGGTAAAGTTACCTGACATTTGTAACAAGAATAATGCTTTGTGGATAAAGTACTTACATTTTACATGCTCAAGTCAAAACATAAATTGTAACTAGCGCCACTGCGTGTATAGTGTGATCAGTTGCTTAAAAGACTTATTATTTGCAATTAGCATGCTACACATTCTAGCACGTTATCTAATGGAGGAAGTAAGTCTCTTATTTTGAAATGATTAAGCAAGCACAACCTGATTCTTTGACTTAGGCTGTGTTTCGAATGCACACCCTAGTCCCAAACCCCTCAATCACTAGAGGACTATATAGTGCACTCAATTAATTATCGAACGGTTTCGGACACTACACGGCTGCTGTCTCCGTTAGTCACGTGACTCTGGCGTACAAAAACAACAACAACAACAACAACAACACTTTAGTGATAACTATTAATATAAATAAGCGTATGTGTTTTAATTAACAACTCTTGTTCAATAACCGAAACTGACTGCCTCAAGAGGGAGTCTCTTATATGTCCGTCTGTATGGCGTAAGCTAACGCGAGTGATTTTACATCTTATCGGATTATTAATAACAATTTGATGTATTGCGTTTCCACAAAAAGTCAAACTGTGTGCCTCTAACTCGTTTCATTTTAACCTGTTGTGTTAAATTTAAAGACACAATCGCGCAGCTCTCATTCATAGATTGTAAAAATATCTCATCTGACAATTCGCGAAGCATTTTGGTCTATTTTGACCCTCTAGCGACCATCGTTGCTCACTACCTTTACTAAAGCTTTGTGGGAAACTTTGAATGCACTACACCACTAAAATGACGTAATCACTATATAGTGCACTGTATAGGGAAAGGTGTGTTGATTTGGACACAGTCAGTGTGTTCAGCTTGGCAATAAGCACTAATGAACGTGCATTTAAATAATAAATATATATCAGTGAGTGACTCAAATGAAACTTGATGCATAAGTTCATCAGCAGCACTGTAATAGTGGAGGTACCCATAGCTGCCAGTACAATTAAGAGGAGGCTGTTCCACGAAGCGATTAATCAGCAAGATGCTTTTAGCTTAAGCAGCGGAACAGCTGCTGGTGTACTTTATAAATTTTAATACACATAAAAGTTTTTTTTCCAAGGGTACATCACATAATGGCTGTCATATCTTTGCCAGTTAGTCAAATGCCATTAAAAGTATACAGTATATTCTCTTATCTTCTCCTTTATAGTATAACATATACTATTGTAAGGTTAGCTACTCTTGTTTTATGTCTTCTTGCCTGTTACTTACCACAGTTTCTTCTCTCTCTTCCATAGTTATTCAGCCACCAGGACACTGCGTAAATGTTGCGTTTGGTCGTAACTTCCCTGTGTCTCCGGTGCCCGCGTGTCCCAGTCCTGCCTCTGAACGTCTGGCAGTATGGCACACTGAGGGAAGCTGAGAACCAGCAGACCGTGGAAACTTTCTATGATCTTGCAGTGGACATCCAAAAGGTCAGAAAACTTAAGAGCTGGGTTTTGCATCAGAGCCCAGCTTATGCTAAGGAGGTAGCTCACCTGTTGAGGGACTTGGGTGCTTCAGGCCCAGTCATTGCCAGTGTTTTAGTGGTTCATCCTGAGGCAGTCCTGTGCAACCCCGAGGAGATGGCAGCACAGAGGGATCTGTGGATGTCTGTGTGTTCAAACAAGAAACAGCTTGTTAGTATTATTGAGAAGTTCCCTGCTTCATTCTTTACTTCTGCCAGCCACCATGAGAACCAGCGAAACAACATAGCTTACTTCCAGAGCTTAAAACTAAACAAACGTATCATCACTAAGCTGATGGCCAGTGCGCCACAAAGTTTCAGTTGCCCAGTAGAGCAAAACCAGGTCATGGTGCAAACATTACAGCAGGCCTACATAGAACTTGGAGGAGATGAGGCCAACATGAAGATATGGCTTCAGAAACTTCTCAGCCAAAACCCATTTGTTCTACTGAAGTCTCCTGAAGTGTTAAGGCAGAACCTGCTCTTCCTCAGAGACAAAGGCTTTAGCACAGCAGAACTCCTCATCCTGCTCTCAAAACTCAGAGGATTTGTCATTGAGCTGAACCCTGACAGCATGAGCCAAACCCTGCTTTACTCCCAGGATATGATGGGCTGCTCTGAGAAAGAGCTGCGGGACATCATCATAAAATGCCCAGCTCTTCTGTACTACCCTGAACACATCTTGGCTGATCGTTTTAAAGGCCTGCTCAGCGCTGGGATCAGTATGTTCCAGATTATAGAAACACCTTCTGTCGTGGAGCTGACCACGCAGATAGTGCACTACCGCATCCAGAAACTGAGGGCAGGTGGTTATAACGTGAGGACAGGCTCATTGGAAGTCCTTAATGGCACTAAGAAGGACTTTGAGATGAGTTATGGAAAACTAAAGGTACGTGCTCAGAGGCCACTGTTTAACCCTGTCGCACCTTTAAAAGCAGATGACTGATGTGCAAAACTATGAACTCTAACTGTTATGGGAGAATACTGGGACATTACTGATTATTTATCTATTGACATTAAATACATTGTTGAATTAAATGTGTCTGACTCTTGTGTTTACTTGACATTTTTACTCACAGTTAAGTGACTCTGTCATGAAAAAATCTTTAATTCACTGATAAAAAATGTCCAAGCAGACCAACTCAGTATAAGGGTTTTAATATAAACAAATGCACTTGTGTCATCATACAGCAAGAGAGAGGGAGAGTTTCTCACGGTGTGGAACCAAGGCTCTTTGTGGAGATATTCGTAGGGTCCATGAGACACTGACTGGATACAACAAACGTCACTTACGACGTAACAGCAGAATAAGATGATTACACAAGCAGGATAAATTTAAAACATTATTCGTTTCTAAGAAACAAACTCAGCATTGTTCTTAGAGGAACAATAAGTATCATCATTTCAGTACATTATGTAAAATCAAAAAACTGTAGCTGTCGATTCAATATCTCTGTCAGAAATCTGAAAAAGAAAGGTAGATACCTCACAAAATACTTATTTCCTATGGAGTCATGGAAGGAAGGATCGTTTAAAAACCTTTTTTTTATTAAAATGCTATCTGACTCTAGAAAAGTCTATCATTGAAGCATATTTAGGTTGCTTCAGGTTTTTTAGCAAAAATATCTAAAACCAGAACAATAACATGTCAAAGTAATTGGATGAAAAGAGCGTCAAATCAAACAGTGGTTAGATTGTTTCTTTATATTTGAGATCAATTCAACAATGCGAAAGAGGACAATGAAACATTTTGGGTTATAGTTATTATTATTGCAAGTTTTACTTTACTTTATAACGTGCCACCTTCTTTTTTAACATGCTGCACTAATATCAGATCTTCAGACTTTTTAGTTAAAGTCAAATAGATTTTATTACTCTTTATTTACAAAATACCTAAGGTAAATGGCCATATAAAACTAAAATATGAGGTGTGGACATGTCTATTAAGTACATTTAATCATTTGACTGGGGACTAATAGGCCTTTACAACCTTATTAACAGCCTTGTAAGTGTCTCATTCTCACACAGTGTTCTTGGCAGCATAACTGTTCCCTTTAGGGATGAACCTAACAGTGCCTGTGATTTTTATTGTTACCTTACAGGCAGAGGCACATTATAATGAGCAATTTTACTGCTGAAATGTCACTTCATTATCATTTCAAATGAATTCTAATGCACTCAGACAATGACATAAAAAGGGAGACAAAAACACAGTACCTGCCTTTGTTTTAGATGTGGTTTATTTGAACATACTTTGCAGTCTACGCTTCAGTTATGCAAAATTGATTCTCCATTATGTGTGAGCTCTTTTATTAAGCTTTCCAAGCCAGACTTCATTATAGAAAAATAAGTAAAATGGCTTTGGGGTCAGCGCTTTTTTTTTTACCAGGCAAAACGAAAAAAGGCTGAATCAATATGCAATCATAGAGAGCATTGTCTGAAAGGGCATAATGAAATGTTCCTGCATCTCATTCTGAATGTGTCTTAATGTAGTTCACAGAAGCCCCTGGAAAAACTGCTAAAGAGTGACTTTTAATGGGAGGCAACTCCTCCTCTGCTAATGAAGCTATGACTTTATGCCTCAAGATGTCCTCATTCCTGATGCGGACAACTTGGGGTCACCACAAAGACCAAGATGGCACTTCAGCATTCGGCAGGATCGACATCTGCACTAACAACTTCTATATCCCATCTGCCGCCATCTGCATCACTCCACATGGTTCCGTAGTCATGGAAATAGCCACTGGGCAGATGATATGAAAGTGAGTACATCTGGTAATAAATTGTGGCCACGCAGATGAATGCTTGACGAGACATCATTTTCAAACCAAAATGTGGGACTCCCCTGGAGGGCTACAGCAGAAACTCAAGTACACCACAGCTGACATGCTAAAGGTTACCAATTTAACACACACCAATGGCATTTTATTGATTTCATCAGGCAAGGTTACAAGAACTTTTTCTCCCTGGTGCTTTTAACAAATAAAAGGAGTTAATCAGGACGCACCAAGGCGAGGCAGACCAGACGAGGCCTCGCGTTGATTGTACAAGTCACCTCTATTTCTCTTGTCCTATGACGACTGCCCTGTCATCTTGCACTTCTGCCCTGAATTACACACACAAGCTGCTGAGGTTAATAAGAGGCAGTATAAATTTTCCTGTTTCATTTTAAACACGACACTGGTTGATATTAGGTACACTTAGCATATTGGTTTTATGGATCATAACTCTAAAGAAACAGATGTGTAATTAAAAGCTATGATTTCCAGGTAAATTATGACCCACTATTGCTGCAGTAAATATTCCCTTTGTAAAATCTGTGTCTCAAATTGGATTATCAGACTGATGAAAATGAATTTGTACCTTTAGGGCTGTGGTCTGTACATGTCCCACCAGGAACAATTCCCAGGGGCTGACCCACAACGGCTCCTCTGACAGTTGTCTGTGGGGAGGGAGAACTGTGGTTTCTGCTTGGTGCTTGATGAGATTCTTAATGATAGGTAACTTACTATATACAGTAGAATTATCAGCACAACCCGTTTGGAGAAGTAGACAGGAGCAATGGAGGCTTTGTGTTATATGCAGTGACCGTAGGCAGTCAGTCTACCATCAGTGGTTATATGGCTGCTAAACACATTTTTAAACAGCTTATAAAACTGCTATTAGTGCAGATGTGTATTACAAAGATGGTATTCCTGTAGGCCTACATTGTGTTTAAAATCACCAAGAGTATCAAGACAAGACAAAGACTTTTCGGTATTGAGATAAGACCGAGACCATATTGGAGCAAGACTAGGGAAAGACCGAGACGTGTTGGGGCGAGACCAGGTCAAGACCAAGAACATGTCGGAACAAGACCAGGTCAAGACCATGTCGGAGCAAGACCAGGTCAAGACCAAGAAGTTTTGGCGTGAGACCAGGTAAAGACCAAGACCATGTCGGAGCAAGATCAGGTCAAGACCGAGACATGTCGGAGCAAGATCAGGTCAAGAGCAAGGCGTGTTGGAGCAAGATCAGGCCAAGACTGAGGCATGTCGGAGCAAGATCAGATCAAGACCGAGACATGTCGGCGCAAGATCAGATCAAGACCAAGGCGTGTCAGGGCAAGATCAGGTTAAGACCGAGGCATTCAAAACCAGGTCAAGATCTAGAAGTGCCAGAGTGAAACCAGGTCAAGACCTAGATATGCCAGTGTGAGACCAGGTCCAAGATCTAGAAGTGCCAGAGTGAAACCAGGTCAAGACCTAGATATGCCAGTGTGAGACCAGGTCAAGACTGAGACGTGCCGGTGTGAGACTAGGTCAAGATCGAGACCATGTCGTGGCGAGACAAGGTCAAGACCGCTCTCGAGTACTACTAGCCTGGCCAGCCTCAACTAACTCTTTTCCTAGTTAGTCCGGTACCCTGTTGCTTGCATTCAATTTCAAGGGCGGGGTTTACAAGAGTAATGTTAACCAATCAGAGAAACGCTGGAAGTGAAACGTAGAAATAGTAGAATTACTATTTCTACTGTGTCTCCTCATAGATTTCATGTTATTTTTATGTCATTAGGAAATGCATGTAAAATGTTTGATCTTATTACATGGGCTATTCTCCTGTGTAGTCAATGTACTGTATGGGGCTCCAGGAAGCGAGGCTCCTATTTCCTATCTGGAGAGTTTAGATGTTTAATCTTATTACATAGGCTCTTCTCTCGTGTGGTAGTATTGTGTGTGGTCAATGTATATGACCCCAGGAAGCAAGGCTCCTAGCCCCGTCCGGAGTGATTATAAACCTATCAGTATGCTTCTTCTTAATATGATTATGGTTTACCTGGCATAAGGACCCCTCTCTGCTTTCAGGATAAAGATGACAATAATGTAAAACAGATGTTATTTTCTAGGAGGTATTTAAGGACTTGTCATTTTGTACTCATGGTCAGATTGTGCATGTCTGTATCTGAACCCAGATCCAGAATAAACCTGAATGAACCAATCTATTGGCTTTGCGACCTTTTTTTTCTCTGCTTGACTACACCTAGTGTTTGCATTTTCACTGAGTTCCAGCTGTGACCCTGAAGAGATTCTGTATATCCTCTGTTAAACAATAAATGTCACAGTGATTGATGTCAAACAAACAAAATGTAACTTTATTTTGAACACTGGACCTGAGATTTACAACCATGAGACACAACTCAATCTGTCACAACTTATTTTGCTTTTGGAGAGAGCTTATCCATGGGGATTGTGTCACCAACTCACAATGATGGCTGTCTCATGTTCTGTCCAGTTATTTCCTGACAGATAATATAATTTGAAGACATTTTATATTTGTGCTATTTCCTTGTGTGTGCAAGGACCTCTTTTCCTTTAGTCATAGCTATCATATCTAAAGTCACATGCTCTGCACCAACTGCTTTTATCTCGTTTTGCCTAATCTTTGTCTTGTTTAGAATGGTTAGAGCTGGCTGCAAGTGAAACTAAAATCTAACTAAATGGTAAAGAGAAATGACTGCTTGTTGTATATAACACACAGTATTTCTCCAAGTGTGTTATAATTTGTGATGATAATGATTAGAGGATTTAGGAATCATACCAAGTGTCTTCTATACTCAATCCTAAATGGCATCAGGGATGTCTCAGAAATGTCTGTGATGTTGCTTATCTTGTCTCTTGCACTATAAACATTTGGCTCCATCTAGTGAAATAATGACTCAATTGCAGACAGATAAGTGAACGCTCACATTATACACTAGGTTGTGAGATAAAGATTTTTTTACAGTGTCTTATTTCAAACATTTTTGTCTCTCATTGACTCCCCTTTGATTCCTTTAATTTCATGAATGCTTTATTACAACGCAGGTATTCACAGTATAAAGTCAGTGCAAAAAATAGGCTAGCTAATGCTTCTCATTGACAGTACAAAATCTGTGTTAAAACACATTATTCTGCCATCACCATCTGTCACTGTGGTTTTCAGACAGATCTGTTGCGATACCCAGAGCAAAGGCTGGTTTTGGTGTGGGATGGCTGTTGATTGAGTCATAAACAACCATATTCTCAGTGCAGCTGTGATATTACTGGAGGAGGAGGTGGACAAGATGGGAGCACAGATTAGCAACAGGCAAAACACTTCACACAGAGATCAAACAACTTTTTACAGTAACAAGATGTAGACATACTGGTGTGAGGCTCTCAGTATTTCTTTGTGCATTAAAAATATTAAGTTAAAAAACCCAGACATTTTTGCAAAGTTAAGACTAACGTTTGCAAAATGACTCCTTATAAAACTGACGTTTTGCACCATATATGACACCTACTGACAGCTCTCAGTCATGATTTTCAACATGCCCAGCCTTTTTCTTGAATACTTGGAATTTGTACTTTATCCCATTTTCCTCTTGAACTTCACTTGGTACGCCATGGAACCTTGTTTTGCAAGGGGAAATAAAACAGTTAAATTTGATAATGCCAAAACTGCAGTAAATGTTCAGACTGATCCTTACGTGTCTTGTAGTTGAAATAGACTTCTGTCAAACTCTGGAAAAAAGACGTCACAGTCGAAGGTGGCCATAACATCAGTGAGGTAAATCAAGTCACACCAGGGATGCATCAGCGCGTCCTAATTACAGAGAGAAACAAAGTCACCCAAGTCAGCTGAGAAAGGCCCCAGCTCTTGTGATCTGAAGTAGTTGTGGAATGTAATGGGTCTTTCAATGTATTCTACTACCATTGACAAATGCACAGTGACTAATTCCCTAGGTCAGCTGAGCCCCAGCCTCCAGATAAAGAATAAGCGAGAGGTGCTGTATGAGTAATTGAATAATTTCTTTCAATACAAAAACAAACAGAAACTTTTATTAGTTATTAACGGCACAGTCTGTACTAGAGTAAAGGCCAACAAAATAAGATATAAAAGCAGATCCACAAGAGAACAAATCCATCCATCCAAGCATGCTCTGTGAGACTGTTAAAACTTAGAAAGAATTTAAAATTCTTTATTTAGGCCACATTCGGACAGTCGTGAACATTGTTCCGGACCAGCTAATCTCAGATTAGTGTGCTGTACATGTTGTTTTAGTTGTACAGTTAGTAGTTGTATTACAACTCTGGTTAATTGTAAATATTGTTAATTTGATTGCAGAACTCCATATTTTTAATTAAAAAAATTATTGCTATGCCCTTTTTGCAATCCTCAAAACATACACTTGTGTTCTATGTGTTCTTGTATTTATTATTTTTTTTATATGTGTGCAGAAGATACCTCAGCCCTCAATGGAACCAAATAACTCAAGATGAACACTGCCTAAGACTTAATGTGGCTATGAAAAAAACTTTTTGATTGAAATTAGACACGGCTTTAAAAAGATGCAAAATGGTAAAGAACTTGTACCTCATAAACCCGAGTCCCACCTACAACCCAGATGGTCTCAACAATGTTATCGAGGGGCGGCTGGGAAGCCAGGAGCACTGCACTATCAAAGTCTTTACTCAGGAAGTGGGCATGTTCCGGAGGTGTGCTGTGGGAGAAGAGATTCCATTTGAAAAATCACAGGGATGACGATAACAAACACTTAACACTTTAACACAATACCAAAATAACATGTACCAGTTCACAAGCTGCAAAAGAAAAGAAAAGAAATTCCTCACTCACTCCATTGTCTCACTGAGCACCACATGGAGCACATTGGCCAGTTGGATTGTCTCTTCTGGTTGGGAATACCAACACAGTTTGCCCCAAACCATCATGTTATTCTTTCCTGGAGGAGATAGATTGATTGGATGGTCAACATGTGAACTAGCTATTTAGAGTTCTTATAGTCAAAATGTGATTTATATTGTTAAAACTTCAAATGGTACAGTAATTGCTTACCTGGTCTTGATACCTTTGTCACAGTGTTGACAAAATACTGGAGTTCAGACCTGAAAAAGTCAAATGATTCTTTGAAATTTCTGCAGTGACTAAAAACACTTATAGAGACTGATACGTTAAAACATTTATTGAATTGGGAATATACAAGTTGTTATAAAACAGATACAACTATTTTCTTGCTGCACCGGTATTTCACGTTTTAAGAGGCATGTTCCAGAACACACACAACACAAGCTTTACTCTTTCAATAAACTGGTCACGTGTCTGCAAGCGCTCACGGTAAATGCCAAGGCAGTCGTCCATCCTTCCCGATGCCCAAGCCCCGGCACGCAGCTGCGATCAGACGCACGGGTTTCTTCGGCACTTTTTCTACTTCCATCTTTCCAGATCATCCACAGTCCAGGGTCGACGTCTGCAACAGGAACTTTCTCGATGGGGTGGGAGCCTTTATTGAAGTTTGAGATCAATTGCCACCGCCCACTACCCACCAAATGCTATTGGTCATGGACATGGTAGGTCTTCAGTGAGTCCAGAAATTGGTAAAAAAAAAAAAATCCTAATCCGCAGCGCCTGGTTGATCTACCTCCATACACTCCGCCCACATCTCACTCATTATACGCGTTAGTATCAAATAGTCATTGTTACTTTCAGGTTTCAGGTTACACAATGGGAAATGTTGAAGTTAAAGTTTCAACATTTCTTTATTTAAAGCAAACGATATATCTTTCCAAAGCTGAAGTAACGCCAGAGCAGTTACACCAGGTTAGACTATGAACTGTTATAAAGCCCATTGTCAATTAAACTATCCCAATAATCAAAGTTAATAAGTTACAACTGCAACTTTAAATACATTACACTTACTGCACTCATTCAAAAAAACTAAAGTGAAACAGAAATACACAAAAATGTACACAATATTTAGTTATTTATTGCCATTTAATCACATTCAAAAGTTGGTCATTTTATACAAAAATAATAGATTTACAATCACAAGACAAAGAACATGCATTTATAGAATTGTTGAGAATATTTACAGTCGTCCCATGGCAAAATTTACAAAAGTTGGGAACTTTAACAAATATTTACAATGGGTATATCAACCTTTTCCAAGATTTGCTTAGGCCCCTGCTCACATCTCTTGTGGATATAGTCTTTACTACAATGACCTTTGCCTCTATGTTGTAAACCTTGTTTGTCATTCATGACACGCCCGTAGGGGTCACAAAGAAGAAGAAAAAAACTAATTTTATAACATTTAAACCATCTACATTGCAGCCCCCTCTTAAAAGAATGCATGACGTCCATGGTGCTTATGCAGTTAAATGGGTGTGGGTGGGCTTTACGTCAAACTAAAGCTCAGTTTACATGAAGGAAAAAAAGCCTCATACAACCATTGCTGTGTGCCATCTTTATGAAAGGATTCTTTAGGCTGCAATTGTCTTTGTATTACATAAATCAAGATTGACGTCCACTGTGGGAGACATTATGAACATGGGAAATTGTATTAACACGTAAATAATCCCTTAAATTTAACCAGTAAATGAGAAAACCTTTCACAAACAACTACAATTGTCATTATGACCTGAGTGAATGGCAATCTCTACAGTAAATACATGTATTTGCCCAACACAAACACCCTTTAGCTGAAAGCTGGCATTAACATTGTCACAGAAAAGTGAACTGACAAACTGAATGAAATCATGCAGCATGTGACAGTGGTCTGTGTGCACATGTGCAGTGGAAGACATTTTCACATGAAGACCTTATATGTAACGCTGGTATTAAAACTCTGATTTATTATTGCTTTTATGTCTAGTAATGAAGTGTTCACTAAATTAATAATGTATTAAGATGCATTTGCTTGTCTGTGCCAATTTTAGTGACACAGCAACACAGGTAACACGTCGGTTAGTGTCACTTGTCTGTTCTCGTGTCCTGGGAGTGGTTAATGGGAAATATTTTTTTTAAATCTATTTTATATAAAATATGAGAAGATTATAAAGAATACCCTCTCTTTTCAGTTCTTTTTGAGGAGACATTATCTGAAGCTGGGCAACTCTGTCAATGCACGAAGCTTTTTTTTTTTTTTTTTTTTTTTAAACACTCCTTAACCCACTCTCCTAGTTGTCAGTCTTGGACCTTGTAGTTTTCATTAGAGAATGAACTTCAAGACCCTCAACTGTCTCCTTGTGGACTTGGTTTCTTGTTATTGCTCTGTTGTAACTGAGGGTTCAGTAGAAACGTTCTTGTGATTCAAGCTGAACCAAATATTTCTCCCATAGACACTATTTGCTCTGCCTCAAAGACTTTGAACTACTTTCAGGCAGGGACTCTTCACGGCACCGTTTTTGGGTGGAGTATATTCTTTCTGCGTTAACAAAAAGAGAAAAACATCAACTTAAATTGATAACTAAACATACTGTTTTTTTTGTTCCTTAAACCTTAGGAGCCATTTACAACATATCAGCAACATAAGATACCTGATCTAGATATTCCCTCCTGTGCAGAAGTGTCTTCAATTGGGGCTTGACTGCTTCCAGTGTTGACAATATTGCCATTTGTGCCAGGGTTAGGATTTGCAGGAATTGTTGCCAAAAGGCCTGTAACATAATGCCAACAGAAAAAGCTTATAAAATCATACCACTACAGTGAATTGTAAATGTTATTTTTTCAGTTTATACTAGTGTTACTACATGCCTCAGGGAGACAAAACAGTATACCATTTATGAAGATTTTTGTACTGCTGAAATCATTTTGATTCACAAAAACAGCACATGTACAAACAAAGGTTTAGTAAATTGGTTGCATGTTATGTGGTAATGTTCATACCGAGTCCTCTATAGCAGGAAAGCTGCTGATAAATCTGTTTCATCCGTTCAATATTGATGCGGCTAGCCTCTGCATGGTTCACCATTGGTTTTGGATAGTGCACTCCGATAATACACTTGGCTGCCTTCTGAACATCTTCTGGGGCATTCCAAGGATCATAGATGTATTTGGCTGGGAACCCTTTCAAAATGGGTAAGTAGCGCCTTCAAATGCACAGAAAAAATACTATTAACTGAGGTAAAGAGCAAGCAACAATAGATGAACAGGTGAGAGACCTGTATAGTCATATTTAACCCATACAAATAAACATTTTAAAAGTAAGCAACAATATTAATTTTAAATGCTAAAAACATATATTTTTGAAACCTCACCGCTTAACCAAATAAAAATGACTGATGATGACTAACCTTATGTAGTCACCGTTGGGGTCTGTACGCCGTCCAAATCCCACTGGACAGTAGCAGTGAAAAAACTGCTGGAAAAATGAGCTGCATGAGAGCCACATCCAGCTGCCAGCATTTACACTCCAGTCTGCATCCAAGAGCAACTCTTCAAAAACCTGTAACCGACACAGGTCAACAGTTAGTGCCAACAGTGTACTCTTAAGTGCATCTGTTTGTATTGAAGGTGAGATGTCAACTCTTTAGTGTCTTGCCTTCATGCCTTCCTCCCAGCTGATCCAGAGGTCTCCCCTGGTCAGGAAGCAAGCCACAGCATGTCGAGCTAAATGATGAATCCAACCCTCCTGTCTGAGCTGGGTCATGATGGCATCGATCCAGGGAAAGCCTGTCCTTCCCTCTGCCCACTTGGCTAGGGCCTCAGGGTTTCGGTCCCAGGGGATTTGAACACACATGGGGTTGCCCTCCATCTTGTCAAAGCAAGGATTGTTGGTTGCAGTCGTATAGAAAAATTCCCTCCATAACAACTGGCCATACAAAGACAATGGTGGGGTGCTATTCTTCTTGACCTAAAATGGCAAAAACAATTACATTACATATCTACGTACATCACAATAGACAAAAACACCAATTATCACATAAAAACAAAACCATAAATGTGTTATAAGATTCTCATGTCATGTGTGCTTATGTCATTCATACCTTCTTATAGAGGTCAGTCAGTTTGAAGTAAAAGAGGCGACAGGAAAGACACCCAAAACGCAGATAGGGGCTGAGACCAGTTGGACTGGCCAGCAGGGAGTTAGCATTCATCCGGGGACGTTCAAAGTTTGCCACCCATGCCTACAAAAATAAATAATGTTGCTTTTTAAAATCTACAATAAATACAATAGAAAATGCATTGTGGATAAGCTGACTATATGCTTATTCCTAAACATTAGTTACACTGTGTAGCTATAAAGTCATTAAATACTTGTAGCTTTTTAAATAAAAGGTACAGAACTGTGAATTACAGTATTGTGCAATGGTACCTTTCTTTCTAGATGTCGCTCTAGCCTCATGAGTGCCTCAGTTTCTCCACCTGGCCATACTGCTGTGGTCAGGCCCTCTGTCTCAAAGCCTAAACAAACAGCACAACTGAAATTCATGGTTTTTGGCACACAAAGAGCTGTTTCATTTAATTTTCATTTTTGAGAGATTTTACCAAGTTCTTCAAGAGATGGCACCCCAAATTTGTCATCGTGGTCATCACTTATGGGTGTAGCACATTTTTTAATAACCTCAGCAGTGATTGTCTCTGCGGGAAGCTCCACTGCGTCCATGTGGTTGATGAGGCCCTGGAACCGCTTGTACGTAAGGGGTGGTTGGCCACCATTAAGCTCTATGATCCTTTCAATTAAGACAGAAGGATATTTATAAGAAAAACATATGAAAACCTCACAGTAGTAGTGTGTTATATATAATCAATACTCACTTGTCCAAACTGTAGAGTGTGTGTGAGATTCGCACCATTAGCTCCACTCCTGCTTCAGTGGCTAGTTTTTGGATTGCAGCATCACGTTCTTTACCAAATGGCTCAGAATCATACTCGTATGATAAACAAGTAATCTGCCATTCCTGAGACACATATTTTTTAAATATTAACATTGTAAAAACATACAAATGGAGAACTCTGTCCCAGTTACATTTAGCAGTATAATTTCATTTGTAATGTAGTACTTTATTTCAAAATCTAGTCCTTTCTAACTCTCAGACCTTGAACAGCGAGGGAAGACATCCGTTGGTTGACCTCTAATGACAAACAAGCGAGAGTTGAGCTTACGCAGACTGGCATCCAAATCTTCTAAACACTGTAACAGAAACCTGGATTTAAGAAACAAAAAGACCATTTAGTTATTCTTCTATAATTCTCTGAAATATGATTTTGACTTATAGCTATGTATTATATTAATTATATACAAAATATGTAAATTATATCAAGATTCAAGAGGTTAATCATCCAGAAGAATCATGGTTTATTGTCATGTGAACCAGACAGAAAGCATGTTTCCTATACAAACAATGCAACTAAAGTCCTTCCTTTATGACATGAATGTCAAACTACCAACAATCATCAATCATCAATCATCATATCCTGCGAAGGTTAAGTCAAATTAGTCTTGGATAAACTATAAACAATAAAACACTTTTCAAACAAGGTGAACACTACAGTAGTCTGAGACAGGAAGTAACAACAAGTCTGTTTACAAGACAGAATACAGATGAACGCAGATCAGTAGTGAAGCCTTTACACGGAACCTAAACTTTTACTAAAATTGCAATAAATGCAAAAGTTAAGGTGTAAAAGTAAAATTGGAAGTGATCTGTACAGAAAGAGTGTTTATAGTAGGTCTATGATTTAATGACTCTCACAACACACTGACCCAATTTCTCATACGTTTAGTCAAGGAGTGAACCTCAGACTATAAAAGGGGTTGGGGTGTGGGGAATGACTGTGGTACCTAGTAGACCTGTCACGTCGATTTATCGACCCATGGCACGATATGTGGAAATGAGCGGGATAGTATTTGCCGCTGCAATATATCACAGCACAGGGTTTACACTGCATTTGTGCGTGGCTGCCGCCAGGGCTATGAAGTCCCCCTCTGAGTTCACTAAGTCATGCTCCTATATGCCGAGATACTCAGTAGACTACACACATTTACTAAAAAGATGAGGAATAATCTAATATGAACTGACTTATGCTTATTGTGTGATGAGTTTCAGTTTACTACATTTAAAATTCTTCTGGTATTTATTTATTCTCTGCTGAGACGAGCCGACAGGAGCTGATCTGGAGCTGCGCGCTCACAGACACAGAGAGCACAGAGCTGCGTGCTCACAGACACAGAGAGCACAGAGCTGCGTGCTCACAGACACAGAGAGCACAGAGCTGCGCGCTCACAGACACAGAGAGCACAGAGCTGCGTGCTCACAGACACAGAGAGCACAGAGCTGCGTGCTCACAGACACAGAGAGCACAGAGCTGCGTGCTCAGAGACACAGAGAGCACAGAGCTGCGCGCTCACAGACACAGAGAGCACAGAGCTGCGTGCTCAGAGACACAGAGAGCACAGAGCTGCGCGCTCACAGACACAAAGAGCACAGAGCTGCATGCTCACAGACACAAAGAGCACAGAGCTGCATGCTCACAGACACAAAGAGCACAGAGCTGCGTGCTCAGAGACACAGAGAGCACAGAGCTGCGTGCTCAGAGACACAAAGAGCACAGAGCTGCGTGCTCACAGACACAAAGAGCACAGAGCTGCGTGCTCACAGACACAGAGAGCACAGAGCTGCATGCTCACGTGGGGGCAGACGAGTCACAGGGAATGAAGAACATATTCTGCTGTTGTTCAGAAAGTAGCCCCTTGTAGCAGCGAGCTAAAGAAAAGCTAACTTTAGGACCTTTACTCACCAATATGACCTCTAGCCTTTAATAATGAGCTGTTGTTGTAATACTACTGTTTTTTTATTAATTAAAATTAAACACATACCCTGGTTTGTTAAATGAAGCTAGAGCTGTGAAGGTATCAAACAAATCATGATACAAATATAGAAAATTTTATTATCTCTGGTTCTTCCATTGATATTGATATCTGATAGGTCCACAGCTCATCTTAATAAGAGCAAATAAAAGATAAAAAAATATTTTGAATGCATTGTCTCAGCAATAAAATAAAAGTTGATACTATGTAGTAATTATTATCACTATTATTTCTATTATTACTATCGTTATTACTTTTACCTCTCCCTAAAATTGTTTTTAACAAAGCAATAATATTGTATCGCAATTAATTCTGGTGCAATATATTGCATGTGACAGGCCTAGTGTGTGCAAGTATTATATTAAAATCACATTATAATTATTCTGCATTAATTAACAAATGAAAAGACCGCATTTCCAAATGAGCAAATCCAAATTCTGGTAAATAAACGTAAGTCAAAGCTAAAATTTGTACACCTGCTAATCACACTAAGATGTGTGAAAAGAGAGAATGCATAAAAGGCCAATAATTAACAAGGACAGGGGCAGTAGTATGAGGGAGGTCATTTAGCATGAAATCCATCATATTTATTCATGTTTCAAAGGAAGCCTACCAAAGACCAATCAGAAAAACTGCAACCTTTAAAAAGATAACAATGGATTCTCTTAGTACACAAAGCAGGACATAATCCTGACTTCTTTTCCCTGAAATCAGTAAAACAAAACAAAAAAACACTTTGGTTCCACACAGTAGCCTACTGAGGAATCTTCAGTTAGGTGTTAGGAGCCCCCTTGACATTAGAACATCTAAAAATACAACACTTAATACACTTAACAGGTAATGTGTGATGTTATCGTCATTAATGTATATTTTTGTGTTGGTGATTCCTACCTCCACCTGTTGATGCCCAAATTTGAGGAGCCTGCGAACCAAGGGTCCAGGATGTAGATGCAGCGGAGGGTGTCTGAGCTTCGAATGGAGTCCCTCAAAGCCGCGTTGTCGTGCAACCGCAAGCCTTTTCTGAACCAGTAGATGGTGTTGACCACCATGTTGCTGCCTTTCTTATTTGATTAGAGACTTAAGAAGAGGTAAATGATCTACAGAAGATGCTCTCTTAATTTGGCAAACGTGCCCAGAACTCCAGGGTCCATTCAGGTCCAAAATACGTTTTGAGGGGGCTCTTGGGATATGGTCAAACTTAACCGTGCTCCATTAATTTTTCATCCAAATTGAGTCTTTCCACCAAAAGCGACATGTGTAGACGGAAGCCAACTAAACTGGACTTGTTACACAAGAATTTCTAATCAGAAGCAAACGAGTGAACCCAATACATTTAGCAAAACACGCTAGTAGCAGTCAACGACGTGAAATACAACTGACCTTCTACAAGACGCATAACACACGCGGATTTGGTGTTTCCAGAGGCGATCTAAAAAGGCTAAAACACGTCAAACCTCACCAAGTCCTCGAAAAACAAGTAGAAATGTCCCTTTCTGTATCAACATCACCACCCCCAAAATACGCAAGAAAAATGCAACGCGCCGATTGGCTGAGAGCCGCGGTTATACAACCTTTTCACCGTCACGTTTTTATAATGTGATTTCTTATTCCTGTTTACAGATTGACATAGCTGTCCTAGAACGGTACTATAAGTCTATAAGTATAACATGTTATTAATTGTGTCAAAAATATTATCTAAGATCCTTTAATCTAAGATTTATATCTGCCAGAAAATGACGATAACACTTTTTCAAAGACTAATAAGCAGCTAAAAGTTGGTTATGGCGGAGACCCAGAAGTACCCGGATGAGCACATGCAGCGCGGCGAGGATTGGCTCTTTGGGATATGCTCGATTTACTTGACGAGCCACCACGCTCACACTGCAAATGTATCTTCTGTTGTATATTTCTAACGCCGCCCAACCAGCGTGTAATAGAATGAAGCGAACGAAGGTGAATTACATTATATAAAACTGCAATTTGGGATAGGCTAAAAGGGCTGCTGTATGGATATTTATCAGACACCGAGTTTCGCCTGTTTCTATTTAATTAATTATAATTATAAGAAGGGATGTGTAAACATATAAATTGAATTTGTTGGTCTATTTTACTGTAACCCCAACGACTAGAATAAAGGGGCAAAACATAGCCTACATGATATACCTTTATTTATTCAAGCTATGTCTTTATGACTACTAATGAGGAATAAAAATATTATTAATGGCAAATGTAGCCTAGGCTCAGTAGAAGTTTTTCAAATAGATACAACGCTAGATGGGAGTATTGACTACCTGTTTCTGTTTAATTGTAAATATGATCTCAAGGGCTGTTTTTGCCAAAAACGCAGCCTTTTCACTGTTCAAACCCATATTCTGACCCGAGTTGTGTTAACACCTCAAAATATTCATGAGGTAGACCATGCCTACTACCTGGAGCAGTTAGAAATTAAGCTATTTAAAAACCTTCACTCATTATGTTAGCTTTTATACTGAGGTCACAGTCTGGGTAGACACTAGTTTTAATTGATTAATTTTTATAAAATTTTCAACTTATTTTATTGATATTTGTATTTGTGTTTTAAACCTGTCTCTCATCATTTGTAAAACACGTTGAATTGCTGTATGCATAAATTGGGCTATATAAATAAACTTGCCTTGCCTTGCCTAGACACTGGTATTTTGTGGATTGTAACAACTGGAACATTTTTTTACAGCCAAGAACCAGAGCACCAAGTTGGGAGAAGTATGTTTGGAGCGCTACTTATTCACTGTTAACTGGAGTCTATTTATCCAGCTGCAGAGCCATTGCAATGTCACTGTTGATGCACTTAAAGGGGATAGACAAAGACACTATCACCTGCATAACCTTTGTCCAAGGTGTTCTGAAACACAAGTGAACTAATAAAGAAGAAAAGGTCTGCATGTAAACAGAATGACTTTCTGCATCCTTCCAGTTGAGAGGCTGTGTGCAGCCAGTGTAGTAGATGGGCTTCACCTTATTCAGTGACTATATGGCTGTTATAGTCACCATTCAGGAGTGTGCGGCCTTCACAGGGGCTATTGTAATGCTGGAATTGAGGAGACAGTCATGCTGGTTCTGATTTGGCCTAAATGTTTGGTGTAAATCTTTTGATAATAAATTTCTCTTTTGTTATCTTTATGTTTATTATTTAGGTTATTTATATACATTTAGCAAACCATTTCATCCAAAGCAACTTACATTAGGCAGTGTTAAACTCGCACTTAACTCTTCATTTGCGTTTGGTGTGAATGCACTTTTATACCACTGGAGGCAAGGTGGGTTAAGTGTCTTGCCCAAGGACACAACAACAGTATGAACTGTGGAGAGAGCAGGAATCAAACCACCAACCTTCCGACAACCACTCTACCACTGAGCCACTGCGCAATATCACGGGGTCTTTGTCTTTTGTATAGAAATCATCGTGGAGCCACGCAGCTGGAATGTTTTCTGTGAGTAATGTCAGTGACCAAAATTTCAGTATTGTGTTTTAGCAGCTCTGATGGCATACTGTCAGGTCTGCCTGCCATGAGCTGAGACACTTGAGCACCTGTTCTAAAATGCCTAGACTGTGACAATGGGAAGATTCATGGATGAGAGGTGTTGCAGGTCCCAACCACTGCAAAGTGATTTTAAGGACATTACCCTCTGCTTATTACCCTTATTAAAAAAATAAAAATAAAAAAATCCACATTGTGTGCTCCTTTTAGATCACAATCAGTTGTTGATAATATCCCACTTTCATGGTACACATTTTGCACTTACCATTTCAGTTTTTTTAAATCCTCAATGAAAACATAACAAATAAAGAGACTGGTTTCTTCTGTGCTTATCTTTAATTTCAGTTCAAACTACTTACTACATTATCGTGCGTTAATGCTTCTACTATAAAAAGTAATTACATCTGGCTCACCTTCAATTCCAATTATGTGCATTTTATCACCAAAATTGAAAAATGTTGTATAATGATGGGTGATACTTTTTTACAAACACCAGGGGTCACTGTTCCTCCAGAAAAGCCCCTCATTGCACGCTGAGTCAGCTCCTATATCTGCTCGAAGTTGGTTTTATGTAGCTTATCAGTATATGCTTATTTCTTTCAAAAAAATGTTTTTACCAGTTTTTTTCATTTTTAATAATGTAACTCTGAGTTCAATCCAAACTAGTCCCACCGTCTTTTAAATCACATGAGCTGGTTTACTGCTGTGGAGGCAGGTGTAGAGGGAGCCACATGGCAGAGGGAGGGAGGGAGGGAGGAGAGCAGCTTATAGCATCATTTAGACCCTGGGAGTGATCCCACCAAGTGACCTTGACAGGAATTCAGGTCTTTTTCAATGAGTTGCCCCTTTGAGGAAAAGAGAAGGATACATTATGCATGAAATCTATTATTAATCGTCTTGAGTCATGTTACGATCATGAGCCCACAGTAAATATCTGTAAAGCCTGATCCTCACAGGAACATTTCCTATAAACATGCTCATGCACTGACTCAACATATTCAAGTCTTTAATCTGAGTTTCACTTAATCTCACATATAAGAGTTTTCACGTGCAGGATTGCAAACTTTTAGTCTTCCTATTTTCTGAGACACAACAAACACCTGGTTGCTAGGTGAGTTTGTTAAAAGGACATTGCATTATTTACATTATTGATAGCCTTTCCTTTCTCTGCTCCTTTTATGTTACACTAAATGCAGAAATATAATACTTCATCAGGAAAACTCAAATAAAGTTGTGTAAATTAGATGTAATTTGCACTAGTCATTCATTAACCCTCACTTTGATTACAAAACGGTGGGCTGCTTACTAAAGCCAACACTGCACATTTATATTTATAGCCTTCATCTTACCAAATTCTATATCTGTAATAAACTGTGGATGACCAATCCCATTTCTACACAATGTTTACATCTTCTGCCATTAATAAGCCTTATTAATGGCAACATGAATAGCTCCCTATTGATCCTGTAAAGCGATCCAATTGGAGCTCTTTGCTGCTGCATCCCGAGAGCCTATTGGCTGGTAGCTTTTTCTCAGGTCTCCCGGGCCCCACCTCCATCTGTCAGGGACTGCGCTGCGACTGCATGATACTCCTTAACTTTACTAAAAAGCCCTATGAGGACTTACACACACTGCCGTACCCAGGCGCAGTCAGAGGCATCTCATTTCCACTTATTTTAATATTTATCCGCACTTTACCCCCCAAGCCCTCTGTTACAGTATGAAGTGCAGTTATGGCAAGGAGTAGCAAGTCAGTAGCGAGAACCCTGGAGGATTTGACGCTCGATTCGGGTTATGGTGGAGCCGCGGACTCCTTCAGATCTTCCAGTGCGTCGCTGTGTTGTTCTGAGGCGCATGGGGGGAACTACTGGCATTTAACCGACTCGATGCACAGTCGACACAACAGTCTGGACACTGTCAACACGGTCCTGGTCGAAGACGCCGAGATCCTGGAGTGCAGCGGGCAGTGCGCTAAACTACCCGAGCTTGAGGATGTGCCGTGGAGCCTCGGGGAAGTGGCGAGCGCGCTGAGCAGGGACGAGGAGATGAGCTTACCGACCCCTCCGCAGGACGTCCTGCACCGGCTGTCCGTGCTGGTGAGCCGGGCCCTGGTGAGGGTCGCTAAAGAGGCGCAGCGCTTAAGTTTGCGTTATGCCAAATGCACCAAATACGAGATCCAAAGTGCCATAAAGATGGTCCTGTCGTGGAGCGTGTCGCTGAGCTGCATCAGTGCGGCCCTCGGTGCCTTGTCTCTGTACAACATGACCACGGACGAGGACAAGTTCAGCCGCGGCAAGTCTGCGCGCTGCGGGCTTGTCTTCAACGTGGGCAAGTTCTTCAGGTGGATGGTGGACAGCAGAGTTGCGGTGAGGATCCACGAGCACGCCGCCATCTACCTGGCCGCGTGCATGGAGAGCCTGTTCCGCGAGGTGTACGCGCGGGTGCTGCGCAGTGCGCTTCTGGAGAGGGACAACGGAATCCCCAAGTTTACCGTGGAAGTCCTGGAGCAGGCCGTCAACGGTGACGCGGAGATCTGGGGCTCTCTGCAGCTGTGGCAGCACCTGATCTGTGGCAAAAGCGCGAGCGGTGAGTCACAGCAGCTTCCAATTTCACTTCAACCGCTACTTTAAAGATCTCATGGTTTACCTGTCTTTTCCTCACATAGTTATCCTCATCTGTTTGTGATAAAACTTAATTATACCAAAACCATTACTTATTTTCCCTTATTTGTTTTGGACAATAGTCATTAATCATAAATCATGGATGACACTTTAGTCTCTGTAGTCTTTAGATCTCTAGAATCACATCTGCTGTAGTTTCTAGCTAATCACATGTTTGAAATATGCTGATTATTTTAAGGAGACACAGATCATATATTTGCTCAATATGATGGCCATGTGTCACATTAGAGCGCTGCTCATCTGAAGAAAAGAAACAGGAATGACAGACTTAAACTGCTTTACCAAGCCTCATACTTTAAATCTGTAACCTCTGAGAGACTCAAAATCTATATTAAGTCAATATTTTTGCTCTTTCAAATGTGCCTGTCATGGACTATACTTTTACAGAGAGTTGTATTCAGCAGATGACAGAGTTCACTAGATTGTGGCTCACTTACAGATTACCCCTTTTCTCCAATCCCAGACTTTATTCTCTGCTGTAAGTGGCATTATGTTGCTGTTGTTAATGTGCACCATGATGATGCAGGGCCCATATCCTCAGGCATCCTAATGTCTCTAGCTCACCCATAAAGAGGCTCTCACTGTCTGTGTCTTCTAGTGATGCCCTGCAGAAGTGACTTGTATTCTTTCCATCAAAGGGAAAGACAGCTTTTTTCATCACTGGGATGCACACTTAAGACCACCCTGCTTGTTCTTTACCCCTGCCTGTTTAGAAATTGTTGTTTTTGGTGTGTGTTTGCCTTCAAAATAGGCCAAAGTGTAATTGCATTCAGACTTCTCTGCTGCTTAACCAGCAATACATCACAGCGTTCTGTAATACACATTTGGCCCTGTTTTGATGGATGTTGTAAAAGTGCTGCTGTGGCTCCTTTTGCAACAGGTTTACGTAATGAAAGGCCTTGGGGGACCTATGTGCTATCATGCATTATGCAGAGTGATGTGAATTAAACTGAGTTAGCGAGTGGCGGAGAGAAAGCGAGACAGAAAGACAAACAGAGACGTTAAAAGTTAGATAGACACTATGGCTATATTGATGATGTATCACCATCAGAAGTCTGGATTATTGCCCAGCGCTTTTGTCCTGAAGCTACAGAGAAACATCTGTGCACCTGTTTGTTTCTTACATCACACACTGACTATAATAAAAAGCATCTATTTGATTTAATGAAATGGCAATGCAATACCTTTACATTAAGATTCAGAAACAAACCAAAAGATTGCTTTGATTTTAGTTGGGCTTTTATGATGTGCTCTTCCTGACTGTTAATAGACTGTGTTTAAAACTACAATATGAAAGATTAGGTGAATTTATTTAACCTAACACGATAGAAACGCCACTAGAACAACACAAAGGGTAATGTTTCTGAAAATAACAGGTGACAGGCCAGTCTGCAATCATTCTGTCCTTTGTTATATTATGCCCTATTTATGATATGTGGCATTAGTTCATTTTAGGTCCAGAGTAAACCTGGATCTGAGTTTTAGTCACTGAGCACAAAACGAGAATCCTGGTAATCCGGTGTATTATGATTTTAAATGTATAGTGTGACAGTATAACAGCATGACACGCAAAAAAACACTGGATTTTATCTGTGCATGACAATTGTGCCTGAATGGAGTCCAAGTGTGTTCTAAGGTCACTTGGCATGCAGCACATTTGAGTTGTGGATGAAGGTGTTCAGTGGTGCGTTGGAGCCTTGGATAGAATGAGATGCATGAAACATCTATAGTTTGTGGATTACCGACACACAGTATAACCACAGGCTACAGAAGTGCACTGCCTATGGAGTCTGTGGTGGGTGAGCGTGCATGTTTGAAGCGGCAATTGGTATTCGCCAAAGGTGCGACTGTGCTGCTGGGTCTATTTGGGACAGCTAGTTTAGAAGAAGTTTTATTCTGCAGAAGTGTTTGTCCTTCACCGTATGTCTTTATTTGAGACAGCAGGACTTCCACCGCTCAGGAAACTCTCTGCCGTGACTGATAAGGCCAAGATCTTTTTTTCCAGTAAAACCAAACAGCCAGTCAATCTGAGAGTGGCTTGACCTTAACCGAGCCAGCGCCTGCCAAATTGAACTCCTGTATAACTCCATCCATTCTCTCTGCCAAGTGGGAGTAATTGAGGTGATTTTTCCATATTATGCTAACGCTGGCTTTTTTTTTTTCTTTTGAGAAGGCTTTTATGAATAATAACGTGATTGCAATCTCCTCCTCAGAAGATGACACCCCATTTCCTTTAGCTTAAGTAGTTAAAAAATAATGAGTGTACTTTTTCTTTAGTAATGACAGGCAAGTCAATTAGTATGCACTTCAGCACAGTATGTTACATGTTGGGGGCGTTGGACTTAATTAATACACACAGCCAAGTTTGCTTGTAGTTATTAAAAAGACTGCAAGCCTCAACACAGGATCTGTAATTGTTCGGTGCTGTAGTGTTGTTCTCACCTACTGCTACTCACAACTCTGCTTAGGTTCAAGCAGCATATGGCAAGCCTCCCACTCACAGACTGTACATCAAGATGTCAGGGGCTTCTCTCCATGTCTGACTCAGTGTTATTTGCTTGGTGGGTGTTGGGTTTCCCGTTTTTTTTTTTTTTTTTTTTTCAGCAATGGGATTCTGTCTGAACAAGAAACTGCTGTGGCATATTTCTTGTAGCTCCTACCACTCAGAGAACACAAGTGTTCTTTGATTTCCCTAATGTCATACAGAAAATATCTTGTGGAACTGGATATCAGAGGGTATGTACCACCTCGAGGACAGGTTTCTAATCTTACTTGAGGTGTGAGATGACTTGGCTCTCAGTGGTGATGGCTCTGTCAAGTCTGGATATATAGTTTTCTTGAAAGACCTTATAGGGGATATTTTAGCCTAAAGTCATTTAACAAGTCAACCAGACAGTTTCAGATGGTCTTGGTCTGGAAACTGGTCTGAAAACTACTTGGTGTTGTCTTAAAATTAAACCATTTTTACTTGGCTCTCCCTGTTTTCTAAATTTAATTTAAGATCATTCAAGACCACAACGGGTTTACGCCTACATGATTCTTGTTTTAAGCATTTATTAAGTAATTTAAAAATATCTCTCGCCTCTGCACCTTGCTCTAAGACTGTACTTGTTTGGATTTGATATCTTTCCCTGGGATCTCATCCAATGTATTATACACTGATATTAATCTTTACTCATTCTCATAGTCTCATGCAACACCGACGACAACTACTATGTTGAGAAAGACAGCTTTAACTCCAGTCAACCAGTTACAATTTCTTAACCTATCCTGAAAATTTGTAGCTTGTATTTGTTGTGTTACAGACATCTTTTTCCGTAGTATTATTGCATTCTACCATTTAGTAAGGAAATGTTCCCAGCACTATTTTGTAGATGTCACATCATTAAGATCCAGAAACAGATGGTTCTTGTAAAATATATCAAATAAATGACACATTTATTTTAGGAACATAATTTACTTCTAGTGTAATCTAGTCAAGATAAAAATAAGAGGCGGGGCTTATAAAATCTGCAGCCGTTGTAGGCTCTGTACCAAATCAATAATTTACAGTCTATGTGTTTATTCACCATAACCCCTACTCCCAGTATTTATATCTCTTTTTTTTCAAAATTTGATGTGAGGAAAATGTTCTTGGATTCTTCCCTGCAAACGCTTTGTTTTGAATTATCATTCATCTGTCATGCAAGGATGACCGAGCATGGAACGCTTATGCCTGGATAATAACCTCAAATGAAATTCAAGACAGGCTCCTTGTGCGTCTCCTCTGCTGTTGTTGTCAGTAGCATGTGAAATATAACACTGTTGAGGGATAATTTGAGGTAATTTGAATGACAAGTCAGGCTGCTCTGTGGCATTGTGCTCTCCTCACTTGTATTTTTTCACGCTGGTCTTTGCTATCTGTATCAGTATAATTCACACTCCTCCAGTTCTTTCCAAGAGGTATTGTGGGGAGAATCACCACCTGAAATGGAATATTAAAATAAAGTGGGCTCGCAGAAAGAGTAAATGGCAGCACTCTTGAAACCTGTTGACTGCCGCAGCTCTGTGCACAACTGAGCCAGGGATTTTCCATTAAATGTACACATTTAAAGCCAGCAGTACCTTTCAATGCATTCATTTGACAGCATATGCTCATTCTCATAGTTGCCATGCAGTCACCCATCACTACGTATTATTCAACTATGCAGCTTTATGAGGGCAACAAAAGCACCAAGGGTGAAAAAAAAGCAGGTTGAGTTGACTTCACGGCTCTTTTGTTCCTGCTCTGGCATTGTGGTACAAGGCTGGAGCCTGGTGCACACATGCTGAGGAAAAAAAGCAGTGCTGACAGAAGTGACTTTGCAGCTGTACCACGCTGTACCATTGGAGACCAGTCCCCATTATGTTACAAATATTGGTACTAAGCAGTGGGTTACTCTGTTTTTTTAAGGAATGTGATGCTTGTGGAACCTTTACGAAGAGGACAGCCACTGGTAATGACAAATGAAATAGTGACATATTTATACTGTCTGTCTGTAAAATACTCCTAAAAATGGCACAGCTATTAGTTAAATGTGATAGGTAATAGGCATTCTTTGTACCAGTGTACCCCAAAATAAGTAGGAAACATGGCAAACGCTGCCTACGCTATTTTACTTGGTGCTAGGGAAACCCTTGCACAGCATCTTGCACTGTGTGACACACATGGGAGAGAAACATACTGGAAGCACACTCTCGTAGACTGAGTCAAGCGCAGACACATGGCAGCAGGAGTAGAGCTGGTATTAATTGCGAGGTTGGGAGGAGAATGAGAAATGTTGATGTGACACGGCGTCTGGTGCGGTGAGGATGGAGAACCCAGCAGCCAGCTCACTTGTCTAAATGAGTAAGACAGGTGATAGAGTACAGTTAATTGTGTATGCAGCTGGCAGTGGCCGCAATAGATTCATTGCTGTTTTTCCAGTAGCCTTTATTTATTTATTTTTTTACTGCAGGTCTTATCAGTGATGCAGTGTTGAAGCATGCCGCTGGGCTTAGTATCACTCAGCTGTGGTGTACTGACTGCAGCCATTATACAAAACACACAACAGAGTTCATGTAAAACACAGCTTCAATTATTTGCATTGCAGATTGGATTAAGACCGTGCAGTGCACTTAAATTATAAATCTACTAAATTCTAATCAATATTTATTCACACAAACTACAGTAGTCTCTGAAGATTAAAAACTTGTTCAGTGATTTCACTCTGCAGAGCACAGCAGCTGCAGTATAATTCTGCAGGTTGGTCTAATTTTCATGCTTGACCTTACCATCGAAATGAGATTTAATACGTTACTCTTTCAACAGTATCTGCAATCAAAAACCTGTAGGCTTTTTGTATCAGATCTGTCTACATTGTGTTTCACTTCATTGTTGGTTAAATAAATAATAACAGTATCATCTCAGACTATTGCTGTTGTTTAAAGTGCATTGTTTGAAATGTTGCTGTATACTGTTAAACAGAACAGAGCAAATCAATGTCAAAACTACTGTTTCAATAGTCTATTATCACATCAAATAACACTCTTTGTATATCTTGGAAAAATAGACAAACTTTACGGAACCTAATGAAAGAGACCT
Organism: Perccottus glenii; assembly: GCA_024416835.2. Taxonomy (NCBI): domain Eukaryota; kingdom Metazoa; phylum Chordata; class Actinopteri; order Gobiiformes; family Odontobutidae; genus Perccottus; species Perccottus glenii. The sequence continues at coordinate 16,330,881 of CM044563.2, read as the reverse complement.
ATCTTGTTTTATTATGTCCTGTTCCTACAACTACTTCCTGTTTCTACAAATAGAGCTAATTTACCTGGTTTGTTCACATACTTTGAAAAAGATTGTGCAGGTGTTAAATTGCAATCTGCACCACATATTGTTACCAAAAGAAATGCAGCCTAACTTTAAAAAGCTTTGTTTTCACCTATAGTGAGTAAACTGAAATGTGTGTTACCAGAAGGTTCATTGGTGGTTTGGTGTAGAATACACCTGTGCTAATGTTACAGTACTCTACAGTATAGTTCTGTATACATTTGATAAAAGCCTACCAAGGGACATGTTTAGTAAATTTGCATATGATGATGCATTGGGCCATTGTTAACTTGACCCAGATGGACTTGTGCAGTGAATAGTTTGGGGCTGCATACTTTCAACTTTTATTCAATTTTATTTATTCATACCGAACATTCTTTCATGCATAATGTGTCTGCAGGCTAGATGAGTAAAATAAATGTTTATAGTTAAGGAAAGTAGTATCATTCAGCTTCTACAGTCATATGTGTCTACCATGCTTTGAAATGTACCATCATCAACCATTTGTTATTGAAAATGTTATGTGTGGCCTTGACCTTCATGTAAACCCGATTACTACAGTATGTTTAAATTGTTATTAATTAATTAATTAAATTAATTGTTGTTAATCCCTTAAGGACACATTGGTAAACCTAGAGAAGAGCTATTATACACAATTTTTCCTTTAGTTTTGAATTAGTTTAGTAAATGGGCTTGCATGTGACTCTATAACCATGCAACGCCAGAATCATTTTTGTCATAGAGCACAATGCCGAAGACTGAATTGTTCACTTGGAAAGTAACAGAGAGGAAAAGAAAGAGTCACAGATGGCAAGGATCAAAGCATGAAGTCTATATGAGAAGCCAAGGATGACAGATGAGACCCAGACAAGCAACTTCTACTTCTTATTATAGCATGGAAACAACTGGGAGCAAACAAGTACCAGCAAGTGGATTAGTGAGGCCAAAACTCAGTATTCATTGTGTTTTTTTCCACAGTTCTGAAGTCCAATTATCTTGTCTCAGGAATGGAAATGGAAACTGATTTTAAATACTTCTCTATACTATCGCTATTCTTCGATGTGAGCTGAACACCTGGAGAGGCCACAAGAATCTGTCCCTTCCCGATCAATACAAGTGATACGTCTGATAGCCACATGTCAGGGCCCATCGTCTTTCACATCATCATTCACACTCGAAACAAATTCCCAGATATTTGCATTACAGAGATCCATGGTTGGCATCAGTTTACAATCAGCTGAGACGGGGGCAGATTTCTAGATTACACCGAAATTCTCAAGTGCTGTCTCAAATTAACATACGTTAACAAGAAGCTTAATCCACTCGGGCCTATGTAATCTCACTTGCTATGCACAAATAAGTCATAAGTTGAGTATTAAATGTGCGTTGACTGTTGGTATGAGAGGTTCTTTTTGTCTGCAGGATGAAAGAATGGACTAAAATCCACTGCGCTTTAGGTTCACTCTTGAATTAAAAAACATTTTATACCTTTATGATACAAATTAAGCCTCAAATAGGTCGTATAACCACATTGACAATCTTTTAATGATTCATTCACTGCTGTTTTTTTCTTGTGCTGATCGTTACCAGGGTCTGGAGTCTGTCCCAGCCTCTTAGGGTGTGAGGTTTGCTGCACCCTGGACAAACGCCGGTTAATGACTGGGTAGAAAATAATCATTCACAATTACATTCATGCCAAGGGGCAATTTAAAGTCATCAGTTTCTTTTGTTGTGGGATAGTTTTGTGATTGTACACGCCACCTACACCTTAAAAGCTCTGTGCCGACATGAGGGGTGTGAAGTCGCCTTTTTCCCACAAAGGCAGGTAACAGAAACATGGTGTGCGACTACTTGATTTAAAAAGGGGCTGCTCGGCGTTATGGGAAACATTAGCTACATACATAGTTTCCTAATGACAATAACATGATTAGTATGTGGCCAAGAATACACGTATTCATGTTGAGTTTTGCTTTTTTCGTCAACTTTTATTACCTTTTGTTGTCCAACTTAAGTGTTGTCTTTATAGCCTACATCACAATCATTGTCAATATGTTTTCAGAATTGCCAAAATGTAATCTCTTTTTTTTGCTTGAATTCAATGGGAGACAAGTCCAACTGAAGCATCCTACATTTTTGGAGAAATTCTAAAAAGTGCCTACAAACTCTGCTATGTGACATTTAAGTAAAGAAAACTTTTCAGTGCATCAACATGAAAAATAGGATTCAGTAACGTTACTACATAAGTTTGGTCCGCCAGTGAGCTTGTGAGGAGACCCAGACAAATCACCAATCCAACCTCTTGCCTCAAACCTTAGCTCCATGCCTTTAAATGGATGCCACAACTCAAAAATATTCCCCTGAATCATCAGAGCCGCCGATGTCTGCTAACTCTCCTGCAGTTTATACTAATCCATTTCTGTAGACACTAAGCCACAGGCTGCGAACATGTCTGGAACCTTCTATTATTTCACTTTTCTGCAAAGCATGTTTCCCCTACACATGACGATCATGCCGCCGTCAGCTGCATAAACACACAGCTGATATAGTGCAAGTGGCATGAATATATAAACAGTCTGCCCCGACATGCCAGTGCTCCTATGAAGTAAACATATACTTTGACTTGAGGACATAATTACAGTTGGATGTATTGATATATACACTGGTTAGCCTTAATCACTGCTGCTACAAACAGTAATATGTCACAAACTGCGTGGTGGTTTCCTGCCACGGTGCAGTGTTGACCTTTACCGTCTATTCTATGTTTTTTGTGCATTTTTATATTTAATGATATAGGGTTTCTTGTCAGTTACCAACATGTTTTCCCACAAGTCCCAGAACGCCCTTGAGCAAGTATTTGGACGTGCCCAATCATGTCAATGAAACAACAGGACAGTTAGCCCACGGAGCAGGTTTATCAACTTGTTCCTGAGAACATGTCATATGATTACATAGCATTGCTTAGTGACTTGTTGAGGCATAGGTTGGCTAAAATGCTTTTGAGTAAACCATGTACAGTATGAAAAACTGGTTGATCACATTAGGAGCAGCAGCAATGATGTCTTACGCTGGTTATTATGTTATAAAATAATGTGCGGTAGTAAAGACACATGGTAAATTTTATCTTAGGTTAGCCTGGTCAGCCAGTAATTAGTCTAGTTTCTGTGAATGGCAATACCAACAGGCATAGACTAAACTGCCTCCAGATGCAATTTGATAGAAATACAAACAATTACAGAAACAAAACATTGCAGAAAGCCTGTCCCGTTAATGACACGGTTACGATTGGTCCAACAAGATTGGAAAGGGTTGTGATGAGAAGGGATTCCAGACCCATTTCACAGATGACAAAAACACTGCAAAACTCCTCCTTAAATTAAAATGTAGGTCTTTGGTTGGGTCTTTTCTTTATTTTCCCCTAGCCTGGCAGACTTGTGACATTGTTTACTGTTGTGACATGTGGATGAAGATATTTTGTAAAATGACTGTAGGAAAGTATTTGTCTTCACAAATACAAGCGCATGTAGACTTTGCAACATTAGGTGGCAATGTGTACAGAAATAAAAATACATAATACTAACAGAAGCCACAATAGTTTTACTTAATGTTCACTGTCTGAAAAACCCTTCTTGTTGGTTTCTCGGTGGCTCAACTGGTGGAGCTCATTTTTATGCTCGGGAGACCCGGGTCTAATTCCCTCTCGGGTCATTTGTCCGATGTCGTTCCCCTCTCTCTCACCCTGTTTCCTGTCTCTCTATCCCATTCACACAAAGACAAAAATCTTCCTTTGTACCAGTAATGTGACTTCTACACCTGCCTTCTTCTGAGAAAAATAAAAAAGTCAGACAAACACACATCCTGGGGCTTATGTGGGCTGTAGGAGACAGGGAATCTGCTGATGCACTTCTGATTCTGTTCTACTGGACTGATATCCTATTACCTCCCATGAGAGCCCAGAGCACTGACCTTCGGGCTCTGAGTGTGTCTCTGCATATTGTGAACATGGACCAGTCAGTGTGTGCATTTTACTTTCTAGTTTCTTCTAATCAGGAGTGAGTTGTTGTAATATTGATTGATATAAACCACCGTGTAACTATTCTCCCTGAGTAATTAGAGCAGATACATAGTAATGAGTGCACATCATCAGTGGATTGATGGAGAGTTAGTACTGAGTTGAGCTAACCTTGTCCTGTCCTTAATGTCTGACAGGCGTCTGATAGTTCTGTCAGTCCCGACATTCATAGAAGGGCCTGGCAGGGCGCCTCCGACTTGTGCAATATGCTGACAGACACATGTGCAAACCATGTCACACTGCTTCCAGATTCATCTACAATCAGTGTCTTCTGTAGTGTCTGGCCTTTCTGAGAAACGCTGGGCATTTCCAAGCTGCACATTTTGTACAAACATAGTAAACATGTGAGAATACATTTTCCTGACCAGAAAGAAAATGCCAGCCAGCATTTTGATTGAGTAAATCTATCTCTAATAGACAAATAGTTTTACCCACCCAGTGTTTGGGCTTTTCTGAAATCCGTACTTAAACAATCAGACTTCCACCTAGTGGGTCTGCTCAGCCCGCAGTTGAACTAGTCACACATGGTACAGATTACCAATCGAGAAGGTATATGTCCATTTAGTCCATGACATATTTTATTACTAACATATGCGGCTTTCTGCGTTTCTCTTTTCATTCACTGAGTGCATCAGAGACAGGCAGGATAACAACCAGACTGTGAAAATCTAGATGCCAGCAGCAACTGTACTGCAGTTATGCTCTCATTTCCCTTTTCAGTTTGTCAAAGCAAACACTAGCTATGTGCAGTCCTTCTCCTTTAGGCGATTTATGTATGACAGATTTATGAACAATTGTTATGGGTACTGTTAAAAGTGGACTTAGCAATCTGGCTTCTATTGTGCCATTTTATTATGATTCATGTAGTTAGAGAGAGACAGGCAGAGAGAGAGAGAAGAGAGAGACTGTGTGTTTAAAAATATGATCTATTAGACATAGACACAGACAAAGGGCAGATTTGAAAAAGAGCATTGGTGCAGGTCATAGCACATCTGAAAGTGTATCTCTTTGTTCTAGCTTCACACAAATGCACCATTAAAAACACTTTTTTTGTTTTGTTTTTGTGCATATACTGCTATAAAAATACACAATTGATTTCCCATAACACTGAACTGAATCATTTATGCTTAAGTCATCTTGATCCATCTTGCCCTGTTACTACCTCCAACTACAGGGCCACTTTAAATCCCATGCCATGACTGCACATTTTATAATTAGGCATACCACAAGAAAGACAGGAATACCCAATGATATAAAGAGTGGATGAATGTAATACGTTAACATAAAAAGCACTTGCTTTGAAAAGCTATACAGTATTCTTCTTGTCTACAACTTTCAGGTTTACCTTTGGACTAAGTGCAGAGAGCTCATTTGAAACCAGGTCACAAAACTAACCACTTCCCCACTACATGTCTCTAATATCCTAGGTTAATTTGTGGGAGCCACCCACACCATGGGACAGTGATGAAAGGCTAGTGAGTCAGCCTTGTCATTATTGTTCTTTTTGTTCAGCTGCTGTCGTTGGACAAACAGATATGGAGATGCTCTCTGACTCACAGGACAGAGTGGAGAACAGTGAGGATCCTCTGGTTTTTGTCACTGTTTGTATCTGCTTGTACCATTGCTTCCCTTCCCCTATTTACTCATGTGTGTTTGTTTTTATCACTCACAGATATAGATAGCACTGTACATCTTGTGCTGTACTTTGAGATACTCTCCAAACAGGCAGCAAATGCATTAAATCAATTCAGTACATGCCATTAGTATGATTCATGCATATGGAATGAATTAAAAATTTACTCCAGCCATTACCCTGCTATAATCATTTCTCTTACATAGAACCTGGAAATGTGACCTAATATGTCTTCCCTAATGTGATCAGGAAGATTAGTTTGGTTCTCTGGGGTGCAATAAGGTTTATCCAGCATTTGCTCATGCGCCCCAACAGTTTCCTATTATTAAGTTTTCATACAAAGTATTTCAGAACTACCATGCACCAGAGGTTAGTAAAAATATTCCCTCTCCCATGAAAGATCGCACCCCTGCAAATGTCAAGTTTCAGCTCATTCTTCATCTGGGTTTTACATTATTGATGTTCCCCCAACAATGATGACTGATTGTGAAGCTGATTTGTGATGTTGTAACCTTTCACACACCTGCCGAACTTACACCGTCAATAAGATGATGAATTCAGCTTCTGTTGCACTCCCACTCAAGATCACTTTCTGGATTTTGTGTATAATACAGTGGCTAAGATAGAGAATGGAAAAAGAAGGAGAGAACCTGGCTAGAAGGATTTGGAGAGGAGGTGGAAAACACTGAGACTGAGCGGATTTTGTCTGTGCGTTTGTGTGAGAGACAGATGAGAAAGGGAGTCTCAAAGATCTGAAGTGAGCTGTATTAAGGTCGTCCCACCGGCATGACAAGCTGCATCCTTCCATTTGCTTGGCTGTTGGGTGCACAAACCAAGAATCTCAAAGCAGCTCTGCCACAGTGGCTGTACAGTGTGCACTTTAAGATGGATGACAAGAGCTCAGAGAGTGGAAAGCATGAGGTACAGCACTGCACTGAACCTTAGTGGAGGGGTGGGTAAACAGTAGAGTTCCAGTCAAAGAGGGCAGCTTCACTTTTCAACTTTTCCATCACTGTGATGTTAATGTAACCACATCACTGGGGCTTTGTTAAAGCCTCTTCTGTTTGGGTCAAGGGATAGTCAAGGAAGTCTATGAGATAATGGGGCACAGGTTGCATGTGACTTTTATAATGTTAATTATTTATACAACCCCAAAACAATTCATTTGTACAAGCACTTGTGGCTGTTTGAACCAAAATTTGTACAATTTCTTTGCAGCATATTGTGGAAATATCCTTTATGGACGGGCTGAATTTACAGGAGTGCATAATTCAGTGCTCAGTCTACTGAAGTGCTGCATAGTATACAAAAAAAATGTATGCATTATTTTCACAAAAGCTCGCCAGCAGCCGTTACTCATACTCACCTGACATGTTGATGGACACTGCAACATCACCACACACATTTTTTATTAGGAATGAAGTTTGATCGTAAATAAGCGAGTTGTGAGTGACAGTTGGATCGGTTTCTCCTCCGTCATTGTTGGCAGTGTTGATTCTATACCACCACCTTGTGTCTCAGTTTTGATTGGTGGCTGAGGCTGAAGTGACATTGATGGTGTTCCAGGAGTTGAACTATTTTCCACTCAAAGCAACATGAGCTCAGCAGAAAAGAGAACACAGTGAGGGATGTTGCTTGACTTTAAAAGATGTGATGGAAAGTACAGTGATGAAGGATCCAGCCCCTTGCTTGAATAGGTTAAAATTTCAGAAACTCTTAGAATGTGGGATGTAACAGATGTACAGATACAAACCTCACATTTTCAAAACTTCTGAGGATCTGACAGTGCCCAGTGTCATTCTGTTGTTGCAAGAAACTCATTTTAAACTGAATCCTGAATTACATTTAACCGGGAGGCCAATGAGGATTCATGGATTCTATGTAGCCTCTTTCATAATTGTCCGCTGGGGAAAGTCTTTTGAATTGGGGCCGGAATGAATTGGGGTTGTGTTTAGACATGCAGCACATGTGGTGCACATATGTTTAAAGAAGAAATGTACAAACAAACTAAAGAGTATGAAGCTTCCATGCTAATAGGTAAATGGCATGGATTTTATATAGCGCTTTTCCACCTACTAGGCACTTAAATGCACTCCATTAAATGTCAACATCACAAACGCCCACGCCCAGGATTTGCGGACTTCATTCAATCATCATAGAAATATGAAAAAGAAACAACTGGCATTAGCTGTTTTATTTATTTTTTTTTAGTATAGTTTCTTGGGTCTCCATCAACTCATTAACTGCATTACCATTTGGAACAGTGCCATGAGTAACATTGAGTTCATTCAGTCAAAAAGAGGCATTATATGCCCTTTTGTAGACTCAAAAACAGGAACAAGCAACTTCTTGAGTTCCTATAAGCTTTTTAGCTAAAATAACAACATCACTTCACTGATGTCCATTTTAATTTATCCTACATATGTTCTGGTGGTGCATGGCTTGTATTACTGTAAAAGAACACAGTGGCATGGTGGCAGAGTGATTAGCACTTCTGCCTCACAGCAAGAAGGTCCTGGATTTGATTCCCATCCAGGGTCTTTCTGTGTGGAGGTAACATATTCCTGAATGAATAAAAGATAAATAAATAATAACAATAGTATTATAGTCTAACTATAGTCTAAAGCTTCCCCCTGTTTTCTTTAGGCCCTAGTGTCATACATTCGAGGTGCTGACTGATGATGCCCTGACTCTCCAGCTGAAGATGTGATCTGAGCTCATGTGAGCTCATCTAAAGGCTGTAAGTGTAAGGGTGGCATTAAAGTTCAGACATTTTGCTTTTTGTCTCTCTACGTCTGGCTGTTTGAGAATAACAACAGAAGCAGTGAAAGCCCACTAGTGATGTTGACCTTAGTTTTACTTTTAACCAACTGTGAAGGCATAAAGATAATCATGCAGACACTACAGTCAGTGTTTTATACACTTCGGCTGAGAGAATCTGAAGGGATGTTAAGTAACAGAGGCAGCCTGAGGAAATCCGTGCAGATAAGACCAAAAACAGCAGACAATTCTTCGTCTTTCTTTGTAGCCCTGTCACCCAACATGCAGAGCAGACAATATAAAGCTGCCATTGATTTTCAGACGGATTTCCACCTTTAATGGGTGGAATCAGATTCAGCTTGATAGAAATACAACTGCTCACCACCCCCACTTCACCCCTTGAACAGAAAAAAAGATACAATACTTTTAAATAAAGGGACATGTTAAAATGATTTACATGCCATTTTCTGATTTCAAGTGCTTCTTGTTACTTCCAGTTACATTGTGATGTAATTAAGTGACACAGTGGTTTTAATTGGAGTATCCATTTCACCTGATGCCATTCATTTGTTGTTTATTTGCCATCTTGATAGGCAGCCAACCATTCAAATTCTCTTTTAACATTTTGTTACTCTCAGCTCAGAGGAAACACTATATGCAAACTCACTTAAATGAACTTATTGGTAGTTTTCAGTGGTTTATTTTTCTGTGTGGGTTGAACACACCAGCCATGCTGTCATATTATGTTTCACAAATGATCTTAACATGTATGAATTGCACTTTCTGAATCAGCCCTGCCTTTCTACCCCCTGGACTACTGCTCTCCAATGACCTTAACGTTTTGAAAATTAAAAATGCAGTCATTGCTCCTCAGTATTTTAATTTATCTTGTTCGTCTAGTGTGTGAAACCAGTTCATGTTAGCCTAAAAATATTAAGACACTCCCAGACCTAGTCTAAACTTTATAAAGAACAATTCACAACCAGTCAGGGTCTTTGATTTAATTATTTTCTGTAGTTTTTACCTTCTTACACTAAACAATGCACCACAATACATATAATCTTGAAAATTTTGTAATAACAAAGAACATTTTACAACATTATCTGTATTCTATGACATTCTATTTTTTTCTATTGGTCAAACAGCAGGAACAAAGAGCACTGACATGTGCATATACGTAGTGCATGTAATTCTTAAATGCATGAATAATGTCTTATGGCCTATACTAATGTAGTTTTAGAAAAAAGCATATGGACAAGACATTTGCACTTTTTCAATCACAAAATCATTAAATAACTTAACTTTTCTTCAGTTCAACATGTTTCTTGTTTCAGTAGTTTTAGCCATATTTGTGTTTTTGCCTACCAACATGGCAGAGCAAATATTAAATACAAATAGTTACATGACAACTACAGTCCAATGAACAACAGGCAATATGGTCTTGCATTAGTGCAGCAGACTTACCACAGTCACAGATATAACTGGTTTGTTCTTAAGTCACCCACTTGATTTAGTGATTTACAAAGAAAGTATTAAATATGATATAGACATTAACCTTGAAGCATGTTCACTTTCTTTAATGACAACTGTACTTTGACAGGAGAGGAGCTGACGATCTGTTATCCGGTAAGCCAACAGGTGGATCGGGAAACACTCTTTTACTGCTGCACTTATCTTGTACTCTATACTTTGATGAGCCGAGGAGGTCGGGTACTTGAAAATGCCCTAAGATTTGATTTCCTCTATAGATTATGGATTTCCCCTCTCGATTCACAACAGACATAAGTCATTTGCATATTCATTCTGGCAGGATGAGAGCTGACCTGCCCCATCCAATCTATTTCCATCAAAAGGCATATTGGATTTCTGATTTGAGGGATAAGAGAATTGCTAGTACCCAGGTTTTTATTTAGGGCAGACATTGTGAAGATTAAGAGTAAATACTTGCCAGTGAAGGTCATGTTACAGCTCATGCTTTCGCCGTTGGGAAAGCAAGTAAAATTTGTGTATGCAGATTTTACTTTGTAATGCGGGCTGCGTGCAAATAAATCATGTCCGACTTATCAAGTAAGGCATGGCTCTCAAGGCCTGATTGTCAGTCGGAGAAAAATGGGAACAACGCCAAGATGATTTTGATCTGCTCAGGGATCTGAGACAGATAAATCATACCTCCAGCTGACAAAGTGGCACTTTTTCTGTAAATGTTGACTTTTAAAAAGAATTTCAAAAAAGGGAGGTCTGATGGTCCTGTCATAAGGCAAGATACTGAAGCGGATGGGGCTCAGATGATTATGTTAGAGTACTATTATTACATCTTCTGTGGGGAGTTAAAGGTCACATGGCAAACATGTTTCTAATTGCACATCTTTGCTTTGAATTATTAATCTTTCCTTGATATCATTTTATTTCATTCATTTTCAACCACCTATTCTTTACGGGTCGCAGGGCCTAATGTGTCTATTCCATCTGTTTAATGCGTGAGGTGGGGTGCACCCAGGACAATTGCCAGTTAATCATTCAAGTCATCAACTTAACATGTTTTCAGCACACCCACACAGAAAGCTCTCCTAACAATGTCTACATATCAGAGCGTTTCAGAGATTGTACTACTGTCATCTCCAGGTGAGAAAGTTGAGGTCAATTATGTTCACATTATGAGCACAGTCCGGCTAAGGGCCATGGTTTTGGATGGTGGGAGGAAGCCTCAGCAGGACAGGAAAGACATGCAGACTCTCCATAAAGAGACTGCAACATATTTCCACAACATTGTTTTAATATCTAAGATGTGTGTTAAATTTAATCTGAAGGTTATTATGTTTACAAAGGTTCATTTCAAAACACAAGAATGTCCAACTTTGCTTTGAATCGGGCGAAGGGTATTGACAATAAACAAATCAGATGGATCTTGACTGGTTCAAATCTAGCAATATCTTTATTGTCCTGAACTCCACACTTCCTGCAGAATCTCAGTTGAAGTCAAGCATCACTGATGACTTGCTTAAGTTTTAAAAGTCCAACCCACTCTATAAATTCAAAACGTCCAAAACAGAGAGACAGAAAAGAAAAAGGAAATGTGTCCACAGTTAATCCAAACTGTTTCAAAACTGTTTTGGAATGGAGAGAGTGGGTCGCTGCTGGATCTCAAGTCCTGTATGGAGTTTCCCTCAGAACATCGAGCACATGTTGTTCTCGCAGATATTATGAAGTTTTTTCTTAGGTGTGGTTTTATATGTACTGTAACTTTGTTAAGCTGAAAGGGATTGTGGTGAATGTGAATAACCAAAACCACTTTTTGTGAAATATAAACCTCTAAAGAAGCAAATATGGAACATTTTGAACATTCATTATGGTTTATTGAGTAATACAGTATATTGTTAATAAATAATATGTTATCATATAATGTGTTGTCATTAGCTGAATGAATTTAATACAATGATGTGTTTTTTCATTTGCTGTAGCCAACATGTAATGCATTGTGACAAGGCTTTAAATGTGTATAACAGCTTCTATCCTGGGGCCACATCCAGCATAGCATTTATCAGTGTGAATGCAATTCAAAGAGAAAGGAGTTTGAGAACACTCTCAGTTATACACAAGTGCATCACATGTTTTCTGGTCACTGTTTATATTATGAACTCCTTTTCTAATTAGACATTTTTGTCCTTGTGAGAAGAGCCCAGCGACACACAGAGTAGCTGCTTCACACTAGGCACATTGGCTGTAGGCGACAGGGCTCATTTATTAACACTAATTGCTTGTCTCTGTCTGAACATGCATGAATTGAACGTAGTCACAGGAAGCTTTTGGTAATGAAAATTGCCGGATGACATCACACCCCACAGCTTCCCGTTGGACCCTTTTGGATGAGACAGCATTGTTGAGTGGAGCGGAGGGGACCCACATGCTTGGACTGCGGTCTCAATGGTTTCGATGGTGTAATGGAGGAAAGATGGCAAAGAGCCACATGCAGAAAGCTCTGTTATGAGAACAGCATTCCCTAATCCACTCACAAGAAGTCTATGGGCATACTTCAGAATGACAACATCCACTCATGGCAAGCAAATAGTGGTTTTGTATTTTGTAGGTTTTCTCTAAAGAATTAGAAGACAGAAAAATTGTGCTTTTTGGGACTGTTTTGTAGAATGTTGAAGGTATTTGTTATGCCAAAGTCAGCCTTGATGTGGGAGACAAAGAAACCAAAAATCATTTCCTGAAAGCAATCATATACAAAAATAAGGGAACCTCTGTAAGCCAACCAATGGGAAAGGCCATCCAGGAAAGTGATCTTTAGAGTAGACTTACGAGAGCATTGTTCAGAAGAACTCTAAGACCTCAAATACATTTTTAGTGCCAAGCTGCAAAAACATTTGTTTATTTGTAGAGTTACAACTGAGTTCTCTGAGGTTTGTTTAATCCTTGTTCCTCAAAATAACAATTCTATATTCTTGTGGCACTGTAGACTTTACACCAGAACCTCACCTGTTGCTGCTTTATATGAAAGTAAGATTCCATTTCTTTAAAAATGTTTCACATATGTTTAACCATGGAGCTGTGGTCGAGGGTTTTTAGCTTAGTTTTTTAGATATTGGGGCTGTGTGTGGCAAACTGTTTGAAAGTAATGTTAATCTAAGGCCAGTGATAGAAGAAGCCTGCTGTAATCAGATATTGGACATCAAACCCTGTGCTGACAACTGAAAACTGAATTTCCTCTCTTACCTGTTGTTGTGTTCGGATGGTGTCAGGTTCCCCACAGGGCAGGAGATGAATATGTCACACTGTGTCTCTGATCCTTTAGCCTGTGTGCACTCATTACTGTCTGTGCCGCCTGTGCCCACAACCCTGGGTTTGATGATCTTATGGCTGCAGTGAATGAGTAATGGTCACAAAGCAGCTGCGTCACTTTTTCCATGTAGTGTTGTTAGCCCCTACTTCAAACTTAAGTATTGTCATTGTCGGTCTTTCTGTCTGTGTGCCATGAGAGAGTAATTAGGTTGAAGCATCAAGGGGTAGTTTAGCATAAATGTGAAAACAGATTTCTTTTGGAGTCCACTGTTCCGGGGTAAACGTCAGGGCCTATGGGAGCAACATGTATCAATATACTCAAAAACTTTTTCATTAGGAGCCCACTACACACCTTCCAGATTGCTAATGGCCCTCTGTGCCACCTCTGAATTTGTGAGCTGTCACCTGCGTAAACCTATGACACAGCTGGTGGCCATCCAAAACCCTCCTCTCCCCTCCTTTGCATAAAACGGCAAATCAATTAAAGATCAATAGACAGAAACATCCAGCCGTTAAAACAGCAACGGCACTGTTTGATCAACATGTGTGAGATCAAGGGCCCTGTGAGCTCAGCTGTTTTAGGATCTGCACGGCAATGGCAACTGACAAGTCATGTGACCCTCACAGTGACTTTATGCTGCCCACATGGACTAGACTGAAAAGCGCGTTGTGTAAAATTTTGTAGTAACTATACTGTGTCAGAAAACAGTCCACCTAAGTACATATGTGTAAATGCATGCTGCTTTTCCTGAAATAAATATTATGACACAAAAATTAATTATTGTTCTAAAGGGCTACTATTTAAAAACAGACAAGTTATACAGAAAGTTATTTCCACAGGTGTCTTTGTAAAGCCACATCATCGGAGCAACAGAAAAATAGTGGATGTAGGTAGAAAAAATACAATAAATCTAAATGTCAAGTGGCTAAAACATTTTCAAAAACCTGTGAGAAGCATGGAAGTTAGATGAGCATGACCTTTGAAATCAAACACAGTGTACCTTTAACATCTTGCACCTAGCAACAGAGGAGTCAACTCCTGATCTTGTAGTTGCTGTCTGTCACGTGGGTGGTCTTTCACATTCTCCTACACGCTGCTAAATGCCACATGGCACCTCTGAACGCAGTGGCATATGGCCCCCACATGCCCAGGTCACCTCGCTGTGCAGAGCGATCCCGTCTAAATATGTTCAGAATGTCATCGAGGTTCATTCAAACCTTTATTCAGAGCTGTCCACTTGTAATCACATTACCACCCTCACACATTATTGCTAGGCCATAACAGAACCCCACAGTGGTAAAGCTACAACAAAAAACAGTATAATTTACATTTACATTAGTCATTTGGCAGACGCTTTTATCCAAAGCGACTTACAAGTGAGGAAAACAATGGAAGCAATTATAACAACACCCATATATATATATATATATATATATATATATATATATATAACAGAGGAAGAGGAGCTGGAGGAGGGACCATCATGGGAGGACAAACCCCTACATGGGATGTACATGGGATGGGGCGGCAGTAGCTCAGTGGTAGAGCGGCCGTCCTTCAATCGGAAGGTAGGCGGATCGATTCCCACTCTCCCACAGTTCATACTGTTGTTGTGTCCTTGGGCAAGACACTTAACCCACCCTGCCTCCAGTGACTGTAACACTGGTAATGTAATGTAAGTCGCTTTGGATAAAAGCGTCTGCTAAATGAATAAATGTAAATGTAAATGTACCACCGGAACATAACTGAAGTGGCTGATATCAAGAAATCCTACCAATGGCTAGAACGGGCCGGACTGAAGGACAGCACAGAGGCACTCATCATGGCTGCACAGGAGCAGGCCCTGAGCACCAGAGCAATAGAGGCCCAAATCTACCACACCAGACAAGACCCAAGGTGTAGGCTGTGCAAACAGGCCCCTGAGACAATCCAACACTTAACTGCAGGGTGTAAGATGCTGGCAGGGAAAGCGCTGGCATAGTGTACAGGAACATCTGTACGGAGTATGGACTGGAAACCCCGAGGTCAAAGTGGAAACACCCCAAAGGTGATAGAGAACGACCGAGCCAAGATCCTGTGGGACTTCCAGATTCAGACTGACAGAATGGTAATGGCAAACCAACCAGACATTGTGGTGGTGGACAAACAGCAGAGGAAGGCCGTTGTGGTTGACGTTGCAGTACCAAGTGATTGCAACATCAGGAAAAAGGAACATGAGAAACTAGAGAAATACCAAGGCCTCAGAGAAGAGCTGGAAAAGGCTTGGAAGGTGAAGGCGACAGTGGTGCCTGTGGTCATCGGAGCACTCGGGGCAGTAACCCCAAACTGGAAGAGTGGCTACAGCAGATCCCTGGAAGAACACCAGACATCTCTGTCCACTAAACAGCAAAGATACTGAGAACCCTCAAGCTCCCAGGCCTCTGGTAGAGGACCCGAGCTCAAGGATGAGAGACCACCCGGAGGGTGAAGGACAAAGTTTTTTTTATATATATATATATGTATATATATATATATATATATATATATATATATATATATATATATATAAAGGATCGTTTTTTTTAAGAAAAGGAAGAGGTAGAAAGAAAGTAGAAATCAGTCAGTTAGGTGGTGACGGAAGGGATGTGTTTTCAGGCGTTTTTTAAAGATGGCTACAGAATCTGCTGATCTTGTAGCACCACCAAAGTGGAACAGATCCAGAGAAGGTACATTAGAGTGATTCTATTTCCTTTTTGGGATGGTATCACCAGACGTTGTTCATTTACAGAGGGATCTGGTTGAAACTGTATTAGCGAGTGAAGATATGAGGGTGCACAACCAGTGGTGGTCTTGTAGGCCAAGAGCATAGCTTTGAACTTGATACGGGCGTCAACCGGGAGCCAGTGTAACCTAATGAAGAGAGGAGTTACGTGCTCTCTTTGGTTCATTAAAGACCACTCTTGCCGCTGCATTCTGGATCAGCTGCAGAGGTTTGGTTGTGCAGGCAGGGAGTCAGGGGAAATAATCCAGTTTGGACAAGACAAGAGCCTGGACTAGGATTTGAGTGCTCAGATAGGAAAGGTCTAATTTTCTTGATGTTGTAGAGGATGAATCTACAAGACCAGGTGGTGCTGGCAACATGATTTGTGAAGTTCAGCTGATCATCAATTACCACTCCGAGATTTCTGGCAGTGCTGGATGTTGTAATGGTTGATGAGCCTGAATGGATGGATGATCTGAATGGAGAGGTTGTGGTAGGTCTTTGGGAATCACAAACAGTTCTGTTTTTGCAAAGGTTCAGCTGCAGGAGATGGTCCTTCATCCAAAGTGAGATGCCACTCAGGCATGTCGAGATGCGAACAGAGACATTTGGATCATCAGGTTAAAATATAAAGTTGATTCACCATTGCTATTATTGCCCTGGTAACCTTTACAAAAGTATTGCAGGGGTCTTTTTCTGCCTTGTATTATAGAATTGTTTTGTAAGTGGCTTGTTGACTCCCTGTGGATGCTGTTTACTTGTTCCAGGTGTCATTACAGAGGACAAAGCAAAGGTGGGAGAGAGATTTGAAACAGAGTAAACACCTACGTTTCATTTCTGCTTCTTAATCAACTCGGTGTTTTCTTATGTGTTCTTCAACCTACACTATGTATAGGTAAGCCCTAAAGGAATGAATGTGAAAACGAATGAGAGGATTCAAAAGTTTGCTTTTTGTGGGGTAAGAACACTGCACTTAAGCAAATAAAAATACAAAACGCAACAGAATCTTTGGGTTTCGGGGCGAACCACATTGTTGTTTAACTGCCTCAAAGTATTAGTCTTGAGATTGAGCGGTTTTTCCCGCCTCAAAGTCTCAGCAGTTAGAGTGCTGCAACTCTACTAAACAACTACACTAAATTCATACTGATTGTGTGATTGGGTTGAATATTACACGTCCTGAAGAGAAAGAAGTAATAGCCTGCTTTCAACACTTGCTGCATGACCCTGTCCATTTTTCCACAGCAGAGCCTGGAGTACATTTCCCTTTTAAGTCTGATTAAGGGCAAGAGGTGCTTTTTATGGCCCTGGACACCTGCGGCTCAGAAACCGTACACACCTAAAAAGAGGCCTGTGACTCACTGCGTAACCCTTTGAACTAGTTTACTCTTCCCTCTGGCCGTTCCCTGCATCCCCCTTGCCCTCACAACATTATTGCCTTTTGTTCTTAAGCAGTCTGCACATAGGCCATGCCGTCTGGCAGGTGTAATGGCCGCTATCAAGTATCATTCTCCCTTCCGGGCAGTTTAGACAAAGCACTCAATTAATTTCCTAGTTAAAACACGGAGAGAGGTTGTGTCTGTTTATTAGCTGCAGTAGCTTTTAAATCCACATTTGCATAATTTTGTTGTCTTTGGCATTGTAGGGATATTAACAGTGCGGAAAAGTTGGATCTATTACAAAGCAGAGGGTGATAAATAACTCTGTCGCTTGTGTTACTTACATGAAATGACAGCTTTGTCCTCTATTTCGGATAACTGATTAATTTTTCCCAAGGACTTTTCAGTGGGCGAGTGAGAGGGGGAATAGAAGAAGAAGAAGGAGTTTTGGAAAGGGAGTGACTGCACCCTGTGGCTAGCATGCTGGAGTCATTAGTTTATGTGGTGGGGAGCTTTATTGCTTCCTACTCATGTTAAGTCAATCCAACAATTTACTGGGCTGCCCTCTGCTCGCTCTCTCCTGTCATTCCCATGGACCACTGTTATGTCTGTGGACATTTCTGGTCAATCGGTGCAATGTTCTGGATGGGTAAGCCAGCGGTCTGTCATTCCTCTGGCGAAGGCGACATGTCGGTGGGTGGAGCTCTTCATCTTGGAACCCTTAAGTGGATGGCTGCGGGCCAGTGCCTGTAGGACAGCCTCCAGCTACTGATGTCATAGTTTTCTGCTATCAACATCCTCAGGATGTTTGCTCGTGTGTCGTGGTTGTTTGTTTCTCAAGGACGAAGATGTGTTCAAATGACAACTGCGATTTTTAAAACAATCTTTTGTTTCCTCATCCCTTTTTATGCACAATGACAGTAAAAAGGAGTGGACTAATAGTGAAGCCATATAAAGTCACCCAGTGCATTAAGCAGAAAGCCTTGAAAAATCATCTTCCAAAAAAACTCATCTTTGTTGCCATGTTGGTTAATGGAGCCAGAAGGTAAAATATGCTGAATTAGATCAGAGTTAACAAAGTGCACAAAGAGGGCTATTAATGCAAATGGGCTGTGAAATACTGATACTAAAGATAAGTGCAACGTGCTGTACATTGGTTACCCACAGACAATAAGTACAGTCAATTTAAAGCAGCAGGTTTTACTGTTACTTACCTTAAGCTTGGTTTTTAACATGACAGTTATTTATGTCATTATGTTGTGCAGCCAAACAATAATCTACAGATAGTGTTCATGGCTATGACTATGGCAGTGAAACATTTGAACCTTCTGCATGAACTTCTAAGATAGCCACAGTCAACTCCTATTTATTGTCAGTGTAGTAGCCCATGCTGTTGAAGCCAAAGCAACCTAATGAAACACTGATATCAGCGGTTACTAACAAAAGGGTACTTTGATTGTGCAAAAGTGGCTGACTTTGGTCTGAACATCAGTTCGTGTCATCAGTCCAGGCTCATGCATCACAAGGTCAAAGCGGAAAACAGCACACGCCATTTTGCAGTTGATTGATAACCGCATCTTGGCAGCTTGTTTCTTCATAGTATTTGATAAAAGCGGAAATGAGTGTCACTTGTCGGCCATGTTTTCTCTTAATATGCCCTGCTCCACTGTGTGTCCATCACTGTCTCACACTTTTCATTGATTTTCTCATTTGATTTTCTCTGTCACTCTTGTTATTCTGTCATCACTCACTGTCGCCTGCATTTGTACATCCAGGTCACTCTTGGTTTTATTTAAGGATAAATTTCAGTCATTACAAGGTGCTGTCTGGAGAGTATGATGGCATAATTCAAAGCACCTTTTGCTGAAGGGGAAGAAAATAAACTCATATTCCAAATTATTCTAATGGTTCTGACCTGAATGTGTAAGTGCGGGTTATTAACATTCAGCCCATTGTGTTTGCTTGGTTGCCCGTACACAGAGGTTGCTAGGGTTAGTATTAGTGGACAAATTAATTCAAATGTAACACATGAAGCCGAGGCGCTAAGCCATTTGTGGCCAATCAAAAAGGTAGTCTTGATATCAGAGGTGTGAAAAAAAGCAAAGATAGAACAATTTATTTAACAGCATGGATATTTTGATGTACTGGACCCATGGAGTCACTTTCATCCAGTCAGGTTGAATTATTCACGAGTGTAGTTTTACCGGGTGCCAGAAGAGAGAAATCACTCAGAGCACTTTTTTGTTTGTTTGTTTGTGCGTGCATACACATATATGAAATCTTCAGCTGTCTGGTGCAGAGTCATCTTGTCGTCCGATTACCTGGCTATCCAGCAGGATGCTACGTTTGATGATGAAAAGACCCAATCTTTCTCCTTAGTGACGAGCACAAAACACAACCCCAGGTCCTGGATCCTGTTGCATCAGCAGATAATGTAATAACAATGTAAAAAAAAAACTCTCAACAGTGCTACAGTCAGTCAGTAGTTGTATATCTTGTGACCTAAAGTAAATATACTATGGAACACCAGCAGCACCATCCCCACAGGGAGGATATGAATGGCTTGCCAGTCATTCATTGGCAAATAAACATTCCCTGGCAAATATAATTCCCCTGCAGGGGCTTAGTATCACCGGAGTGACACAGGCTGCTATTTTGACTCCAGTCCCACTTCCTTTTCTGGGATATTAATACAGACTTTTTGTTTAGTAAATAGTATCCTTAGAGCTACAGAGTATACATATATATCACCTTTTCCCCATTTTATTTATTGTGTTTAAGAATATCTTACACTGTCCAGCAGGAGGCACAGATCGATATTCAGTAGGTAACCCCCTGAAGAGCCCCCACACGTTGCTCTATACAAAATCTAAATTGTATTCGAAGCAACCTTTCAAAACATAGATGCGTTGCCATGAAATAAAATTAAGAAAAAAGTAAATCTTGCAGAATGATAGAGGCAGAAAGTAAGGCTGTATACCGCTAAAATAAAACAGGAAAAAAAGGTTGTTTCTGATTCATCTCCAGCTGAACTTTAAATTCAGCTGTACCAGACACACAATTTAATGTCATGAGTTATGCTTGTGTTTAATGCAATGTGGAGTGCTAATGCTTTTTCATTTTTTATTTACCAGACAAGAGGAGTGAGATGCCATCTCTATTAAAAAAGTAGAAGCAATAAACATGAGTTTGCTTTAAATATGTTTTTATTTTTTTCTTGAAATGTGAAGAACAAAATGTGCTTCATTTGAGAAAGCATTGATGTTCCTTTTGCTTCTCATTTTTAGCCGCATTAAGGATTGTCTGTTGTTCAATCTTCAGACTGCAGTTCCACTAAAATTATATACAGTGCGATATATTAATACACTTTGTACCTCTTCTGAAACTGGAAACTGACCCGTACCAACCCGACCGGTACTGTGCAGCTCTATTGGAAACAAGGCTTTAGGCTTAAATTATACATCCCATAAAGCTTTTTCACAACATGAATCATACAAAAACAGACTTTATTCAGGCATTATTTTTTCACCGCTGCATCTGAAGAGTCTAGCTTCTGGATGTATTTTAATTGGCTGTCCCGTGATCGTCTTACAACTCCTTATGTAATGTACATCAGAAAACATTTGTAAGACATTGTTTGATGTATGAAAAGCACTATTAAGGCAGCTTACTATGTTTACTTGTTTGCTGCCCTTTGCTGCTTTCCATGGCAAAACAAAGCACTGAGAGTTCTCTTTTACCGCTAATTCTCTAAGCTACCATAAAGAGCCTCACTTCTGAAAAAAAGAAAAAAAAAACACTTTAAAGCTCAGACACCGCCACACTCTCTCGCTAATTTCAAGTACAAATGAGTCACAACAGCAGCTTCAACTAAATTAACTTTATTGATCATCTAAGCCGCACATCAGTCAGAGACTTATAATGGCCGTATCCTTACACATCACCACTGTCCTTGATGCTGTTTTGCTCCTCCGGTCAGTAACACAGCATGATTTTAGTCCTCTTTTCGTATTTTTGCACACATTAATAGGATATGTAAAGGTGTGTGTTTGTAGATTCATTTCATGATCAGTTCCCTAAAATCAAAAACTAATTAAAAACAAACAAGCTCATGGTTTAAGTTATGGTCTTCTCAATTACTACAGCAGTTAGAAGCCTCAATAGACCATTTGTGGATAAATATCCTAAATTACTCCAAGGTGATAGGGTACAAATGTTTTTTTTTAAATGGCATACTGGTATGCGAGAATCCAATTATACATTGACTATTTTTTCATTAATTTTCTTCCACTTAGCCCTGTTAGGGGTCGTGTGTGGCTGGAGCCTATCCCAGCAGCTTTGGTTTTCATGACTCATTATACTACAGAAGGCCTGACTCTATTATTATCTTCGCCTCATTAAACATAATGTGATTGAATTTACAGTATTTATCAGTGTTTTACGTTGCCTCCCTTTTCTCTGTTGATGTTTTTCTTTTTGTGTATAAAGAAATATTTAACGCTGAATATACACAGTATTGGCAGCTATTAAACGTCCTGGAACTTCATATGACGAGCCAGTGTCAACCAATGGGAGTCCTCCCTTTTTGAGCATATGGTTCTGTGAGAATGTGATTGACCAAGCTTTTCCATTCCTGAGTATAGGTTGTCATCTATTAAAATCCATTATAATAAACAGTAGATGGCATCATGAAGCCTGTTTTTTTCACAAATGATTTTTTTTACAATATACTATTTGGGGTTAAAATTAGAAGAAAAAAAAATCAGGTATAATCTGTTTAAGTCAAGTATAACGACATGTGCGGTCTACGTACGTGGCAGAAAGTACACATGCCCTTTGCAATATGTGTGACTCAGTATTTCATAATAAAATAATAAAAATACACAAAAATGTTCATGTTTCTCTTGAGATTGCTTTTGTCGATTGTAGCAATAGTGCCTTAATGCCAGTAACTTTCAAACCTATTTAATGGCTTATTTAGAAATCCAATGTTTTCCCCAATTTAAGCAGTTTTACAGATGAGAAAACAACCATAGAAAATGATTGTTCTTTGAAAACAATTTTACAGTTTCCGCAGCATATAAAGGTGACGCCAATGACTGGCCCTGCTTTTTTTTCAATCTATGTTACACTGATTCCTGACAGCTATGTCACTCAACTCTTGTCCCAGAGAAGCCGCTGTACACTACAGATCAATAGGTTTGTCTCCAGTGGCCCTGCTTGGTTGTCATTGCGTGACAGCGTAATGTGGAGGGGACTGAAATGATGAATTAATCTTTACAAACAATGTCTTAATCTTCAAAGACATTTCGTTTTTAATGATCCGAAGCCTCAGAGAAACCCCTTGAAAGCAATGAGAAAGATGTTTTGGAAAAGATTTGTCAAGTTCTTGGAGAGATAATCTATTCATGTGCTTCTAAGTTTGTAGTCACGTAACCTTTTCCATGTTCCAAGTTCAAGCTTCAAGCTTCAAGGACCCCAACTTACTACACCTGAATATTTTCTTTTATACACCTACGCCTCATCTACCATTGCACACGCTGGGAGCTCCTCAATACGCAGCCCACTGTGATGTGTAACCACAGCGTAGGGTCTGGCTTTAGATGTGATTTTCTCCGACAAACATATTCCCCTCGGCCACCGACCTGCTCTGAAATTCACTGCCTTCATGAAACAGGTATAATATCCTTCTTCCGGAAAGCGTACAAATTAAATTGGAGCTATTTCCTCACAGTAGTAGCTGTGGTGGTGGAAATGCCACCAGGTGCTTTGGGATGGAGGGGGTGAAAATACTTGGCTTCTGCCCCTTATTTACAGAGATTGCAGGGTTAGAATTTTCATTTTTTGCCATACGCCTGTCTTCAAATCTACAAGGTGAAACACACTTGGAGTCATGATTAGATGACGATGATGATTTAATGCGTTTTGAGTCAACGGGATAATCACTTTGGAGTGGGAGGCCGTCAGGTCTTCGTCTGGAAATGTGCTCAATCTCACAGAAGCAAGACAAGACAAAAAACAGATTTTTGTAAGTTATTTACAATGTGTCATCTGTCGAAACACACACATCTTAGTTTGAAGTTAAAAAGTGTCTGTGGACAGGTTGTTCTGAGATACTGTATAATTAGAAATAAACAAGTACCCAATGAATCTACAGTGTACCTCTGATGTATGGCTAGTCTTAACATAACTGCCTTGTGCCAGACAGCCTGTGTCCCCAAAACGTTCAGATTAGTCTCATAATTAATCATTAGGTTTTTAGCCAGTGCATGTTTTTTTATTTTTTATTTAAAGATAGCAGCTTGCTTTCTGCAGGAGAGGATTGCTCTTTTGAAACGGTTGGACATTTTTAAAGCACAAGTCCCAGGTCATCATTGTTTGGACATGCCTCTTAAAGCTGCAGCACATGATGTGGTCTATCTATATGGTGGAACCATCAGGCTGATGGCAACTGACATATTTAAAGGCTGCGTCACTGTCATCCATCCATCACTTTGACATGGCTGGAGGACTGCACCGCATGGATAACATGCAGCTACGAAGTGATTCATACAGACCACTACCCACTCGAAGAAAGCATCTTATGTGAAAGAAGTTAAAGGACGATTAGCGACCTTGTGTGCAGACATGCGGGCTAATCTCTATTTGGGCATAAAAACGCATGCATACTGATGGAGGCACAGGCTTGGAGGAACGCTTGATGGTCAGTGTGCTCAACATGTAAGAACAACATCTCCAAATATCTCCAAAGGTCATTCATGGGTCCAGGAGGGGCGTTCTTGTGATGAAAAGTGCAGAGGTGTAACTTTGATTTTAAGAAGTGAACAACAGGGTGTATTCATACCTTCCATCAGGACCTTGGCTTTAATACCCCTGGCAGCCAAGTCAGCGTTATATAATAATGCCCAGGAGAAATAATAATTCATAGGAGAGTGTTTTTTGTGAAAAGCAAGTGACTGCTTTTAATAGCTCAAGGACACTATGTAAAGAAAGCAGAAAAACACAATCAATTACTCAAGTCGTTACATTGAAAGTGAGGAACAAGATGTACAGTTAATGAAGAATGGGAAGCAGTCTGAGCAAGAAGCACAATTCTATTTGTACCAGGGTGCTGCAGACTTAGAGATTCTGTTGACAGTGGGATATTAAATCGTGACAGGCCTGTGGGTGCCGCTCTCATTTTGCTGAATAACACTTAGGAATCATAAGCCTGGCACAAGACTTAGTCCATGAAGTCCCATCTCATTTGTCAGCTCAGCCACTAATGACTGCCTAAAAAGATCTTTTGGTGCAACAGCAATCAAGTTCTTGAGCAGAAAATTATACAGGTCACTGGCAAAGTGTGTTTTTGGGACCAAACTTAAGATGAGAAATGGAGCAAATATGCAACAAAATTGAAATAATCATGTTTGTCTTAATAATTTTTTTTTTTTTTACTAAACAATATCAGTGATGTTAATAAGTGCCACCAAGTGAGAACTCAAGTGAACATTTGCAAAAACATACGCAACACTGTGGCACTTCAAAGCCTTTTGCGCTACCTTAATATAGTCTTACTGATATAGATCAGATATTAATGCATGTGAACTCACTTTACAGCCTCCCAGGAACAGTCAGCACTTCTGAGAATCTTTCCTACCCAAACTTCAAAGTCAGAATATTTTTTTTCCCCCATGAAAAGATGATTTGACTTGACTTTTAAAATGTCAGGTTTTTAGATTCAAGCTTTTTGTGATCGTCCAATTTCCAGCTTCATTTCTTCTGTCAGGTGCATTAAGCTCTGCAGACAAAGGACCATGGTCAACCAGAGCAAATAACTACCTTAAGTGAAGCAGGCCTGTTAATTAGATTCCACTCAATGGTGCTTCAGGCTGCATAAAAACCTGACCACCATTAATTACTACTAAGTTCTGTGCAGATGACCTGAGTGGACAAGAGAACTATGTCAGACATGTGGACCTGTGGTTTCATAGTTAGAGGGGTTCTCAGCAAACGTGCAATTTAGGGTGAAGAAATATGATGAGGTGGTAACATGGCCACCAAAAGCAAAAATGAGTTTCTGGTTAGACAAATCTTTTCAATCAATCAGCAGGAATGTTTTTGGCCTAGAAGGTACAGCACTTTAAAATGATTATACAGGGAACAAACATGGGCATACAAAGCACAAAAAGTGGTCTATATGTTGCTTGCTTATTCATGTGTTTCTGTTCTCATTTTTGAAGTGTGAACTTCACCTCAACAGCCCACTCTGAAGTTGGAGACTGAACTTGGCTCTTGAAACAATGGCTCCTTTTTATATTCCTGGCATGTTAAAAGTCAGAGTCAAGCAGGACAGAGGAAAAGAGGAATACAGTGTGTGTGCTACAGATGTGTTCATATTCACTCTGTCCCTGTTTATTTGGACTTTAAAGTGGTTCTTTACTGCCAGCCCTCCATTGACCAGCCTCCTCCTCACAGCAGAGCCAGTGTGCCTGAGGGAAAGGGCGGGAAAATGTGGGAATGACCCGGAGTTGCTCTACCTGTTGAGTCAGTCGACTAAATTGTTGAACTGTAAAAAACTAACATATGATACGTTCAGTATTTGCTTTGGCTAATGGCTAGTGTGACTGGGTAAAAGATGTACTGTTGCATTGAGCTGTGACTGTTGTAACCTGCAATAACAGTCCTGCTTTGTGATAATTTTCCACATTTAAATGGGTACCAAGTAGAAGGAAATGTCAAACAGTTTTATTGCCAATGACTCTACTTACAACTCTTCAAAAAATAGTGACTTTCTTCAGACTTTTTTCCAGGCCTACTAAATCAGGAAGTACCCGCACCCATAATACCCACACATCTGGAGCTTTGTCAAATCAGGTCTTCATGTTTTTCTAATGTGTTTCCATGTATGACTCATCTCAGGAGCATGCTTAAAATGTGTTTTGTCCAATCTTAGCTGATGTAAGTTGTAGGCATGCCGCAATAGTGGTCACAGTCAATTGCATTATCCAGGTGTGTTTGATTGAGAGCAATTACTGCCCCACCAATCAACATAGAATGCACTTTTAAGTCTCCAGTTATAATCTAAGGCAATAACTCTGAATTTCTGTTGTGTAATTCACTCATTACCATTTAATAAATTGCATGTGTGTGTAAAAGTGACTGAAGACACAACTAACAAATAGGCAGATAAAGTTCATAATCTGTTATGTATCTGTGTGCATTTCCCTGAACCACAATTATAAATTTTTATTCATAAATTAACAATTGATTATTATTATTAGTTATTATTATGCGGGAAATGATTTGGTTTGGTTTTCTACCAAAAACATTTCTTCACTTGCCAATTAATCCTGTGTCCCTGGAACATCAGAATAGTTTGATACATCTAACCCACCAAAATTATTATTATTGTTATTATTATTATTTTTTTTTTTACATATATTCACCAGTTGGATAGAATTGTTAGTATCTGTTCAAATCTGCACAATGACAGCAGGACTTTCTACAGATTTTAGTTGGTTGCTTTTTAAGATGAGCCTGCATGATCAATTTGGTGATAGTACAAAATTGCTCCATTACAGGATGACATCCATTCACTCCTAAGACTGAGCACAATCAGTTGCTGGCAAGACGTAACAATGAAGGCATTGTTTATCTGTCAGACTTTCCACTTACTCCATAATAAGCAGCGATTCAGTGGAGGTCAGTGGGGCTCCTCCCCCCGAGGCTCTCAGCATTGTTCAGATTGAATAATCACATTTCCGATACAAGTGCTCTCACATTATCGAAGCGACAGGGATATTTGCTGACAGTGGCCCTGAACAGTGTGGGTCACCCCCCGGGAGGAAGTGTCTGGACTGGGAGAGGGGGGAGTTAGAGGGAATGCCGCACAGCCCCAGGCCTCATCACTCATGTCAGGTATGGCCCACTTCCAGTCAGTGTCTGTACTCCACGCAGCCACTTTGCACAGTCACAATGATAAATTACGCTAGGTGAGTTAAACAATTACGGAACAATTTGAAGCTCTATGCCTCATAAATTGCCGGTCTTCCATCCTGAAACAACTGAGGGAAGAGTAATGAATCAACATCTAAAAAGGAAAGTCACATAAATCGCTTAAGTGGTCCTTTGATGGTAATAATAACAATATGAAGCAAGAGAGTGTTTTTCTCTGTCAGTGATTCATCCTTGTTCCTTCTGGAGTTAATGTATTGAATCCAAATACACATTTATACAGGCTTTTTACCCTCAGATTTATCTGGCAGGTGACTGATAACTGCCTCATGTGCCAACAGTGAAAACCACAATCAAGCATAAAGACATTAAAATGAGGACTTTATATCGTGGGGCATTTATGTTGGACATGACTCTGTGATGACGCACAAGACAAAGGGGGTCTGCTGTCCTGTCTGCTGGGACGGCAACGCTATCAGATTATTTCCACTGGTTTGCAGACATGGGACTCTGGGGAGGAGAGCACAGCAAATGAAGATAGATTTTAGTGGCTCTGCAGTTTGGCTCAGGTTCTGTGAGGGCATAAAACAA
Source organism: Perccottus glenii (assembly GCA_024416835.2). Lineage (NCBI taxonomy): Eukaryota > Metazoa > Chordata > Actinopteri > Gobiiformes > Odontobutidae > Perccottus > Perccottus glenii. The sequence continues at coordinate 16,302,930 of CM044563.2, read as the reverse complement.
ATGTGTGTAGAGGCATAATAGAAAAAGGGTCATGGAGAGAAACAGGAGATATGTAAAAATATGGATAAGAAAATGCCTAGTAAGAAAAAAAGGTTTGTTTTACTGGGTTTTGTAAGTAAAGGCGAGACAAACCAAAAATAAAGGAGCATGCAAAGGTTGTGTGTGTGTCCCTGCATCCTCCTGCTGCAGAGCATTTTGGTGATTCAGAGTAATTCTAAGTGAGTAATGTTTGATTTGGAATGACTTGGTGCACTATAGTAGAGATTTTTGGGGTTATTTCCTCAGTTCTCCGTGCTTAATGCCACTGTGATGTTTTGCACTGCATGCAGTAGTTATTCAAATGAGTTGCTTGTCAGCTCAGCTCCAAAAGCTGCACCATCTCACGCTGCAACATCTCATATTAGCGCCCCATCCAAAATTGGGCAGTGAAGTAAATTTGTTTTTTTCATTGCTCTAGTAACACAGCCTTTACAAAGTTAAGGGGAAGGGGTTGCTTTATTCTCATAGTTGACTAATGCAGATCGTCATGATGCAGAAATATTCAGAGGTGCTTTATAAATACAGTATGTTGGCATGAATGGTAAATTGGTAAATGCCTTAAACAATCGTTTAAAATTCCTTCTTGTTTCTTATCTCACATGTTACAGACAAGTTATGAAGCTGCACAGACACTGAAGCAAATATTCAAACATTGCAGCTTTTTTCTCTGCCGTAAGCTTTGCTCTCTTATCTAGTCGAGACTCTTCTTCACATTTAAGGCTGAGTTTTTATGTCCAAGAGCGTCTTCATTTAAAAGCTGCAGTGTTTACTTCCCTAGCAGCTTGATATGATGTCATTCCCTAAAGATGACCCAGAGGGGGAATGTGCCCTTGCAGCAAACCTCATTTGAAGACATTACTCATATCCTTTAATTACTCCAGAGCCTTCGGTGCTAAATGAGCAATTACTTCAAATCATTGTTGCATTTCGCTGGATTGCTGTGTGTTTTGCCCTGTACTTCATATTATTCAGTGTCTTATGATTCAGAAGCCGTTGTGATTCAGAGTGACTCTAGTCTAGTTTGCTTTTGGTGCAGCATCCAACAGACTTTTTCTGCCCCGTATCAGATTATGAGCTAATTTTTAAACAGGAGAATCCTCACAAAGCCCATAGAAAGGTAGAGCTGGGCGGAATGAATATGGCTCTGTGACGTTAGACTTTTTGCTTTGTTGAGGTTTATTGCAAGTACTGTCCAAAAATCATCCTTTTGCAAAACATGAAGTTTATTTTGCTCACATACCCTCAGCAGAAGAAATGAGATAAAAACAGGCTAGTGAAATAAATTGCTTCAATGATTCTGAGTTGGGCCAAATTAGTAACATGAATGATTTAGGTGACTTGGTGAACTGTAGAAAATATACAACAGTGAAGTTTTGTGTTGTGTGAAAGGAAATGAGCTGGCCGTTCTTAATAAATATGTCATTAAATATGTCATTAAATATGCCACACTGTCTCATATTAGCGCCTCGTGAAACGCTGCTCAGTGACTTTTTTGATTCCTCGCTTGCTCTAGTAACACAAAAGAAGAAATGAGATCAAAACAAACTAGTGAAATAAATGTAGTGGAAGACTTGGTACCTTGGTCTAAAATAAAACATTGTGTGCAGGGAAGCTGATCAGAGATGATTGTGTTGTGCCCGTTTTGTGGACCGACCATCACTCCAGTCCTCAGTCTGTGGATATGAAGTGGACAGACACAGCTGTGGGTTGATCATGAGTGTTGTGTTCAACCTCTTTCATGAAGTGTTTAAGCTTTATGTTGTGCACTAGATAAGTTTTAATACTGAGATTCAATCGGACCCTTATTTTTTTCTCCATAAAAGTCCATTATCTGTGTATGCATTGTTCATTTTACCTTATTAATGGTTTTGACACTTTAGGAATGTGCTTGCTAATCTTGTTGTTGACAAAAAGTAAAGGGGTTTATAGGAGGCCAAATGTAATTTCTATTGCATTAAGAGTTTAGAAATACATAAATATTATGAGAAGTACCTCACCATTAGTAAGTAAGTAATAAACTGATATTGGGGTCAGCACCAAAATAACTTAATTTATATAATTACATAGGATTTGTATTTTTTTTGGCCCATTAGATTAGTATTTTCTTACTTAATATCTTTGTTTGTTTGACATCTGAATCCCAGTTTGGCTTAATTTTATCCATTAAGACCATTTATGTTTGGAGGGAGATTGTTAATTTGAGTTAAGGGTTAAGTGTTCCGGTTACTGGCTGATAAAGTTTCTATGAGAATATATTTGAGTAAAGCCCTCAGAAGAAACATTTTGTCCCCTGGTGCTTTCCACGGTGTTGTTGTTTCAGTTAGGCTTGAATATTCGATTATTTTGAAACAACTTGTCACTCCCTTCAGGAATATCTTCTGCATGCCAAAAAAAAAAAAAGAAATATGAGGAGGAGGCAAACGTTCTGATTGAGCCCTGTAATATGGAGCAGTCCTCTGCGGCAGACCGCCCTTTAATTACACGACCATTCCCAGAGCTGCTCTCCTTCAGTTAATTACTTTTTTCCAAGAGTGCTTGTTGATAAACACATGTACAATCAGTTTCCCATGATGTACTTGTTAGATGTAAATCAAGTATAATCATCAACCTGTGAAAATTCCCCAACGTTTGTTGTCATTTCCAATTCACTGTGGAGTTGATGAAGACAGTAAAGAAGGTTGTCCACTTTTTGTTGCCGATACTTACCAAAAGAGGTATAAAAGAGTAACAAATTTTTAGGTTTTCCTCTGTAGAGCTTTTTCTTCTAATTTAAAAACGGCAATAAAGTTGAGCTAGATTTCCTTTGGTGTCCAGTCCGTGCAAAAACACATCAGGAAGTTATTTTAATCAGACAATGTGAAACCCAGGAGCTTTTTTGGTCCTGTGTTTTAGAATAAACAGGACCATCTTTAGCAGAAGGCATTCTGTGAGAGGTGGGAAATATTCTGTTTGTATTTATCTGAACATGTTGTTCTCTCTGGAGAGTGCACCCCACTTCAATGTGACACAAAGAGCTTGGGATTAGTACTTTTTAATTACTTATAATTATATCTCTCTCGGCTGTTGTTTACTGGCATTTGCACATTTACAGATAGTGACTTTATAGAAGCGTCTGTGTTGGTGCTTTTGTTTGCATGCTTACAGTTTTTGGTGTGGTGTTTTTTCCCACCACACCATTCTTAATTTAAACAGACATGCTGCCTTGTACATGGAGTTTCTCTCAGGACACATGCTTGTACACTCATACCTTATACCCATGTGGCTGGCACACAACAAACCCATTAAAGACTTGTGGCGACCTCAAACCATAATGCGGTCACCTGCAGAGCCACACCACAGTTTTACAGTCCACCCAGGCATACCAACACCCGCAGTGATAACATTTTATATTCACACCTCAATTTCATTATGATACCTTGACTCAAGTGTGTTGATATTTCAGCATGAATAAAGCAGCCATTTCCAGCAGGAAGGCGCCACAACACATCTTTACTCACGTCACTACACTGTTTCCCACTTTCTGTCTTGCTATGTCTCCTCCCGTGATCACTCACTCCAAAACATATGGTAGCCATCTGGCTTGGCAAAAGAGAGCCAGAGCCGAGCACAGGGCCACTCTGGCTGTTCACTCAAACAGCCAGAGCTGTTTTTTTATGGCTGTTTATATTTTTTGCACAAATATGTCTCTGTGTTTTGTTTTGCTCTTTGTCCCCACTTGTGCTCTTAGGTCTGTAAGATGTGTCAAGTTAATCTTGACAAAGGTCATTTATTGCAAGCTTACATCAAGAGCACTGAAAAAATCATGCAATGGCTCAGCACTTTAGCGACTGGTTTACTTTTTATTCTCTGCCATTATCAACAAGTACATTTTATTTTACTATATTAAATAAGTTTAAGTATGTTTATGGTTAAAATAAATGTGTGCATATTATATACAGTATCTGTCCTTTTCCAGCATCTGAACATTTTATACAATGGGAGATCTTATTTTGCAGATTAAAAAAGAACCCCTAAGTAAGATGATGCAGTTTTATGTAGTTGTTTGTAACCAGACATGTTGCTTGGAAACAACCTACCATTAAATTGCTTTTCACTTTTACGTGTTAGGTTATTGCTTTTCCATTAGCCCCGAGATAAATTATTATAACTATTTGCTGTTCTGGATAGTAACCACTTTAGAAAAATGTTTTTGTTTCACTTTTGTACAAGATGTAATATAGTGGCCTGCCTGGTGACAGAATGACAGTGCAGTATATGAAAAAGGTGTATGAATGAAAGAGGTAATTCATTGTTTAATGTCAAGGGAAATCAAAATGACTATATTTTCTCAGAGTATCTTGTTAACTTTCTCATCTTCAATGAAAGTTACATCACACCTCATTCATTTTCAGGTTTTTTGTACCTGCAGTACATTTGTTTCAATTCAACCTTTGCAGTCCACTTCAACTAGGGCTGCAACTAACAATTATTTCTATAATCAATTCTTCTGATGATTATTTTTTGGGGGGATTAATTGATAATTTAATAATCTGAGGTGAAGGGAATATATTTTTTATAAAATCTGAATCAGACAATCAACCCTGCGACTAACTGGCCACTGTCCAGGATGTACCCCGCCTCAGGCCCAAAGCTGCTGGGATAGGCTCCAGTCACCCGCGACCCCTAACGGGACTAAGTGGTAGAAAATGAATGAATGAAGAATGAATGAATCAGACAAAGCTACAAGTGCCCCAGGACTTGTTGATCAAAAGATGTATTTTCATCAAAAACACAAAATCTCTTTTACTGTTCCTGTGGATTTACTGATAATAAAACCCTCTTCTCTCAGCACATGGCATGTTTCTGAGTCGATGAATACCCCAGATAGCAATTAATCCATTATTAAATTAGTTGATGATTATTTTAATAATCAATTATAATTGATTAATCCGATTAGTTGTTGCAGCCCTAACTTCAACCTCTTGTAAAAGTCAGAGCTGGTGTTCCTACCGAGCAGCGGTGCGCTCAGGGAAGTGCAGTTCACAGAGAGTCCCTCCAAAATAGATTTAAGTGCAGGCTAGGAGCCACATGGAGGTCAGCTCTCCTGCCCCACTGCTCTAGTCGGCACTGAGAGGCAACGTGCATCCAAACTACAGCTGTCTGACCTTTCCAAGACATTTTGATGCACAGAAGGCATTCAAATCATGTAGACAAAAACATTACAATCTAAGATCAAATGGAAGCTGTTTAGTCCTCCTATTTTTAATGAGCTTTGGTGCTTGTATGTGCATATATATATGGGAGTGCCCCATTGAAAGTGTTTAAAAAAAGGTACTTTAAATGAATATTTGGTTAATAATTGGATTTATCATCTGTAAGTAACCGTAGTTGTATCCAATTGGAGCAACGTTTGTAACGATTGTTACATCTTCAAACCTTAAACAAACCTACCAGTGCTGCCACATCATCGGTTACAACATTGTTCGGCTCTTGCTTAATAAATAAAAAAAAAATTTATTGTGTAAACAGCATTAAACCCTTGATTTTATTTTATTTTTTTAAGTGTGTCTTTAATAAATAGTCACAATTCCTATTAGTGCCTAGAGTAGCCTATTAATGCTTAATGTTGTACTTTTCCATCTTAGGGCTATGACTTTGTTAATTGAAACATTGCACATATTTGGATGGCAAATTCTTTATAAACATTTTTGGTATACTATCATTTGCAGGCTAAATGTGACCATACACTGTATAATGCTCGAAATGGCTGGCTTTCAAAAACTGTAAGTAAGGTGGATCCAGTCATATCATAATGGCCACTGCTGTTTTCATTCTTCTCCAGTGAGAGTGCCATGCCCCAGGCCTTTCCTATCCTCCACTTTGAATGCTGACAGATGGCAAGAGGACTGTTTCATTTTAAGTAGGGGGTGTTTGATATCTTCATCCACCACATTAAACCCCAAAGAATCTATACAGCACTAAGATTACAGTACTGAGAGTTGTTACCTGGTGCAGTAGCTATGGAGAAGAAGAAATGTTATCATGCAAGTGCACGGACAGAGGATGGCCACAGTCGCTGGCATGTAAGCGCTCCATCAGTGGGTCCCCGAGGGTGGACACTGCCTTGCATTAGGACGCAGAAAGCCACTGAGTCACCTTGCCTGAGTCCATTCCTGAGAGGCATTCTGCACTTCGCTGTCAGCTGCTGCCGCTCACCGCTTCTTTTCCTCTCAGCCAAGGTTAAGGAGCCGGACAGTTAACAGCTCAAGTGAAACTGCAAGGTGTTTCAAATACAGCTTGGTTCAGGCATAAATAATTTTACTTTTTGCAAGTAATTTCTAGCTCACACTTTAAAATAGTTTTAGAATTTCTACAATTTTTGTACTTTATGGTTTTATTCAATCGGACACTGTCAGCTTAAACTTTTGTCATTGCAAGTAAATTTTCTTCTAAGTTATTTATAGGTCTACATAGGAAAACATTCACATGCATTATTACATCCAGAATTTTCTGACAGCACTTGCTCATTACAGCAGTGTAGTGAAGAGTGCAGTGTTATCAACGTTATCTTCGGTGTTATGCTAAGCAACCTGTAGAGGGTGATTTAGAGGAAGAAGATCAAGCACTAAAACCAACTATAACCACTTGCTATTTGTCATGTTGTGGGCTGGAACAAAATGGTCTCGCACCAATTGCCATTTCCCTCTTGCCACCGTCCGACTTATGTTTAAATCATGGCTGATTTCCTCCCCAACTGTTTTGAAGAAGTTTGATTATAACTTCTCACCAACTCACACAATCACTCCTTAAAAGGTTTAGCCATTGTCTTTCACTTCAACTTTACAGCACGTACCACTGCATCCTCTGGCCAACGTGTGTACTTCTTTGTTGGTCCATATCCGCAAGCTTTGGGAAAACAAGCCAGATGAACACAGAGAACGGACAGAACGCTCCGTCCGTATCCAAATGCGTTTCTAACATAGAGCATAAAAGAGCCTTAAAGGTTTGTTTGTAAAGAAGCAACCAACTTTGACTTTACAAAGTCAAAATTACACTGACTAAATGTCATAATAAATAGTGAATGTGTACTTAATTGTTTGTTTATTTCTGTATCATAATGAAATTGCATTATGAGCTGTACTGATGCCAGCTGCTTGATGGTGATCAGGTCAAACGCTCAAAGACTGAAAATGAATGTTCATCATCAAAACAATGCAGTTGTCTAGTGTGTGGACCTTGCAAACAGTTGAGACATTTGCATTATCCTGAGCTCTACAATTCAAACCGTCTGTGTTTGCATCCGAAGCCAATTATCATAATTACAGCTGTCAGTGTTGCCGTATTGTGCTGAATCACACCTGGAGGCCCTTCAGTTGTGCACATGAGACGGAGGTGGCTGGTGATTCCTGTAGCTCTTTGCTGAGCGGGCTATTTACTTTGGTCTACAATTGTGCAGGGGAAAAGTGAGGCCGTGGAGGGTGCGAGGGTAGACCGCCTGCTGCTTTAAATGGTTTAAGATGGATTTCCTGGAGTTTTGCACAACTGCTCACAAAGGCACAAAGGAGGCCACACTGTGAGAAATAATAGCAATGAAGTAGGTGTTTAGAGAAATCCCTCTGGAGACACAAGGGAGGTTTCTTTCTGTACAACCTATCCACAACGGTATGTCTGGGACCCGAGCTGTAAACCGTAGCCGTTCTGGACACCTGACACCGCTGTAGCAGATGGCAGTATCTCCTGTCACCATGTCAGTAGCCACTCCGGCCTAACCGCACCAAGAAACACAGATGAGATGAGGCTATGGTGCTCCTTGGTTAGCATCTGTTCTTTTTATGGGCTAATTATAAACTTCTGACAAATTAAACTTCCAGATGTTTTGTCACAGTTACTTTGATGTTAAATGGTAAAGCAGAGAGGACCACCAACCTGCAAAACAATGCTAACATTCAGTGAGGGCTTAGCCCTTCTAATGTGGGAAGGGAGTAAGTAAAAATGTGCATTTACATACACGGGGGGGCTGAGCACTGACTGGAATCGACTGCTGCAGTCGAAGTTTAAATAGTCAGTTTTAGCTAGGAAAAACTTTACTGCCAACCGTTGACTGGAATTGTCTCCAGACGCTTCAGTGTGTGTCCTAAATGTGTCCTGCAGACAGTGTGCACCATGAATTCACCAAATGTTACAACAGAGCAGATATAAAATCTACTGCTACCATTCCTCTAGTGACTTTTAAGCTGAGCTGAAAGTCACTGCATTCCTCAACTTTTATAAGATGACACTCTGCAAACAAGGGGAAGGGTGCTGCACAATTCTGCGAAGCGAAAAGGCAAGCTGTCAGCAGATCGAGATGAAGAGCGGTCTGCTTCGTCACCCTTTAGAAGTGGAGGAGTAACTAACACAGAGGTGTGAAGAATGGAAACACATTTGTAATATTAAACGTTATTGCCTCAGGGAGACTACTTTGACAGGTGCAACTTGCAAACATAATTTTTGTTTCATTATTCAGACTAAAATAATTACATGGCTTTATGCATTAAACCTTTTTTATTGTTTTAAAAACTTATGTGTATAGTGAATTATTATCATTTGATGTGTTTATTTTTTGTTTGGAGTCTTTGGAAATGTATGATGCTGAAAAGATTGATCACAGGTTCTACACCATGTGTTAGTTTCATCATAATCTAAAGTCTTTGTGTCTCTGTTTTCAGGTGTGTTGAGTTTACCTGAGGGTCTGACGCTGCACAGGGAGCAGCAGCAGCAGAGAGGAGCGAAGAGCGCAGAGGCCGCAGCTCACAGCCAGACTGAACTGCGCTCCATTGAACAGTGTTTACTGGCGACCAGAGTGGGCAGCATCTCTGAACTCAGTAAGTGGTTGTGTGGTTGTACGTGTCTGGCCAGGAAAGGCAAAGTTTCACGACCCAATGCTCCCTGAATGGCACGTGACCACAGACAGGAGCCGACTGCTGCTGTGCACAAACTGAGGTTGAAGTGACCAAAAAGTTTCCAAAGTAGAGTCTATAAGATAAACTGTAAGACCTTGTCCCATTGTGTTGAGTCATAAGTAATAATTTTCCATAGGTTGTTTTTAAACTTAACAGTCATAAAACTTGGAAGCAAGACTTGAAAGACAGTTCTGACATGTTGGTTGGAAAATAGCCGGTGGCATAGCTTAAAAGTAAGTCTGTAAGATTCCAAAATTACAAACACAAATCAAATTGGATCCCCTCAAATCCTTTATGAGTTGAGGGTGTTACTTGTTTAAAGAAATAAAACACAGAACAATGACTCATATTTGTACCACTGTATCGGTTAAAGTTAAAGTGGGCTTGTTTGGTTCATAATGTTTTGTTGAGACTAGAAGAACAAAATGTGTAATGAGGTTTAATAATTATCTATGGTAGTATTAGGTGCAGATGTCAACCAACAACATAATTGTGTGATGAGATAGTGTCTTGTTTTTAGTGGTTCCTAAATGCACCTTGAGAGTAGCTATAGTTTGTTTGCAAATTCTGGCCTGCTCCACAAATCTCACCTGAAGTCTTCAGTTAAACATTGTAACTGCAAGTATTCATGTGTAGAGAGTAAAACCCATTTGTGATAAAAAATAATGTAAAAAGTCCTATAGAAGACAGACTAGAAGAAGTCAAATATTAACTAATGCATATGTAAAGATGTACCGGGGCTGCTCACGTGGTCTGTAGAGCATGCTTAAATCCCCCGAAACGAGATCAGGGAACAATCCCTTGATAAATACAATAGAAAGTGCTAGATAAATGTCGTAGCTGAAATTGCTGACATCTGGGGTTTTGGGCTGAAATTCAAAAGTTGGAAATTGGACAATTTCTTTAGCAGAAATACTCCCTGTTTAATACTTGGTGTTTCCCCCAGAATCTTGTTCTTGGAATGAAAATCCACCAAAAGCCTTTATTAAATCATCTGATATGAAAATTTAATTATTTAAGGAATTGCATCTAATCTCTCAATCATACTTTTATTTTCATTTCTTTTGTATATTATGTTAATTATAATGACACATCAATACATCATCTAAACAATATAATATATCATGGTTTTAACTGAAACTTAAGCTGAAAAACGTTCAAACTGTCAAGTTAAGCAGTTGAAGTTTCCAGAAAACATTTGACACAAATGTTTTATGATTGTAGAAGCCTAAATGCAATTAATACATTATTTGTATTTTACATAGTTAAATAGTAATTTACCTTATTCATTTTTATGTGGAGGATATTGAAAGGGATTTACATTAGGTTGATGCAGTTAATATTTACAGTAATGCAAGGAGTTCATTGTGTAATTATCTAAAATGTGTGTGTGTAATTTAGAGTGCATTTACTATACATTAGTGATATTTGAGGAATATAGGACCGTTTTTGGCGTTTTACCTTTAAACGCATTTACCTTTAAGACTTTGTGAGAACGGGGATAAGGGGAAGGAAAAAAGTTTTTTTGGGTTTTTTGGGAAAATGAGTCAGGCAAGGAGAGAGTGGAGCCTCACAGTTTTTTGAGCTTTCTCCTCTCTGTCTCTCGTTAATTAATAATTTTTTTTGTACTATTCTTGTGATTATGGGTTTGTTGCTAATCGAGTAAAAGAGTTACATTTTCATACAAGTGGTTCTGTGGATTTTTTGATGTGGATTCGAAAGAAGAGAGTGGACAAAGCGTCAAGCTAGGGCTACATTCAATGGAAACCTACAATGATTATAGCATTGTAGTGTGGGTAGAAATAGCACGCTCTCATTTTAAATACTCATTGTAATGATATTTCTTCCTCACACAGTTATTCACACTTATTGGAAATAATTGGTTTGCCAGTGTGCAACTGTGCTGCTATGCCCGCTAAGAGACACTAAACAAAACTCTAGTTCACATGGGTGAAAAAACATAGCATCACATGACGAGGCAGGGAGGTAGTTCTGTATATCAAGCACAAACATTTATCATGAGAACAAACACTGAGCCAGTTCTTCTCTCCAACTGAAGTGGGAAGGGCCAAATTGAGGCAAATGGCCGAATGCTCTGGTCGTATAGCATTGATGAGGTCAAGCGAGGTCTTGCTCTATAACGTTGTCTCTGCAAACACACGGGACAATACTGCGGCTCATAGATAATACCACAGCACTAATATTATCCGCTCTGGAGAGGAATACTGTAATAACTATAGGATTTGCAAACACTGCTTCTAAAAAAAAATAATTTCAGAAAGCAGTAAGGCTAGAACTGATTACACCATCACATTTTCTCAGAGACGAGAGCAACGAGAATCAAGCAATACAATAGATTCTACAGAAAAGTGTTTCCTCACAATAATATATTGGATAAAAAGAGCTCATTTGCATTGTTCGTTGGAAATCTTGGCTCTGGCATTTAGTCTCCGTTTAACTGCTTTGCTGAAGATTTACCTCTTAGTATTATCTAATTTTCTCTTGCGTCAAAATGCCAAATTTGCATTTTTTGAAATGACAGACCCAAAAGACTGCAATTATTAACACTGCTTGCATGTCATCGTCGTTCATTCTTATCACACAAATGCACAAATGTATTCTTGAAACGTCCATGTGATGCTATTTGGTAGTGTAACTTAATATGCTGAATGTGTTGGTGGAATGTATTTTTAGTCTTATGTGTTCAGTTCAGTGCATGCTGTAAATATATACATGGCTTGAAATTTTGGAAAGTGGAACAAGATCAGATGGCAGCGACATCAGCGAGAGGTAATGTATCTGAGGAACAGTGGATGTCCATCTTGCACAATAAAGCTAGTGATCCATTATATTACCTTGGCTCTTATGATGAGGCCATATGTTTCTATAGCAATAAACACTTTGATGTGGTCATTACAGTCTATTGTCTTATTCCTAAATAATATTTAGTGCATCAACATTTGGAAATTTAAAGTGCTTTTATCAATAATTCATGTTTGGCCATTTACCCAGAAGATACTTTGCTAAATTAAGTTACAACGCCAGGTTTTATAAGGAATAAGGAACATCATTTATCATAACTGGGCAGGTACAAAACTCCATTAAAGTAAAAGACTAGAGACTGGAGCCATCACTTATGCAGACAATATTCAGAGGCTGATATCCTTGTTTTCTATCTTCATCCTTTTGTATATTTTGAGGCTCATTTTATGAAATCTGTACTTTTGGTTGTTTTTTTTCTGCAAGCGTTCTACCAAACAACAAAACAAGTCAATGCAGTCATACAACTAATGGCTCTCAGAACTTCCAGTTATACCTTTCAAGATATTATTGTGGCAGTAAACAAAAACGGGACTTTGGACTTCATAGTTAGCCAGGCCATACAACTCATTCTTCTTGTATACAAAGAATTTGTCTAGACTCTGTGGATCTTAGGGGAATTTCCAATTACAATTAAAAAGACACACAAAGCCTACGTCATTATCAATAACTGGTTACAACAGCATGGTCCAACAAGATTCCTTGCATGTTGAAATTATTGTTAAGGGATCCCAGACCCATTTTCCTTTGAAAAGTGAATGGGTATGGCTGGCCAGGCTAGCACAGAGTAAACGTAAATGTTGTTAAATCCCTTTTTGTCTATACAGTATAAAAGTGTCTGTTTGAAATGAAAGCTTAGAACATACCTTATAAGCAAATTGAATTGGACTGAGCAACAGATAGACAAGTGAATGTTTGTGTACTTATTTGAGTTAACCTAATGAACACATTAGTATCCAGATATAAGCCCATTAAGGGAGCTTTTGGATTCTACTTAAAATGATCTAGTAAAAACATATCAGTGTGACAGCATTAACAAGATATCCAGCATAGCCTACCTTTTGAGCCTGTTCCTGGTGAGCACTAAGGCATGTCCAGCGGGAATACCCCCTGATATACCTGACATATCGTGTCCTCCCTCCATCGACTATACATTCCTCCATAATAGAGACTCCAGAGGCCGCTGCCATCCTCGCGTGGCTCTAATTTGTCTGCCATTTATCCTGGGTTTTAAAGTTGCACACAAGGCTTTTTTATGTTTTGTTATTTAAACAGCATGGCAGCAGATGTTTAAAAAAATGCCACTTAGCATTTTGTCGAGTCAGCATGACCACAGGCGACTATTAAATGTAATCACAACTGCATAGCAATGCATAATTGAAAGACATCAGTAGGGATAGTGGCTGCCATTGCACACTGCAGCCACAACCATTCGTCAAGGCTCAAGGCAAAGCAAGACTTAAGTATAATCACTCATCACAAAACAAGACTCAATTTCATCCCCATTTCTATAAAAAGTAAGCATCTGTGAAGGCTGACTCTGTGGAGTAATGAACAGTTGTTATATCTCTGCTGCACTGGTGTTTACTGACCTTAAAGGTGCCATGGAACAAAATAGTGTGCTCATTCTCTTGATATAATCTGGATGGATTTCTCCAGAGAGTTTTAAAACCTTGAAACTAAAGACTATTACCTTAAGGCTATTACATCAAAGCCGGCATGTCCTCCACCTCTTCTTGTTCCTCTGTTAGCATCAACTGAATTACCTGGATGAGCTATTGATTAAGGGATTGGATTGAGGAATGAAAAGGCTTGTGCAGGTTTGACTTATTAAACAGCAGCATTTCCTTTTTTCTCACATACATTCATTGTGTTGGCTCAAATTGTTGGCTTTTTGTCACATCACTCAATTTTACATCACATAGCAATGCAACAAGTGAAACAGGCTCACCATCCTAATCTTCATTCCATCTTTTACTATTCAACTTTCATAATGACTTTTATTTGTACAAAAATCTAAGATAGCATTTTATTAAATACTTTTAACACTTGAACAGTTTTCCTCAATCAAAAGAAAAAGAATCACACACTGCACGTTTAAACAACACCACTTTTACCTGAGTCTAGATTTTGGCTTCCTTTTCTGAATATCTGTGTTTGCATCAATCATGTTAAGCAGCTCACATCTTTAGCTCGGCAAGCTGAAAACATAATCTTCCTCCTGTACCTGGCGTCAACGTGGCAGCCTCCTCTGCCAGCGCACTTTTCCTCAGAACAAAATGTCACAGAGTGGCATAAATAAGACATGAGCACTGGCTGAGATTGACCAGCTCGACTCTCTGTGTTCACCTCAAAAAAAAAAAAAGACCAACTCTATGAGCTTATCTCCGACAAATGACATCAAAAGAAAAAAAAATGCGACAGACTTTTGCTGGTCATTTTGTTGCATTTGCATTCTGTTGCGTCATAAGCACACATCCAGAACATTTGTCTCCATCATTTCTCAAGCCAGAGCCAGTGTTCCCAGAGGACAGCAGAGAGATTGACTGTTTTATTGCTTGAATGCTCTTCTCTCATTCAGATGTCCTTTTCACACACGGCTCGTTCATTGTTAAGGCTAAATGGAATCTTGGCAGTGTCCAAATAGCACAATTCTGATGCTAAACAAAGCCTTTGTCCATTGGAATGACTATTTGTCCCCATTCTATATTGTATACATACACTGTAGTTCAATTAGGCTCGCTCCCAGCAATGACTATTTCTTTGTGTGCTTTACACCAAATAGAATGATGAGTACACCATGACACACTGTTGTTTTTATCAATAAACCCCGCTTGAGAATTTCATTACATTTTCTCATCGTGACTCCGGAAAAGAAGGAGAAGCAACACTAACCCTGGGATTTGAGGCCATGCTGTAATAAAGCAAGGTTGTTTTTCAAGTAAGCAGCCAGTGCCACTCACTGACAACGGAAAGATTCTTCAGTAATAACTCCTTCAAGTGCATGGTCATTGTGACTCGTATCCGTAGCATTTAGTCTGGTCTTAAAAGGCTTTCTGTCTTGTCTTTTCAACTTAAAGACAAGAAAAAATAGATGTTTCCAACAACTGTTTACTTTCAATATTTCAGTACAGTCCTTCCAGGCTTTGATTCAAGAACTAATAAACAACCTTAATATTCAGGGGGAAATAGCTTTGAGTATAGCTAATGTTTGTGCAGAAATATTCATTTTTTTTTACATAATGCAATCATCAATTGTGTGTCTTCCTGCTTCCCTTGTGAGCTGAAAAAAAGAGCTGAGAAAAAACATTATTTTTTTCCTTACAGCATCTCCTGTAGTCACAGAGTGAGCCCCTAGGAATGAGGATGATTCCCTGACATCATCCTTTAGCTACTGCACACTTAAAATATCCCGCTTTTCTCTCTTTAATTCTGCCTGCACGTGAGTCTCGCTGCTTCGGAGTTCCCTTTTTTGTGATGCACTTTGTGTGTGCTTTTACCCATAGGTGACCTGGTGTCCCGAGCAATGCACATCCTCCAGCCACTGTACACCAAGAACCACAACAATGGCACGCCCATTCACCAGAAGAGCTGCGTGATTCACTGGTCGCCCGAGGCCATCTTCACTCTGTGTTACTTCATGCACTGCCCTCAGATTGAGTGGGAGAACCCCAACGTAGAGCCGTCCAAGGTTACACTACAAACAGAACGGTGAGACCCAATACAAATTAGTTATTTTAGTTGTATATGATCACTTTACAGTATTAACACTCATATTCAATTCAAAATTACTTTATTAATCCCCAAGGGCAAATTCAGTTGTTAGGTCTCTTCAGGTAAGCTGAGTCAGACTTCATCTTCCACAGAATGATTGATTGTACAGTCTTGTGGCAGTCGAGAAGAAGAGGTTCTCGTGGCGTTCTGTCCTGCAGCTCACTGATCTCAGACATCCACTGGCTGCTCTCTGTTGTTGAAAAGCCCAATGCAGGGGATGGTCCATGTTGTTCAGTATAGCATCCGTCCTGTGTGGTCGTTGCTCCACTACTTCAACCAGAGTCTCTAAACTAACACCTGTAGTTTGAACCAGCTCTCTCTATGAGAGTTTTTTGAGTTGCCTACATTTTCTTTTTCTGGGACTCCCCCCCCAACAGACTGCAGCATAGAAATGAGAGTTAGCCATTACCGCCCAATAAAACATCTGCAGTTTATCATTTACATTAAAAGCTTTCTTAGAAAATATAGCCACCTTTGGCCTTTCCTAAAAACAAATACACATCCAGATATTTATAGGTGGACACTATTTCACTGATGGTCACAGTTTAAATTGGGGGTGTATCACGTAACACATAACATAACTTTTAATGTACTTTTAGTATGTTTTAAAGTGATATTTTTTATGTTAACAGATTTTGTTTTTCAATGTTATAAATAAACATTGTATTAAATTGTTGTTCACAAGGTACTATCCTGCAGGCCCACATGTGCGATGCTCATGGGTACAGATTTCTAGCACCCACCTCCACTGCAGCTGCTTATTTTGTTTTTGTCTCTGTTCTCTGGAGATGGGGGGATTTTGTTGTGTACATATCCATTTATATATTTATGTAATAGGGCAGGGATGCCCCAAAAAAGATTATATTTCTGTACTTTACTCACCTCTGCAAAGAAGTCAACTGCATTTTATTGAAGCACAAAAATAATTCTTTACTATAACAAGCTGAGACAGACCTGAAACTTATGTAATAACTCAGTGGACAATAGAAAACATAGCCATTATTGATTCATCCATTAGAGCTTTTTGTAAGAGCAAACTCAAGATATGTCTTCTTTAAGGAACAGTAATAAAAAAGAAGTAGGAACTCCCTATAGATATACACCCAGCACATATCCTTCTGCTCATTAGAACTGTATAGTTTCTACTCCATTAGTTAAGTCCCATGGGTATAGATTTACAGTGTAACTATGCCCCTCTACACACTGTTCTTTTTATTATACTGCTGGCTTATCCCTATAATACCACACCAGATGTTTTTCTTTGGCCAGAGAGTGCTGTTATAAGTAAGTGGCCAGGTTGTTGGAAACAACGCTGAGACCTCTGGGTGACCTGCTGCAGCCACAAGCAGGAAACCACTACTTGGAACTGGTCAATACTGATAATTACTGTCAGTTGGTGACGTTATGTGACTTTTGTGGCAATTTTATTACATAGAGGTTTCCATGCAGCTTTTTAGTCACTCGTGAGCTGTGAGCAAAGTCCTCACTCAAGTTTGGGTCTGCTCATTTTTAGCATTCATTTTCACCATACGGTTTTTCTTGTTGTACATCCAGCTGCTCTGTATTCATACAACAACGTTTGTCAGCTTCGAGTCGAGGTGGAAACGTGGCTGACAGTTGAGCTTAAGCAGCCGTCCACTAAGGCTCCATACTTTATTGCCTGCAGTGGAGTACAGATCAGCTAAAGCATGTCCCAGGTGTCTACCATGGTTCTGCTTAAGCTCTTATTGTCATTAACATTAAAATCACAGCTACACATGTTTGTTTTAACCATATACGTGCACAAATGAACATAAAGAAAGCCCTGTTATTCAACGCACACATTGTCATTCTACTGGAAATAGGAAGACCTTGAACTTCTTGTGAACTCTTGATTAGGTGTGTGCTTTAATGAAGCCTTTGGAACCGATAACTTCACTCAGCTGTAGAGTCAGATTTCTTTGAAGAACAAGGAAGTCTTTGCCATTAAGGCTATTACTTAAAGTTCCTCCGATAACCCACAGGAAGGCCGATGAGTGTTGGTAAAAGTGAGTGACGGATGTTTAGCTGTCAAGGACGGTACAGGCGTTAAAAAAGATCTCTCTGGTGATGCATCTGAGCGTCACTTCTGGAGGAGGAGATAAAGTTTCATCAAAGACATCATGCTAGAGCTCTCCTTGTTGTGGATATGACACAACATCCAAGCTTCACTCTTCATCAGCCACCTCTCTCCTGCTCCTCTGATTGGACAGATGATCCTCTCAAATATGAAGCTTGAGGACCTTGTCTTCCTTATGTTATGTTACTTGATTGCATACGTGTTTTTTTGTTGCTAATTGTTATTGAACCTTTTGGATTTTTGAGAGAAATGATGGCACATAAGATCAGATTGTATGCAAAATTAATCAAAATGCAATAATATACATTTACAACAGTTTCAAACCCAGTCCACGCATATGTGCTTCTCATAAAATCGCCGTCGTGTGATGTCATTCTTTCAATTCAATACTCATAAGGCATATGACGTGATATATCTTACATGTCTTTTCCTATGAATATGGAATGAACAGGGTTATATTAAGCATAATCTATTCATGACAGCTTGTTGTAATGTGTTCTTTCACATCCGTAGCGCACGTCAGGACAGCGACAGAGGTCAAAATGTAGCATCATGCATATGTATTTGAATACATATGGAGTACTTTACAACAACGCTCATGTTTTACCAAGTTTATATTAAAAACTAGGCTAATTATAGGACTATAACTATATGTTAATTATGACTACAATCAGGCTGTTGTAAACTTTTTAGGTTGAAATCAATTTTAAGGCAAAATTTCTGACCCAGGACAGAACTCTCTGATATAGTTCTATCTACTTATTTGATGCTGTTGTAGATGTTTATTGCATATTTTTCAGTCAACTGTCAAGAGACCACAGTGCAAAGTCTGAGCATCTGTGTATGGGCTATAGTAGGCTATCTTTTTAAAGAAGCAATTTATTCCTGCTCTAATGCCTTGATGTGACCGTGAATGCAGAATGCTGTCATGCAAATGTAACTCTGACTTCATTCATTACAGAAGACAATACTCTGTAGAGTGCTATTCATCTTGAGGTCATTTAAATGCTGCACTTGACCTTGTAAGCAGTGGAATGACACTAATAATGCTCTGGGATGCTGTAAAGAGATCAAAATAAAAATTTTAAAAGGTTAAGCATATTTGAAATGCAAGGCTAGGCGCCATGAGGTTGTAAAATGGAACATTTCCAATGCAAGATCTAAAGTTAAATCTCTTGTAAAGTGCATATTCCAGATACAGATACATGTGCTGGTAAGGTCATTAGTTTGATCCTTTAAAGTGCCCCTCTCATGCTCAGGTCTTTGATAAGATCTGAGTTGATCTGTAATCCCAGGAGAGCTCTCCAAAATAACATGCAAATTCAATATCTTGGTCGGATTTTCCTAGTACTTTCCTTGGATTATGAAGTGGCTGAAGTGTCCGTGTGGCTTTCTCTCCCCCTGCAGGCCGTTTATGATGCTGCCTCCCCTCATGGAGTGGGTTCGTGTGGCCGTGGTCCACACCGAGCACAGACGGAGCTACTCGGTAGACAGTGATGATGTGCGGCAGGCAGCTCGACTGCTGCTGCCCGGAGTGGACTGTGAGCCCCGTCAGCTCCGGTAAACAGCATGTGCACCAAAGCAAAACACAATATGCTAGAAACATTACCCTAAACTTTTCTGGAGGTTCATCTGTAGATTATTGTGCTGTTTCACTAGAAGAAAAAAAGAAAGAAAACATGAACTGTCACAGTGGAGAAAGACTGGACGTATTATCTTGGTGCTGCTAACTTTTGCTAGTTTTCAGTAGCACTCTGCTTTAAAACCTATACTTTACTATTTTTGAAACAATGTCAATAGTCTATGTGCTCTATCGTGACAGAAATTTGACTTTAGATACTTTACTGATTGTTAGCATTGCTAGCTAGCAGCAGCTACCTTTTTCAAACCCTTTTTATGGCACCCCAGTGAATAATGATAAGGAGTAATTATGCACAAACATTCTAAACTAAAAACGATCAAAGATTTCGCCAGCAAAATTATGTAATTTTTGAAGAAAAAGTAGCAATAAATTGCAAAAAATGATTGTCCAAATTAAACATTTTAGGATTGTTGAGTAGGTTTAGCCAGTAATTTATAGTAAATCAGAAACTTCTGAATAAACGACTCAGGGTGGAGCTTCATAATCTCAACATGGTCAGACAGGAAGATGCCTCTAAAGATAGCTGCTGAACGCAATGGGTCACGTCACACTAGTCCACTTATTTTACTGCAAGTGGTTAGAAATTATGTTTGTCAGGTGTTTGGGGAAAATATGGTGCATTACAGACAAGTCACAACTGCACTGTGGATCACTTTGTGTGCTTCGCCTCAGAACGGATGACTGCTTCTGCGCCTCAAGGAAACTGGATGCGGCATCCACAGAAGCAAAGTTCCTGCAGGACCTGGGTTTCCGCATGCTCAGCTGCGGACGCACAGATCTGGTGAAGCAGGCTGTCAACCTGCTCGGGCCCGATGGCATCAACAGCTTGAACGAGCAGGTAACAAATACATTTCACACTTTCAATTATTGACATGCTGTTGCAAATACAGTAACACTCACAAACACACATAAACTAAGAGAATGTGCCTTCTCTGAAAGCTGTGGCTCCCTTCCATCAAGTCCCTGAAAGGCAGTCTCGTATGAAAGCTTTGTCTGACTGGTTTTTCCCTGCAGCTGAATTTTCAAGCAGTTTTGCAACATATAATACCACCTCCAATAGTGCAAGTGTAACTTTTACAGCCCAGTTGATGCCCCAAAGTTGATATTGATTCAAATCTTTTTAAAAATAAATTGATAGTAGAGCTAAACTTTTATAAAACATCAGCACTTTCTAGTAACTGAGGTGAAGTTTGACGAGCATGATTTCTTTTTGTTCCATCTTCTCATGTTGCAGCACTGACTTTGACTTTTTGGCTTTCTCTTTTTGTACCTGCGCTGGTGTAGGGAATGACCCCGCTGATGTATGCGTGTGTCCGTGGAGACGAGGCCATGGTACAGATGCTACTCGACGCTGGAGCTGATATTAACAGTGAGGTCAGTGCTCATGAACTGTGTACCGCAATGTTAGTTTGACATTGTGTATTTCAGAGTAAAATGAAGTCTATGGTGTCCTTTGCTTAAAATAAAATGTTACACAAAAATACATAATGAAGATACATTCTATACTAGGTTGTTGTAATCTTTTCCTATACAAACTATTTTGTAAGACTCATAAAATAAAGAAGTATATAAGAGGCTGATGTAGCTATGAGATACTAAAGTGGAGAAAACCAGCCATGCCATTATTCACATCCCTCCATTTCTTTATGTTAAAGTAAGGATTATGAGACACTAATTCGTCTTTCAGTAACCTCTCTAGTAACGGCCATACTAAACAGTGTCAGCTGTGTTTTTCCTCTAAGGGTAAAAGTTTGTCTGACTTTCAGCAGACTGATAACCCGTAGAGTAAAGATGCCACAGAGTTGTGTCCTCTGACTCTTGCTGATGCTGATATCAAGGAGGGTATTCTGTAAAGACCTCATGATCCTTAACTTCATTAGTCACCACAGCAACACTGTGTCCCATCATTGTGTCAGTGCTGATGTGTAGTGTCTGTCTTCATGACTTCTGGCACAAAGCACTGACTTAAAGACCATACCATTACACTTATTGATATTGAATTGTTGTGGTTTAAGGCTTGTACAGGATTTATTATTCTGCAATACTTTGTTTGTACATTGGTATTTAATTATGTCACTTTTAAGTATAAATGGGTAATGCCTCAAGTTAAACAGAACATCAAGTACACAAGTTATGAGGGGTACCAACCTCCTCTGCCTTTCTGTGAGGAGTTTGCAAGTCCTCCCTGTGTCACTGTGGGTTCTCTCCGGGTACTCCGGCTTCCTCCCACCATTCAAACACATGCATGAATAGGTCTTAAGACTAATGACTGTGAGAGAGAATGATTGTCTGTCATCGTTTGTCTCTAAAGCCCTGCGACTAACTGTCCAGGGTGTGCCTCAGGCCCAAACTTGCTGGGATAGGCTCCAGTCACCTGCAACCCCTAACGGGACTAAGCTGAAGAAATGTCTTTCCAAACATATTTAAATATTTCCTATATGTTTTTATTTAATTTGCCAATGGTAATGCAAGCATATTGATTGATGTAGTTTCAGAATGGATTACCTTAATTCTATAAACAGACCAATATATCTGTTTTCCTAACCACATTCTTGTATCGTTTTGCTTTGTCCACACATGCCTGCATTTAGCTCAGAGTTATTCATTCCAAGTCTTGAGTCACAGGCCACAGAGAAAAGCTTTGCAGAGGTCGGGTCAGATCCCTGTCAGAGAAGCCACAGCAGAGGGCGAGGAGATCAGAATAGAGCATTAGAATATGGCCTAACTAGGCACATCAATCCATTGTGTTCATTAGAGTGCGAGTCTAGTGACAGGATGTCCTCTGCAGCCCCAGGGTTCCTAGTTAATTACTCTCCTGTAGAAACTCCTACTCTACCACTTCTCTTGAAGCTGCTTGTGTCGTAGCTTTAACGGCTCCGTATTTCTCTCCTTTTATTTGTCCTCACCTCTTCTTTCCCTGTCTCTTACCCCACTTATACCCCCCTTGTGTCCCTTCCCCAGGTACCAAACTCAGTTCACAAGCACCCCTCAGTCTTTCCCGAAACGCGGCAGGCAACGCCCCTCACATTCGCTGTGTTACATGGACATGTGCCTGTGGTACAGGTAGTGACTTCGTTTCTCACCTGTGATTCTTTTATCACCTCTCATTGTGCCTCATTGTCATCTATGTCATCAACAAATTAAAATTTGTTACAAAGTTTTCTCCTATTTAAATATAAAGAGCTCTATATAATGTGTAGAATTACTTGGTCAGTATAAATATTTCTGCTATAAATAAACTTATCCTGTCAGTTTAAATTATTTGGCCAAATAGATCAGGCCATTTAGGAAGTGGAAAACAGTCTAATTGTTATTGAACTCATCCAGCTAAATGAGTTTGCCCTTTGAATGCTCTGTCCATGGATTTTGAATCATTAGATTCTCAGAAAATGGTGTAGGTTTATTGACATTTTCTCACTGTTTTAATTGGCTACTGATTTAAGTTTTTTTAAAAATTTTCAAATATAAAATTTGATTTAGATGGACAAACTGAAGTGATTAAATAACGTTATATGCACTTGCTAACAAATAGACAGAAAGTCTGAAAAGCTGTTAGCTATTTTACATACTTTTCTTTGCACATTTATCAATGACAATAAACTTAATTTGTTTATTTATTGCTATACTAAATTTATGTGTTTTATGTGCCTTAGGTTTAAGAGAATTGAATTGACGTTAATTGTGAATTTATGCATTAAGTGTGTGTTTTCCTGTAAAAAAATATACATAGCATATCAATATCATTGTAGGTGATTTAAAGGCACGAGGTTTGATACAACTGTATTAAATCCTGACACTTCCATTGACCATCTCTTCCTCTCCACTTCCTTGTGTCTGTGCCAATTCCCGTCTTTTTTCCATTGTTTTATGTCTTCATCCAACTTGTGCAGCTGTTGCTTGATGCCACAGCCAACGTAGAGGGCTCCCTGCAGGACAGGATGGAGAACTACACGGAGACCCCTCTGCAGCTGGCAGCCGCTGCAGGTACAGTCCATCCTCCTCTGCCTCCTGTCCAACTGTATAGCACCACGCTGACAGCACCAGCTGGCCTTCTATAAGAGGCACATAATAACACCTGATTGCCAGCATGATTACTGGCAGAGCTTGATGATTTTTCTTGGGGGCTGAAGAAATAAAGACAAATAACACATGCAAAACAAATGATGGCGCTGGCTTCTCACTCATCTTTCAGCCTGCGTTATTCACTGTTTAATCATTTTGTGGGTAGATAATGAACCGTTTCTCATGCGCAGGTAACTTTGAGCTGGTGAGTTTACTGTTAGAGCGGGGAGCTGACCCCATGGTGGGCACTATGTATCGTAATGGCATCTCCACAGCGCCGCAAGGAGACATGAACTCCTACAGTCTAGCAGCAGCGCACGGACACAGGTAAGCATACACATGCTAGTGTTATATAATGACTAAAGCCTCACAAGTGCATAAATACAAGAAGCCAACTCATACTGTGCATTCAGCATTAATCTTGTTGATCCGCCAACACAGATTCAGCAGTGCTTGTCCATAAAATTGACACTTAAGCTACTAAATCACTTTGTGCAGTTAGATGTTTATTACTCCGTGACCAAACAATTTTCCATTTGCTATGGTTTTCTCTGTGGATTTGTTCAGTTTTCTCTAAGGTAGCAGTTTGTGGAAGAGAGAAACTCATCTGAAATATAAAATAATCAACTGTGATTTTTCCCTTAACTCTTATTTTGTCTCTCTGTGTGTGCTGAAAAACAGCAACAATGTGTTCTTGCACAAATTGTTATTTGTAGTTATTAGAAGTTTTTAGAGAAGAAAGTCATTCCAAATACATTCCCTCTGCCTGTCCATCTTGTAGACTTTTGCCCAAAGCCCCAGTGCATATAACTGAGTACAATATTTTAAAAATCTCCTCACATATCGTAAACAACAATAACTCAGTGACAATGGGTTATGAGCCTCCAGAGAAAATGAATCATATTCCCCACCAAAACAACTCCAGATATTGCACACATGGGGCACTGAACAACTGCTTACTTTTCTTTCCTATAGACTTTATTTTTTTCTATACTTACATTTTTCTGTAACTTTTAATTTTTGTAGAAATGTCTTCCGGAAGCTGTTGTCCCATACAGAGAAGGAAAAAGGTGATGTGTTGTCTTTGGAAGAGATCCTTGCAGAAGGTTCAGAGCTGGAAGGAAGAAGTCCATCTCAGATTGATCTGATACGAAGTGGAAAAGCCAGACTTAAAGCTTTGAAAGAAGCCATGTATCACAGTTCAGAACATGGACATGTAGATATCACCATAGACATTCGAAGCCTTGGTTAGTTTCTGTAAACATTTCTAAAAACATGTATTTTCTACAGAATATCTGTTTGGAATAATTATTAATGTTGTTTACCTATTGCAGGCGTCCCGTGGACTTTACACACTTGGCTGGAGTCTCTGCGCACATGCTTCCATCAGCACCGGCGGCCTCTGATCCAAGGCCTTCTGAAGGAGTTCAGCAGCATTGAGGAAGAGGAGTACACTGAGGAGCTCATTACACATGGCCTACCTCTCATGTTTCAAATCCTCAGAGCCAGCAAGGTACTGCTAAATACCAATAATCTAAAAGCATAAGAATTTATGGTGCACCCCTCAGTTCTGTTTGTTTCATCACTAAATCTCATGACCTCCTCTGTGGCCTATACATCACAGCACAGCACATCAATGTCCATGTTGACACCACTGTTTCTTTGCTCTTCTTTCTTTTGTATTCTATATTACCCTGCTGGCATTTTGCTGTCACTCTTGTGCTGAGAATTAATCAGTAAAGTGTTGCGCATGTAGAATGCACAGTCAGATAAATAAAAGACAAAAACACATATACTCATCTCTATAGATGCACATGTCTGTGGCCGTTTCTCTGTTGAATACACACTTACAGGACATATTTTGAGCATCTTAGCCTTCAGTGGCTTACTGCAGTGTCAGTCCATGTCTGTGTCTTGGCCAATGTATGGCGGGGCCACTGACCCCTATCTCTCTGAAGGGCCTTGGGAATCTGCTGGTACTGTTTGTCCCTCCTTGAGGACATAAAATAAGAAACTGTTCATCTTTCCCTACAGTCTAGTCTGCTGACTAAACAGAAAGTACAATTCCTCTGACTGTTTTGTAAAGTGGACTGGAGCCAGTGATTGTTGAGAAAATGCAGAAATGCATTTTTGGTATAGCAATAGATATCGAATAGCTTGTTAATACCTATTTGTTAGCGTCATGCTTCAGTGAGAGCCAACAAACTGAGGGTTGTGCATCGATGCTGCAGCTGAATAGCACCAGCCTTCACTCAGATTTAACAGCACCCACACTGAAATACTGCAAACCGAAAGTTATTCCAATTTTATATAGCAATTTTATTTTGCTCCTGTATGGTCGTGAATATTGCTAACATAACACCTGGATTTAATAATCTCACTGTTGAATAAACTAGGAATAAGTTCACAAAAAATAAAGCTTTAAACAACATTATTTGTCCACCAAAACATTAATCTGGGTTTCTAATGTTTTCCTCTTTCCTGCTTGTTTTTCTTTAACTAGAATGAGGTGATCAGCCAGCAGCTGGCTGCCATCTTCACCCAGTGTTACGGCCCTTACCCCATCCCCAAACTGGCAGAGATTAAGAGGAAGCAGTCATCTCGCCTGGGTGAGTGATGTCTATGAAAGACACTATGATATACACTTTTAAAAAGAGTCTGTTTTACCAGTATGTTATGTGAAGTATATTGAAACATAAAGCTACTATGCCATCTGGTGGTTACTTGTTGTAATATAAACTGCATCGTAAGACTTGGTACTGTCACAATATACACTTCCATTTTTGTGTCTAAATATCAGAAAAACTTCAAGTTGTTTTGGGCCTATGTCTTTCAGATCCTCACTTCCTGAACAATAAAGAGATGTCTGACGTCACATTTTTGGTGGAAGGAAAGCCTTTTTATGCCCATAAAGTCCTGCTCTTCACAGCCTCCAATAGGTAATATAGAAATACTACCATGGTTTCCAGGTATGGAAAGCTCAAGTACATTCAAGAACAGTGGGACATGACGTGATACACTGCTCAGAAACTTTATATTATTATAATTATATTTTGGTAACAAACATAATTTTAATTAAATACAGTTTAATTAGGTGTTAATGGAAATGACGTTGTCTGGCAAACAAATGAAAAATAGCTGTTATTTATTTAGTGCCAACAAGAAGTTTCATAGCCTTGATGGCTTCACCTTCACAAAAGTGATTTGTATAGTCCTTGATATGTTGACAGCATTTCCATTGTGTTCCCATATCATTTTCAAATATCTAATTAATGGGTTTTAAATGACTCCAGGCAAATGACACATCACTCTTAAATTTGACAATTAACTCCGTCAAGAAAAGAATAACTTTATTAACTTAAACATACTCTTTAGTGAGTAAAGGACTAACACACTTTATATCACAATCCTGTACTCGATACATTTTGAAATTTGAACAACAGTAAATTGAATATGAAATTCTTTTTTTTATTTCTCAAGGTTCAAATCTCTTCTAGCAAACAGACCTTGTGGTGAAAATACCTGCATTGAAATCAGCAATGTCAAATATCACATCTTTCAGGTAACTGAAACTTGTACATTACACTTTACTTATCATTCCTTTTACTCATTTTAGAGTTACTTTATGTCTGTACATTTTATTTCCAGCTGGTGATGCAGTATCTTTACTTTGGAGGCACTGAAGCCTTGCACATCAGGAACACTGACATCATGGAGGTATGGTCATCATTTTAGGTTTGAGTTCCAGAATCCACTCAAAAGACGAAAAACAATGAGTAAACACAGCTTCCCTCAGTATGTCTTGCAGCAGCCTTTGAAGACGCTAAGATAACTGAGGATTGTTTTTCAGCTTCTGTCCGCTGCCAAGTTCTTCCAGTTGGAGGCTTTACAAAGACATTGTGAGATCATCTGTTCCAAGAACATCAACACTGAGACTTGTGTGGAGATCTACAACCACACCAAGGTGAGGATTATATGGAACCAGATAATACTTAATATTTTATTGTGCTGTCTTATGAATAACATGTCCTTTTTCTTGACAGTTCCTTGATGCTCCAGACTTGGCCTCCTACATAGAAGGCTATTTCTTGAAAAACATGGTGATCCTAATCGAATTGGAACCCTTTAAACAACTGCTTTATGACTCACCTCCTGAGAGCCCTGGCTGTGACATTCTGCAGGATCTGGAGAAAACTCTGGCCATCCGAATCAGGTCCATCCACCTGTCATCCTCCAAAGGATCAGTCGTCTGAGCTACTGTGCATAAATGTCAAAGATATAGCACTACAGATTATATATTTTGACTTATTGAGAAATTTAGAGACGGAACTGTTCCACTACATTCCTTGTGAAGCTCTCCAGTTACTAATATGCTTCTTAGCTCAGAAGGAAGTCTGTCTGTCTGCCTTGTCAATATCCATCTACTACGACTCACAGCTACATACAATGGCTGTCATAACATAGCGCAGTTTGCCACACGTACTGTACCGAAAATGCCCCTACATAAATGTACATTAGTGCTACATGTTGAACATAACAAATACAGTTGGACTGGGTTGAAAGTGCAGAAAACCTATTTTATCTTAATGTGATAAGCCATGAGTGTCAGTTATCTCGGTGGACTGATTATTTGCTTGAAACGTAAATCCATTTGTACATATGTCAGTCAGTTAGCTCGTTTTTGTGAAGCCAAACAACATGAACAAAACTGACTAATATTAAATAGAGCGTGTGCTGTGTAAATATTGTTCATAAAAACAGAGTTATTGATAATGTAAGTTAATGTACATATCCACAGATGTTTTCTCATGTGTCCTATTGTTGAATATCGCTTTTAAATATGAATGTTTAAGTGTTGCATGTCCAAGGGATGATTGTGTCATGTGGTTTTCTGTCAAAGCTGCTTATACGATTTCAAAGTTTATTAATAAGAAGAAAACCTTTGTCATCAGCATGGGGGTCGCAAAATGTGTAGC
Organism: Perccottus glenii; assembly: GCA_024416835.2. NCBI lineage: Eukaryota > Metazoa > Chordata > Actinopteri > Gobiiformes > Odontobutidae > Perccottus > Perccottus glenii. The sequence continues at coordinate 16,274,598 of CM044563.2, read as the reverse complement.
GGTTACATGGTGTCTTCAGTTTTTGTGTTAAAGGCTCGAGGCCTGTTGGCTGTTTTACTGGGGATTGTGAAACCACATGATTTGTATATGTGTGACTTTCCTCTATAAAGACTTATAAAAAGAATGCTGTGATCCCACTCTTTTAGTAAGTCAAACAAAAAACTTCTAACAATGAAGAGTTTTATGATTCTGTTTCATCAAAAGTTTTTGAAGGCCGCAGTGTTCTTTTTCTCATCCACTCAAAGGTTAGATCTCAGCTGGAAAGAGGTTTAATGTGGCACCCAACTGCACACTGGCCCATGCAACCTCAGAAAAATAGTCTTCCAGATCCGGAGATCCTGATTTATTGTCTTATATCTCTTGTATTTTTAATATTGCACTGTATTATGTAAGGTTTGAAGCTAACGGTGTGGACCTGAAGAGTTCAAAGAGGTGGGGTTGCTGAGGGAGTGTCGCTGCCAGAAAAGGGGGACACAGGCAGGTGGAAATCAAAGAATAAAAGCAACACAACATAAAACAAGCTCCTGTAAACAGAAAGAACAAAGCCTAGAGAACAACCTTCCCTTGTTTTTTTTTCATGCCTGTGCCCTCCTGTATCAAGCTAAAAAAAGGCAACCTGAACTTTTGGTGTCAGCATGGAAATTATAGTGTTTTACTTTTCAGCAGAAGTGGGTGGTAACTTGATTTACATTTACTTGAGTAACTTTATTTTTTTATTTTAGACTCCAGGCACATGTCATAGTTTAGAAGCAAAAGAGCAAAATGTCAAAATTGCAGAGGGCAGTTGGTTTACAGATCCAGTCACATCTATGCTGTTTAAGACAGATGTCATATGCGCGCAATAACATGGATTCCTACTGTGATTTCTTTGACCTGAATATTCATTGTCCAACTACTATATTTGATGTTATGAACTTAAAAATTTTACAACACAATATCCAACACATTACATCCTGAAGGGCACTGAGTAATTTTAAACCCTGAAGTGGTCAAGCTGTTCTTCGTTATTGAGTTGTATCTTTTTTTTTTTTTGTCTTCCTCTAATCCCTTTTAAAAGTCTTCGGGGAACTGTTGCAATGCCTACAGCTCTTGTGTATGTGAGTGTGAGTGTGTTGAGACATCCAAATGGTTAGGGAAGGGGTGACCGCAGTTGTTAAGGAGTCGCTATGGATACCGCCGCCCAGAAACAATGTTATGGGGGGGGAATGAATTCCTGTGGAGTGTATAAGTGTACATGCCTATGCAACGACACAAGACACACAGTCCTACACATGTGATGTCGTCATACTAAAAGATTTAACCATTAATGAATTGGTTTAATGAAAAGGAGATTTGTATCTACACAACATAAATGATCCATCATCAGATTAGCTGTGTCAGACGGGACCAGCCATGATAATGTCTCTATTGCCTCTTTTCAAAAGCATTGCTGGGCATCTGAATTTCCTCTGAGCTACAAAGTTGTGGTGGTAACACAGCAGTGAAAAGTCCATTTTGGCACAGCACATAGTAACTGTAATATCTTGAATATTTACTGGTCTACACATAATTTTGCAAGTGTACACTTTTGAAAGTCTTTTATTCCATTTTGTGAGTAGGCTGGTGCGTATGCGTGCGTCATGCATGCATAAGCAATCAGGAGGGTAAAAGGGTGTTTGCCCGACTAACTCTGCCCCAGAGCGAGCCCCTTTCGTCCTCCCCTTGTTGTCATGCACAGGCAGTTTCTCTCTTGCACAAAGCGGGCTGGAAACACAAGAGCCATGTGTTTAAGCTCCACGCTTTGAAGGACTCAAAAAAAGTTTTTCAGTACTGTTCCAGAAAAAAAAAAAGTTGGGAGAAAAAAAGAGGAAAAGACTGGGGTTGAAAGAGAGTGTAAGTGTAAGGCAGCGACATGGGGACAGAAGGAGCAATAGAGAAAAACAAGTTGGGCTCAGTTTGATTGTCTCATCTCACTCTGTGCAGACGGATAACCTTGACCCTTTTTTCTAACTCTTTGCTGAAGATCCTGCAGGAGATATAGACGGATAACAGGTGAGTTTGGTCAGAATGATAAATGTTACTCCACTAAAAGTGCTACATTGTTTGTGGTGGCATTCAAAAAGGAGGAGTTGCTATAATGCCATACTAATGGTTAGACTAATGGCTCATTATTTTGTTGAAATGTTATTTCTCAAAAGTGCACTGGGTTTATTGCTCTTTTACAAACTTCTCTAAAGTGTGGGTAATGTAATGGAACACAAGTTGCTATTTGTCCTGTTCACTTCTTTCACTTGTGTAGCTTTCTGAAATTCTGTTCCGCTGGATGCTGGAACTATTAACCGTGTTTCCATGATGCACCGTGAGGACTTGTCAGCCAGAGAGGAGTTTACCTACAGCCACATGCCCACTCTGGAGAGGGGTGGTGGGACGCTTGGACGCCGGGGGGAGAGGGGAGCAGAATGGAGGCCGGACAGAGAAGAGCGAAATAGGCTGGATCATGACAGCTACACGGTGGATGTGAGAGCCAGTGACCTGCAGCTCGCCCAGCCGGAGCCTCTGAGGCACCCCTGCTTCAGCTGCAGGGCTTGGCTCTATAGTGTCCTCATAGGGGTGAGAACAAAAATGGTTCAGGAAATACATCATGTGGAAGCACAATAGAAATTTATGCTGGTTTTGATCAAATAACTTTAAAAAACCCATACCCATACACATATTCATAAGATTGGGATGAGACTGTCCTAGTTTGTCTGAGTTTTGGGGTTTTGTGCCTCCTTTTAAATAATATAAAGTAGAAAATGTATGTTATATATACATTTTGTCTAGTAAGCCAATTGTACATCCATAATGATTCGATTTCCACATTTTTACTTGGTAGGGGAAATTGGTACCAACATGATGAATGGGGTGTCCACTGCCAAGGTTCCACCAAAATAAATCAATGTTCCTCCCCCTGAAGTAGATACACACAATAGTTTGTTATCAGAGTTTATGAACATACCTGTATCTGTGTGGAGATATATACTCCATGTGTATGTTCTCAGGGCAGTTTGCTCATCGCCTCTGGTTTCTCTCTATACCTTGGAAATGTGTTTCCTGTTGCTATGGACTACCTTCGCTGTGCTGCTGGCTCTGTGAGTAATAACAAAAAGTGTCATTACAATTATGCACATAAACTGATAATACTAGGGCCTGAGGGTTGATAATATCACCATGTCTATGAGATAAGTCTGTTTGGGATAGATGAGAGTAATTGGTCTTTGTTTTTTACAGGGTCTGCCTGCAGCTATAGCTAGCTTTGCTATTGCCAAGAACAGATATGTTGCAGTGAGTAAAAAATATGTATTTATGTCAAAAATAATTAAACAATTGGGATTTGTTGAAGTCAGTGCTGGTCTAACGGTTTGAATTGTTTCAGGTGTCAGATTTCCAAGTGGTTTATGTTTCAACTTTTGCAGTAACGACCACCTGCCTCGTTTGGTTCGGTTGTAAACTGGTCTTAAACCCATCTGCTGTTAATGTACATTGAATACCTAATCAAAAAAAGTTTTTTATGTTTGTTTATCTTTTGTGATTTTCTCCTGCTGCTCTCCCTTTTCAGATCAACTTTAACCTCATCTTGATGATTTTGTTGGAGGTGTTGATGGCTAGCACTGTCATTCTGTCTGCACGCTCTGCAGAAGACTGCTGCTGCCACAGGAAGGTGTGTGATTGATGGCTTTTGTTCCTCCACATGATGTGATTCTCTTTTTATTTGCCCTAAAGCGCTCATCCTTAACTCAGCTAAATTTTTAAACCTTGATTTTTCACCCTCTAGTCTGGGGTATATGATAGGCCTGTGGATACAACACCTGCAAGGTTTCCTACCAGACTCCTCAAAGCTTATTCTGTAAGGTTTTGCCAATTGTATATCAGTTTTGAATTAGCTAAGCTACTTTGACTAAAAATCTCTAACCAAATCTCTAAAAAGGTGATAGAGGTGATAGTGGGAATCTCTGCAGTTTTTGGAGGAATTATTGCACTCAACATGGATGCTCTGATGCCTGGACCCTACTTGTCTGTCACATTCTTTTGGATACTAGTGGCTGTAAGTCTTGCAAAGTTTTGTGTTACAATTGAGATTGTCTGAAAGGTAGAAAATGAATGAATGAAAGGTAATTGGTTAAATGTCTTTGGCAGTGCTTTCCCAGTGCCATTGCCAGCCATGTTGTGTCAGAATACCCCAACAAATGTCTGGTGAGTACATGATCAGGATTCACTTTGTTTGTCAGTGTTTACAACTACCTGTTCAGATTGAGTGCACTTCATTTGTGTACAATACTTTGTTTTTCTCCATTTCCTTTTCTCTTTCTGATGTCAGGTGGAGGTGTTGATTGCTATCAGCAGTGTGACATCCCCCTTGCTCTTTTCAGCATCAGGCTTCCTGTCTTGCAGTGTCATCAGTTTTATTGAAATTTTCTTGTATGATGTCCCCACAGCCAAGGTGATTTTTTTTCTTTACTTTATCTGTTAAGCCTATGTTTATAGGAGAACATAACAAAAAAAATTTAAAAAGCACATGTACTTAAAAGAACACCTCTCCTTTTTTTTACATACATGTGCATTCTGGTGTTTGGGTTTCAGCAATCATATGACATCCTGCTACTCATTTTGATGGTGCTGTTGCTGGTGCAGGCAATTTTAACTTCAGCCACTGTGGTGCATTGTGCCTCTTATAAGAGTCGGCTCCGCAGGGGTGCACAAGAGTGCCAGGATGTACACAATACAACTCAGTACTGTGAAGTATGCCATTATTTGCTTATCACTGTCATTTTTCATCAGATTTGTGTGATAAAGGAATGTAACATATGCTAAAGTTATGATGAGTGTGGCTTAAACCATGATAATGCAAACAAAATCTAAAATGAAACTAGGCAGTTCATTCTCCACACCTCATTTACTTCAATTTTGCTGGACCTCTTTTTCATCTGTTTTTTTATGCTCTCCACATCTTGTCTTTCCCCTTATTTTGTTCTGTTCTCTCAGCAGCAAGCATCCAATGGACCACTGCAGGATTTTGACAAAGACAGAGCCTGGAAGGCGGTTGTGGTTCAAATGGCCCACTGAGCTCTCATACTGACCACAATTTGGTCAGAATTATGTTGACCAAGAATGCTCATAAATCAGATTAATCAGACATCACTTTGATGAAGAAAAAGTCACCATAAAAATAAAGGACTCATACATAATGGATCCATAAATGAAGGCAGAGAAGCTGAGACGTACAGGCTTTTTGTTTGTTTGTTAAGAAATATTTTGTGGCACTGTTTTATTTTTTATTTTTCAGTATAAAATACAATAGTGTAACATATAACACTTGGGAAATGTTATGTAAAAATTTAATACTGTATGTACAAAAATGTTACTCAATATAGATTAATTTCAGACAGACTTGTGAGTAATAAAAATGTACTTATAAATGTAAACTACTGAATATAAACTTGGTAAATGTGCCAATGAGTGCTAACTGTGTTGTCCTCATGTACTGTAGTACTTTGTAATGTAATACATTTTTAGGTAGCGTCTTCTTCTGGCCTCATTCATGTCACATTTTAATTGCATCTGTCATTTAAAAAACTAAGATTGGTTTATTCTGCACTATTTGTTGAAGCCCATAAGCTATAACTTTTTTTCTGAAATGACAGAAAAGCAGTCCGGGTCAACAGAACCCCAAATAACTATTTACATCCTGTAGAGGGGGTCTGGCACCCAGCCTAATTCTCTATAACAGACACAGTTCTAGTAGAAACCAATTGAAGATGGAGTCTCCAGTCAGATCACCTGCTGTTTATCATTGCATTATTTAAGGCAAGCTTTGTCAGTGTGGCTGTGACTACCTTTCTATCAACTATCAAGCTCAGTATAAAAACTATTACTTGCTTGTCACTTTTCACTTGCTGTCAAGTTTCTTATGTAATGTCAATTTACAGTAAGCTTAATATCAGAGCCCACTACTGTAACAAAAATAACAACTGAACAGATTTATATCTAAAAGCAGACCTAATGTAGGCTGTATCCAATGACTTCATTTTGGCTATTGTCAGTTAAATAGGAGGATATACAAGGCCTACAGATAATGATTTAGACGTGAGTAAAAAATAATTGGCTTAATATCCCATTAGGGCCATACTTTCTTCACCTTTGACTATTTAACGTTTCATCATTCACGTGTTGCTAACATCCAGCAGGGTGCACCATAGTTTCTAAAAAAAAAATCCCTTTAATAGTTTAAGCTCAACCGTAAAAGCTACTCTGCATCATCACCTACGAATACTACCAGCAGGACATGGTCATTCTTTCCTCGCACCAGCGCAGTGATGTGTGGATCTGTAGCTCGCATTAGCTCATGTTTTGTTTCCGAGGAGGAAGCTGGACAGGGAGGGTGAGGCTGGCGGGAGGAGCAGGAGTAAAGGCGGAACAAACCGGTGCGCTCCGTGCTATAGCTGCTCGCCCGCACTGCAGATTAACCCTTCAAGTGCCGGGAGATGCGGCGAGACATGGTGAGTGCAATTCTTGTTATTTTGTTACTGTGTGCACGTGTTGGTTAGCCCAGAAGACGGAAAATAAGGGCTCTCTCTCTCCAGTGCGAGCGTCTACTGCGCAGAGGTGGACAACTCCGTGACTGGCCATAGAGTGTCCTACAGAGGCATCTTCTCTGACAGCCTCCGCAGTCGCTCTACTCTTGCACACTCAAACGGCACAGCATCTGCTCGTTTCTGTTTGTCACTCCGGAGCTATTCACTGCTCAGGTTCTGATCAATGGTTCTGAAGCGGCTTGCACATCCTTGTCTAAAAGCAGTTGGTATTTACTGCAATGCAATGTGCAAGAGTTGTTCCTCCTAAATGTCATTTTCATTATGTCCTGGGTTCACATTGGCTACCTGTTCAGAAAAACACCAGGACACACTAATCTTTCATTCTAATAGGCTAATCTGCATAGGCTACCTACATTTACTTAACTTTTTTTCTCAGGTGCTTGAAAGTACATTAATCAGTCTATGTTTTGTTACATTATGTCTGAAGCATACCTATTAATAGACGAAGCACTGACTGGGACAAGTGAGCAGAAAGTTCTCTTTAGCCATCCTCTAATTTATTATGATTAAAAATAGCTATCATTTTGAAAATCCTCTTTTAAAGCTGTCCATGCTGGTGAAAAACCAACAAATTTGGTTCATACAAGAAGTTAATACACACAACCATGTTTGATGTTAATTTTAATTCAATATTAGAATGCTGTTATACAGAGCTCATCAGAAATAGGCTTGTTGTGTTTTCCCATATGAACTTTTACGGCCTCGATATTATCTGAGAAGAGGTGTCTTTGTCACGTGACTGCATAATAAACATTGTAGGTATTAAAGTATTTAGGTATAGGCTATTTATTTGAAATAAATTGTATGTTATTTGTTGTATTTCAGAAAAGGACTAGTCTGAGATTTGCCAAGAATTTGTTCAGCCAGCAATCACTTCCCTGGGAACTTCAAGGACACCACCTAAACTCAACTAATTTTTCAATCTGCCAGGCCAAGCGCAGGGAGTGGCTACAACACTGGGATGCACACGGAGGAAGCACATTAGAAAGGGTCTGCATAATACACCCATTATGTGTGATCCTTTGAGCTGTGGCAATCTGTAGAAAACTGTAACTCTGAATACACACACCTCAGAGTATGACTGCTTTTGTGCACACATATGGTGGCAGATGTTGAATGTGGCCTGTGTGTAGGGGCCTGCGCCTGACAGACTGTGCTGAGTTCATCTACAGCAGGGTTAAACTCAAGGCCAAAGGGGCTTGTACAGTGTGATTGCTTGGTTCCGGATGCAGAACATCCTTGAACAGAACTTAGACATGGCCACTGCTCTACTTGCTGGTGAAAAGCTGAAGGAGCTGATAATGCCGGGCTCCTCCCAGGACGAGAAGACCAATGCACTGGCAGGACTCATGGTCCAGCTCAAACTAGAGCTGCCTTTTGATCGAGTTGTCACTATAGGAACAGTTATCATCCCCATCCTGCTGGTCACCCTGGTCTTCACAAGGAATTTTGCAGGTGAGAGGTTCTGCCACTAGAAAAGGCAGTAAGCACTAGTCCTGTGTTAAATCAACTGTACTTCTATACTTTAATTTCACTACATTAATTGTCCTATACATGTTTTTTATTAAAACATTAAACATTTTAATTTAAAACAGTTTTAATAGACAAACAAGGCAAAGTGAAAAATATGGTTTTAAAAGTTTGTCAAAAAAAATCTATTTTTAATGTCTTTGGGTAGGAACAAGAAGTTATCAAACTTAAAGACAGATTAGATTAATGGAAACTGAAACTGTAAAATGTAAAATTTGGTTAGAAAGGGAGTAAGCGATGGATGGAAGGAATGGATGTTTGTTGCATTGCTGAATCAGGCTCTCTGCAAAGCAGCCTCAGCAACCAATGGCTGGGTTAAACAGCAGTAGGATATAAATGTCTACCCACCCTCTAACATTTCAGTGAATGATGAATGCAAAAGTACAACACTCTGCATCCTTTTGAAGAAGCTATTGTTTGTTTTAAGTCACACAATGGTGTTTAACAAAATATTTATAATTTTTATATTATAATGTTTTACTTTGGTAGTAGTATAATTATTGTACAATGTCATATTATAAAATATAATATTGTTAAAGCAATTGTTCTTTCTATACTCTCTTTAGAGGAGTCCATATACTGTTATACACCGCACAATTTTACTAGAGACCAAGCACTGTATGCAAGAGGCTACTGCTGGACAGAGCTGCGAGATGCTATACCTGGCGTGGAACCTCACCTCTGGCCTTCACTATTTGAACACAAGTTCCTACCTTATGCTCTGTTGGCATTTGCAGGAATAATGCATGTTCCTGCTTTGGGTTGGGAGTTTCTTGCCTCCACACGACTTACTTCAGAGCTCAATTTCCTGCTTCAAGAGATTGATAACTGCTATCATCGAGCTGCTGAGGGCAGAGCCCCAAAGATCGAGAAGCAGATCCAATCCAAAGGACCTGGCATAACAGAGAGAGAGAGAAGAGAAATTATTGAGAACGCAGAGAAGGAGAAGAGTCCAGAACAAAACCTTTTTGAAAAGTATTTGGAACGACGAGGCCAAAGTAACTTTCTGGCTAAGCTCTACTTTGCCCGCCATCTGGCTATTATCTGCCTCAGTTCCCTCCCCATTTCCTACTTGAGCGCCTACTATGCTTACCAAAGGCAAAATGAATTCACCTGTGCTCTTGGAGAGCCACCTGACATTAGCAGCCATACCGAGCTAAAGCTCAAGGTAAACTGTAAGTTGCCTGCTGTGCACCTGCAGCGCATCATGGCAGCAGTAGATATAGCTCTGCTCTGCTCAGTCAACCTCATCATTTTGGGAAATTTACTACATTTATTTGTTGTTCGCAAATCGAACTTTGTGTTTGACAAACTGCATAAAGTAGGTATTAAGACTCGTAAGAGCTGGCAGAAGTCTCAATTTTGTGATATTAACATTCTGGCTATGTTCTGCAATGAGAACAGGGACCACATCAAGTCACTCAATCGGCTGGACTTTATCACTAATGAGAGTGACCTCATGTATGATAATGTGGTCAGGCAGTTGTTAGCAGCACTTGCACAGTCCAACCAGGATGCCACTCCGACTGTGAGAGACTCTGGAATACAAACAATTGATCCTAATTTGGACCCTTCTGACCTTGGAGTGGGAGTGATTGGTGGAGAGCCGCTGGTCATCAAACGTCCTCGCAAAAAAATGAAATGGATCCCAAGTTCTAATCCCCTTCCTCAGCCATTCAAGGTAATACATTTACCTTTTGTTGTTAAACTTGTTAAAATTGTTAAACAAAACCAATGCAGACTAATGATGTTTTGTGCACATCTGGTTAGCCGTGACAGTGTTAAGAGTAGAACAGTAGGTAGCAAATATTCTCTATTCAGTGATTTTGTGAGCACTTTTTTATTTTGTTTTTGTACAGGAACCCCTTGCCCTAACACGTTTGGAAAATAACACTAAGCCTGAAAAACCTAAACCACTCAGACGAAAAGCAGTGGCAGACAACTTCATAGCGCCACTTCTGGATAGCAAGAGCACACAAATTCCTGTAACAAAAGGTATGACGAATGCATGAACAAGTTGAATGTTATGACAGATATGTGAGCAATACTGTGCATTGAAACAGCTGGCTTAATCATTCTTTTTTGTTATGTTAATGGTTCTCCATGTTTTTAATGAATTGTAGACCTAAGTGGAATAGAGAAAAAACTTGCACGCAACTTCTTTCTGGATGTCCACCCATATATGCTGACAGTTTGTAAGCCCAAGATTGAGACCACAACTGCAGAACCTCTCCCAGAGCACAAAATGGATGCAGTATACCTTGAAGGCACACACACTATTGTGCATGTATCTGGAGGCATTACAGGTAAGACTACGGTTTAACCATTTCTAATAAAATACATTTGAGTTTATTAACCAGTTACACCTTTATAGCTACATATCCTAAATGTACATTTGTATGTATATATTTATCATTTTTACTTTTGCGTCTTGAATCTTCAGAAACTAAAGTTTGCTCTCCAGAATCAACCAACACTGCCTTTTCTACAGTGGCCCTCCCCACCAACACATACGTAAATGGTTTAAGTCCAAACCCGCCATCCAGTGAGGATGCCCTAAGTCCCAAATCCACCCCTTCACAAAGGGAAACCCTTCCACAGGCAGAAAACCCAGTGTGTCAGCCACAACCTTGTACCATAGATCCCACGCAACAGCTGCTAAGTATTCATCATAGTCTCTTTGAGGAAGAAGAGGATGAAGAAAACCGTAGAAACAGAATAGCAGAGAGACCAGGGGAACTCCTTGCAGCAGGAGAATGCTAAATTAGGGACTGAGGAAGAATATTTTTCAACTTTAATTTTACACACCACTTTATCAACACACATGATAACATTGTCACTTTCTATCAACAGCCACCTCTACTTTTTTAAATGACACTTCTGTGACAAACAGAGTGGAAAAAATGCTGCTGTGTAAAAAAAAAAAATACTAAAACATAATTTTAGTCATAAAACAACTGATCATTATGAAACTGATGTACTGACAATAATGACAAAGAGGCTTATCAATTTAGGAAATGATGTCACATCCATGTCTCAGGATGAATGTACAGTATCACCTTTCAATGAAACCAGCAGTGATATAAATGATTGTGATTTGTGATTTATATATATATATATATATATATATATATATATATATATATATATATATATATATATATACACAGTATAGAACATGGTGCTAAAGTGCAGGGTCAGGCACCAACATGTCATTTGAATGAAAAACTCCTATAAAAATTGGGGGAGTGGTTTCTTTTTAAAAAAAAAAAAAATATCACACATTTACAGCACCTTGTGGCTCACCTAGTAGAGCGTTTATAAGCTAAAAATGCCAAAAAAATAATAAATACGTGAAAAAGTACAATATAAAAAAAGATATCTTTAAATGCACAGCACACATTATGGCTTGGCAGTGTTTAACACATGACAATGCCTAGTCCCTTTATCCTGTTAGCCAACTAGTCAGTGAGCTCATGCAATACAGATGAGATCAGAAAAATTATTATGCAAGAGATCACAATGTATTTGTGGCAATAATGTATGCGCTTACAGCATCAAATTTCACAAAACGCTATACATGTATAGACACTTTATGACTAGTGTTTGTGGGATATATATATATATATATATATATATATATATATATATATATATATATATATATAAAACAACAACAATAAAAACAACAATTATATTGATGACAGGACAGTGCAGTCATGGTGGGAGTGAGTAGGTCTGAACAAATGTATACACTTAGTAGTATATATATGTATAATTGCTTAATCATAGCAATTTTATGATTTCGATGATTACAGATTATATTTCTACTCTATTCACAAATAAATACTTCACAAACATAGGCAAACTATTTTGGGCAGCAATGTGAAACTTGAATATTGCTTAGAAAAATACAGGATAGCCAGGAAGGTATTTGTTAGATTTTTTAGATCTAGTCAAAAGGACAGATGTATTTCTTTAAAAGACGAACTTTGTTAGGGTCAGTGCCAATAGAGTAGCTATATGACTTTTGTGAGTGTTGTCATGTAAAGTGAATATGTTATACTGAGTTGACAGTACTGGTCTTATTCAAACTATGTTTGCCCTTTTTACAGTGACAAAGGAAAGAATAGTCACATGTTGAAGGTTTGGTATTTGTAGAAGAAAAGCATAGATGTGATTGCACTTTTCATACGGATTGTGTCAGTTGACAACCCCTCCATATCTTTTGCAGCTGCATTATGACACCTTCATTTGGAACAGTCTGCTCTAATACCCCCATTTGGGATCTACTGTAGTGGTGTTAAGGCCTACACTTTTCAATAAAGTGGACCTATTTTGCAGTTTCTTTACGCTATTTATGGATATATTTGGCACCATTTATTTTTTTATGACAAAGACTAGCTGAGACTTGTGTTCCCTTATTAAATTACTCAAGCACACTAAATGCATCTTAAAGCACTTTAAAGATTTGTAGCACAGTGTAAAGGTTACGACAGTCCGGTTTTAAAGGTTTTTTCTGTGTAGTTTTCTTTACAATGGGTCTGTAGGACAGTGTTAACAGTAGTAAAAACAAAGGAAAAGGATAGACATAGACACTGATTGTAATGTGAAAAGTATTATAAATTTATCAATAAATAAATTAAAGAAAAAAAAGGAGCGTGTACTAAATGACTACATATCCCAGTGTGCACCGTACTGCTTTCGCCAACTACTGCTGTGTTGCTGAAAGCACACTGACAGACGGGCTGGGGTTCAAGTAAGTACCATATGTTTTTGGACCGATGTTGGGAAAATTCTAAACATTTTCTGGTTGTGACGGACAGCTTGAGTGCGTAATCTCTGCTGACTAGGGATTAAATACTACATCATACTCCAAAAGGTTAGCTCACTATATCTTAGATTAGCTGTCATTCCGACTGCTAGCCAAACACACTAGTGCGCGTTTACTGTCCCGTACCGGGAAGTAGCAATAGCTAACACTAGTTGGTACACCCGGCTTTAGATGCGCAGCGCATGCTTGAGTCACTGAAACTGTTTTTCTCAAACTAAAAAGAAGATGTTTACTTTTTAATCCATCTACCTCTTTAGTGTATTTTAGCACTCAGTAGGCACGTATATCTGTGTATAATCAGATAGACACTGTAAATGTGTAAAGCAACGTCAGCAGTGAATATTGTCCCGACCATCCATGAACGTCTCACTAGAAATATGTTTTTGTTTTCTTTTAGATTTCAAAGCCTAAATCATGGACCAAGACAGCAACTCGGAGGTTTGTCATATATTGATCTAAAGCAAGTTTCGTAAGTTATTTGAAGATACGTCTCACAGATGTTCTGAAACATGTTGAGAGTTGTGGTTGGGAAACGCTTATAGACTGCAGGTTATAAGTGTTAACCAACCACTGTACCTTTTACATGTTAAAGTGGTACTTTTCTGATATAATTGCCTTTTAGTAGATTCAAGTTGTTTTCCATAATTACATTGAAATAACCCCTTTAGTTTATTTTACATTAAAATAACCCCTTTAGTTTGTTAAAATACATCTACATCTTTGCACTAAGCCATTGTTGGTGGTTTTACAGGATGAGTCAGTTGGCCCTTCGGAGGATGCTTCAGAAGAGGAACTGCAATCTCTTCCTCAGGACCTCTGTAAGCTTATTGCTGCTTTTAAATAACTGAACAAAAGATTGTGCAATCTCAGACTGACAAGCTACTAAAGAGAAAAAGTTAAGTTAGATATATATATTTTTTTGTTTAATTTTCAATTTGGATTTTATGTATTTATTTTTTCCTCTTTTTTCACTTCTTTAAAAAGCATACCAGTGGTTACAAATATTCGGTAGCAATTGTAGTTATTATGCAATGTTACATTATGCAATATTACTGTATGTAGCAATCAACCTAATCTACAGATAATCGCACCGGTCTTAAGAAAGACTTTATCATGTATGCATGTATAAAATGCATTGTATATTTTTTTACGCGATACAATTTTTTGCAGTTTACTCATTGGACACTGGACTTATTATTTTTGTTTACATATTTTATACTGAAATTAATGAACTATCTGTTGTTTTTACACCTTTTTAATTGGTTCTTTTTAGCTGATAGAGAGGCCATGGAGCTACTTTGGCAGTTGCGATCCCAGCGCCGGCAGTCATCCCCTGTCCTCCCAGAGACAGTCACTCGTCTTACTGCATCTGATGGGAGTATCTTATACTTAGTGGGCACTGCCCATTTCAGTGACAGCAGTAAAAAAGACGTGGCTACAGTGAGTACAATGTGGTTTGCAGTATGTTACTAAAATGAATGATAATGTAAGCTAGATTGGCAATACTAGTTTAAACAAATCATATTGTGTAATATATCTGGTCACTGACACAAATAAAGTGGTCTGGTGCCATGTTAATGAGTGGAGTTTGCATGTGTTCCCTGTGATCGGGTGGGTTTCCCCCACCAACACCAAAAACTTACTGGGTGCCCATAAATAGAAAATATGGTAATGAGCTAATCGTGAACAATAACAAGACCAAAAGTAAAGAGAAGACACTAACATACTACTGTACAGTTTGCTATGTTCTCTGCAACACTACTCTCCACAAGCTAGAGGACATTGATTAGTCAACTGTCTCATAGAAGTTGTTAAAAGCATCTTCAGATCCCAGTCACACTAGACCTAATTTAAAGCAACAATATTAATGTGTTTCTCTAGCCTCTAGCACAACTGATCTTTTTTTCCCCTCTCACACAGACAATCCAAGCGGTTCAGCCAGATGTAGTGGTGGTGGAACTGTGCCAGTATAGAGTGTCCATGCTGAAAATGGATGAGAATACATTGCTGAAGGAAGCCAAAGACGTTAACCTGGAGAAAGTTCAACAGGCCATCAAACAGGTAAAATGTTTAGATTTTTTTAACTGACAAAGTCTTCATACTTGGAAAGTATATTATATTCCATTTCTTCTCTTTTTGTCAGAATGGGTTGATGTCTGGTCTGATGCAGATACTCCTTCTTAAAGTTTCAGCCCACATTACCGAACAACTCGGCATGGCTCCTGGAGGAGAATTTCGTGAGGCTTTCAAAGAGGTAAAAAAACAATGTTTGCAAGGAATGTCTAGCATAAGCGTTAGTGTCTCTAATTGAGCTGTTCTTCTCAAACAGGCTGGACAGATTCCCTTCTGTAAATTTCACCTCGGGGACAGACCCATACCTGTCACATTTAAAAGAGCTATTTCTGCTCTCAGTGTGTGGCAGAAAGCACGACTGGCATGGGGCCTTTGTTTTCTCTCTGACCCAATTAGGTATAGACACACACTTGTATTGAAGTACATGCTACAAACTTAACCAAGAATACCAGTTCTCAAAATGGGCTTAAAGCTCATCTGTGTTTTTGTATAAACTTGACTTACTATAGTAAAACTGTATAGTAGTTTCTCTTTTGTTTAAAGGAGAGCCTTTTATATTGGAAGACTTTAGGTGCAATTTGCTTTACTAACATTCTAACTCATGGTATCTTGTTTTAGTAAAGAGGATGTTGAGAAATGCAAACAGAAGGACCTCCTTGAGCAGACCATGTCAGAGATGATTGGCGAGTTTCCAGCTCTCCACCAGACTATTGTGGCTGAAAGAGACATCTACCTCACTCACACGCTCCGACAGGCTACACGCTGTGTGGAGGCTCCCTCTAATGCCCAGAGTGTGTATTACAGACTTCTTTTCATCATGGAAATCTTCCCAACATTAGTTAATCTTTTACATATTTGTATGCTAATACTTGACATAAGTCATACTTAATTTATTCATGTCATAAATTTAGGTTTTATACATTTATTATTTGACTCTGTTACCTTACTATCTCGTTCCTCACTATTAATATATAATTGTTAAATGCCTTGTTTAGAAGTGCCTGCTGTGGTAGTGGGAGTTGTGGGGATGGGGCACGTCCCTGGAATAGAAAGGAATTGGGAGAAAGAGCTCAACATTAATGAAATTATGAGGTATGTTTACAGTTTACTATTTTTCATTATGATAATGCAGCTCTATGGCTGCTCTAATCTGCCCTTCCTGTTTTTTTTCTCAGTGTGGCGCCTCCCTCTCGTTTTGGCTGGGTGTTACACACAGTGATAAAGGGTGTACTGATAGGCATCATGGGATATGCCTGCTATCGAGTTGGAGGGAGTTTAGGCAGAACTGTCTTGTCGTTACCTGCTGTTAAATCAATGGTAGAGAATCTGAGACTACCCAGTGCTTGATCCCAAAGGTCTTCTCTAAGCCATCAATGACTAAATCTATATAAGAAAAAAAATGTATCTATCACCAATGGCCTTACAGGACTTGAGGCTGGAGGAATCATTTGACCAGTCTACAAATACACAATGGACCTCAGGGGCTTAAAAGCCCACCTCATTGTGATGCTCCTGTTAACAGGGCAGTACTGCCAAATAGACCATGACAGTACTTTGTGCAAATTTGCATTTTGCTAGATTAACAATTGCCAAAAAATGCAGTAGATTCACAATTCATCCCATTCATTACCCTTAGTCATTTTATTTCTCATTTTGAAAGTTTCAATTTTAGGGTCCTACCCAAATATTTCTTAAGCCATAGCTGTGGTAAAAACACTGCCTTTCATCCATTCATTGGTGCCAATAAAATATTGGTGCCATGTCAACTCCTTTCCTGCACTTTATAGCAAACCAGTATAGTTTAATTGTTCACATGCAAACCATAGAAGCAGTTAAATGTGAATTCTCTCATCAGTCTACATCTACTATTTAATTTATTGTAATAAAGTAATACAATGCATTATTTACTTTAGATTGATTTGCATTAACTCATATATATTTACATATAGACACTTTTCCAGTATGCCTGAATAGAAATCAAAAAAGTTTATTGGAAGGAATGACCAAATTTTCTTTTTCTTTTTGGGGGCACAGTCCTCGTCAGCTGTCAAGTGCCTCGTGTTATAAGGGCTAAATGAGCAATTAAATAGTTATTTTATAATACAATACTTGCTCTAATGATTGTCATAAGTCTGTTTTAAATGTATCCATGCAGGTTCCTTTTTATGCTTTTATGCTCAAGCAGGACTTGCAACTGGTTTCATCTCAAGTAAAGAAACATACTTGAAACAATATATATGCATATGACCTGAAAAGCCATTTCTAAGTAACTTTATGATAGAATATTTGACATTCGAATCACTGCCGGTAATTTTATGAGGTAAACATTAAAACCCATCTATTTGTTATGTTTGTTTGTTTATACTACGGAACATACTTCCGTAGTATACTTATACTTATAGTACGGAACATACTTCAAATAGAAATGATCTGCTTCTCTATAAAATATTATATTTGGAAAGGACTGTGATCCTAATTTACACTGAAGGAAATTAAAAGTTGAGATGGGTCAGTGACGGGAGGCAAACCCTTAGTTTACTCTCACTTCCTATTCCCTTCTGGGGTCCTGACCTGAGTCTTGACACCAACCTGTGTCCACAGTCCAAAGATTTCCATCTTCGGCTAGTCATCGTTGTTTTATTTTTTCAGAATAAGGTTTCCGTCTATAATGTGAATTTTTATTTGCCTTATTGTACTTTTAGGCCACTGGTTGTTTTTATATTATGTGGATTCAATTATAATACATTACAATCAGACAATTACATTTGTGTTACATGTATTCAATTGTTACAATGGACAAAACTTTTTAAAATTTCAATGACTAAATCACTGTAATCCTCTCAATGCTTGTATGAGAAAAGTGAAGTGAAAAGCAGAACACAAAGAGTATACTGTACATCTATCTTTACTGTGTAATTTGTTGTTTACAACCTTCCAAAAATAAATTCTGACTCTAATATCACAGTTGTATATGTATTATTTACTGTATCACAACATTCTAGATTAAACTAAGGGTCTTAATCTGATCCATAGATATTTTTGGTAACATTTTATAATAACTCACATTAGTTGAGTATTTAAGACAATTTAAATAATTCTTAAAAACTAACAGGAAGATAATGCCACAGAATTGATGACAATTCGTCTATAAAAGTATTCCATCATCAACACGCTTGGGAGTCGTGCATCGGTCCTTTGTTTCCGGTAGGACCAATTCTAATGTAACACCGTGGTTCATAAACATCCGGATTATACAAGCATGATTTAGGAGAACTTTGTAACGGCGACACTAAATGTAATTCGGATGGCGGATGTTGAATGGCTTCTTTAGGACGCCGGTTGGCCCCAGCATTCAGTTTGTTCACCGGTGTGTCCGTGGTCAGACTTCTCTGTGCGGTCGGGATGGAAGATATGGGACTAGCTTTTAGTCGCTCCCCGCTGGAGCGACTCACCTTTGACAACTTGGTTCTTAGAAGACTTCCCCTGGACCCATCCGAAGAGTCGGGGGTGCGGCAGGTGAAGGGGGCATGTTTCTCAAGAGTCAAGCCACAACCGCTGACCAAACCCCGCTTTGTGGCAGTGTCACACCAGGCGCTGGCTCTTCTAGGGCTCTGCGGAGAGGAAGTCCTGAACGACCCTCTGGGGCCAGAGTACCTAAGCGGATCCAAAGTTATGCCGGGGTCTGAGCCTGCTGCTCACTGTTACTGCGGGCATCAGTTTGGACAGTTTGCCGGACAGCTGGGCGACGGTGCGGCGTGTTATTTGGGGGAAGTAAAGGTGCCACCAAGACAAGACCCAGAACTTCTGAAAAATAATCCGAGTGGTAGGTGGGAGATTCAGGTGAAGGGAGCTGGAATGACCCCTTACTCCAGGTCAGTATACACATTTATTTAGACTTTTGTTACATTTAGTCCTTGTTTTTTATTTTATTCTTATTTAACAGTGTTAAACAGATACATTTACATTTACTCATTTAGCTGACGCTTTTATCCAAAGCGACTTACATTGTTCTAATGTAATTACCAGTGTTACAGCCACTGGAGGCAAGGTGGGTTAAGTGTCTTGCCCAAGGACACAACGACAGTATGAACTGTGGGGAGAGCGGGAATCAAACTGCCTTCCTTCCGGTTGAAGGACAACTGCTCGACCCACTGAGCTACTGCCGCCCCATATACAAATACATACTGTATATAACAGGACTACAAAACATATATGTATATTATACTTTACTATACTACTAACTTTTATAAGTCTAGATAACAATTGTAAAAAGATGCTGCTTGAATGGCTCTTGTTTTTTAGTACAGAATTATCAGAGTTTAGGTAAATAATGCTTGAAAGTGTTTACAGCTATTTTTAGAATACCCAAATGTATTGCCATATCAACCTAATAAATACATTTGTTAACTAATATACATACATTTACATGTTACCACACATTTATAGAGATACTGTGTCTCTGATAGACAAGCTGATGGCCGCAAAGTCCTTCGCTCTAGTATAAGAGAGTTCCTCTGTAGTGAGGCTATGTTCTTCCTGGGTGTGCCCACCACCAGAGCAGGGTCTCTAGTGACCTCTGATAGCCAAGTCTTACGTGACGTATACTACAGTGGTCACGCCCGCCATGAAAGATGTTCTGTGGTCCTCCGTATTGCTCCAACATTTCTCAGGTAAGCACATGGTGCTTTCTTTATCATAAATATCAGTGTTTTTTCTTCTGATTAAAAGCAAAAATAATGTCTTTTTTGTTTTGTTTTGCAGGTTTGGGTCCTTTGAGATTTTTAAGCAGGCTGATGAGTTCACAGGACGCCAGGGACCTAGTTATGGACGCGATGAGCTCAGAAGTCAGATGATGGATTATGTCATTGAGATGTTTTATCCTGAAATCCAGATGAATTTCCCAGACCGTGTGGAGAGGAATGTGGCTTTCTTCAGAGAGGTTGGAACATTTTTATCTGTATATTATATAATGAAAAACAGTAAGGAATATTCAATTCATCAGTCTTGCATAGAAACAATCATAGGCTTTTGTTTTCAAGGCTTGTCTGAACTTAAATAAACTTTGAGTTGAGTTCTAGGCTCCACCCCGGGATTTTTCTGAATCCTGTGCTATAAATAGTTCAGGGGAAAATGTACACTTAGTCACTTGGGCCTCAACTTTATACAATATTAACTATTTTAACAAGGCTTTAAATTCTTGTTGAAAACCTTTGACCTTTTTATTATTGTTTCCTTCTTCTTTGTAGGTAATGGTTCGTACAGCTCGACTAGTGGCTCTGTGGCAGTGTGTTGGATTCTGCCATGGAGTCTTGAACACAGACAACATGAGTATCCTGGGACTCACCATAGACTATGGCCCTTATGGGTTCATGGATAGGTAAAAATGTAGAACAAAATGTAGCGTTTTTCAATATATGGTATACTGTATTCTACCATAGGGATGAAGCATAGAATGTCCAATTAATACATATTGTTTCTTAGTGAGTTTAATTTACAAGTTGCACAATGACTCTACTGACATTACAATAGTAACAAGTCATAAAGTTGTATTCATGTTACTGTTCTATAATACCTGTTTAGATTTAGTTGTTTTTATCTAATACCCAACATTCATTTTCAGGAAAAAAAAAATTCTTCAGCATAACATTTAAGAATAAACTAAAATTGGCCTACAAGCTGTGTAGTCCTTATATTTCATTTGAATGTAAATATGTTGTGATTAACAAGTTCTAGATACAAAAACTTTATCTTTTTTTTTTTTTGTCCTTTTCAGGTTTGACCCAGATTTCATTTGCAATGCCTCAGACAACTCGGGCCGTTACTCCTATCAAGCCCAGCCGGCCATATGCAGGTGGAACTTGGTAAAGCTTGCAGAGGCTCTTGCACCTGAGCTACCTCCGGAAAGAGCAAAGGTGGTCATGGATGAATACATGGATCTGTATAACCGCTTCTACTTGGAGAACATGAGGAAAAAATTGGGCTTGCTGAAGAAGGACGAACCTGAAGATGAGATTCTGATCATTGAGCTATTACAGACCATGCATAACACAGGTAGAATGTTAGGGGTAAAGCACTGCCTTAAAATTAAATAGGAAAGTTTTTAGTATACATTAGGTATCTTGGTGTATATATATATATATATATATATATATAATGTATACTAAAAATTTGTGAAACAATTAGCCATGTATTAAAAGTAATTGTCCTTTCAGGTGCCGACTTTACCAACACCTTTCGCTGTTTGAGCCAGATCCCCTGTCCCACTGAGGGCGAAAGTGAGGGAGAAGAGGGAATTATAAGACAAGCTAAACAGCTTCTGTTGGAGCAGTGTGCGTCTATGGAGGAGCTCAAGGCTGCTAACAAACCAAACATGGACCCACGGTAAAATAATCTGGCTAGTGATAAACACTGTGTAAATAAATGAGATGATATATATTAGAATACTAATACTCTAAATTATGTTAATCGTCTGTGTATAACAACAACAAAAAAACACTCTGAAGAAGTTTATCTTAGCTTGAGCTTACAAAAACTGCTTTGACTGGTCATTTAGATTTTTTTTTTTTTATTTAATTAAATTTTGTTTTGTTTAATAAAGACTGACTTGGCAGGAGGAAACATTACAGGCCAATCCTGAAATGCGTCAATCACGACATCAGAAAAAAGATAAAACATTCACATAAAAGTTAGCATAATAAATAGCCCTTTACAAAAACTAACATTAAATTACAAGGAGACACTAAGAATAAAACAATCGCGAAGCTCGAGTTATAAAAGAGATTTCATGTCTTTTGGTCTTGCTCTTATTTGATAAAAACTGTCTTTGGTGTCTGAGTTCATAACCACTAGATGGTGCCTGGTTTATGCAAGTCTGCAGAGGAGAAGAGCTGTCCTTCAGGATGTTGTGTAAGGTGGGAATATGGCTTTATCCCACCTCTCACTCACTCACAGGGTGGAATGCCAATAATCCTGCAGCATCATTTATGCACCCGCTCTAATCTCATCTGACAGGCCTTTGGTCAGCCCGCCCCACACAGGTCTGATTCAGATAGACCTGCTTAAGGACGTCAGGTGGAAGCCCAGCTTAGGTCATTAATTTTAGACCTTGTTTTGAAGCCACAGAGGAAATATATGATCTCTGACACAAAATTGTCATCTGCTTATCTTTATTGTGTTGTAAATGTTAGAAGTGAAACAAGTGGCAGTTAATTCACCTGCTTACCTCACATTCCCCAAGAAGTGACTAAGCTACTTTTCCTCTATTCTTTATCTTGTTTTTGTGTCCGCTCTTGACAGAGAGCTGGCAATGCTGCTCTCAATGGCTCAGAGCAACCCAACACTGTTCCAGATGATATCAGAAAGGATGACAATAGCTAAGCAGTTAGACAAGCTCAGCAAACTAAAAGACCTGATGGAGACCAGCCAGGAAGAGATAAAAACCAAACAGGCTGAGGACTGGACTGCTTGGATCACACGGTACAGGTGAGGTGTGGGGGATGGGGGATAACAACAGCTATAAAAATAAAAAATAAAAATGTGGGTGGGTGCTGGTGGTATTAAAAGGGATGGCCAAAGAGAGAAACCAGGAAATGGGAGGTTGTTCCTTCACTCTAAGTGTCTGACTGAGTGATCCATGTTATCGCTGGTGCAGGAAGCGTCTGGGGCGGGAGCTGGATGGTCAGAGTGATGTGCAAGCTGTGCAGGATGAAAGGGTGAAGGTGATGAACAGCACCAACCCACGTGTAGTACTAAGGAACTACATTGCACAAAATGCAATTGAGGCTGCAGAGAATGGAGACTTTTCTGAGGTACTATTTTTGTTTTAGCCTTTAGGTCTTGTTATTTCCAGTATATTTATATTTACAATGACATAATCACAATCTGATCACTTTTTACCCATGCTCTTTATCCTTATTTCTATTTGTGGTTCAGTTTTGCTGTTTTTTTCTGCTCTTAATTCCTGTGTTTACCGCAGGTTCAGAGAGTTCTAAAGGTTTTGGAAAAACCGTTCTCTTCACAGCCGGGTCTAGAACTTCCCACGTGGGTAGACAAAAACGGAGTCACCGATGAAGCAGAGGAGCAGGCGGCGTCAATGACCAAAGACGCTGTGCCTTACAACAGCAAGCCTCCATCATGGGCACAGGAAATATGTGTCACATGATCTTCGTAATAACTTCCTTGACGGTTAGCCGACCTGCTTGAAATGAGAAAAGTGAGAGTGATGGTTTTTCGGTTAATGCTATACTCACTTTCTCTTGGCAGGCAGTGTTGAGGAAGTAAACTAAGCACAACATCCCATAGAAAGCCTGCCTGACACAAAGCAGAACAAGGAATAGGTTGGTGCAATAAAGCCTTAACTTTAACATATAAAGAGTGAAAGGAAATACATAAAGGATATACAAGATGTATTATCATCATGTATGATTTATCATGTTTCACTCAACCATTTCATTGAAAAAATTTTACCAATACAGCAGAAATGTTTACATGTCTCGGCAAAAAAGTATTTTTGTCTAATTTTGGACTCGAGCTAATTTTGAAAGCTTTTTAGGACACTGTTCTTACAGAAACTGCTGAGTCATTTTCTTATTACATTGCAAATCTCTTCATTAAATAACCATTTAACCAATCAAGTATAGGGAAAGAGCAAAAAGCAAAGGTTCCTTAACACTTGACTGACAACAATCCTTAAAATAATGTCTCATTACTTGTATTATTATGCTCTGAAACATACTTTAATGTTGATGTAAACACGGAAAAGAAAACACTCAACCTGCTCCCTTCCTGCTTGGTGTCGACAAGCTATTAATGATGACTCAGAATGAAAATCCTGAAAGGAACATGTCTGACTCTGAAAACCTCTGAGCTGTTGTCATAAATCACTAGATCCAGGCAAAATAAATACGCACAATTTATTGTCTTTTTAATAAAAGCTTTTTTTGTTCTTGCTACCACTGTAAATGTACAACAAATTCATGTGTTTGTTTGTTTTTTTGTTTTTTGTAACTTATAGGAAATGTGTTTACAGTTTTTAGCTCTTCATTCATTCACTTTCTATTGCTTGTCCCATTAGGGGTCACTGTTGGTTGGTGCCTATCCCAACTGCTTTACCGCAGGGTATACTCTGGACAATTGCCAGTTATTGCAGAGCTTTTATATATTTCAAACTTTATTACAAATAAAACAGCAACTGTTGAAAACTGTCTCTGTGAAGTATCTATTTTCAGTTTCCTTATAATCCTTTATACTTTATGACCATACTGCTGCTTAAATAAATTGTTTAAAACTTGATACTATCACTGGGAGAGTCAATAACATGTCAGTTCCCATAATAAGTAACACAACTATTGTGCTCAACTTTATTTCCAGGTTGTGTTTTTTAACCTGCATACCTGTGTATTTACCCTACCCTAAAACGAGAAGCTGGGTCATGTCCGTGCAGGTTTAAAAATGCCTTCTTGTTCAAAAGGGGCAGTAAGGAACTCGAGCAGGCTGTAAGAAGTTCCTATTAAACTGTTATGCATGGCTTAATGCATACCTTAGATAGTTAACTGAGCAAACCGATCAATCTTTGATTCAGTTGCTGTCAATCTAGTGCCTTGTTACTGGTATTGCAGTTTGTTTTTCACCTTTTAATTGCGGGCCTATCAGGACTCGGGAGTGGCTTTTGGTGACCTCTGGGTGCGCCCTGTGCGACTGACTAACGAGCAGAGCTGCGCAGTAAGTCTGGGTGAACCTATAGGTGGGATCTGGGACAATGGGTGTGTAGCGACGGAAGAGACAAAAGCCTCACAGAAAAATTACTCTTGTACTGTTTTTTTTTTTTTGGATCATTATAAGATGTCTAAACGCATCAGACCGGGTTATTGTCGCCAGGAAGTGAACAAAACCATATGGGAAGTTCCGGAACGGTACCGTGATTTGAGGCAGGTGGGGACTGGAGCGTACGGGACGGTGTGGTAAGTCCAAAAAAGATGTGTGCCTTTTAAGAAGCTTGAAAGCAGACTGTGTGCTGCTGTGTAACAAAGAGCGATGTGACATATGGTGCGAGGGACAGCCGCTCTGTGTCACAGACAAACAAAAGAAAGACTACGTGCGCTTCGATGCTCCAGCTGCTGTGTTTTTACTTCCTTATGTGATGGTGGTGACACATGTGCATATGCTGTACCTGTGCGTTTCCCATCGTCACATGGATTCCGTAACTGGACAATTCTAGGGTGAAATCGAAATGAAAGCAATATTTTGAACATTTTTTGCGCTCCTTGTTGTAAGGACCACACTTCGGTAATTGACCTCGGGGTGTGGGTGACTAACTGGTTAATGGTTGGAATAGGCTACTAAAGTAAACCCTGCCCCCCATAAGCATCCCCATCCCGTTAAGATCCATGAAGTTTAACCCAGGTTATTCTAGTTTCTTTTGTCCAATTGTGTTTAGGTTCTCTGTGTTTTGTTGTTCGCTTTGTGACTGCACATTTCAAAACAGCTCCAAACACGAAGAACCGAAAATTACAGATTGTGCTTTGTGTATGAGCAGACACATTTACCTCACATTTAATTTAGAGGATTTATAAGGGAGTTTCTTATTCTAAGTACTCTAAGTATTAATAGTGCACCAGTAAAACAGGAACAACTGAAGGATACAAATATGTTTGACCTAATTCAGGGATAAAACATCTGAGTACATGTTTTGTTGTAGTGTGTCTAAAGTAGGTTAGTGAATGCACAGTGTCAATGTGTTTAATTTATTAGACCCAACTGGACTGATATCTTTGGTTGATAACATTGATACAGTCGGTCCATTTCCTGGTAACGTTACTTATCATCTGACCGTGTCGAATGTTTCATTGGGTGACCACATGCTACTCGTTTTTTTCCCCCCCAGCTCTGCAGTTGACAACAGAACTGGAGCCAAAGTGGCCATAAAGAAGCTGTACAGGCCTTTTCAGTCGGAGCTCTTTGCCAAACGTGCCTACAGAGAGCTGAGGCTTCTCAAACACATGAAACATGAAAATGTAGGTGAACAGAAACTAGTCAGATATAATAATAACTATATCAGTGCTCTGTCATAAGTCGTCCTGGTCCTAATCTTTGTCTTGCAGGTGATCGGCCTTTTAGATGTGTTTACAGCTGACCTCTCTCTGGACAAATTCACAGATTTGTAAGTGCTGGTCGTTGACCTTTTCACAGTGAAGCAGAAAAGTATACACAAGCATTCTGAGCACAATGCTGGATTCTTCTCCTAGTTATCTGGTGATGCCGTTCATGGGGACAGACCTCGGGAAGCTGATGAAGTTACAGAGGCTGTCCGAAGAAAAGATTCAGTATTTAGTTTATCAGATGCTTAAAGGGCTAAAGGTGGGGAAGTCTGACATAAGATCAAGCACAATTCCACCATAAGCTAACCTTTTCTGTGCATTAATTCTTTTGTATCAATCTATTTCAGTATATTCATTCTGCTGGTATAATTCACAGGGTAAGTCTAACAGATTAGAAAGATTATATAAACAGCTTATACATTATTTGTTTTGTAGCCTACAGTCATTTTACTTTTTCATTTCTGCAGGATCTTAAACCAGGAAATCTTGCCGTCAACCAAGACTGTGAACTCAAGGTATATATTTGTTTATCTTGGAACTGAGGGAACCACAGCCCTACATGCAAATGTAAAATGTATTTTAAACTGCAACATGGAATGAAATTGTATAAATGTAATAGAAATCAAATCCGAAAAGATTTTTATATTCTTTAACCAGTCCCTGTTACTAGTACATCCATAATTAGTAAATGGAAGCCATGCTGTTAAAACATGTGGGCAGCTTTTGTTGTATCTACACTGTCTTCCTGTCTTCCCTCGTGGTTCTGTCAGATCTTAGATTTCGGCTTGGCGCGACAGGCGGACAGTGAGATGACCGGGTATGTGGTGACCCGCTGGTACAGAGCCCCAGAGGTTATCCTCAGCTGGATGCACTACACTCAGACTGGTAAGGAAACGCTTATTAGCGCTTATTAGAACATATTGTGTCATCTTCCTCCACAGAGCTATTGTCATGACTTTGTAAAACTTAAATGTGGTCTGTGTCATTTTGTTTGCTTTGACTTTCAGTGGCAAAAGTGCAGTTAGATTAGATAGGACTAGCCTACAAAGGGGAAATTCACGTGTACAGCAGCTTTTAGACAGGTCAAGTGCAAAAAGTAAAAGAAAGCTGTGCATGCAATAGAATAAAAAAACAATGGATATACAATCTCAGCAACATTTTAGATGGATTAAAAAATGACGATTACATTAAACAAAAGTTATCTATATACATATTCACAAAGTAAAGGAGGGAGAAAAAAAAAGTTCATAAATGCCCTAAAACCTTGATTCAAGATTCAAGATTCAAGATTTTTATTCGTCACATACAAAATTATATACAGCATATATAACCAGCAGTGAAATGTGAGTCAGGTCCGCTCCATGGACAGTGCAATTATTAAGGAAAACACACAGATGAAAATATACATAAATGTAGCTATGTAAGAATGAGATAAAAGTGAACAATAAAAAATATAAGAATAAATTAAAGCCGCAAGCGGCGATAAAGGCCCTCGCCTCCCTTGAGACATGGGACACATATATTCGGAGGATTGCATGTCGTGCTTTAAAGCAAATTTGGAGCTGTTTAGATGAAAACCCTTTAGCACAAAGTGTACGATTTAGGTGGTCATGTATTCCACCCAACATTTTCTGTTGAGAAGGATCCTGGCAATTGGGAAATGGCATTTATTTCCCAATAGTTGCCTCTTCACAGACTCATTACGACCACAGCCACAAATCTATCAAAAACAAATTGATAACTTTTTTTGCACACGTGTCTAGATGATACTCACCAAATTTGGAGCTGTTTAGATGAAAAGCCTTTAGACACAAGGGTGCAATTTAGGTGGTCACGCATACACCCAACATAGTAGATATCCTGTTGAGTTTACGATATGGCTGTAATACATTTTTCTGTTTGCCCTGAGGTGTCCTATGGATGTACCAAGTTTCATTTTTCTACGTTGGAAAAAGTTACTTTCACTTTCCATAGGCCCAATGTATTTTGACTTTTCTAGGGCCGCCACTGAGTCATTTTTCGTATTTTTTTTCGGGACTTCAAATACATAAATTTTTTGCCGGGCTTGAAGTCTGGGACCAATAAAAATGACTTTTAGTTGTTCGTTTACTGGATTAAATTGAGGATCATTTTGCAGAAAAATTCTAATAAAAAAATATATACCGAATTATAATAAAAAAAAATATAACTCGAGCAAAAAGTCTAGAAAAACACTTGTCTCTTTTACATACATGTGTTTAGCTCATTTTGCCCAAGTTTGGTGTCTGTGGAATGAAGCAGCTTTTTTCTGTGTACTTTTAAAAAATAGGTGTATTTTAAGTCGGTTCACATTTTCAATTCAAAATGGCCGCCTTCCTGTGTGTGATAGGGTGTGGTCCCCATTGGCTTTTTGTTCATAAGCCCATGGTGGATGTGTGTACCAAGTTTTATTTGCCTACAACAAACTAAAAATTTCACTTCCCATTGACTTTTTTCACATTTTTGGGGACGTTGCTATGGCAACACATTTATAGATAGGGGTGGTTGTCATTGGCTTTTATGCTCGTCATGACATAAGAGATGTGTGTACAAAATTTTATGTCTCTATGACAAACTAAATTCTTGGGTCCATTATAAGTTTGTAGGGGCGCTGGAGAGCCATTTCTAAAGATAACCCTTTTATTTACATATTTTTTTGTTCAGGTCATGAATGTGCACAAACGCCTTTTTGGGTCCAACTCGATCCGAGAAGGCGTTTGAGAGTTAAGAGACGTTTATTTTCACAAAAATGGCCACCTCGTTACAGGCTTGCCACACCCATACCCGATAAGATATCAACAACAAAGTCACAACTTTGGTTGGCACACGTGTCTAGATGATACTCACCAAATTTGGGGCCATTTAGATTAAAACACAATGATTTGCATCTTTCTGCGCAAGTGCGATTTTAGTGGCCGCGTTTCACCCCACATGGCGGACTTCCTGTTAAGTTTAGGGTGTGACTGTCATTGACTTTTCTGTTTGCCCTGAGGTGTCCTATGGATATACCAAGTTTCATTTTTCTACGTTGGAAAAAAGTTACTTTCACTTTCCATAGGCCCAATGTATTTTGATTTTGTAGGGGTCGCCACTGAGTCATTTTTCGTATTTTTTTTTCGGCGACTTCAAATACATAAATTTTTCGCCGAGCTTGAAGTCTGGGACCAATAAAATGACTTTTCGTGCATGTTCACTGGGTCAAATTTAGGATCATTGGGTCGGAAGAAAAATAAAAAAAAAAAAAAAAAAAAAATCCGAGCAAAAACAATAGGCCCTCCCGGTCATCACCGGCTCGGGCCTAAATATAAAAAATGTGTAATGTGGGAATAAATCTAGATCGCAAAATAATGTACATGAATGTAAACTGTAGACTTAAATATTAAAAAATGTACAGGGATGTAGAGTGTGCATATATGCATTTAGCTGTGGTCTTAAATATTAAGATACACAGGAAGGTGCAGGAAGCAAATGTGCAAAACAGTTTGTAGCAAAACAGAGTGACACTGTCAGTGTGTCAGTGTGAGGTAGCTGGTTTAGAGTTCAAGAGCCTGATGGCCTGTGGGAAAAAACTCCTCCTGAGTCTCTCGGTTTTTGCCATCAGGCTACGGTAGCGCTTACCAGATGGCAGCAGAGTGAAAATATGATTACTGGGGTGGGTGGAGTCTTTGATGATTTTTGCAGCTCTTGAATGTGTTAAAACAGTATAATCAGGCTTTTACTAATGATTATTTACTGTTGAAAAACATAGTCTTCCATTTTGTGTTTCCCCTAAATCTATTAATATGGACCTTTTAACTACACAAAGTAGATTGGTTGATGATCAGCATTGAGAGTGTGCTGGAGGTATACCTCCAGCACACTCTCAATGCTGATCATTTACAGTTTTATGAAAAGCATTTGAGGATATTCATTACCCACAACCATTTTTGGCACATTCAACCTGAGTGGGAGAGCACTTAATCATATTTAACTGGATTTTTTATTGGGATTATTATTAGATATAAGCAGACATAGCCATAAAATACAGTGTCTATACACAATTTAGAAGCCTACTGACAATTGACAATAGTTCGTTACATTAGTTTTATTATCTTTAATATCCTCTAGATGGAGCTGTCTGTGCATCATGTGACTATTGTAAATGCCCTTCTAGCAGCTTTCCAGTGCTTTTTAGAATCTTGGTCATATTTCTTAAAAATGTCAATGTTTCTTTTCATCCTCAGTGGACATCTGGTCTGTGGGCTGCATCATGGCTGAGATGCTACTGGGCAAACCACTCTTTAAAGGCAGCGACCGTATCCTTTTTTTCCATACTCATAATCTTTACATCTCCAAAGTGTGTTATCAAAATACAATGCTTGACGAGTCAGCAGGGCATTGAATTTGTGTCGAATTGCAACCTTGACAAATATTCATCAGACCTTGACCAGCTGACTGAGATCATGAAGATCACAGGTACACCATCTCAGGAGTTTGTTTCAAAACTTGATTCAGACGATGTGAGTTCAACATCTGCGACAAAGATACCACTTTTAGTCATATACTGTTTTATATCTGATTAAATACAATTATTATTTTTTTGTCATTAAGGCCAAAACCTACATTAAAGGTCTTTCAAAAGTGGAAAAGAAGGATCTGTCTAAGGTGTTTTCAGATGTTAATCCTCAAGGTAGGACATGTCTAACCATTCCTGTAATTCTATTTATTCATAGTTTGACAGCCAGCATGTGATTTGATTTCCTGTTTCCTTTATCCTATCAGCTGTGTGCGTGCTGGAGTGCATGTTATTACTTGATCCAGAGAACAGAGTATCTGCTGCAGAAGCTCTGTCACTGCCTTATTTCTCAGTGTTCAGGGAACCAGACGAGGAGACAGAGGCACAACCTTACGACTACTCTCTGGACAACGCAGAGCTAACTGTGGACCAATGGAAACGTAAGCATGGACCAAAACACAATTTAATGGTGGAACATTATGGAGAAGTAAGACCTGAAGTAAAATCTGAATTCCTTTGTGTTTTCTTTTTTTAGGCCATACCTTCACAGAAATCTTGACTTTCAAACCTGTTTTGCCCGAATCTAAAGAAACCTCACTTTGAAAAATATCTGCACTAAAACATATGCTGTATCGTGGATGAGAAAAGTCTCAAAGGATTTTTACCTCAAACAGCACAAGATAGTTTGTCATAAGAATCCACTCTGAATTTTTTTGTAAGAGCTTTCAATCACTGTGGATGTTCCAAAAAGAACATCTGAGAGTGGAAGACAATGGCTGTGTGATGTTGTCATATGTTTCTCCATTTATATATTAGAAACACTATGATCAAGGCAACAGGGCATCAGTTCAAATTCATTGGTTTACTTCAAAGTCAACGTCCATTTTGGGCATGGTGCTTTGTGGTCCTAAAGGACACGTCATACTGTAAAATGCTCCAAATGTAAGTGGCACTAATTATAGCTTGTTATGTAATAATTTGGTCAACTGTTAAACATCCAAGTATGAATGGACGACACTAGGTTTAGTGTAGTTATGGTTCTGTGACCTTGACTTTTTTCCCATTGCCTAAAGAATAAACAAAAGAACAATATTGAAAATGAACATGACTGTATGTGCAACAATATTTACATTTGGGACTAAAGGCTCCTTTTTAAACAGAACTTGTTTCAAGACAACTCAGGTGTTTTTTTTTTTTTTTTTTTTTCTCTATTTTCTTACTTCTTTGTTGCATACAAAGTTTTATCAATACAATTGTCACGAATTATTATTTGGTGTCGAGCTTGGACAAAATGTTTTCTTCTTTCCCAATAAAAAATGTTAAATAATACTTATTGTTTTTGAATATTTTTGGCACGCTCTCCACAAAAACAGCAGGTGGCAGCACATATACAACAAGTAAAAGCTGCTGACCTTGTCAGTGGGTTCATATTGGTCCAACAAAGATGGATTTCTATGAATTCTGGGATCATCATTACACAATTTATTATTCTTAGTCTAGGGAGTAATGTTAACCATTTGAGGAATTTCCTGATTTTTACAACATAAAACTATATAGTGGAGTTTTGACTTTGTTTATATTGTAGCTCTACACCTTTAAAATCTGGATTTACATTTGTTTTGACCTCAGACATTAACAGCTGTGAAGAAAAAACTTCTAACTTTAATAACATTCTTACCCCTACCAGAGAATTTGTCTCACTGTGCCACATGGTGGGCAGCATGGTGAGGATTATACCTGCCCATACAATCTATGTACCTGCCACACTGCATTTCAGTGGCATGCAAAGCATCTTAGCATGTAGAGATTAGCATGTTAGCCTTGAGCTGCAGCTGAAATCCAATTCATATATCTAAGAATACATCATGGGCCATTCTTACAGAGCTCATCATGTCTTATGGAGAGTTCTCGGAAACAGCACTGAAGTGATAGCTGTTTAACTGATTTATCTGTGCACTCATTAACGCTGTCAGCCCCCTTCTGATATCTTCACTAACAAATATTTGTACATTCTTGCTTTAAGATGCTTCTCATTCCTCGACATGCGTTTTGGTGGTGGAATCTAACAAGCTTGTCTTGACCGACCCCAGGTCCTTGACTCCCATCAGTTACTCCCCAGAGGACAGGCTAACTTCCTGTGCCTGACCAAGACACACAGGGTGCTGTTGGACAGTTCACTCAGAAGTCACCAAGTTCTGTTCCCGCTGCAGACAGGAAAACGAAGGGGAAAGCACATTTTTTAGTGCTTGACCCCTTCTCTTCAAAACACAGCAGCACATGGACAAACTGTCTCTCCTCTGACTTGTTTGTTGACCCTGTGGTTTATTTTCAGAGTGCTTTGGATTCATTTTCCCTGAAGCAGACATGTAGTCCACATGTGTGTTTTTTAATATGCTTGGCATGCCCAATTACACCCACTAACACACAGTCCTGACTGACACTGAGGGGAACAACCACAATGTCCAACACCGCTCTGACCTGGGTCATTCCACTTCCTAAACAGTTTAATCTGTCTGTGGGGAGGTCCATGTATGTGAATCTCTGTGGGTTTCTTCTCCTCTTTTCCGCAAAGCTAATTGGAGTCTTTAGTATGCATCACTGAACTTTAAAACTTGACATTGAGGGGAGTTTCTTGTTGTGTTTTGTCTATCAGTAGGCACTCAGCTTATAGCCAAGAAGCTGGCAATTTTGAGCTGATATTTTTACTGTAGCAGCAAATTGTCAGACATTTACTTTATTCATTGCTAATCAGTTTAACCAAAGCCAACCACGGTGATTGTTTATTCCACAAGTCATTACTCATGTGAAGTCCATGCTGGAGATCAAACAAACAAATTCAAGGGCTCAACAGAGATAAATAAATTGAGGCTTACCAGAAGGGAATGGAGAAACATTCTGCATTGATTCCGCTTGATGCAGAATTTCCATGTCTCTGTTGGTTTTAGATATTAAGTATACCATATATATATATATATATATATATATATATATATATATATATATATATATATATATATATATATATATATATATATATATATATATATATATATATATCATATAATAAATCATATACTTTAAAAACATCGCTAATAATATACAAAGCTAAAAACAACCAACTCCCCAGTCATATTAAAAGATAAAAATATGAAGGGCGATATAATTTAAGGGGAGACTACAATTTAAAATGCAGTGTGTTTGCACCACAGTAAAGAAACAGAGTATTACTAGAAGTGGTCTGATGCTGTGGAAAAAATTGGACAGAATAAAGGGTGCAGCAACTTTGCTACAATTAAAATAAATGTATAAAATTAATATCTTTAACAAATATACCGATACTAAAATGTCAAAATGAATTGAAAATGTAACTAATATTAATTAAAAGTAATTGTAATGAATTAGTTAAATAATTTGATATAAAAATAACTTAATGATAATTATTAAATAATATTTAAAAAGAAGAAATATTGTTTTTTCTATTATTATTGAATTATCATGGTTGTTTTGTGTTCCTTCTGCTTTGTTTTGTTATATCAAATGTTGTTTTTAATGGCAAAAGGTTAAGACAAAATAAGTCTTCAACTTTGGCAAGAAAAAAAGAAAAATATTGCATAGCTTTTCCTTTTGAATGAAAAAATATTTAAGAAAACAAATGTGGTTATTCTGAGCTTATTTCCAGATGTGCTTCTGCAGTTGCATGTACACTGTTGCATCTGTTAGGGATGTGTTAAAGAGATGTATTCTAGGAGAAGGTAGTCCTGCCATTACATCCTCAAAACTTTCTGTGTCTGTATGCTTAGTTATGGCTTTTCAGCTCGGAGGAAATTCCACAGGCTCACATGGTACTCAGAGCACACATGTCTTTAAACTCATGGAAGATACAGGACGGGTGGTTCTATAGAGGTTAAGGAAGTAATGATAAGGTAGGGAGGTCAAACGAGAAGAGGAAAGCATTGAGATGTGAGGATATGTAGAATAGCAGGGTGGATGAAAGCAAGGAGAGACAAAGTTGAGACAAAGTGCCTGAGGGAGAGCCTATCTTTGTTAGAACTGTTTACATGATCTCATTCATTAGACATTCAGCCCCTGTTTGAAGCCCTTTTGTGGCACATGCAATGCAAAGAGTGCATGCCACACATTGCGCACACTCTCCTAGGACAACTCTCTGTCCATCTGTGATGTGTTGACACACTAGGTTAAGGTTGAACGCCTGCTTTAGAGAAGCACTATAGCACAGTTGAGTAGCACTCAAACCCAACTGACCCACACAGCGATAGGAGCCAGCTGCTGGGCCCAAATAACTGTGGCTCCTTTTCATTTGGGCACTTTAAACTATCAAGCACAACGCATTAAGAATTAATAGTTTAATTTCTTACAGAATAGATTATAGTGCTTCAAAATAAAAATAATCTAACCTAAATGTTTTGAAGAGCTTTCTTAAATGACATCTATAAATAAACAAAAATTTCAACTTTTAAGGATAGGCTCTCATCCAAAGGGCTCTGCCTGCAATTGCACAGTTTCAAACTTAAACTCAATAAAAGATTACAGAGAATCTGGACATGGTTTTGTAGTTTGTTCTTTCATCAAGTGGAGAGTAGCAGCTTGAAATCATTCTGTTAAAATAGATTCCAATGGCAGAGACGTATCACAGCTACTAGGTGCTGTGATAAGTGCTTGCATTATACTGTGCATGATTAATTCTTGTGTGTCTGTTGCTTAATTTCCCAGGGAATAATAAAATAAGGGGAAACATTTGCTGAGCCTACGTTCATGAATGGTCCTTGTAATAGCCTGCAGGTGAGCTGAACATGTGGTTTTGGGTAAGCTAAAGGATGACTTGCGTAACAGGCTGTCCAGACTTAGCCTTAGATGATAAATCCTGGCTGATTTTATGGTCAGTAGGCACAGGCCCGTTGACCTCAGCAGTGAGAACAGTGGGAGGGGGTCACAGCTTGCCTGAATGTTATCCTTTACTAAACCCAGAAATTTGGGAGCTCTGATGGAATTATGGGTAAAACCTGGTATCGAGTTCAGAGGTCACCGTTTTTCACTGAGCCAGTGTTTCTCTTATTGGGTCATGTAGAGCTGCTTCTATCACTGGTAAGGTTAAGATGGACAAAATTACAAAGAAAAAAGTGAGCTGTTACATTTAATGTCTGTAAATTCAAACATAAATAGAAATGTGTTAACTTTTCAAACTTTCCCGGGCAGCCATTAACTACACCCCTGACCAACACCAACAACAACAGAACAGCATAGCAACCTCTCCTGCTTTTATTTTAATAAAAATTCCAATCCCCTAAGTCTTCAACACATAAAAATTTAGTAATTGAAATTCCATTTGGTTCGAATTCCTCTAGTTAATTCTTTAGTTCCTCTAATTAGGGGCACAGTGGCTCAGTGGTGGTTGTCCTATAACTGGAAAGTTGGCTGTTTGAATCCTGCCATCCCTAGTTCACACTGTTGTTGTGTCCTTGGGCAAAACACTTAACCCTCCTTGCCTCCAGTGTCCGTGACTGGTAAATGAATGTGTGAGAGAGGCCAGGTCTCTGTTACAGACATAGCTTACCACCACCACCAGTGTGTGACTGTGGAGTGAATGAATAATGGACAGCCTGTAAGCGCTTTGAGTCCCTTTGTCCCTTACACTATACAGTACATCTAAAACATTATTAGTGATGTTTTTCTTTTTTGCTCTATTTCTAATCTCCTTCCCAGAGCTGAAATAGACACTTTAATTGTAATTATGATAGTTTTTACTTCCTCGTTGACATCAGTGTAGACCACCATAGAACATGTGATGATGTGATTGGCCAAAGCTTCCGGAATGCTGAATACTATCATCTCATAAAATCCTCGATAATAAAGAATTACAGATGATTTCACAGATTCTTTTATATTATTGGATGATTTAAATGTTTTTCCTTAAATATGAATAAATTCTCTTTATTTGTTTTTTTATATTCGCAGTGGACTCCAAAGTAGCCTAGTTCTGAAATTTGGTCAGATCAGAATGTTCTTGTTTTTTGTTTGAACAGACCAAACCACATGGAATCTGATCTTTTTAAAATTATTAACCTTTTCATTATTTACTTTTCTAATTCACTTTTTCCTTTATTATGAACATCTGGCTTATGTTACTTATCTGCACAGTCAATAAAGGCATTTTCTGTTTTGTTTCCTTTGCTAATAAAATTATCATTTGTTTCCTTTGCCTCTAATACTACAACGTCTGAAAACAAACAGACAATACGGCACAGTGGTAAATAAATATACCCTGAAGTCAAAGTCCTTACAGTCTGTTATATAAGTCTTCAAAATTTCCAGAGTCTCCTTATTTTAATATGTTTAGAGCTCAGTTGTAACAGCCTTACAGAGAGAGTGAGCCGTAACAGAAAGCATCACATTTTTCCCTTACTAAACACCATTCTGAATAAAGGAAACTCTTGCAGACATACATGCGTCAGTGGTATGGCATTGAGCAGAATTAACCTTTTTTTCCCCACATGGGAGGTTGATCACAGTGGTTAAATATGTCAGCATCTGTGTTAGTGTTTTTTAAGTGCTTTCTCAGAGATGCCAGTGAGTATTGTGATGAGAATGTCAGAGTTGCTGTAGGCCCTACCTCATGTGTGTCCACGTGTACAGCAGGGCAAGATAAACAAGCAGACATACTTTCTGATTCTAGCCACCACAAGTTCAAAAACAACTGTGTGATTGTGTTTTTGGTGTTACACTCTCTCATTTTGGTTGTGTCCTCGTTCTTCTGTATTGTCTTGGTTTGACATAAAACTGGATATCTGGTTGCTCTATAAATAACCACAAAAAAAAAAAAAAAAAAATACATGGTTCTCTAACAGTATAAGAGATATTATTACATGCTGTAAGATTTGTAATCAGAGTGAAAGCAAACTTACTGCCACTGCCCGGCGGGAGTGAAACCGTGAAATGAAATGGTAAGCAAGAACAATAAAAAAATCTCCTGGAATTATATTACATCTAAATTTTCTTTTGTGGGGTTAGCCTGTCTGCTGACATGGGCTGCAGTTTTTGACAGTTTTGTTCCATGTTTTCCAGCCTGCTGCACCGTGGGGTGGATTTGTTTTTCTGTGAAAAATTGCAACAGATGAGAAAAAGGTGTGTGGCAGATGGGTTATGAATTGGCAGAATGTTTACCAGGAATGCAGGAGTGACCAAATGTTCCCTACAACCACTCCATAACAGAGCACTGATGATGTACTTAACATATGGGCCCACCACACAGTGAAAGTGACTGTGTATTAAAGACAACTAAAATAGCCTTTATAGAGTGACAATTTAGACAAAACTTAACAAAACTAGTTTGAGTACCAATGTCAGGCTTTCTTCTTAACTTTACTGAAGACAAATGTTGAGAAAATATATAGTTAACAGCTAGCTAAATTATTAACTCACCTTTAGCTTCTAATTAAATTCAAGATTGAATATAAGTCCTTTGGACAAAGGAAATTTGGAATCCAATCTTTAACAATGCATGAAAATTGTATTTATTTGAAACTACATCAAATAAATAAGTCAAACTAGTTTTATGTGGCCTATTTCTAAATTTAAAAGCACTCAAATTAGCCTAATTAGAAAGGGTAGCCTATCTAAGTTTATTCATTAGCGTACTTCACAGCTACAAAACAAGTGTTTTAAATTTGTGTAGGGGGTTGTGCATTTATGATTTATAACATAAAAAAGTTTATGTGAAAACTGAAAAATGCTACATCTGGTAGGGAGGTTACGGAACCCAGGAGAGGACACTTGAGAAAAATATATATTTATTTACAATCTATGGTCTCGAGCACATCTCTTATCTCTTAATGCGTGGGAACAAGTAGTAACGCGAGGCCACGAGTTACTTTTTACGCGGCCGCGAATATGCTAAAATAGAAAATTGTAGTTTTGGCTTTGTGGCTTAAGTAGGATACTTTAAGCGTTAAAAAAACTAAAATTGTATGTCCAAATAAGGAAGATTATATTATGTAAGTCTCCTTTGATATGTTCATTTTTGAGCTATAACTAGGCTAGCTGTTTTTGGCCAGCATGTGTTTGTGTGTTTACTGAAAACAATCCCAGAAACGTAGTGCTAATGGCCATTAGCAGACGCGTGTGTTGTGAATACACATAATACAGAGGAAATCCTTTTTTGCAGTGAATAGTTTTGTTTGTTTGCGAGGTGGAAGGAGGGGTCGTCCATGTCCCCTCCTACTCACCCTATGTGCGAAGAAAGAAGAACGAAACCCATAACCAGCCCCCTTCCCATTCCCATAGATCGTGTTACCCCAGTGGCAGCCCGGAGACATCTGCTGCGCAGCTAACAACAGAGCGCGTCCTCGCGTCTCAGCCCTGCGCCCTCCTCTCCTCCTTCAGACCAGCGCTCTCTCTCCGTTATTCGGGTCAGACTAGTGCGGTGATCATGAGGAGCCACGGTGCATGCCCCCTCCACGTTTTCCGCCTCTAGTCCACATTTCTTTTTGTCCGTGAGCTGTACGCTGCTGCCCGCTGCCCGTGGGCTGTGCAGCCTCGCATCCTCTGCTGCCTGTGGAAAACGAAGGGCGGATGAAAACAAGTATCCCCATGCCTGATGTTTAAAAACGTAGCACTAGCCGGATATCTGACCTGATTTTTCATCAAAGTGCGTTGTGTTTGTGTTTGCCACCATGGAGTCGGTGGAGAAGGAGTGTGGAGCGCTAGGTGGATTATTCCAGGCTATTGTGAACGACATGAAGGTAATACCATTTGAATTAAAGTACACTAGGCTTGTAAGTGATCTTTTTGGTTGAATGCTTACATATGTGTATGTATGCTGATCTTACACATATTTTTACTGCCTTTGTTTCGTCCACCGGGTCCTCCCCCACTAGAAACAACGCTCCGGGACATATCGGCAGATGAAGCATGTTTCCCTTTGTGTTATTTGCATATCGTGCAGCAGGACTGTCAAGCACTGTTTCAAAGATAAAAACACACACTTTGGCAGTTTTCTGTCAACAAAGCACGTTTTTTTAAAGTAAATGCAAGTAAATGCTTTGTTATAGATCAGTATTTAATTCATAAAGCACAGATTTTTTTGTTTGAGTGAAAGCTTATTAAAAAGAGGCCAAACCCACTTAAAGTTGCTGTATGTGTTGCTGTTATGTAGTTTTTAAAATGAACAGAACAATTATCAAAGCAGTTTGTTCATTGCAACTCTAGGTGTATTTGGAATAAGACAGGATGCAGTAAACTACTACACTTGCTAAAATATAAGTTCGGCATTTATTTCACCATTGCTTAATTCCTCCATACTTCTGTTGCTCTTAAGTCACAATTCTTTAATAAAATATGAAAAGGAAGATCTTCATTTCCAAGTGCTGTCTAAATAGGCCATCCATAGCAGGTTGTAGTTGTCTCCCCATTAAGTGTTTGTATGTGCTGGGGGAGGGGTCATGTCAAGGAAGTTGAACCAGGGTGGTCTGTTGGTGTTCACTACAACAGATGGAAAGTGTGAATCTATTCATTATGTCTGGAGGAACTCACAGGGTTTCATTTAAGAGGAGTGGACAAACTCCATTGATGTATTGTTCTATAAATACATCCATGACAAACACCCATACAAAGTAATCAAAAGTTTGGCATAGAGTCATCAGTCCAAGGGTTTGTCCACAACATTTCTTATTAATCTCTCACTCTCAAGACTCTGATGCTGTGATAATTATTTTGTGTTAAGCTAAGAGGAAACAAAAGTATTCATCTATTTCTTTTGTGTTTAGCTCATGGCATGTTCATAGAGACAGAGGCAGTCTGTGTATTGATAAGCAGAGCTGATGAATGAGACCAAAGCCCTTAGTCAGCACAGTGTCCATGTCCACTGTCTGAGACAGACATCTGACCTCATTCCTGTCGCCAGGCTGGGCCATGCCGGTCTGTCGGACCAGCTTTACCCCCCGAGAGCAGTGCCATTGTGCTCTTATGAGTGAACACACATATGTACTTTTACACTGTATCTTAACATAGATATTAACTGCACCTGTTGGTTATGTAACTGACTGACGAGGAGACAGGAAAAAACATTTGAGTAGGAGGTGTTAGAGGAGGAGGTACACTGTGAGGAACATAAGAGATTCAATCAAAGACCTGACTGCAGCAGATTAGTGACCTGCAGTGAATAGTGTTACACAGATATATCCCTTTTACAGCCTTGAGAAACTTTCAAATGGGTTGACAATAATTTTGATTTGTCTTTAATTTTTGCTCTAGCTGTCCCTCTACTAACACTTTAGATGATTGTTCTGTCATCATGTATGGTTGTGGTATAGCTTTAGTTGTACCTTCATTACATTGTTATTAAATATTGGTATACTCCACTGGTAGGACTTCCTAATTTTCATGTGAATCAACATAGACAAAAGTGATAATTTTATTTGCCATTTTACCCAGCCCTATTTCTCACCTACTCTCAGTTATTGTAGCTGCTGGATATCCACAAGAGGGGTGTGATACAAACAAGTGTGTGTTCACTCTAACTGTTCGTTCTTCTCTTCGGGGCTGTTTCTTCTCTCTCAGCTGTCTTGGCAGCGCATCCCTGTTGCC
The DNA here is from genome assembly GCA_024416835.2 of Perccottus glenii. Lineage (NCBI taxonomy): Eukaryota > Metazoa > Chordata > Actinopteri > Gobiiformes > Odontobutidae > Perccottus > Perccottus glenii. The sequence continues at coordinate 16,233,342 of CM044563.2, read as the reverse complement.
CCTGGGAGTCACAGGCCACACAAGCTAATTAGACACCTGTTGGAGTCAAGTGCAGGCGGCAAGTCTGAGAGGCTCTCGGCAAACATTTTTGTAAATCACTGCTTTGACACATGCTTGATCCAGGAGTAGCTGGGAGTATAGCACTGTCACTGGTACAAGGTGAAAACATAAGGTGGTCTGATGATCTCAAGGTGACTATATGTAGGGGATGTTTGGCTCCCCTCCAACAAAGAGGTACTCAGAGGTTACACTCTCCTTTCTGCAGGGCTATACCTTGTTCTCTAATGGGATTTAGGACCTAATGTGTTTTATGTTTGGCCTCTGATTTTATAGCTCAAGGCAGCAAGAAATGATCTGAGGGAAAATTTGATCCAGGTGATCCAGACCAGAGCTTTGCACAAAAACAATCATGGAATGAATGCACATGTCATTGACAGATGCAGTCATGTCATCACAGCTCACAGCAACACTCATGAGAATACTGAGTTTAGGTTGACTGAGGACAAAATAACACTCTGTTCCCTTATGAATAACACTGGCCTTTTAAAAGACAAGTTAAAGCAAATTGTGTTTTCTCCCCGGATAAGAAGCCAAGTCATTTGAGTTATTGCAACTAATAATGATTGATATGAAAATTATAAGAGACTGTATCTTGAATATCTTGAAAATATGTTTTGGAAAGCATATGTCTGTTCACTTCTCTCTGGATTTAATTTTTTTTTGTCAATTGTTTTGTCTATTTCCATATCAGAGCTCTTATCCTGCGTGGGAAGACTTCAGTGCCAAGGCCACAAAACTGCACTCTCAACTCAGGTGAGAATATTTGAAATTTTGCATGTTGGGTAACGCAACTTGCTATCTAATATTTCCTGAGGCTTTTGTACATCTGTACTGAAAATGTTCTAATTTGTCTTACAGGACCACAATACTGGCAGCTGTGGCCTTTTTAGATGCCTTTCAGAAGGTGGCAGACATGGCCACCAACTCGAGAGGTAAGTTGTCGACCCAAGAGACTTACATTAGACTTCCAAGAGAATGTCTTTATGAGGAGTTGCACCTGTGTTAATGACTAAAATTAATCTAGTGTGAAAAGTGTGAAAAGATAGATCGCTGCCTTATGTGGTTTCTCCAGTCTTAAAGTACATGTAGGGTTGGTTGTAGTTTGAGCTACCCAGGTTATGGCTACTGGGGTGAGAAAAAAGTTGCCATTGTTAAATGAATTTAGACTTGTGACTTGTTCTTTCATCTTCAAGGTGGCTAAGGAGGTAGTTCTTAAGATGAGTGAAGCATGGGTTACTTTGGTGGCAGGCGGTTTAAAGAAGTGAAAATCTCAGCTTATTGTTTCTCTGGGCTTAATGAGGTCCGTTGAGCTGCTTTGTCACCCTGCTAGTGGCCGCAGACAACCTGACCAGAGAGGCAGCTGATTAACACAGATTTCGTTGAGTTGATCGTCGAGAGCAGTATGTAGGTCAAAAAACCCTGCAAACATGCAACGGCTGTGCAAAAGCAAACACTCACAGTGGAAGAAGGAAGCACACACTCAGGGACGAACATTCAAAGGGTGACAGCTGGTCGTCGAGCAACCTGACCTCACAGGTCACATGCCAACATGCATTTAAAGTGTTTGGAGTAGTAGCTTTGACCAATCATTGACTGCTTCTTTAGTTGCCTTCCTAGTTTCCACTGTGTGTTACACAGTGTCACCTTATAAGCCTGTCAACTTGCCTTTATCATCACTTGATCCCTTCTGATTCCTAACATGAATGAGCTGTGCACCGGCTGCCCACATTAAGGGCATAACAGGACATCAAAGGACATCAAAGTTTCTGTTGAGTAGTAGGAGGAGACATCAGTTTTTGATAGATCTGAGAGACATGAGAAAGGAATGAGAGAGAAGAGTTTTACTCCAATGGATGTTTAAAATCCCTAGAAGTGTGTCACTCCCACTCACTTTTCTGTCCTTATGCCACAGACATTAACTTTCGGATTACAGCTCTCCGATGACAAACTGAGGCAGAAACATCTGTTGATTCAAAAAAGAGGAAATTGTTTGGACTTGTTTCCATCATCCTCAGCAGCTTCATTTAACTTTATTAGCATTTTATAAGTTTTATTTGATAAAAGTAAATGGACAGAAAAAAGCAAGTGAAAGGGGAATGACAGAGCAAACAGACTTAAAAATCCTCATTTCAATTGCAAACCTCATGAATATACTTTAATATTCTGTATATAATATAAACTGTTCAATGCGACATTAATAGTAAAAAAAAAAAACAACAATCATCTACATTTATGTTACATCTATGTGGGATTTATGTTAGTCATACTTTCAAAGCCTAAGCAGTCAGTTTGCTAGAGTTTAGTGTGCCCAATATTTAGTGTTGTATAATATAATAGCATATAATGGACCGTGGCAATCTTTAACCTTTTGGCTCTAGGGACCTACTTTAAAATTTTAATTTTAAAGAGCACTAGCAAGAATAATCTTTCTAAAATATGTCTGTGAATGTTCTCAGTCATCCAGGTCATCTTGAAGAAAAGGTTAAAGCAAAGGCATCTGGACTTCGTTTTCAAGCGGTAAGAGAAAGAAGTGAAAATCTCAGCTTATTGTTTCTCTGGGCTGAATGAGGTCAGTTGAGCTGCTTTGTCCCCCTGCTAGTGGCCGCAGACAGCCTGACCAGAGAGGCAGCCGATTAACACAGATTTTGTTGTCTTACCAGTTGATCTCATAATTGACAAAGTCTTTTGGAGAACTGGACATAGTTTTCAAGGTGAAGACGTTTTGAAAACAAAGTCAGGATGTCTTAGATGCTTTAACCTTTTTTTCCTAAAATATGATTGCATTGACATTTTGTATATTGTATATTACCATTTTCTAGGAAACGAGACACTGTTTGCTCTAGTGTGTGTACTTCAGTGTGTGCAGTCTATCTATCTGTATTAGTGAGTCTGTGCCATTTGTGTCTCAGTCTCAGTGTCAAGACAGACATATTTGTTGGCTTGCGCTACAGGGGGCAGGTCTTGGGCAATATTCGGTGTCACCCCGATTCCCCCTTCGTGTACAGACGAGTTGCAGCTGCCGGCACAGCTGGAGGCTTCATCGTATTCTTTTGTGTCCCCTTTAATCTACCTCTATATACACTCTTACACATTTCCCTGCTGAGTGAAGCAACATTTCCCTTTCTCTGCACCATTTCCTGACTGATACATTAACACAAGGACTAAATACTGTGCATAGCAGATTTCCTCTTGCAGGAGTTTATAGTTTAGTGATGGTAGCATTTAACGCACATGCAGAATATCCCCAGCTACTTGCGTTTATCCCTATTTATGTGTCAAATTGCCTTGGGTCTGCCCTATTCCTTCGATGTTCACTTTTTGAGTTTATAGTCATGGCCATAGCGTCAGCGTCTTTGTTTTATGTAGCAGCTGGAGCAGTGGGCTTCCAGACGATTTGGCAGTGTGTCTGACAGCGCTGTTTCTCTAAAGCTGCATGTTGTTGATGGATTTCTGACTAAAGACATTTTTGTTTCTGCTGACTTGTGGCGAGCATCTGGGTCCAATAACAATCGTCCAACCACAGAGTCTATATGCAGTGTACATATTTACAAATTGAAAACATTTTTTGGCCCACGTACTTGCAGTTGTATAGAATAGCTGTAGACAATAATGTCTTTTTTTTCTATGAAAGGAGAAATATTCTAGGCTGTTATAGTTATTTTAAAGCCTGCAGATATTAGTTTACTATAATGACACAAAAATTGCAAACATTTGTTTCAAAACTATTATGGCTGGATGAATACAGAGTTCAGTTTTAAGGATTTTCTAATAATAGTTTTACTGAAACAAATTAAGGTATAGGCAAAATTGCACTTTTTGAAAATATATTATTATATAATTTAGCAAGTTTCTATCTAAATTGGTTAGGTCTTGGATATAATGCTTCAAAGATAGTTGACTTCATTTCATTTTTGGACACAGTCAACTTACACAGAGGTAAAAGGGTCTGGTCTAGGGCTAATTGCCCATGAGGGTTACGTGATATGGCCTTTATATATTTCAGAGTGGACCGGCCCAAGATTGGAGGTAGTGATGGTAGCAGTGGTGGTAGGATTTCCACAGCTCTGGGTATCCAGGCTAGGCAGAGGCGTTTAGCTAATCCTCTTAGCCCTGCTCTGTATCCCACAGACTACACTTCTCTCCCCGTCTCAAACAACCGTCCCACCTTAAAAAATGTACAGTTCTGGGATCTTTACTCGCTTTAAAATGATAAAACGTAGACAGTTTTAGTTACAATGTGAGATAAAACTACACTATCCATAACTCTGATGATATTCTAGTGGGTCATATACTGCAAGCTCACACTCACTGTAAGCTTTTATTTCTGACAGTGGAGGAATTGAGGTATGCCAGTAGATCAGTGTGTCAGTGAGCCAGTAATCTGCTTGGCTGCTGTGCTCCTCCGGGTTGGCAGATGGGAACGATATCCCTACCCCCGCCATCTGGACGGACTGGCCTGGACGAGAAGTGGCCGTGGCCTAGTGCAGAGCAAGATCAGTGGGATTACTGTCCGCTACACTATCCCAACAGCGCTTCTATTTTAATGGACATGTCGAATAATGAGAGTGAGGTCATGTGACCGGCGCTGACATCCATCAAGCTTGGCGCTTTATGTGTAAGCCAGCATGAACAACCAGAAGGCTACATGCTAAAATAAGCTTATAGATATTGTTAAGGATTAAAGGTACACTATTGGCATGAATTGTTTCGACTTTTAAACACTCACATTGAATATACGTCTTGTGCTGTTGCGAGTAAATGCAATGTAGTGCTTGACCTCCAGCATAAGGTCACATTTAACATTGACTAGATTCAAATTGATCAAATAAAACCAAACTTTTTCCAAGACAGCTCCCCTATACTTTAAATATTATTTGTTTCAAAACTCAGAGTGGTTCTTCCCCAAATGAATGTTTTCCAGCTATTATAACGGCTGGGTCTATTAAGCAAAAGGTGAAGCGGCTGGAACAGCGACGTAATGGCAGAGAAAACAATTCCTTTGGCTTTGGATGGCTTTCATGAGGAATACCAGACTTAAGAAGACAAACATAAGACTTGCAGGAGGAACACAGTGTTCAGCTCCATCCCAAACATGAACTCAACTCGGGTGGTGGGAGGGAATACACATGAGAGAAACAGTGACCCCTGTTAAGGAATGCAAGGGAGGACATTAGAAGGGCACAGGGAAGGAATACACAATTAAGCCTACATTGATCATCACAGTTTTTGCTACTGTAAAAAGTGTTTATGAAGTAGTCTCACTGTTTTGGCTACTGTCAGACAGTAAATGGTTTTAATCACATACAAAAATCCTGCCAAGTGTAAGTTGCTGCTTCAGAATTACAAGTGAAGGCGGAGTTGTAAAATCCAAGCAAAAAAGTGTTGTCAGCATTGTGAGCTTGATTGTTTGCAAATGAGGGAAGCAGCAGCTGAGTGGAGAATGGGCGCAGACACAGTGGAACTTGTTGAAAAGGGTGAAGAGCAATAGTCTAAACTTTATCTGTTCCAGGCTGCCGTTTGAACTCAAACATCTGGGATCTTTCACTAATGTGATCCCTAGTGTGTACTGCTCTTTTTTGTTGTCCTGTACATTTTCTTTTCTTTCTGTCTCCTCCTTAATGAAAAGCACATCTGTTCAAGGAGTTTATTTTTAGCAGCAGGAAGCCTTTCCAGCAGTAAATATACCTTCCTCCTTGCTCTGGAGTCTTCAGTCTCATCCTAATGTGCTCCAGAACTTGTTTACACCATCCTCAGGACACACCAACGTCCGTCTGAGGCTGTGGGTGTTTCTGGTCCCGTACTGTACAGTCTGGCCAGACAACAATGGGATGAGTGTGTGTTTTTATGTGTGTGTGTGATAAAGTCAGTTGATCTCAGTGATGTTTCCTCTGCCTTTCATTAGGATTGTTGTCGGTCAAGAGTAACTGTTCACACAGAAGGAAATGAGACAATACTGTTGGGATTTCAAGTGCAAGCATAAGCATAAAAACATAACTCAGCTTACAGGCTACAAGATTTACAGTCATTAATCATGATAAAAAATAAGTAAGCTTAAAATACCATAATCAAGAAGCTACATGTGATCCATCTGACGAAAGGGACTATATATAGTTTTGACCTTAACTCCAGGTAATCAGTAGCAAAGAGAGAGAAGTGCAAAGCTTTTTGTTTCACCTATATCCAAAAAGACTTGCTACTGCTAGTTTTTTTTCTCACTTATTTACTTCTATAAATTGTAAAAATTTATATTTAATCATGTTTAGTGCAGTGCAGTTTACAATTCCACATCTCATACTCCTCATTTTCAGAGCATGTGAACAGCTATGGTGCCCTGCCAAGACATGATCGTGTCTATAAAAAAAACTAAAGCAAAAAATGTAACAGTAGTTTCACTTTGTTCAAATCCATCTTAACCTGATTGGATCCTACTGGAACCTGTATGGATCCAACTAATGGCTTGTTCGGGTCCAGTTGGAACTTACTGGGATCAGTTCAGGTCCAACAGAAACTTTTCCAAAACAAATTAAAACCAGCTTAGGGTTAGGAGGGGTAGTCAAAAATAAGTCTTGACTTCAGCCTACTAGCTTGGGTACCAGACTATTTCTCTGTCTATTCTATACAGAGAACTAGTCTGGTAATGCAACCGCAGCAGCCTCCTTCACAGGGGTGGGATCATGTCGGGACAAACAAGTGCAGAATAAACCAATCACACAGAGCAAGTTGATAAATAATTTTTTTCTGAATCCAGCTGGGAGCACGGCAAAAACATCTTTCCGAAGAAAAGATTTTAGAGCTTCCAGTTGTTGCAGTTTTAAAGACATGTCCAGGTCACTTAAAACAACCTTTTTCTCTGTGCATGCGCCATCTTCTATGTTTTGTAATAGCTCCGCAGCACAGTGTGACGTTGCCCACGCCACGCCTGTGATTGATCCGGCTCTTCTTCAGGCGAGAGAAAGGATGGACTTATGGAGCGTGCCTCCTTTCGTACTTTCTTTTGCTCAGAAAGGAAGTGGGTATAGGTATGCCACGCTATCAGTCTACACCCTTTTGGTCAAGGAAAGCTTAGTTTTAAAATTGTGTTTATTTTTTCTTTCCTTTAATTTTTTCCATTAGACCAAATAAACTAAACTTTAAATAGATTTTGTTTAAATGCCCTAAATCTTTGACTTCGAAAACACTAGTGTACTTCACCTCCACCTGAGCTCAGTTTGTCTACTTCGGATCGCCATCGTTTTTAGAGATAGACAATAGCAATAGTTTTTTCATGTGATTATACACTACTGAAAATATACAATAGTTTTGATAGTGAATAGTTAATGTGTTAGAATGATGTTCAGCTATATACTTAATGCACTGAACCTTTTAAATTAGAGAATTTATGGTGTGTCTGTGAGACTTACATAATACTAGATAATAATAGATGTTGCTTTACCTCACAATGTAGCTCTCCAGTCCACACATGGGTGTTTATTCTGCTCTACTCCTTTCTCTACTTCCTGCCCTTTTATTTTTAATGCCCACTGTTCCCACTGTGTTGCTCTATCAGTCTCCTGCTGGGCCTTGAAATACATGTTTTTTTTTTTTAAAGATTTGTTTTTATTAACATGTGTACTTACAGGATGTTAATGAAGTGTACAAAGGATCTACAGTTTGATACATTGAAAGTCATATTTTAGCAAATGGAATATACACAAATGTTTAATCTTGCAGCTAAGCTTATAATTTACTTATTGCTTACATCCTCAGTACAAGAATGAACATTTTCAAATTTTGAACATCAGAAGAGAAAACCATAAGGAAATAAAATAAAAAAAAAAAAAAAAAAAAAAAAATAAGTAAATAAAACCTGAAATACATGTTTGAAGATGAGACGCTTTTGAGAATCCCAGTTGGTTATAGACTGAACCAAAGAGAATAATGACTTCGAAAAAGTATTAATTTTTTTTTACTAAGTTTATTTGGTGAGAATTTAATCTTTTTGCTTTTTAAGGCACACTGACATTTAGCATATTTTTCAATAATAAATTGAATTTTTTTGGGAGCTCTTGTGATTTTATCATGGGCAAGTGTACTGCCAGTGCCTTTTTCACCTGCAATAAAATAGTCCCCTGTCCCATGAATGACTAAACCAGTGTAAAGCCCTTTTCTCCCCTGCACTCTTATCCTAGAACTCTTTCATCCATCACTGGCCTCTGCTTTGCTCCTGCCAGGTCACATTCGACTGCACTTAAGAAAAAAGAATTGAGGGCAACGGCAGGAGGCTTTACTGTCTGCGCCAGCTGCAGTTAGATCCACAGCCAAGGTGCCAATGTGAGCAATAAGTGTTGTCTCACAGATGATGGAATTTCCTTCAACTCAGCACCAATTTAGTCAGAAAAGGGACTTGATATTCCTGGAAATGTAACCATAAGGATATTCTGTACCTTTTTGCCCCGTAGCTCACATAAACATACTATATTGACACAAGCAGGGAGGGAGAGACTCAGAGGAGCATTCAGTGGATACAGGTTAGAACCTACTTCCAAAGGGGCACCTTGTGGCTTAGGGTTAGGCCTTCAATTATGAACCACAACACCCACCATTTAAGTTGTTCAGTGGGCTTTTCATGTTATATCTTTTTCAAAAATAACTTTCTTATTGCTTCACCCTCAAATATTGACAATAGGAAGTCCAGATAAATAGTTCAGTTCAGTAGTCAAAGTAGATGTGAAATGTGAGCTGAGCACTAAGATTTAAATGCTGAAAGAGCGAGATAGTTTAGCAACGCTCCCATGTTGAATACATCTGGGAATGAGGCCTGTGGCAGTTTAGCTTCTGGCTCCCGGCTCCTGGCAGGAGACCCCCCTATAAAGCAGGCCTATTTAACTGCTCCTCCTTCCTGGAGGAACCAACAGAGTTAATCAGAACCAGAGCTGTGATTGGAACCACTCACTAAACCTTTAGACCACATTGAGCTGGTTCTTGGTACCAGAGCTTAAGGTTCCCACCAAAAGCCAACACTGGGGGCTCGACATTCCCACAGACAGTCCCACATGTTCCACAACACTGCTGATCTGACAGCCATTATGTTTATGTACAACATATGTGTATTAACCCAGGCGCCACTGGCTTGAGTGACATCATAGATAGCACTTTTGTGGCTTGTCTTAGAATAGCTCCTGGTTGTTTGCTTTATGTTCTATGATATATGGCTAAGTTACATAATGACCCTCTCTTCTGTGTTTTTCTTCATTCATGCACGTGTGGGTGTCTGCTATGAGTTGGCCCTGCTCCCTCTGCTGCCTCAAATCCCCAGCTCTGCACCGTAATAACATTTCCAGATTTTACTCACACAGTCAAGCTGTTCAAATGTTAGGTATCAATATCTCTACAGTATGTTCATAAAACATTCAGTTTGTGGAATAAAATGTCCTTTTAAATGCCACATATTTGACATTCTGAACCATTTGAACAAATACAACTGATTCAATATTGATTAAAAAAAAGGATTGAATGCATTTTACAATACAGTGTGTCTAATGCAACCAAAACATCCAATTATTACTTCATACAAAGACCTTGCAATTTTATTTACGTTTTGTTTATTTTATTATTTTATTTTTATTTTATTATTTTGCTTTGGCTGAATAGACCAAAGCAAAATAAATGGAATATCTTCCCTCCCAGTTTGATGATTTTAGATTTGATAAAAAAAGAAAGAAACAGCAAACTATCCCAGTGTCTAATACCCAAGCGTCCATGCAGGGGGCAGAGGGTGTGAATCATTCTGTCCCTGTCCATCCGGTCCGGGGCCAGGGGCCTGCGGGCTCTTGGACATAGACAGGAAGCTTGTGGCCCTCCCCAGGATGTAGCTGTCAGCTGATTCTCCTCTGGGAAAGGAAGGAACAGACAGGAGGGGAAAGGAGTGGAGAGGACAGAGCGTCAGCAGGCCAAGGAGGGGAATTGGCAGGTGTGAATGGGACCGGGGGAGGGGGGGCTATAAGTGGGGGACAGTGACATTGAGAGGGTCTGTTATAGAGATAAAAGCCTACATTGTTAACCTTTCCCTCTGAGTCTCTTCCAGTGTTGCTCCATTCCACTGGCCCACCCTACTTAAGTCAATTTGCAGCTGTGAAGTGCTGGGGTAGTGCTTTTAAGCGAGGGCAAAAGGAGAACTGTATCACCATCACCTCTGCATATGTCTGTATGTTCCGTGTCAGGTGCACGTGTCCTTTTAGCTAAACTAATGTGTGAAAGAGCTATTGAGTTCTTAAAACATTTTCCACATGCTATTTTGTACTTTCCATTATGTGGTACAGCTGCGTGACTTTTTACCTTTAACCTTAAACTCACCCACAAAAACAGTACAGATACCACAGCACAGCACCCACTCCAGTCTCTTTAAGTCTGAGAATTTCTCCTTGAGATATAGTCAAGATCAAGTGCGGCATTCCTTTGAACTGGAGCAGCCAGTTGGCAGCCAAGGGAGAACTGTGATGTGAATGGTTTTTGTCTCTCAAAGTGACGCGATATTGATGGCAGACACTAACCTAGTTTCTTTTTTGATAAGTAGAAAAGAGCACAGATCTCACCGGACGGCCATCTGGAGAGCTGCTTTAGAGAGTGTTTGATTTCAGTTGTGTTATGAAAGACGTGTGGCACACTCTCTCTTTTCTGTCTGTCTTTTTAGTGAAGTTTAGGCCAGATTTTCTCTGCTTGTCCTCTCTGCCTGAATTGTGTTTAGGAAACAGAGAGCACAGGAAAGGCAGAGCAGGCAGGGAAGAATAGAGGGATATCCCCTTACAAGGTTCCCCTCCTTTTTCCTCTAGGATGGAGAACTTAAAAGGGTGGGGGCTGGTAAGCTTCACCACCTGTCCATACACGTGTACAAAACTGGAGCATTTTTAGCAGAACATTAATACAGTGATGCATGCTGGGAAATGTCCACTCTTATCTGTCTATGTGGCAGGAGACCCTCAGATTAGCTCTATGTGGCCCAGATTACAACAGGATCAGTGCTGTCACATATTACTCCACCCTGAGCACCATTAGTGAGACAGTGGGCCAGCCTTGGCTTTGGGGCTTAAGACTATATTTAATTACACTTGTGCTGAGAGTAAAAGTACAGTAATCAAGTCACATAAGCTGTGTGCAATATATCTGAAACTGTGCATGCAATCTTAACATGTCAAAGAGTTTTGTGATGTAATGTTGCTTTTGACTATGCCTTATGTGTGCTTGTACAACTTGTCCACCTAGTGGCTGCATATGGTAGAACATTTGTTTAGTCTGCCCAACAGGCGAGGATTACACCTTTGAAAGGTTATGTTCTTCTCTTACAAAACTCCATCATTCAATGCCAAAGAAGGGGCCTATCATTAATGTCTATTGCCAAAGTCTTCTCTCTGTCACAAGCTACAATTTTGTTTTTGTATTGTCATTCCAAGGTGCCACCAGGGACATCGGCTCTGCTCTGACGAGGATGTGCATGCGCCATCGCAGCATTGAAGCAAAATTACGCCACTTTACCAAGTAAGTGTCACCAGGGTTATTTTTCCCCACAGCAATTTTAACTCCTCTCTTGCCTTGAGAGCATCATTGTGTCTTATGTCTCTTGTCTCTGCAACCATCCTCTCAGTGAGCCCGAGTGTTTTGTTTCATATGATTTAAGGCAATCTGCTATGACCCTCACCTTCAGTGTTATTTCTGTGTGTGGCTCTAGTGCTCTTATGGAAGGCCTAGTTACACCACTTCAGGACAGAATAGAGGAGTGGAAGAAGACAGCCAATCAGCTGGACAAAGACCATGCCAAAGGTACAACAACAATTAAGTAAAAACTGATTTGCAAAGCAATGTAAGAAATAACTTATTTTCTCTTTGTAGAATACAAGAGGTCTCGTCACGAAATTAAACGGAAGTCTTTAGACACTATAAAACTCCAGAAAAAAGCAAGAAAAGGTGAGCCTCTCCTTCCCTTTTATACTACACTACAACTTTTATTAGTTTATTAATGAACTCTACTTGGCTGCAGTTTCCTTTTCTGTTCCAATGGTTCACACTGAAACAGTGCTATCTAGTGTAAAGAATAAGAAATGACATCCCTAATTACAAAGCATAAATGCTTGGCACAGTTTCAGTGCTTCCTTTCCAGCTTATATCTTATAAATCAAGTAAATGAGCCCCTTCCCTGCCTGTGCCTGCATTAGCCCCTACTGCCTGTTGTAATGAAATGCTTATTATCGTTCAGAATTTATGCCAGCTAGTCACATTACAGTGCAATGCGCCTTGATTACATGCTGTACAGCTAACATTTTCTCCTGTCCCCCCCTGCCTGTTTTTGCAACCCCTCCTCTCTTTGTCTTTATTCCTCACAATAGAGCTCCTAGGTATGTTTGCTGCTATTGCTATTAAATGTTCATGATTATTTTCAAAAGCATCATAATCATGTCAGTGCTGGTCAATGCAAACCTTTGCTGTCTTAGTTTTTTTGGCATGACTTAAACATCACTTGCATAGAGTTTTTGTGTAAATGTACCCCACATCGGTTTTAGTAATGTCATTTTATTCGACAAAATATAATTTTTAGTCAGTTTTCCTTTGTCTCAGCATGACATGATTCATGGGCTTATAAGTGTGCTTCAGAATACAGTAATTACTCTTCTAAAAAATGCATGCCAACTACTAAGATACTCTAAGGTGTTGCTGGCACTAATTTCATCCAGAGACATCTTCCTCACAGCATTTCTTCACATTTGCATCATTCATCATTTAGTGCTGTTGTGAAAAGCATTCTTGTTCAGTCTGTGATCCTTTGACATTCAGTAGTGTTGCCTGCACTTCAAGAGCACACAAAGGTTCACTCAAAAAATGTGTCCACTCATTTCCATCTACATGAACCCTCTGTTTAGTGCACTAGTAGTTTATTGTTTTACAATAGGTCTAATCGTATCTGATTTTCTGTTCTCTCCCTTTTCCTGGTTTCTCCACTACCACAAATATGTCATCCTCCCCTGATTTAATTACATCTCTCATCCTTCTTTCTCATTTAACATTCCTTTACCTTCCCATTGCCCTGTATCACTCTATTCTTCCTCTCCTTGTCTGTGGTGGGTTGTTTTGCTCAGGCCGGGGAAACCTGCGCCCCCAGCTGGACAGCGCTATGCAAGACGTGAATGACCTGTACTTGCTCATGAAAGAGACTGAGAAGCAGGCCGTGCGCAGAGCCCTACTTGAGGAACGGGGCCGCTACTGTGCATTCATTAGCTTGCTGCAACCTGTTGTGGTGAGGAACATTTAGCTGTTGTTTGTTTAAAAAGATTTTTGCCAAAATTTAAAAACTTAAAAAAATTATTTTCTAGAATGTAGAGATTGCCATGCTGGGAGAGACAACCCATCTACAGGCCATTGTTGATGACCTAACTGTGTTGACTGAAGACCCACACAAATTGCCTCCTGCCAGTGAGCAGGTAATTACACTAAACAGTCAATATCCGTCTTATCTGATTAGAAAATGTACTTAATGTGGGATGCCCTGGTAGCACACCTGGTAGAGCACATACTATATACGTGGGAGACTTGGGTTCAATCCCTATTTGGAGAGTAACATTTGCCCATTGTCACTCTCTCTCTCTCTCACTGTTTTTCCTGTTGATTAACTGTCCTATCATATAAAGGCCAAAAATTTTTTTCAAAAGAAAAGTTACATGATTATGTAACATTAGGATGAAATAACATTGCCATGTATATTCTCTAGTCTAGTGCATTATCATACACAAAACATGAGAGTAATATGGTCTCAGGTATCACAAGAGAATTAAATAAAATTTAATTAAATGTTAACTTGATTTGTAACATGAATAATAAACTTATTTACAAAAATGAATCACACTATTTCATAGACACAATGCCCCCAATAATAACTACATTTGACATTGTCTGGATCCTATTAATGCTCCGACATTTAAATAATTTTGTATTCATTTCTCAGCTTAGATATATGTTTACATCAATGACTGTATAAAATATGGACGTCTTCCGTCTTTTTAAGCTTGTAAAGTCGCCATTGGGTTTCTCCTAATATTTCCACTTTTGGAGCCTGCCCTCTGGTGGACGGCGGTATATTGTTATACATCGCTGTATGATGGCGCCCTTCTCGAGGACCTTTTTAAGTGGTTCAATAAGAGAGGCTTAGTTTACATCTATTTAGAGAATATGTTAATATGCATATTTGTTAGAATATGAGGAGTCCTTTTGTTTATATACACCCAAACATCTTACTGTTAAAATGGAGCTATTGTCCTGTTTAGATTTTTTTACATAATGTTATCATGTGTTTTGCAGGTTATCCGTGACCTGAAAGGTTCAGACTATAGCTGGTCCTACCAGACCCCTCCCTCATCCCCAAGCAGTACCACTTCAAGGAAAAGCAGCATGTGCAGGTAAATGCTTCCCAGTCTTTTTAACAGTAGAAAGTAAACTTTTGAAGCAGGCTGTAGATAAATACAGAGAAGTAATGCTGCCCTGACAGTCGGGATGTACTAGTGTCCTGGCAGCTTTCCTGAACTTACTTTTGGCAGATTTGCAGTTTCAAGCCTCTTAGAGCCAGATTAGGTCCAAAGTTGTCGAACATGACAGCCTAAAAGCCATGAGCCAACATGAACGCCAACACTGACTTATTCATAGGGCTAATAGTGATTTTACATTTTATCTACACGTGTGGGTCAGGAGTTCAGTCTGGCTGCAGAATCAGCAGGATAAGTTAAACTAAAGTGGCAACCAAGCAAACCTTTTATCACAAGTCTTCACCTTGAAGTAGTGCTTTCAACTCCAATTTAGAGTGTGGTGCATACCAATTAACCTGAATGTAGACAATTTGAATCCATCCTGATTTTTAACACTAAACCAGTTAAGAAGTAGGAATTCTTTATGTAAAATAAGAAAACGCTTTTTGGAAGAAGGAACAAAATTACTTTTAAAGTTTAACATTTTCTGTTAATTCTTAACAACATCCTCATCCAAGAGGACGAGGATTAAAGCAAAATGATATTGTCAGATTTATTTCACTGGAAAAGAGGGAGGAGCACATAGTATAGAAGCAGAATTAAAAAAAGATTCACTACTTTTTTCAGTGTGTGGATGACAGCAGTCGTAAATGGAAATGACCAGTAAATTAGACAAAAAAAAGAGTGAAAAATAACACAAAAGCAGCTGTTAGTATTCAGAGCAAAAGAAAAAAAATCAAAGAAGGGATCATTTGTAATGCTCTTTGATCTACCAAATAGAGACAAGTGGCATCATTTAGAACTTTCAACTTCATGTTCACAGCTTTTATGATACATTTTTGATGTTGCTTTTTTCCACAATAGCCTGCACAATTCTTTCTCTTTGTTTTATGACATGAGTAGAAGTTACATCTTAGTACTGAATCCAGTTTGAAATGCTTCTTTAGAGCTTCATTTTGATGTGTTATCCTGTCGACAGTCTTCTACAGATGCCCTCTGCAGGAGCTCATCGGCTCAGCAGTGTCTCCTCCCATGACTCAGGCTTTGTCTCGCAGGATGCTAACACCCACTCTAAGCCTCCATCGCCCATGCCCTCTGACATCACCAGCCAGGTACGAGACACAACCCTGTATATCTTTGATGATTAAGTAAAGAGTGTTTATATCTTAGAATGACATGAAACAAATCAGACTTGTCACTGTAACTGCAGGGATTCAGACAATACTAAGACACAAAGTTAACACAGGTATTTTTATATCTATTTTAAGCTCCATTTCTGGCTGGAATGCCATTTTATTCATGTTTTACGCATACATTGATAGTCATGTCAGAGCTATTCTCAGACAGAGCCGTTCACTTTTGTATCTGCTGCAACAGAACTTTGTCTGTTGCGAAATGCAGCGATATCCCGCTGGACTTCTAAAGTTATTCAGACTCTCACGGTCTGAACGGTTTGCAGAGTACACCGCACACTCAGCAGTACACCATCTGATGCAATGATTCTTTTCTGAATAAATGATCTAACAGGCTTCTTTATTTTTGATCCAGGCTATAGTCAATAGATTCCCTTGGAGGGAAAAATACTTCTCTGTTCCTAAAGCTCATCAACACTTCTCCAAGTCACACATCTTTTATATGTATTTCTCATCTCTCTCGCACTTTCAGCTCATCCCATTTTCTTCACCCCTCACACCGTTTCTTATTCCATCTTCCCTTTCCCAGAAATCAACAAGCTCAGCCTCCTCTGAGGCCTCCGAAACCTGCCAGTCTGTCAGCGAGTGCAACTCTCCCTCAGCGGTTAGTACTGCATGCATCTCAACAGTCAGCTAACGTAACTAGACGTACACACATTTTGCAGTGCATTTGACTCATTGTTACCTGAAACTTCAAAAGGCCTGTGGGCTCCACTTGACAGCTGCAGTTTGATGTGGACTATTCACGGATGTTGAGCACTCTGACTCACGCTTGTCTGTCCATTCCGCAGTTTGGCTCATGCTCATCCTTTGGTACCTTCCGCCCTGCTTTCTCTCACACTGGCACCATCAGGCCTCTCTCTGTCATACTTCCTGCGTCCCCCACATTTAACCACTCCCCCGGATCCAACACCCCCTCACCCACATCAAAGGTTCCTAGCTGGAAGGTTTGTTTTCATTTGCAGTTTGACTTTTACTTTGCTTTTTAAAATCTCTGTTGCTTCTTTGCTTCTTGTGTTTTATTGTCTCCATAAATAATAATTAATATATCAATGTAGCTTGCAAGCATAACAGTTTTGCCATCTTTCCTCATAAAGATGTGCTAAACTGGCAATATCTTCTAACAACACTCACATAACTTTTATTTGTATTTATTAATTTGTCAGGGACAGTGCAGTCAAACATAGTTCCAAATATAAAACCTGAAATGATTTATAACTCCTATCCCTGGTCCCTAACTATTGCCTGCATACATTTCAACATCATGAGCAAAATCTACACCTTTATGGATGGCTGCTCCAATGGTGGATGGTACAGACACTAACCATAGCAGAGCAGTTTCATTGTGACTTGTGCTGCCACAGGACTGGGCCAAATCGAGTCCTTGTGAACCGTCGTTGGCCAGCACTCCACAGCGTAGGAGGGAGTCTCTGGATAAGGCGAGAGAGCATGAAGCACCACCCAGCCCACAGGGGTATTCTGGGATGCAGACAGATGATCCACACAGAACAAGGAATTTTAAGGTGAGGTGTTGCTATATAAATTTGTAAAAAGGTTTGCAATTTGAATTGAAATTAAATTATCTTTTTTTGTGTTTTAGCATGGCGAGCCACTCTCTTCAGCAGCCAGTACTCTTGCTATGGTTCTGACCCGAGGATTGAGTATGGAACAGCAGAAAAGCAGCAGGGACTCTCTGCAGTACTCCAGTGGCTACAGCACCCAAACCAACACCCCCTCTTGCTCCGAGGACACTATACCCTCGCAAGGTACACAAACACAGGCACATTTAATGACTACACTAGACTGTTTAATGCCTTTGTTTTTTTAGTGATCTGAATTTTTACGTGTTTTCTGTGTAATTTTCATGTACTTGTGTGATTTAGGAAAGCTCTCAGTGTGCTGCAGTGCAAAAATGATTATGTAATTAAGCTGAAGAGCGGCAAAAATGACTCTTCAAAAGCGTTCTGTTTTCAGTTTTCTTTATTACATGATGAAAAAGTAGATACTCATGTGTCTCTCTTTGTAGGCTCTGATTACGAGTGCTACTCACTCAATGGAGATGCTGATGCTGAAGGCCTGGCAGACTTTGACAAGTCCTCCACCATCCCACGCCACAGCAACATTGCCCAGAGCTACCGGCGTATGATACAGACCAAAAGGCCTGCCAGCACAGCAGGTCTGCCCGCTGGAAAAACCACAGGAACACAGAATGGCACGGCAGGACACAGCTCAGGAATCATATCCTCAGGGACGGCTACCATTCGACGCACACCGTCCTCTAAAACTGGGGTGAGAAGGACACCGTCAACATCTGGACCCATTCCAATCAGGCCGCCAATCGTACCAGTTAAGACTCCCACAGTGCCAGACTCACCAAGCTATGCAAGTCCATCTCAACTTCGCTCAGGCAGTGAGGAATTTCTGTATGGCGATGACCCTTATGCTTGTGACTACATGAGGGCTTCTCCAAAGCGGATGAGCCTCCCAGACACAAACTGGGGTGCTAGTGGTGGAGGAGGGGCTGACAGGACTGTTTATCTTCAGCAAGCCCCTGGCATAGTCGCCCGCAGTGCTGAGGAAGACCCTCTACTTGCCGCCAACCGCCACAGCCTGGTGGAGAAGATAGGGGAGTTGGCAGCTAGTGCACACGCCCTCGGTGAGGGTCAGTTCCCTTTCCCCAGCTCACTACAAGAAGAACAGGAAGTCTCCTCAAACTCCCAGGGCGATGTGGATATGCTAGTGTCTATCCGACGAGGTGTCAAGCTCCGCAAAACAGTGACAGATGACAGGTCGGCCCCCATGGTCCTGTGGTAGCACAGGGAAAAGGCATTTGTGAGAAAGAAGCCAGATCTAGTGCCCTATTTACAAACTTTAGATAGGTAGTGAAAAGCAACAGCACTCATGTAATACATAAAGACAGGCACAAAGAACAAAGTCTATATAATGGGGTAAATGAAGGCCAGTTGACAGAGTAAGAAATGACCATGGGCAATGTCTAGTCATTTTATGCCATGTATGTATTGGGTACATACAAAGTAATCCATATTTTTTGGTTTTATTTCCCTTTCTCATTATTTTTTTTGGCTGTGAGTTTTGTGTCTGTACATCTTTGTTAACTGTGTGACCAGTTTGTCCTTTAGGATGCAGTGATCATTGCCATTTTTGGAGGCTTTTTGTCTATGTTCTTGCTCTTATGATTATTATTATAATGTTGTGCATTTTTACTCAACACAGTCATAGAAAGTGGAAAGTATTGGGAAAAGTGCTCTGTGAGCCTGTTTGTATGTTTTTTCCCCATCATATAATGTACATGTACCATATTACTGTTTTGTTTCATGAGCTAAGGGAGCTGTTTAAGTGATGTATAGAAGCAATATGGCACTGTTTAATTGCTGTACTGTATTGTCAATATATTCTGCAATTAAACAGCATTTTCCAATTAAATGTATTTAATGGTCAATATTTAATTGTTGAGATACTATATCATATTCCACCAAATGTACTTTTGGCTACTACTGTATCCCACACATTTTAGAATCATCTTTGTTTGGAGTTTCCGGCATTTATCTAGTTTGCAGCATGAGGGCGACAGAGATCCACAGTACTGTTGGCTGACCCGCAAGCAAACAAGATCCAGCCATGTAGCACTCATCGACATGATGGCCTGATGGCTCATACATTCATACATGTGGAAGGTTGGAGCCATGAATGAGAAGTACCCAGAAGAAACCCGAAGAAGGACAATTTACAGGCTCCAAGACGGACACCAGGAAGTAAGATTAAACTGAGCTGCCACTGGCACATGTCTTGACATTAAGGGTTTTAAATTTAATGTTAAACTAGATGTAGAGACAAAATTTGAACAGCACATTTATTTAACAAGGCCTCAAATTGAAGGATGATTAATCAATTCAAGAAAACCAGTGAGTGGACACAAACTGCATAAGTACTGTTCATACTAACACCATTTTGTTTTAAAAAGCATTGGCATTTTGGAAAACTATTTTTTTTTATGAAATTAGTTAATGTTTCTAATAAATTATGAATAAGAATAGCCTTTTATTTGGACTGCACACTTTCATATAGGCTACGAAATGGAAGACTATTAATCTAGCCATCTTAATTCTTTAAGTCAGTGGGTCTGGCTGGCTACCAGTTTTGTAAAGATCAGTACACTTACTAGTATTGTTGTGTGCAGGCATCTCAACTGCCTTTGATTATGCACTAAACATAACATCTGTTTAATGGAATAAGGTTATTATTGTATATAACTGACCTGGGGATCAACTCTACATTTTTTCTTTGGTGTGCAAAAGATTCATTGTCTGCACAAAGAATCCTAATTTCTTGGGGAAAAAAACAACATAAGAGTTGCTGGAATTTGAAAAGAAATACAAGCAAAGATTGGAACAGTTATCATGTATTTGAAAGGAAAATTGAAGATCATAAGCTGGTATCAGACCAGATAATGAGGAGCAGTGGCTAACCGTTGGCTATAAAAAGGTCTCTTTTCTGCACCATGTTTGAATCATTCAGGAGATTCTGCAGGACCACCATGTCTGAAGAAGTGATTATTAGCCTCGGAAAGCCTTCAGTACATTTCATATTCTCCCCAAAGGCGTCCCTCATAATCCTCTCAGCCTCATAAATAGCACATTATTGAATTTACACTATTACTCTCATAGCCTTGAACTGGTCGAGTAATGGAAACCTGCCTAATGGCTGGGTCTTGCTGGGATAATTAACTGAGAAAGAACTGCAGACTCTCATTGTGCATCCGAGGTAATGTCCTCACTCTTTAAACTGTTTTTTTTTCTCCAAGAGAACATCATTACTGCCTCTTTTTAAAAATACCTCCTCTTAGTTTGGTCAGATAAAAAGAGAGGCTAGGTTAATTTCCCATTTCTTTTAGTTTCTAGTGGCAATATTTGTGTCTTTTGAGGAGGTAAGAAAGCGTTTATTGTGCTAATGGCGAGTTTCCATTGTTCTGGGTTCGAATGTGATAGTGTTTCAATTCAGTCGCCAAGTGGTCTAATCACAATGGGATCCCCAGGCTGCTCTAATCACTTTGTAGATATAATAAAACTTCTCTTCAGACAGAAAGTGGCCCTGAAGAGCTTTGTGTTTTTATCAAAACAACAAGCCTATGCATTAATAATGGGATTATATTTAGTTTCTATCTACTGTGTTGCTCCTGTTGTTTAGAATATTTAAAGTTCACAAGTTCACTTTCGGCTTGTCACATTTTTGAGCAAGAATGGCACTTTTAAATCCTGGTGATAGCTGTACTCAACCTGGCTTCTCACTATCCATAATTAATATCTCTATTAATATACAGATATGGTTTTCAAAATCTTAAGTACTACAGTAGGTGGTAGACGCCTAGAGGGGATAACAGCTCAAATCTAATTAGCCATACCTAACACATGAGGGAAATGTCTTTATATTTATTTAGCTCTTTTTGCCTTCAGGTTGTGATGAGAGAAACTGTCCCGAGGGAGCCACATACACCGGAACACTACAATCAACCATATCACAGTGCTCCTGTTCTTCTAGGTGTCACACCATTTCCAGAAATGGCTCTCTGAAGGAACACCGGGGTACAGTTGCCATAAATGTCTGACGTTCACAGCTGAATAGCAACCACAGAGCCAGATGCTTAGTCATCCATTTTAATTGTCCTGCCATTCTTTAATAAACCCGCCTGTTTCGGCCAATTATTTCATTGACCTGTGCTGAATAGACAATTTTTTGGGAATCTGGAATAAATTGCCTATTAACCAAAAGTTTGTGTAAAGAACTTGTCATACATTCTATCATTTCTTTTTCTTTCTCGCCTTTATCCGGGAAGAAAAAAAGTACATGAATGTTACATTAGAGCAATGTCACAATGTCTTCATCTTTTGTCTCCCAGCAAACATTTTAATGCTACAAGGCAGTAACCTTTGCCTTCAAAAGCTATGTGTGGTTCTTTTTGAGCGAAGGGATGGATTTGGTCAATTATTCATTATGTAAGCATGAAGCTTTCTAATGTTCTTTGGCTGCTTTCTTTACAGTGATTTTTTTCCCCCTGTTGCCTGCAGCTTTCAGTTATCTCCTCCAGAAGAAGGATGATGAGAGCGTTTCATGACTTTTTTTTTCTAAATTCATTAAAGCTTTGTTGTTATTATACAGCGTATGTCAACGTTTCATCTCAGCTGATAACCCTCAAGTAAACTATCCCCACACTCTCTGGCCTGACTCTGTGATTGAATTAGCCTTTGCTACATCTATCTCCCATGCTGGCAGTCACGGTGAATTTGGCCATGTGAGACAACATGATAAAAGACAGGATTTGATTTGCATTCATGAAGCACTTAGGAAGTTCAAAGAGAAGTTACAGAGAGAATAGAGAAGCCCTCTCTTCAGACACCGTCTATTTTAGATGCTGTAGTTCACCTTAAGTGACAATACCAATGATGTTACATGAGGTCTGTTCTCATCAATTGATTCCCTGTTGTATTTCAGTTTGAGGTTACTTGAGTTCACAGATTTTCTTTTCTCAGGTCACTGGATGTTCAAATCAGTGAACATTGAATGAAAATGCGTCCTGGTGACATGCCCTACAGCTTATGCCACGTAAAGGAATACAGCCATCACCTATTATGAGCTTTGTGCTCCAGCTGGAGGCAGCGTTTCAAAATTGTCTGGGGGCTCACCGCCAGTTACCAGAGTTATTGCCTGAAAAGAACAGTTTACCGTGCTCCGTAAATGCATCTAAAATTGCAGTGATGGATTATGGTTTCAAATTGATAAGGATCTTTCAGTGGGAGCTTTGATGAATTTTCAAACTGAATACAAAATGTAGCCTATGCCTTATGAAGACCGTGTGACATTGAATTACATATCTGGCATAGCATCACGCTCCCTAAATGCATATGAATATTGATTTAAGACGTCTTAAGTAAAGGTTGACGTGACATGAGAGACAGACTCAATAGAGCGTACAGTCGTGCTCTCAAGCCCATTATTTCCTTATCTTTGTAACAATTGTGAGCCCTCACTTCATGTAATATTTAGTCTCCTGACTGGGCATGAACGGAGTGGTGAGAGGAATTGAAAGTGTGCAGTCTGTGGGAATTGGAGGTAGCCACCTACAGATTAGGTTTGTGGCGCTTCGGGTGACTGGCACGCTAAGAGAGTGGGATGGAAGAGCAATCAGGGTGACAATATTCATTCTGAATTGTGTGCATAGAATAAGACTGGCTGCATAGGCATATGGAGGCAGCGGCTGTGGGCTGTCTCAAATCATGTTATTTACTCAGCTCACCAGTCCAGATCTCACATATGCTGAGGGAAAGAGATGCAAAAATACAAGAATGCATTTACTGTAAATTTATTTTTCTCCAAAAGCTGTAATGACTATAGTCATTAAAGGGCTGCATCACCAAAGGTTAACTGTTGGTCTAAACTGACACCCTCTATACACCATGTTCAAAATAATTATTATTTAGAAAACTTATCAAATAATAAAGTAGAATCTGACCCAAACTTTCCAATAAGATCATATGACAAATTAAGATCAATCTTATTTATTCTCATTTTATTTTGAAAATGCATGATTTACTGCTTGCATATATCAGAAATGATTTAATGATAGCACAAATACATTTAGTTACTGTGCACTGTGATTGATTTTTGCTATTACATCGATCAGGAAGTTTTGTAACGGCATCACTTGCCCAAAGTCTTATCAAAGCTGGCAGTTTTGACATAATATATACCATTTATTTTAAACAGAGACGTAAATTGCTGACACCGAGATGACATTCATTTGTGGATCATTTTGTGCCCCGGAGGGACAGAGAGGCGGAATGTAAGAGAGAAATAATGAGAGTGAGGGATGCCGTAGAGCAAATGGCCCAAGCCTGGCCTCAAACTCAGGCTGCTTTGTTCAGAACTTGTGGTGCCTGCTCTACAGGTGAGACACTGAGGCACCTCACATTTATCATTGTTTAACACAATCTGTATTCTGCTGCAGTAGTTGCTCAGTTGAATATTAGTACAATGAAAAGTGTGGCTCCACACTCCAGGTTTGCAGTCATTTCACCGAGCATTTCTTTACATGGGTCATATATGAATGGTGTAAACATTTATAGCATTGGAGCAATGCAGTTTGGAGGTGCTTTGTGGAAGAACTGCAGGTGCGACCGGTGATATGTTGAGGAGATGAGCTGAGAAAGAGAAAAACAAACTACAGTTGAAATTCCATTGAGCAAGGGTTACTAGTGCTGCAGGGAACATGCAGTAGGCTATGTAACAGGAGGTAGTCAAAGAATGCTAAACCCAGGTGAGAGGTAGATGAGATGACATGAAGCAAATGGTCCAAGTGTACAAAAACAGGAAAAGACGTTTTGTTGTTGAACATGACTCCAGAGAGAGCTATGCCAATGGAGCTGTAAAGTTTGAGGGAGCTGTGTGAACTGTGGGAGGTTGTATTTGATGATGTGCTGTGCAGGTGAGTAGAAACAGGGAATAACAAACTACAGCCGACTTGCTGTTGAAAAAAAACCGTCCGTGACTTTTATTACTGCCTAACAAACGGAGCGTCGCTCATTAGAACTACTCACTTGAATGTTTAATGAGAGCAGAGCTGATCCTGCTCAGGAGAAGCGTCTGGCAGCTTCTGTGTGCTCTATGCTAAGTGCTGTGTGAGGCGGGCACCGTCTGACCATCACTCAGGGTGGGGTTCACCGAGGAGTTGGTCCCGCGCGCCGCCACGCCCACGCGCTTGGCGCTGTCCGGCGGTTTGGTGCTGAACGCTGGGTGCGCACACAGCCAACCGCCTGCAGCGCTGTGGACAGGCTGCACGCACCGTGCTGCATGCAGTCCGCTCCGTCTGACAGGATGAGAGAGCTGAAAGTTCTGAGAGTCTCCTCAGCGTATCATGCGCTGGACAACTATGATGGACGTATTTCTCAAGTATTTCTTTTCCCTTTTTGAATGGTTTTAGCCACCTCCTTGAGTAGCTGGAGGGACATAACTTGGCACCAACATGATTTGGGGGGTTGTGTTTTGCTGCCTCTTCACGCCGGCTACTGGATACCAATCATCTGAGCGGCTGCCTTTCTTTCACGGGCATGTTTTTGAGAACTCACCGACGGCATCTAAAGTAAACGGACTTAGCATTCCGGTGAGGCGCCTCAACGCGCAAAAATGGTGCCCAGTCTCCGGGCTGCACTTAAAACTGTACGGCAATGGGAGCGAAGACTTTCGCGTTTTGACTCACCACAACAGAGGGAATATATTGCTAAAAACTTGCCAGGTTTTGGATCGAGAGACTCGCTCTGAATACCTTCTGAGTCTGGCTTTGCGCTGTCAGGGCTGCGGGTCGGAGTGCGGCGGTGTCCACATTGTCGCGTCTCTAAAAGTGGACGTTTTGGACACGAATGATCACGAGCCGACTTTTCGCAGTGCAGGCGCGTTGCACATAACTTTAGATGACACTACGGCTCTCCGTAGTGTGGTGTACAGGCTGGAGGCTGTCGATGCAGACAGCGGAAAGAACGCAGATTTGACATACATATCTGTCCCACAAAATGGCAGTTTCTACGTTGTTCCAAAAACAGGGGAAGTTTTGTTGGTTGATTCAATTCTGGGCCTCCCTTCTAAAGTTAGATTCAGTGTTTACGCTCGAGACCACGGCTGGCCCCCGCTGACCAGTAAACCGGTCACGGTCACTGTGTCTCCACAGCGTTGGCCCGCTGCTGAATTAGCGGGGTCAGCGCGGTCAAGACGCAGACCCAGGGCGTTACTTGACCCGGACACTGTTCTCTCGCTTAATGTGTCCGAGGATGCCAACATCGGCTCTGTCATCACGAGCCTGAGCCCCAGCAGGTTTCCAGTCAGCCGCCTACGAGCTACTTCACCCGGAGCCCCAAAAGTCCCCCGTGAACGTGGGGCGCGACACCGGAGATATCATCATTACCAGGCGTCTGGACAGAGAGACCGAGCCTATGGTGGAGCTCACGGTTAAGATCCAGGACAAACGAGGTGTGTAACAGTCTCCCCATATTATCCTACCTTCAATGCAGTCCCCTCAAATTAAATGCATCTAATCTGGCCATGATGGTGAGATTTAGGCACAAATTATGGACATCTACAACAAAAAGTCAAATACAATGAGTAATGGGCGTAAGTGTTAATATTCAACCCAGAGCAGGCAACTGTTAAATCCATTTTTGAAATGTCTAAACTTAAACACCTCCTGTAAGTGTCAGATGAGGTCCTTGGATTCTGGTGCAGGTCTTTATGTTGTTTATGTGCCATCATACTTCCTATCTATCAACAAACACAAAGAAATATATAATTAAAAAATATTGTAACTTTGTGCTAGCATAGTCCTGCACATCTCAGAGATTACCGGAAACATAAAAGAGACATTCTCAGTGTTGACTCTCCTAATGGGCCACCACCCTCTACTCCTGGGAATTATTTGCATTGTGGCCTATTTAGACAGAAATCTGCACATTGCAATGGGCTAAGTGTGCCGCCATCTGGACGTGTCATCCTTCATGACTGAAAGCCTGACATATCCATCTCATATTTCCATCAGGGCTGTCAGTATATCTGCAGCAGCTCCACAGGTGTGCCTCATTATTATCTATCCATGCCATACCTCTAATATGAGCCACAACATGGCAGCTCTAAGTAGAGAGTCATTTGCACCTAATTTATTGTGATATATTCAAAATGTCGAAGTTGTCAGTGACTAGAAGGAAATTGTGACTTTATGAGGACTTTGCAGACCCGTTCAATGGTGTCCTTGACTGACGCATTTTCGACTGTGAAGTTGTTTTTAGAGCTAATCCTCGCAGAGTGGCAAACCATGGCGACCCTTTTCTCTCATCTACTGGCATTACCCCTCTAATCCTCCTCTCATTCACTCTTTAGGCCTACGGATTTGAAGTAACCCTGCCACACTCATGCAACACCATATTCTTGAGGAACAGGTGACATTCTATATAAATGTGTCTCAGGATTTGATGTGAGACAATCAACAGACAAAAACAAGGAATCAGAAATGTTTTTCTTTTTAATTGAGCAACACGGTGTGCAGGAAGCAGTGTGTGCTGTTTTCATTTGAGTCGCCTGCTGTTAATACTTTGCACAGCGTGTTCTAGACTGTAATTGCATGCTTGATTGGGACACGTTCTTGTAAAGGAGTGTCTGGAGATGGATTTTTTTTTTATTTCAGAAAAAGAGAGCAAAAATAGTCAGTGTTCTGACATCTCCTCACAGATGTATAAGAGAAATAAGCCGCTCCAACTTGACAGATATTCACATATCTCCCTCTATTTTAGCTCTCTCACCTGTGAAAGTCTCCTCTTCTGATCAAAGGCATGGCATGTCCTTTATCCGGTGACTACAGCTTTCCAGACAGAATCTTGACACGAGTGGAAAGACAAGTCTTTCTTCTGCTCGTCTCATTCCCAAAACTTGCATGAACACTAAAGGAGTCCATGGGAGCTTCTCTCCCCCATTTTCAATCCCTATCAGTGAGCTCATCTGGAGGCCACAAAGGAAAAGATAATTAAACATTCCCTGGATGTGTACATTTCTCCTTTTATGTCTTTGTTCACATGTGTAGACGGCAGTCATACTAAGACTGGAGTACAATATCACCAGGTCTAATGGGGCCCCATGTGTTGCATGCTCTTGCTTTATGTGATGACTGTAAACTCGCAGGAGCACAGAGCTGTCCATGGTGCTGACAGTCACCTGCTGAATGTCAAACAGAAAGCCACGTCAGCCAGTTACCTACAGCAGTTCACTTTGTACTCAGGTCGGCAACATGTCCCACGTGGGTGCTCCACAAACTCTCCATTAATTATTCATGGTATCAAGATATAAAACAGAAGAGGCATATTAAACTGTATTAAAGAGATAGTTAAATATTAAAGATACCGTCAACAAATGGAAATACTTGGCTTGTTAGCCTGGCTGCCATCCTAATTCATGCACTATCCTATACAAAAAGGTTTGGTCCCAATCGATACAGAATCCTTGAGATACAATTAGATACACTGTAGAAATTAAGCATGGGATAATACCTGCCATATTTTAGATAAACAGATGACCAACAGAATTTCTACATATTATAAGAAATTGCTGTGAAGGAGAGGGGTTTCAGACCTATTTCACTTTGCAAAAGTATTGGGTCTGCCTGGCCAAGGTATGAGCAGGCAATAGCAGGTTCTGTTGTAAATGATACAAAAGCACATTTCAGCTTACACCTAACACTGTTAAATGAATGAGTGAACAGTCATAAAGAATTCCATACATCGAAAAAGGTTGACTCTGAAGAGTCATATAGTCATAATAAACTGTTATTATATTGAGCACAATTGCCGCCAAAGTTTTTTTTATGTTTACATTTTATTTAAAGGAGTAAATTCCCACAGATGAGAAATGGAAACAGTTTTTAAATTTTAAACAGCTGCCTTTACATTTAGTCCTTTGTAGATCAATGCATTCATTATCAACACTGAATCTATCTAACGCTTCCATGAAAGTAAATCTACAAAACTACTTGTCATTACTACTGTAAAGGCCAATACATACTCTGCAAAACAAGAAATTTGTTCTGGTTCTTGTTCTTGAGGGGACAAGAACCAGAACAAAGTTAGTTCTGACCAGGACTTTCCATACTTCACGAGAAACTTAAGGGCAGAACTCTTCATGTTTCTGCAAGATCTAATTTCCTGTTCTTGTGGAGTATGTATTGTCCTTAATACAGAAAGCACTCCCTGTCATTCAGTTTTAGGTGTTGACATTTTGAAATTGATAAGGAAGTTCACTTTTAACAGTTTTAACCTAAGAACCTCTGATGTCATTGCACAGGGTTGTTTCTTGAAATTTAATAGAAAAACACTTAGACCTTGACTCTAATCATTCTGTGGTAATCAAGTGGTGCACTGATCGAAAAATCTGACCGAAAACTGTTAAACTTTCTGATTCCAGCATAGATGTAATCAGTTAAACCACACATGGCTTGGCATTTTACACATCACACTGCTGAATTATTTTAAGGTTTTCACCTTTTAGATTGTTTCTATGTAACTGATCTCTAACTTGTTATCTTGCATACCTTAAAGTTTGGTCTTTCCGATTATTTTGAGGACAAGCAGATGTGACTGTCTGTGGTCTAGCGGTTCACGTAACTATTAATTGGTGAATACATATTTACTAATGTGCGGCGGTGAGTGTGTTCAGTGGTTCTTAATGTGGCCCTAAAATGCTAATCACCCCAGTGCGGGTCTTTCTTATGTTAATAAGTATGCAGCGGGTACAGTTTGAGGAGGAGAGCCATCAGTGGAGCAGCTATTTGTGGCGTTCAAATGCAGATTAAAAAGTGGAGTTTGACACTTCGATATCAGATAAATTATTCTGGCACACTGCAGATAAGGGGTATAGAGAACAGCAGCTTTGGATTACTCTCAGTGTGTGGCTCTATTCTTGTTGACATACTTACCTAAAAGAAAATGTACTCACCAAAAAACTCATCCTTTGTCCCCTACGGTTCTGAGACGTGACATGTTTGAACATAGAGCCTCTTGGTAGTCTATGGTCTTAATCAACATGATGTTAAAACACTTTAATTTAAATAAATGTTGAATATACTTAATGATAATCAGGCAATGCACGCTGCACTACATCAAAGTGTTTTACAGTTAATGCAAAGCACATAGTTTCACCGTCAAATGCACTTCCTTGCATTTCATTAATTTAGAAGACACAGACCTACATACCAAAGACCAAAATGTGCTTCCTGGTGTATTTGATTAAAAGGTGTCCATCATAAATCACACCTGTGGTGTTAGAGTAGACTGTAATTGTGATGATTGATAGTTGCACAAGAGATTTTATCCTAGAATGTATCAGTAAAAAGTTGCAGTGCTTGCTAAAAAAAAAGAAAAACTATGTCTATACATGCATATTCCTTTATTATCACCTGAATGTGTCAACCCAGTGTGTTTATGGATCATAATGCACCTAATATCATTCACACAGTGTCAGATATGTCCCT
The DNA here is from genome assembly GCA_024416835.2 of Perccottus glenii. Lineage (NCBI taxonomy): Eukaryota > Metazoa > Chordata > Actinopteri > Gobiiformes > Odontobutidae > Perccottus > Perccottus glenii. The sequence continues at coordinate 16,203,541 of CM044563.2, read as the reverse complement.
TATATGTTGTATATGGCGTTCTCATCCCATTGCTTTTCTAAATAATAAGAAGATTGACTGGCAATTATGGTGTGTCTGATGTGCGAAGATGAACTAGCGGGTGTTCTTCCTGTGTACATTGCAGTAACAGTCTCCGTATCACACCCCGGAAATTGTCAGTGGGTTAAATATACTCAGACTGCTAACTGAATGGCAGACTATGATGTCATCTGTGACTGATTTCAATTTGCAAGTCTTTCCTTGTAATTCCTCGGTTGTAATTCTGAGAATATATTTATTTTTTATTACAACAGCAACAGTATGCACAACTAGCAAGCATAAACTTAAGTAAACCATGAGCAGTTGGCTTCCAGGAAACGGCATGAATTTAAATGTGACCATTTGTTTACTTAAAGAAAACAGGAAAATGTTTTTCAAAGTTCAGACAATAGCTGTAATTGTTCTAAGATGTTTGGTCTTTTCTTTTCAAAAACAATGTGTCATCCTTGTTTTTAATGGTGTTTTCTTTCTACATTGCACATTTAGAACACATTGCTATGAGCCATTAAACCCCTTTCTCTTTAATTACTCTCTAATCTATTAGCAAAAACAGAACCAATGTTTACTTATTTAAATTCTCTTAAAGTAGATAATAAAATGATGCGCTTTTATATCTAAGTTACATAATGTGTCTATGTACAGCTAGTTTTAACTTAATAATTTACCACATAACAAAGCATTTTGCAGGTTTTGGCCTTCTCTTTGCACTTGGTACATTAAAAGGAGGTCTGAACCTTCTGTCAGCCTCTCTCACCAGTCCTCCCACTCGCTGCATCACAGTGCAGTGTAACCTTGTTTGTCTAAAGATCCTGTTGTTCCCCCAATCCCTCCTTTTTCTCGCCTAGATCTCTTGCTAATGTTTGAGACATGTTTACATTGCAAACTGTATTCAGCACACGCCACTGACAAAAAATACAATCCCCAGAGAAAACAATCAAGTGATATTTTTTGACATAGCCTCTGCGTACCAACCCAACAGTGGAAGGAAAAGAAGGTAAAAGCACTGGAAGTAGGCCATGACACATGACTCACTGAAACTGGTTATGTGCTGTTGTTTTATGAAGTGGGAATGAGGGCCCTCTCCAGTTCTTCCTGTAAAGGATTTGCAGGTCCACAGAGGACGTCATTTTAGATTTGTATTGGCTTGGATTTTTTTAGCTTTCACATTTCTCGCTGGAATCCTTTCCGCCGCACCAGAGGAGCAAACTGTTAATGGTATTTGACGGCTAAGGTGTGCTGAAAAAAAGTCGACTCCTTTGTGGGTTGGAGTGGGGGGATATCGGAGTGGTTTCTTCCTGCGCTTAAGGTGTCGGTGGGCCGAGTGGCATTCAGCTCGTGGTAATCGCCTCGACTCAGACTGTTTTGTCAGAACCTTTCCCTCCCTCTTGTCTCTGTCTCATAGTCAGCATCTTGCCTCACGCTGTCTTTAATCCAATCCCCCTTTCCTACACACTATATTTGCATATTCCCCTCGTGATGTGAAATGAATTGAAAAGAGTCTCAATCTCATTTTTATTTGTATTTTCTGACTGTGGGGCTGTTTGTTTAAGTAGAGAACAATTTTCAACCAAAGCTTATTCAATTTAGAAATAAAAAATGGCCTTTGGTAATGTTGCTTTCTTGTCTGTATTGTCCTTTTGTTCATATTCATAAGCTGTAGGATGATTCACTTATAATTGTGTGAATTTGTGAAAAATCTAACACTGGTTCTTTTGACTGTGAATTCTCAGCATTTGTCAGAGGAGAATTGTAACATGTTTGCAGCATTTCTTCGAGGCTCTGTTCTCATTCTTGTATCAAATAGATACCTCTCAACAGCATTCATGAAATCCTTGCTCGTCTACAGTCCTGGCATGTATCTAACGGCATGTAGCAGGCAGGTGTGCTGAATGTAGCAGACAGAAAGAACGCGCCGTGCTTTTACATGGAGGAGATATTTTAATAGAGCCGTACAATGAGGGGCATAGAAAGGTCAAGACTCGCTGTACTGCCGGTGGCACAGGCACAGAGCATGACTTTAAGATCACGAAGGTTAACCGAGCCAAAGGTGAGAAACCTGAGGAGAAATGACAAAGAGAGTTGCAGGCGAGAGGAAAAAAAAAAAAAAAGAAGATGAAAGTCGAGTTTAAATGCGTGTCTGGTTGATGGGATGTGTGTGTTTTTCCGATAGATAGGTAAAGGGCAGCCAGATCAGAAGCGCAAGAGTTGTATAGCGCTGATGAGAAGGCAGTGTGCTGAAATATAATTGCCTGACAGTTAGAGGCCAGGGGTGAGAGACTATTGGGTGGCAGGGGGGGAATTAAGGTGGGAATGTACTTTAGCCCACAGTGCAAAGAGGAGGGCAATGGGGCACAGGGGCTGAGAGAAATTCTAACAGCAGCGAAAAGGCCAGGGTGTTCCTGTGTTTGTTTGGAGGCAGTCGGGGGGGAAGCTGCTCTTTCAAAGAAGAGATAGAGAAACAGAAAGATTATAGGACGATTGTGGGTCAGGTGCCAAACAACTATGCAACACGTTTTTCGTCAAAAGTTTTCGGTACTTTATTATTTTTCAGTCAATGAGTGGAGAGCTGAAGATCAATAGCAGTTCATTCAAGAGTGTACTCACCAAGAGGAACTATTTGGTTTATATGTAGGGCATATTTAGTGGCCTACCTACTGTAAATGGGTGCCATGATGCCCCCAAAAGGAGCAGACAGAAGTACTACAGGCACTAAACTAAGCTACTGCTGCAAATGGGGTCAGCTGAAAATGTATCCTAAACATTATTTTTGTTTAAAAACCCCATATATTCTCTCCACAGTGCAATACAAAATGGTTATTCACACTGTATCTTGCAGTCAGACAACTATTTGTTTTGGCACAGTGCGTGGCCACAATGTGCTTAGTGCATAGATTATATTTGCAATAGAAGTGAAAATAGGGCCAGCTGAGGGTAAGACTGTACAGTGTCAACTTGTTACTTATATATACTTTCATAGGTCACATAAAGAACTACAGGCCAATTTTATTTTTTCCCTTTTGGTCCCAACACCACCAACAGCAGTATAGTGACCTTTCCTTTCAGCGTTAGACCGATTAGACAGATTTCTTTCGCTGTTTCTCTGAGTAAGCAGACATTTCCAGCAAAACACTAGACACTTTTACACTCTGTCTTATTGGCAGCCATTAGTTCAATGTGGTTTGTTTCCATGACATCTTAAGGAGAGAAAAGAAAATTGGGCAATGTTGGTTCAACTCACATAGTACAGAGATTGTATTCACATATTGCATATTGCCATTATATTTTTCACAATAAAAATGAATAAACAGCTTGTTCAAAGTTCCAAACTTGGACTATTTACTATAGTGTAGACTTAGGCGCCACTGTAATAAACACTATGAAGAACAAGTTCAAACCAGCCTCTAAAGTAAACTTTTATATTAAATAAACTCTCTTTAACTTTTTGAAATGACAAAAGCATCACTTTAATATAATGCATCTCTTTTTATGTATTCCTATAGATCCACTTTGAAATGAAATGATATAATGATTCGAATTTGGAACTGAACCCTACACTTGCAGAACTGTGTCGAAAGATTTAACAAAGGCTTTATGTTTCTAAGTAGCATTCATATAAGCACCTGTTTAGCATTTTGATGTCTTGCTTTTGCGATACTTATCTAGCTCTTATGTATCTTCATGGTAAGAGGTTACCTAAGGTCACTATTTGCTCCGACACCTGTCCTGCCAATCAGGTTGGTGCTGCATCCTTATTAGCAGAACAACTGGACAAGATGCGGAAGCCGAAATAAGGGTGTAGGTCCTATAAGTGTGTACATGTCAGAGCTTGCAGTTGATGTCATTTGCTCGAAGAAATTTAATTGAGGCCTCTGTGGGTCCTTTTGTTTACTTAGAAATGTATATCTCATTACAACACAACATCATTAGGCCCACGTAAAGAAGCGTGAGTCGCAGTGTGATCCGCAGGTGCTGCTCTTGGCACATCGCTGCGAGGACATTGGTGGCGACAGGGAGGTTTTATCTGGCTGGGGGTCTGCATTATTGATGCCCATTACCACAGACATTGTCAACTCCAGACTCTGCGCGGCGGCGGCCGATGTCAGGTAAATGCCGTGCTGACCTCCAACTGTACAGATTCCCAGAATGCCTTCCGCAGGCCCCGGTGTCTACCTGTGTGATAAATGAGCACGGCTTGTACAATGTGGAAAGAGCTTATCACCAACTGAGAAGGTTTCATTTTATTAAATCTTATCCATGATGTGCTGACGGTGGCTTAATGGAAGACAGAGGTTTGAGTTTGCAGGTTTTGTTGACATTAATTTAATTTGCTGCCATTGTGTGGCAGCGATTACCTAAATTTTGGAATAATTTGTAATGAACACAGTAACAGATTCAACAGAGTGAATGCGTCAGCCGTTCCACTGCTGTTTTTCCCTCATCCATCTGAAACTTTTGTTAAGGCCCCACCTTTGTACAGCCCCTTTCTGGCATTTCCCAAGAGAGTGAAATTGATTTTCTGCTATTGATTAACCGGGAGCTGTTTTGCTCCCAGTCACAAAACATCACTTTAAACAACAATTTATATGTTGCAGAATAGGTTGTGACAGACTGTTGCTGATAGTTTACAAACTCGTACAGAGGTAGGTGTGTGATTGAGTCGAAGGCCTGATAGAACTGTCTTGAAGCACTCTAATGAATCAGCCTTTCAGTGCGGTCCGCCTATCGGCTGAAATGAGCAAGGAGAAATTGGAGCTTGTGCTGGGAACATGCTGTGGGAATACTGCGCTTGTGCTTATTTATCTATTTGGACTTGAATTTCTCAACCTTTTGTACCCAAAGGTCCAATTAACCCAGCATAACAATGGTTGCGGCTCCATTGGCGGTGGCCAGAGGACACACTGATAAACACACAAGACACAGACAACTTTTAAAGCCTTCCCTGTGAACTGTAAAAGGAGGTTTTAAATGCACCACAGGAAAAAAAAAAGATCACATGGCTGGCCAAGTTGCCTAGTGAGATGTTTTGACATGCCGTGAACTTTGGATGAAAATGCACAGATTGCAGAAATTGTGGTAATTGTGTGACACCAATTTGCAGTGAAAGTGTGCCATTTGTTGAAAAGATGACTGCTCTGCATAGGAAGATGATAGAATGAAAATAAAAACAAATTTTCATCTGACTAGTGATTAAAAAGCCTATGTTAAAGTCAAGAGAATTGCTGTACCGATTTTAGAAAATGTGTTTGAAGATGATGTCCATCTCATGGTTGGGTTGTTTAATTTCAGGAATAGGCCATCTATGACTGCATCACAGCTGGAGAACTGATTTCAGAGGCAGGTGCCTTTCAGTTGGAGTGTGATTTGTGGGAATCAGATGTAGATTTGCAGAGAGATATGCCAACACAAGATCTGAAGAGTACAAAAGATGGACATACAAAGAAACTTTTTGTTTCTGCGTGTTTTGTCATCCAGCTTGGGTGGTCTGTTGTGTTCACTGTTTTCCGTTTGTGTTTGGATATTACAGTAGTGTCTGTTCCAGAGTGGGCTCATGTGGAGAATGTTTGGAGTGTTTTATCCCTACTTTCTAGCCACCAATTTGTGCTTGCTCTCAGTGGATGCAGTGAATGTGAATCTTTCTGTCTGCCTCGACAGTAGGGCTTAATTCTGTGGACTAATCAGACCATATGGTCTCTACAGTCTTATGATGTGCTGCGAGGGATGGGATAAGGATGCTCGTCGTTAGCGGTGCCAGACCTTCTGTAGAAGACACGCGCCGCTGCCACACATTAAGGATCAAGTCCTGCTGCAGCCCTTATAATTCCTTCACTCGGAAATTAAATAAGAGAAGTGTGAGACATTTTTATATTCAACTATAAACTCCTTACCTTGTGTTTAGAAGCTGTGCAAAGTTGTGCAAGTCGTTATCAACTCATAATTACATGTGCCCTTTCTGCCCCGACAGAGCAGCTGCTATTTAATGGAGTCATTTGAATAATTAATTGTGTGACTGTACATAAGCTTGCTTTTGATTGATATATCTGATTGAAGAACGGCTGCATCTGTCACGCATTAAAAAGAGGATCACACCTAAATGTTCGGTTAGGCCATGCATAATCCTGTCTTTGAAGTTATAAATGAGTCCGTCTGCTTGTCATAATATTAGGATTGGGTGTGAGATCATTTATTTTCACCAAATCCATCTGATCATGTTTAAAATATTAAAATAGCCTAATCCTGGTCCAGTATGTTTGAGAGCAAATGTCAGCATTATTCTAGATTTGGGATTTCTAAAGGAGTTTAAGTTGCTTTTTAGCATATTCCAGATAATACTAATGGTGGTATTTGGATGTTAACTGCCGCTAAAACCACATATTGTGATAAATTGTGATGAGTTAGGGGGAGTTTAACACTTGGTTTCTCTTGCACACAGTGGGTGATAAACATTGATCTTGTTTAATCTTGCTGGCCTGCTGCTAATGATGGGAGATGATGGTCCACACAGGACAGACTGCTCACTGGATTAGATATCTAAATGAGGATTTTATTCTCATCCTCTCTTCCTCTTCCCCATTACCAGTAAGCCATGCTCAAGTCACATGCTCTGTTATGGTAAAAGGCACGTGTCACATGTGTATGAATGTACAATACAGACAATGAATCAATCATGTCTATGCTTATTTTCCATTTGCATTTATGCAAGCGTTCACATTTGAGGACCACAGTTACAGCCTCAGAGCGTGCTCGTACTTATGCTCTGCACTAATGCTCCACCTAATACATTTGCAATGTGCAACACATGATATTATAGTTTCAAACAAAAGCAATGATGGTGTGCTCCCAGCATGCCTTCCTCTGTGGTGTGCTAAACAAACACAGAAGCCCAGGTTCTAGTTTCAGTGATAGATTAATGCTGTCTCACTCACACTCTGTGGCTTGTTTTCCCATTAAACCTGTGACGCTCCCACTGTTGCTTCTGCCTGGCCCTGAGCTCACTGGGCCTATTTTTTGCAAGTGGTTCTTTGAACGTGCACGAGCATGTGCATGTGTGTTTGTTTACCTACAGTATATACACTTTTGTATGGGCAGATATCTCGAGGGGTTCGAGGACAATCCCTATCAATCACTAACTGAGAAGGAAATGAAGAGCAGGACGGGTGTGGAAGAGAGATGGGGGTCGCCACAGGAAGCGGCGTCTGTAAAGAGCAGAGTGAGACAGAGGAGAGCAGATGAATGGATGGACCAGTGCAGGCCCGCTCTGATTGAGCTGGGTACTGTAGTTTATATCCTTTAGAGATAAGGCTGAGGAGCACTGCTCAGCAGCTTCCTCCCCCTGTAGCTTGAACTGAGGGTGATAATAAGAAAGCGTGAATGGGGCAAATTGAATTAATGCTGCGGCACACCATAAAAGGCCTAACTATAATGCATTTTAAAATCCTATAATGAGCAGAGAGCTAAAATAATTTCACACTCCAATGAAGAAGATGGGCCTGTAACAGATTTTGGGCCTGGCTGACACTGCTAGGGCTTTTGTCATTAAATGTGACTCTAGGTGCTATGTGGAAATGATACTTGCACTCTTTTGGGGTACAGCATTAGACTTAGAATCCACACAGAAACACAGGACTTAATCAGAGCATGCCACAACAACATACAAACTTATACATGGGCGTATTTGGCTTGAGCCAGTTTTATAGGCACAGGATGAGAGAGTGTTTCAGAGAGGGCACATCTGCCATAGAGTACTCCCTCATTACTCTCCATTAGCAGCCTATTATGGGATAGGATGGCAGTAAGAGTTGAACCCTATCCTCCATTTCCTCACACATGAACTCTCACAGAAAACATATTAAAAACATACAGTACGTGCAAAAGTATACAGCAGTGCACTTGTACCATACAGTATGTGCTCTGAGGGAAGTATTTTCCCCCACATGCCCTCTGCACTCCTATCTTCAACATTACAGCTACAGCGCCATGAAGCTAAAATTACCTCTCTATCATCAAGCCAGGGGTAAAGAGAAAGATAGCACTCTGACACATAGTAACACTAACAGACGGGCGCTGATAGAGACTAATGACCAAATGAAAGCCGTAGTCTGAACACTGCACCTCCCTGATGAGATGGAAAAGTGCAACATGGCATTAACAGCAATTTCACCTACCCTTCTCTTCTATATGAACATCAAACTCAAGCCTGCACACCCTTCCTTGTGTGTCTTTTTTGTTCTGGAGATTCCGTGGATTTACTTTTCCCTCTTAACCCTCGGCTATTATGAGCTGGGACTGTTTGTAGAAGAGCATCTCTCATGTGTTGTCTTCTGAAAAACATACACAACCCCACCTGAGCACAGAAACTGTTACACACAAGTTAATTAAACATGTGTGAAAGTAATGTTGCATTGACAGTCCACTGCATAGACAAGTCAAAGCCCTCAAACACATACACAAGTGACAAACAAGGCACAACTCAATTATACCTCAATACTTTGACCTCACCAAACACATGCATAAATGCACACACGGTACAAACATGTGGATAAATGTGGGCAGCAGGCTGGGGAAGGGCCAAACAATTCATATCTGTAGTCCTTTTGTCCTCTTACTAGAGATTACACTGGAATATTCCATCTTGCTGTGTCATTTAGATTAACTCTTGTTGCCACCTTTTCAAATGACTTATGCTTGCTGTAAACTGTGCAGCACACAATCATGTCATTTTCTGTGTTGTGTGAGTCGGTGGGTGGAAGGTGGGTGAGTGCACAATAGATTGCAATGTTTGAATGCTTGACTGCTTATCATTTCTATACTAAGTGTCTGTTTGAATAGCAGCAGCCTTGTTTCATCGCACATTGAGAACACAAAGTATACTTCACGACCAGATGTAATTATGTATCATGTCACAGACAGCTGTGAAGAATGCTTCACTATTAATGCATTGTTTATGTAAATGGAGCTCAGTACCTGTACAGTTTTTCACTCACTGGTTTTAGGAGCAGCAAGGAAGAACAATCACAGTCAATTATTCACAGAAGCATCTGTTTGATTTTACTCAGGCTTTACAGTTGGTTAAATACTTTGTATGTACTGTATGTATACCACTGTGCATTCATATACAGCATAAACTATGCATATAAAAACCCAGTTAATGTTTAAATGGTTTTATCATCTGCTTAGTATGGAAAAATGCTTTAAGTTTTTGAATGAGCTATATAACTTTGAATGATTTGAAATTAATATCCACTAAAGAACTGCTGCAAACATGTAAAATGTGAAAGGTTTCTGGATGTGGCATATCCCAACAAAAGCTGTGGAGCTGCTCATAGTTTCTGAACTGCACTTCCACTGACAAGGACAAACAATAAAAAATATCTACATGCTGAGTCAAATTGTTTGATAAGTTAGAAAACCTGTCAATCCACTAAAAATAATTATAACACTCAATATACAGTCTGAGGCGACAGCATTAGCTAAATGCACCTTCTTTTCAGAGAACAGTCTGCTGCAAAGAACAGCATCTCTCTATCTGAGCCCAGTGGGTCAGCGTCATCATTTTTAATTTGTGTGCAGTGATATTAGACCTTCACTCTGTGTATATTTATGTTTGTGTGTTAACACTCATTTTCTAGTAAAATGGAAAGTGGCATTAAAGGGTCTAACCATTGCACACACTCCACATGACGTGTGTGTGGCATTGATGTGTGATGCGTTAAGGTCAAAAATTATGTTCCATTTATTCTTTTTTTTTTTTATCATGCGTAACAGCTCAAGCTTGCATACTGAAAGCATAACAGTTGTCTCTATTTCTGAATAAGGTCTATGGGATGGGGGAAACATTATCAGACATGTATCAACAGAGAGGAGTGACTAAACATTTATTAGCAGGTTCTTAGTGGGTGCATAGTTATGTCAGCAGAGTGCTAACAGATTTGATTAGATCAACAGGCATTTGTGTAGTATTGTGCTAATGTGACTTTTTGTAATGGGGGCTTTTGTGTTTGCCATAAATGAGAGACAGTGTGTTTAGGAAGTCATTCAAATAGCTGGCTTTGAGACACAATCAGCCTTGCATTGATTATATAGAGTCAAAGCCATGGATCGATAGAGTGTCCTTTGTCTATCAAGGACTTAAAGGAAAAAGGCAAAAAAAAAAGGCAACATTGATATGTGTTTTCTTTTGCTGTAAAAATAACAGCATGGAAATGTTACAACCTTATTTCCCAAAAGTATTATATCTAAAGCAGGAACACTATTGGAATTCTGTCAACAAATACATTGCCAAACATAAAAACAAAAGCAACATTTCAGACGTATTCTCTTTTGGAATAGCACATGATGAACATGACTAAAAAGATGCACAACAGCATGACTCACATTCCTTTCAAGATCAAGCCAAACATTTTGGTTGAATGCAAATTGGAGCAGGCTACATTGATGGTTATCCCCTTAAATAATCATCCCACTTAGTTATAAATCTTGGCTTAAATAAAGTATGTAGTGTTTTCTACACCAGAGACAGATCTTTAAGAGATTCTATAATTTAATATCTCTCAATGATGCAAACACCTAAATATCTCCGTCCTTGCATTGCAACATATCCATATGGGTTGGTTGATCAGCGTAATCTCTCGTAGTAAAAGTCATCCTGACACCAGCTGCTCTCTGCCTGCGCTCTTCAACAGCTTGTGCAGAACAGACATTTAATCATATAGCCTAAATACAAAGGTAAATCTGGAAATGTATAAATGTCCTACTAATATGATGCCATGAAAATGTTTTGCTCACAAGTAACAGCGTAATGTAAAGTGACAATTGCAGTTGCATTGGAGCATTCATAATAGAATCAAGCATCTAACATCCAGACATAAAAATACATAATTAATCTTGACATGCTGTGGATCTTCCTGGAAACCATCTTAAAAAAGTGATTAACTCCTGTTCTAAATGTCATGATATACATCCATCAAGTAACACACACTAGAGTAAGCTGTCAGTCACAAAGCCCCAATCACAGTCTGTTTGTATGACCTGCTTCCATCTCACAACCTGAAAAGTACAACAAGACCCCATTTGTGCTAGAGACGTGACAATTACCTCTGTTCTCTTTGAGGCTGGCACAGACGGGAGTCATTTTAAAAGTGACTAAGACTCTTTTCAAGGATGTGTTTGTGCTTCTTTGTTTTTCTGTAGATTCATGTTGAGATAAGTTTGGACATCATGTTCTGTGCACTAAGGGTTATTTAAATGCCTGTATTCCTATAGACATGTGTTTTTGCTTTAAGCAGTGCAGGGAGAACTTAAAATACTATAACACCAACTACAGATTTTGCATGAAGATCACATAATTCAAGGTTTTTGGTTTTTGCTGGTCATGCATTTTGCCTTTTCTGGCCGAGATAACCTTTACAGAAGGTCAGCATTTGATAAGCATAGTCCTTTTGCATTGCTATGTCTCGTATGCATTTTTTTCTCCCACCAAGCCATATAGATTTTGTGATGTAACTTACTTGATCTTTAAAATACAACATGCACAAACTTTTTTCTGCAGTGAAAATTGGTTCTAATCACATTGTGCAGGAGTCTGTGCATATTGTAATGATGATGTGGAAGTGGGCAGTGGTTACACTTTCCTGCTGTCCAAGCCTCGGGGCCTGGGCTTCCAGACAACAGCACAGAGACAAGAGAAAATGCATATGGCTTTGACTGCTTTTTTTCCAAGGCAATAATCCAGCATACAAATATAAACGGACACTATGTTGGCTTTGTCTTACACAGCCACCATTCATCACTTATATGTGAAATATTGTAATTTAAAACAATGTCCAAATGCCTACTTTTACTTGCTTTTCCATCTTGCATTCAAAAGCATTTCTGATTACTGTGAATTACTGATAACGTTTGCAGACATACTGTATAAAAACATTGCTGTTTAACGTCTTTAATGCAGGTCAGCAGTTAAATACACCATCTTATAACACAAAATGAGAACTCACCATAAAGCAGATTAAAACACTATATAAGCATTTATCTATCAGGAAAAACACACCTTTTCAAGGACACCTGGATAAATAAAAAATACATATCCATATACAAATGTAATAAAAGCATAATGCACTGTGTTTTTTACATTTACTTACTTACTGCTGTGTGAATGTCTTCTCCATTACGACCAATGCCAACTTTGCCGATGCCAACTTTTTTACATTAGTGTGTACCTCTTATTATGTACTTATTATTAAATGTTAGTTTGCATAAATACTGCCATGAGCTTACACATACAACTTGTGACTGTCTTGTTGTATAAGCCTTGCCCTAAGACGGTAATTGGACCATATATTCTAATCTAGATTTGAATTTTGTCACAAAATTGAAATTTATTTTCGATCTCACTTGTTATAACAAATATCCATCACTGTCTTTTTATAATAAATCTGTGTCAAATGTTGCCTCACTTTAGAAGGCTGTTTTTTAAAGAAACAATACCTGTCTGTACTGTTGATGCCAACATTCATGTTATATGCAGGCTATACTGTTGACACTGTGACTAATTTATTAATTACATTTATGCAACCATTTTACTTTTTAATTTATGCCAAAATTGTATTTATCATAATGCATATAGCTTCACTGAAAGCTCTACAGCCTCATTGAACTGAACACTTTGTTATATCATTACCAGCAGGGATACAATTCCTGTGTAAAAAATGTGCAGAATATGGCTGTGTCTACTCTTGGTAATTATTCTGGGATTTAAAATGCCAGCTCGGGTGTTTATGTGGTTAGTGTGTCAGCCGTTCTGAGACACACAGTCCAGCCAACGGGTGTGTGGTGCCAGCCAGGATCCATGAGTTAATAGATTCCTGTCCCTAGTGCTTTTAGTGTGCGTTGATCTCCTGCTGACGGCTTCACACTCAGCTTTAAGCACCAGAGATGGCATGGTGGGCGGCTTAGAATAGAGCCTCTTTAACACAGCAAACATTTGGTTAATGTACCTTATTACTCCCCCATTGAGCTGATATTCTCTTTCCATTCAACTCGCCGGTTTAAAAAAGCACCCCTGAAATTCCACGTCTCGCAAGGGCCATTGATATTTATGCTTGTAGATGCAATTTGTTTAATTCTGCGCAGAAATGTTTGTTTTTTAATAACCTCCCTCAATGGACGTAGGAGGAACAAGGGAACCATAATAAATCCCTGATATTAATTATACTCCGTGTTCCGTCTTAATTTTCTTCTCTCGTGGTCTGCCTTCTAAATGCACCAAGAATCTGCTGTTTGTTGTTTCCTGCTGCTTACATCTCTCTGTACGGATCTTTTTCATTTTTATGCTCACAATCAGGCAACACTAGCGCCTCTACGTTGTCTTCTTATTCCCCCTTTTTCTCTTCCTCCATAGATATTCTCTCTGTCCCCCCCTCATCCCCTTCCCACACAAGCATACTGTGTCCTTGTACTGTTCCCGCTGCCTACTGTACTATATGTGCACAAAAGCACTTGAGACAACTTTTTTTTCAAGTCACTTAGCAGCTTTATATAGCAACTACCCAAGGAGAGGATTAACAGCAGGAAACATCAACTGAATGGCTTGCAGTGATATGAACCAACATATACACATGCAAACACACCGTTGCACTCGCTGAGCACTTGGCCGACCACCTTTTTATGATACATTATAATGTTGGAAGCTTTTACCCGCATGGGATTGTGGAGTACAGTATAGGCCACCTTTACTCTTAACACCAGAGAGTATATTTACTTTGAAAAGTCCACTGAAGCCTGTAAGCCTTGCCCAGTTATTTGATCACATCTTTTCTAGGGTTTTTTCAGGTGTCGGTTTGGTGCTCACAGAGTGGCGCCAATCGCATCCTTTCTGGACTCTGAATCTCTGAAAATTGCACAGGTATGGAGCTTTACAACATGCTTCGAGCTTATAACCTGCCCACAAAGACTGGGTCGTGCACACCAGTACATTCTTCATTATCATTCCAGAGCTGATAGTGTCTAATTATCTGCCTTGGCTTTGATTAGTCTCTCTGTAACAAGCTAATTAGATGGAGCCTTGTAAAATCATCTTCGCCATTACCACAGAGACATGGCTGGGAAAGACACCAACAAGCAGAAGGCAGGAATGCATCTTGTGGGTTTCCTCACAAAGATTTGATAGTCAACTAAATGTTAAGTGCCTGAGCTTTGATTTCGTTTTGATTAAGTGCCTTTTAAACCCTCCTACTCTGCAATAGAATCTTTCTCCTTTCTCCTTATTCATCACCAAGGTTTGTTCCATCTTAAAGCACAGGATCATCTGGCTTAAATTGCATAAACTGCTGCTGTCGACATTTTAGGTGATAGCATCAGAACATTGATTAGTTTCTCTGCCCCCACGATACAGTGGCTATTTATCCAAAACCAGCTATCGCCAGATCAGAGTCAGAAGTTCTCCCTTGGCAGTGCAACTTTAAAGCTGAAAAGAAAGCTAGATTAATTCTCTGCTCTAACTTCTTCCACCCACTGTTATTATCCCTCTAACAATCCTTTTAAGAGCTGTCACACACTTTATAGCTATTGTGTTTCAGTTGTGAATGCTCCACGGCTAGTCTGAAGTGCAACACATAGCATTTTTCAACAAAATGCGTCTTAACAGTAAGCCAGTTAAAATAGAAATAGGAGTTGTGAGCAGCCTGTTTTGTGCTCTCCAGCCTAGGAAAACCAATGCTCCCAGTTGACACCGCAAATGATTAACGGTGGCATTTAATTTAATTTAAATACTGTGTACCATTGCTATATGTCTATAATCCTCATTAGCAATTTATGGTTTCTTAATTCAACTTTCTTAATTCTTAATTCCCTTTCAACAGAGAAAGGGGTTACATACATAATGACACATCTGTTGAGTCAACCTAAAGTTTGTAAAGAAATCCACAGAAAATTTCTTAAGCTTTTGTCTTGGATTAGTACAAATATAGCCTTTGGTTTAAGTCCGTTTATGTAACTGGATTAGAGTTCCATAGTTACAGTACCTTTATCCCTCAGGTAAATAGCCTCTGTAGAAACACGTGCACTATTTGTGTGAGAGAGAAGAACTGAATGACAGGAAGATATGCAAGTGTCGGCCACGTTGTGTGTGCAGGCTTGTGTTAGTGTCTGACGGGCTGTCTGTATGTCAAATCTTTGTTGCAGCGTTCATGAGTGCATGCATGCATGGGTTTTGTTTGTCCTGGCTGGCAGGGGTTCGTTCTCTCGAGGGTGAGGCGGCCTCTGCGGATCCTAGCCTACTGAACTGGTTGGCAGCTCTTCTGACATTTCTTCATGCGACGTTGACACAAGATCACAGCCAATATTTGCGGAAACAGTGTCTTATAGTTCACTATTGAGTGACTTGCTCCACTTTGCAGGAATAGAAAAATGTGCCCTAGATTTGTTATGCAAAAGTGTCAGGTGTTTGTGCATATTGTTTTCAGATTGTGTTTAATGCAGGTAACACTGACTTTCATTTAGGCAGCTCAGAACCCTGTCATAGGCCCTGTAATGCACCTGTACAGTGCCTGTCCTATAAGAATCTACTGTGCTTTCGCTCTGTCTAGCCAGGCTCAGGGTGAGCCAATTGGTAATTGGATTCCTGGAATCTTCTTATTCACTCCAGTGAGGCAGCGTGCAGGCGACAAAATGCCTGCAGCCATGAGGCATCACCACCAGGCCACGAGGGAAGATCAAGGTAGCTTTACACAGACTCGCTAGATGAGACTGGGGCTAAGGCTCCCTCCCGTGGGAACACCTGGTCATAAGACTTAGATGGAATCCTTGATGGAGGAGGGTTGATGATGTCACAGCAACCAGCCCTCACCAAACAGCCTGACATTCAGACATTCAGTGCCAACACTCCCTGATATCTGAGAGCATCTGTCTGACAAAATGCTGAAAAGATGCATTTTGTGACTTTGATCTTAAGTCATTGAGTTACCACTGTAGCCTACCTCCAGCCAGCTTTCGGACCAGCTGTGACCACATTGTGTATTGCCTATTGGTGCCCTCAGTTAAATAAACGTTTAAAATTCAAGCTTAACACAACTGTGTTACTGGTATCATTAAGTTCTGACATTAAAGCAATTACAATAACATGCATCAAGAATGATGTAAAGCAGAAACTTGTTTTGTTCCAGGCTGTAAACCTGCTATTTTAGCTGTCTTTGTGAATCCTTTAAATTGGAGATCTATTGGATTAGCCTGCTTTTAGAACTGGAGATTTTGGCACCTTTTTGTGAGCATTAAGGAATACTAAATATAGTTTTTTTGGCATCTTTAGATGTGCAGTTATGACCAGATTTTTTGGAGCAATACATCTGTGTTGGATCCCCCTCTATTCTGCAGATACACGGTTTATTCTAATCCCACTGCATTATCTTTGGTCTTCTGCTGAAGTAGATTTCTATCACATGTACCTTTCCCTTATTTGACTGGCTCTCGTGTGTGTGTTGGCTTCCCCTGGCTGCTTCTCCCTCCATACACACACACTTACATGACAGCTGTCACTTTGAGTAACCATAGCTCCGTTACTATCTCTCCACACTCCCCCAGGCCCAGACTGGTACCTGAACAAGGTGAAGCTGAAGATCACTGATGTCAACGACAACGCGCCCGAGTGGAGTATGAAGCCGTACCCCTACCTGGCTGTAGTGTCCCCCGAGGCCCCTGTGGGGACATTTGTCTACCAGCTCCAGGCTTACGATGGGGACGAGGGCAAAAGTGGGGAACTGGAGTTCTTCCTTTCTGATGGTAAGCTTCAATGCTTGCACACATCCCATGACTTTATAGGACTTTAAAGGCTATGTAACACTCTAAAAATATTAGAGAAATGTCCTGTCCAGGGAGGCCTATTACAACATATAAAAGAGTTCAGGGTTTCTCAAGAGTTCAGCCGGTCGTTGCCACAAACAGAACTGAAAAGATTGAAATAGCTCTCTACTGTGGCAATTTACTGCTTCAAACCAGAGTTCACATAACCTATAGATGCAGCACCTTCACATTTTAAAAGCATATGGAGATGTTTTGACTTGTGTTGATGCTTTTACCCCCACATGTGGAACAAGTAAGCAAGTCTTTTTTTTTCTGCCACTCAAGCAAATGTCAGAAAGGCTAACAGTATGAAAATGGAAGTTATTGTCAGCAAATCAAAACTTTCTGCTTTACTATTTATGTTTCCGTTACATCCATTATTTCAGCCAATTTTTGAGTGTTAAAAACTACATAATGCGCCTTTAAACTGATTTTAATTCAACCATCTAACACCAATCTTTTTATTTACCCTGTCCTTTAATAACTCACCCCAGGGGAACCAGCGTTGTTTGAAATATAAACAACTATAAAAGCTGGAAAATAAATGCATTTAATCAGACACCAGCACAGTCACTTAGACAGATAGCTGGGGGCAGTCACACATTTATTCATGCATTCATATACTGTTTAGGTATCCATTAGCTTCTCTGTGTCCCTGTCACCCTGTCTCGGAGACACACACTCCATCCCACACAGCCAGGGGCCTTTGCACATTTGTTTACGCACTTATCATGCACCCATGTCTATCTGTCTACCTCTCTCTGTTTTATACACACACCAACAGAATGAATTCACAAAGTGGGCTTCTGGAAGTCTGCCAGTGTAGTGGACCCCCTGGTGGTTTAGGGGGTTAGAGGTTTGTTTCTATGTCAGAAATGGGGGATGTGCTAATCTTGCCAATGGGGCTTTGCAAAGCGCTAGCGACTTCCCTCTGACTCGCATTAGTCCACCGGGCAGCTCCCTGATGGGACTTAAAGTGTAATTACTACAAGACACCCCTGGTCGGCCATAAACTGTAGGAGGCAGAAAGATTTAACTTGTATAGTCTGCTCAAATACAATACTGTCGCTTCAGAGTAATTTAGAGACGTTTTTGGGATTCCAAGATGTAAATAACCCTCTTTAACCCTCTTATCGTGCGCTTAACATTCAAGTCCACAAGAAGATGAGAGAAGCTGGCCTTTTGATGAAGTAGGTCTAGCTGTCTGACCTGATTTTTGATGATGGTAGATGATTTAGACCTTATATTTGAGCAGTGGAGGAATGAAGAAATATAACAGAGTAGAATTATGGTTAGAAGAAAAATGAAATACAGTATAGTGCTTTACGTGTTGATGAATTATTATGTTTTTGTCAGCTATACTGTATAAACAATTTTTCCTATAAAATGTTTTTGCTACTATTGGTAAACCAAAAGAATGGGGCGTGTGTAAGATCAACAATATGAAATGATATTGTCTTTGTTTCCTTAACTTGCCTCCTCATTTTTAATATAAGAAATGATACTAAAAAAGGACCCGGTCAAGCGCCTGGGAAGTTGGTTAGCCGTGAAATTCTTGTTCTATTGTAAAGGCACAGGCTACAAATAACATCCTAATAGTAACATAGCAGACTCAATATTGTCTTATATTGATAAAATAGCTCTTTTTCTTACTGTGATTAAATTAAAATATTTTGTATTGGTATTTACACAATCATGTGTTTTATTGTGTGTTATTTTATTCATGAGCTATTTATTTCTGACTTAGCGTTGTGCATACTTCACTACCCATTTGATTTGTTATGTAAATGTGTCATGTTATTTAAAGAAGGCAACAATTATATCACTTCAGCAAGAATTAAAGATGGAATAACATCATAGTCAGTGAATCGTGACTAATGTCTACCTGTCATGCATATTGCTGTGCCTGGTCCAGGCTTGCCGAGTAGACTGCTGTAAATAAATCGGTCATGAATTGCAGCAGGGGAAAACATGACAGAGATAGCTGGCAACAGCTGTTGTTGAGTTCATAACTAAAACAAGTAAAGTGAGGCAGTTAACCACATACTGCAGACAATCCAGTCTGTGGCCATTTTGAGCAGATTGTTGCCTGTCTGTTGTGGAAATAAAGGGCACTCTGTTGAAGGGCACCAACAAGGACTGTGTAAACAAAATCTAACTAGGTTTTTTGAAAAACCTTCTCAATTAAATTGTAGTGGACAATCTCAATTTTGGTTTAAGCAGAGCATAATATAGATGTTTTTGTTCTATAACATAATGTGTAATCAGTCAAAATATAAAATATTGCATACTGTACTTGCATTTACATCCATCCATCCATCTTCTTCCGCATATCTGGGCCCGGGTTCGATCGGTAAATAGAGAGCTTTGCCTTGCAGCTCAGCTCCTTCATCCTTCCTCCTTCACCATGACAGACCGGTACATCGACCGCATCACTGCAGAATCTGCACTGATCCATCTTTCAATCTCCCGCTTCATCCTTTCCTCACTCGTGAACAAGATACTTGAACTCCACTTGAGGCAGGAGCTCTCCACCAACCTCAAGGGGACAAGTCACCCTTTTCCGGCTGAGAACCATGGCCTTGGACGCTTCACACTGGGCTGAAAACCATCCAAGTGCATGCTGAAAGTCCTGGGTTAGGGAGCCAACTGGACAACATCATCTGCAAAAAGCTGAGACTAGATCCTGTGGTCCCCAAACCAGACTCCCTCCAGCCCCCTCCTGCGTTTCAATATTTTTTATTATTCTTATTATATCTTCTCAAGTCAAACTATTCTCATCCTAAATATACTGTATATATATATATATATATATATATATATATATATATATATATATATATATATATATATATATATATATATATATATATATATATATATATGTGTGTGTGTGTGTGTGTGTGTGTATATACATACATGTGCGTGTGTTCTGTTGACCAGTTAAGAACAGAACACAGGTGACAGGTGTGTATAATAGCCCTTCAAACCAGATATAAGGTTATGCTATCAAATATAAATATCACAGCTACTGTATACCATGACTTTTACAGTGTCATGTTTAGAGGATGTTTCATTACATATAGATACATTTTGTATTACCATATTTTCATTTACTTTGCAGCTTTATCAAATTAAACATTGTGATTTGTTATAACAATTATACATACACTAATCAGGGTAAAGCAAGGAAAACCTGTAAATGTCAGGTAAATATAAAATGGCCATAAGAAAGTCATGGATTTTGAATTGTTGAAAGGTAAAGGTTTTGGAAAAAGATCCACTATTACCACTATATGTGGTTGTAGTGTAAGTGTTACAGCCCAGTATCAAGGTAGATTTTTTTTAGAATAGTGTATTGAACATTCAAAACTTGATATTGACATTTAGTGAGCCACCTTCTGTTTGAAATACCAAAATAATTACCTTTCTGTAATCTGTGAAGTAATTTTTGCTCATGAAAATTTGGAAAAAGGTTATAAAAAATATTGAGAACAAAACATGTATGTCTCCAATCAGTCCGTATAATTTCCACAGTGATTTTCACAGTGAAAGCAAAGGTTCCGTTTTTATATAAAGTGAAAATAATAGTTTCTAGCAACATCAAGTAAAAATTATTTTTTCTTATGTAAACAAATTATCCTCTCTTTGCTTGAGGTAATGCTAATGATTGAGGCTGAATGGCTAAATCCAGTCCTTTTTGACCAAACAAATGTTGAAGCAATTATTAAAGCAATTTTTAAAGTACATAAAAACACAGGACAACATATTTTGTTTTATTCATTATAGGGATAGCGCTTTGTGTGCCATAATTAAATTCAACATCTGTTACTCTCTTGGATCCGTCCAAAATGCAGCAAAACACAACCTCTCCCCTGTTTCCACTGGCTAACCATCCCCAGTTAGTATTCACCACAGTGTCTGCAGAGTATTGGATTGGTCTGGATCCAGCACTAGAAAATAACGCCATTGTGTTTTTCCTGTAGGCGGTGACGGCTGCTTTGTAGTGGACAAGAAGACAGGCCAGGTGGTGACCACAGGGCTGGTGCTTCAGAGGGACAGGGAGTACTTGTTAAGCGTGGTGGCTCTTGACGGCCTGGGCAGCCGCAGTGCCCCCGCCATGCTTTCCGTGGTGGCAGGAGCCAGAGCGCCGCAGTTCACTAACACTAGCTATGTCATCTCCATACCCGAAAACACGCCTGAAGGACAACCGTGAGTCACACATAAAATATTTCTGTACAGTTGTGGGTGCCGAGGAAAATGTGACAGCACTGGTTTTATAAACAGCAGAAAAAGACTTTGGATTTATCATGTTTTTGAAAGCTTTTCCTAATTAAACAGATATACAGTCTGTCCCATGTGGCTCTACGAGAAAACGGTCTCTATTATAGCCTCAGCTGGTATAATTATCTGACTGCTAAAAACGCAATATAATGAAAGACAGTCATAAAATAAGTAATAAAAATAAGTACTGTCAGTAGACCTTATAAGCACTTGTTTTCAAACCCTTTACACGCTCACTGTATTATACTCATTATTTTAGTTATAGTTATATGCAACAAATAATGTGTTTGTGACAATTAAAACACAAATGTATGCATGTTTGTTTGAAAAAAAGTCTTACACAGACTAATGCAGGCATACATGTGCAGACATTTCTTCTTTTTTATTTACAAATGCTGTGCCAGTTGTGTTGAATATTCATTTGGTCACAGCAGCACTCTCAAGAGTAAATTGACATATCATTATTACACAAAGTTAGAAAACCCCAACTCTCTTAACCGTAAAAAACAAACAATGATATCTGCGTAATAGTATTGCATTATTACACAGCAATGACAAGTACTGATTGACTGTTTATAGCACGTGCCCAATGGGCCGTTGAGGAATTGATTTCATTACTGCACACTGCTGATGTAAGGAAAGAAGATTTCGATTTTAAATAAACATGTTTGCAACTGGAGTCAAATATGAAACCGATTTTTTTCCCCACTTATTCCCAATGCTTCTTTCTTTGTTCCACAGCTTTCTGGTGGTGGTTGCTGTTTCTTTCCAAAAGCAACCCATCAGCTACAGCCTCTTGATCAATCCCAGCAGCCTTTTCAGCATCAGACAGGAGACAGGAGATCAGTCTGACAAGGACTTTAGATTATGAAAGTGATCAGCGGCGTTACCTTCTGATGGTGCGAGCCAGTGAGGAGCCCGGCAGCCTAAGCACTGCCACAGAGGTACTTCTTCTAGAGAGACTCCTCTGGACAGCCATAAAAGTCTACTTAAGCCTTATTCCATCAAGCTGTACAAAATGGTTGTTACAGTATGTTCAGTTTGTTATGATGACTTCAGATTCTGAGTTTGTCCAATTAACAGATTACAGTGTGTTTATCTTAATCTTTTCTACTCTTTCTACTGCTGAAAGTGGCACAGTACAACTGATTTTGGGACCTTATGTACTCTCCCTTACATACACTGCCTGCAATAGTGACCAGATTTTGTTTAATCTGATTTGTTCATGTTAGAGTAAAAAAGACAAACCACTTGGGATATAATCTTTTTCAATTCCAGTGCAAGCCACATCCACATGTTTAGATGACATTAATAATGTTAATTAATTCACGTATTTTACTTAAATGCACTCATTTAATTAAATAACATCTATTAAAAATGTATATTTCACTTTAAACGTCAACACTAATTGGTAAATACATAATGAACTAACATTATCTTATTTACTTATTGTTAGTCCAAGGTTCTCAATTCTCAAAGAACAGATCTGGCCCCCCTTTTCTCTATATACTATGAGCATACAGAATATGCAACATGGACTAATATGGCCCGAAAAGTCTACATTCAAAAGGCTGATGTGATCTCAGTGCTGACCTATTGACACTGCAGTGCTGTGGAATAACCACAAAGGAGAAGGAGCAGAGTTTGTCTGCAGAAATGGCACGGCTGAATGCGTTTGAAATGTTAACAAGCAAGCTGTGCTTCCCGGTGTGATTGTTTTTCGCGGTTTGTTTCACCCTTTTGCTCCTGTTTTGCCCTCATTGCATTGTGATCTAGAAATGATGTGCGTAAAATATAGAACACAATCCCAAATCCTGAAGCTTCATTCGAATTATCCCAGATAAACTATTCATGCATTCAGCAGAATTTAAATTATTGATCCAAAGATTTTGTTACTCAATCATCAAGTGAGGGCTTTGCTTTACAACACAGATTTAACAGGAAAGAATCAGTTGTTGCTCCGCTGTGTGTTGCATTGGAATGCGTGCAGACTGGGAAAAAACTTATCCAAGCTATTTCCGGACTATTACTCAGCTGTCACTTTACACTTTATACATAGTGGTGACAGGGAGCTTGTAGGGTGGAGGGCATCTATGGGCTTTTGTCCACACACACACACACACACACACACAGCGAGGCACACATGCTTAAAACATTTCTATTTTTGACTTAGAAACATCATGAAGTGGAAGATAAAGAATGTGTTGAACTAGTTAGTTCTCTATTTCATATGTGTCACCTGGGTGTAGGACTTATTAAACAGTTCTAATTTTGTATCCTCCCCTTTTTTTCTTTCTTTACCACTCCTTTCTTTCCCTTTTTCTCCTCCTTTCTCATTCTGCTGCCACTAATCAGGTTCAGGTGTTGATAACAGATGAAAACGACTGTGTCCCAGAGTTCCTTCAATCCATCTACAGTGTGGATGGAGTCCCCGAAACTGTAACCACGGCAACATCTTCTACAGGGTGAGACTCCTTCGACCCTATTTCAAACCCATCTGTTTTATTGTGAAGAAACTAGTTAAAAAGCCACAGATGCATTATGGCCCGGAGCCAAAGCAGTAATTCAAACATTCATTGTTAGAACTTACAGTTTTATAACGCTCCAGTTTGTGCATCCACTAATAGATCTTAAAGAAGCATAATAAAACACTCAATTATAATGTACTAAACTACTTGCTACATTCATTTATTTTAAGTTGCAATGTGCTTGTTGATTTGTGGTATACAAGCTTATCTACTTGTGTTCTGTCCACATTGCCTTCTGTACACAAGCAAATGGTGTTTCAGGTATCAGAAAACACACAATTTACTTAAGGTTTAGGAGTTTTACAAACACTATTTACCTAAAATGGTGCATTTTCTAAGCTTGCAATGAACAACCTGAGGTCATTATTTGCTCAGGTGATTCATTGTTGTTTTATGTAATGAGTATGCACATAAACAATAATGGAACTGGGTTTCATGAAAAATGAAACCAACACACAACCTACAGTAGGTTTTTATCACTTGGTGTTAAAACACAATGTTGTTCTCTGGGAGACTAAAGTACTCCTGTACATGTGGACATAGCCTCAGTCCAGTGGTTCTTAAACTGTGGTACTTTTGGTTAGCCTGGCCAGCCAGACTGCTTTCTCATTCTATTACATACACAGAGAAATTGGTCTGGGATTGTCCAATCTGCTCTGTATTCTGTTCTGGCTCTTTCTTACCGTGCCAATTGGAATATGGAAGGGAAGATTTTGTTTTGCATCATATTGAGCGCAACAATGTTTTTCAACCAAAACAGTCAAGATTTCAGCTGCATTTGATACTGCACTTGCTTCTGGTCTTAAAGACCTGGACATATCTTTAAAACCACAGCAACTTCTCTCCCAATAGCTGATTTGTTTGTTGACAACTGGAATCTGACGGTCGCTTTTCTTATGTCAGATCCGTGGTTTCTCTGATTGGTTTACTCAGCAAACGTTTATTTCGCCTTGAAATCCTGTTCAAACCCCACAATCCCAGACTGATATCTCTGTATGTAATACAATGGTAAGGCAGCCTGGCTGGTGGTTTTCTTGAGCAACATTACAAGATTACATATTACTGACATAGGCATTTTTATCAATATTCAGTTGCAGCTGCAAATCCATCTTGACCTGCTCCAAGCGAAGTATTCACGATCCAAAACCAGCTTGTTGTGTCCAATAATGTGGCAGTACAGACAGGTCTGGGCGGGTATTAGGTTTGAAAATAGCAACCATTTTACTGTAACAAAAGTAAACAACATGGAGCTGCTCTGATTAGATTAATCTGCTGCTGACAAATCCAATCACCGACCAGGCATTTTTTTAAACTACTTGCCCTTTTGCAAACACTTTTAACAGGAGCCCACCCACATGGTACTGTGGAACAGACTGCTGAGGTGCAGTTCTATCTGTCAGGTTACATTTTTATAGGAAATCCTTACAAGTGCCATCTTTAGAAAGTCCGCGATTTGTACATATGTTAATTCTCATACAACGAATGTGTGATTAATCGTGATCCAAAAAAAGATACCAGCACTTTTTTGATTACATTTGAGCTACCCAGTTCCATATTCCTAAAATAAACCAGAATGTACCTCAACAGCATCTACAAATTTTGACTGTTACTCTGTTATATATTCCTAATTTAACAGCAGCTTGAGGCAAAACTAAAAAGTTCATAAAATAAAACTTAATCACAATATGATGCCAATAAGTTTTAGGAGAATTCTTGTTCTATTTTAGCAGTTCATTGTTTAGTCCTTGTCAAATGTTCCTGCACCGGTGGGACTCCTGTCCCCTGTGGGCTACCATAGGTGATCCATGGGAATCTCTAGCTGGGTTAGGGTGAGAAAAATGGAACAAATCTAATCTGAAAACATTTTTGTATACAAAGCCTGAAGCGGTGAAAATGTTGGCACAGTAGAGTGAGCAGTGGGGGAAAAGACAACCAGCCCAAATACATAAAATAACAAAACAGAAATAACACAACAGATAGCAACCATGGAAAAAGTGGATAAATCAAAAAGCTAACAATTTTGATTTGTACCTGACAGCCAATGCAGTAACATGAACAGTTCGATGTAATCAGAATGTTTTTGGTAACAGGTAAAGTTTAAAATATCCATAGTGCTGTTCATGTGGCTGAAGGCAAAGAAACATCTATGCAACCTCTATCCACACTGACGTATATCAGCTGTTTAGGTTGCTAAAGAACTACAATTGTTATTATGACATCAGCGTGCCTCTTCTTGGCATGCTATTATAGGACACAGATGAGTTGCTTTACTCTCCCATTGGGCTTTACAGCATGAGGGATATTTGTATCCCTTCTATTCCATAACAATTTGTTGAATATGTCACATTATTACACATTTGCATTTCAGACAATACATAAATAAGTAATTGCCAGACTTTGACTATATAACAAGATTTTGAAAGATGAATGAAGCAGAATTGGATGCATAGAATACTGCTGCTGAGGCTAGACACAGAGGAAATAAACACATCAAACGAATATAGTCTTAGAGCTAGAGGGATGTATGAGAAGGGAAATTCACCAAACAGCAAGCTAGGATTTAAATTAGCTTTGCAACCAAGGGTGTTAATATGTGTGGCTTTAGTGGTGAAAAAAAATATCATTCCATATAAGAAACTGAATCTACATTTTTTTGTGTGTAATTACCACAGAATAAAAAGGATTACAAAAACACTCTCAGTGGGAAAAATACCATTCATTCATTGCTTTGTTTCTTTTTGCTGTCCTTAAGCTCATTTTGCCAAATGAGTACAATAATTCTGGAGGGCACAGTGCAGTTTGTGTGCTTGTAATTGTAGCTGTCAAAGCTTATGATCTATGGCATGTTTAGTAGGGCCATGAAGAGATAATGATCCACGCAGATGTCAACATATTCATCAGTTGCTGCCATCTCATCAGCTCATTTTGATTAAGTGTTAATTGATGGCCCGTGTGTGTGTTGTCTTCTCTCCTGGCAGTGCTGGCCACAGACTGTGACTCGGGGTTAAATGCAGAGCTCACCTATTACACCCTCAGCCCGGACTTTAGCATTTCGCCTCATGGGACTGTTTTTCCTGCGGGTAAACTGGACTACGAGAGGCTCAACCATCTGTATGAGTTTGTGGTGATGGCAGTGGACAGCGGGGACGAGCCCCACTCAGGCACCACCACGGTCCGAGTGAGAATGGTCCAATGTCAACGACGAAGCCCCAGAATTCTCCCAGCCAGTGTGAGCAGCTCTATCATTTATGGTTTATAACAACTGTCTCATTAACCCAGTTCATCCCATTATTACTCACAATATAATAGTGCCCACAATATCACAATTCTTTTGTAATACTGGTACATTACAATAGATTTATCTAAAATATATAATTGAAGAAGTGTAAGAGAAGAAGAATAAAATAAAAGAATCCTTAAAATGGTTAAATGGTCACGTTAAATAAAATAATGTACTGCAGAGTATCTGGAATCTTAGCTTATCTTAATTTGATGAGACATTTTGACAATTCGGACTATTACTGGGGGTCTGGGGGCTGTCACAATTTATTTTAACCTAGTTTGATTTCCTTATGATTATCAGAGACAACCATTTGTTCAGATCCTCTTTGTGTGAGATGCCACCCATTTCAAAAAGAAGATTTTAAAATCTTATTGAGTGACTCTTAACTAAAAGTCCGTCTTGTGGACTGAACTTGAAGGTTCAGTTCATGGAAAAAAAAAACCTTTGTACAAACAGTCATTGTCTGTTTAAGAAGAAAATAGTTTAGTATTGACACATTTTCTTGGTGATTTTTCTATGGCTTATAATTAAATGTATGTGTAATGTATCCTCACCAATTATCAAAGCTTGTCACTTTTTTGTATGCCACTTGAGTGTAGAAGGTACTTGCATCACATATATATAGACTGTTACATCACACCGTAGACCTGCATTCCACTGGGCTATTCATCACTACAGTATCTGATGCTGGCAGTCCTGCCAGGAATAGAGGCCAACTTGCGTCAACACTGCTGTAGTAAAAGCACAATGACTGAGAAAAATGCACTGTTTTATTTGGAGTGTTAATCACAGCCATCTGGTATCTAAACAATTGCTAAAGACTTCACACAAGCAGTAATAATCTGACACTGTTACTTTGAGAGTGTTTTCTGAAAGCATTGGTAAAAAAAAGTGTAATAAACATTCACACAGCTGTCCTCTGGGTTTATTTGTGGCTTTTCCAGAGGTCCGCTTTAAAATGACATACGGATGCAATCCAGTGTGTCCTGGACCGCCTTTTTGGCAAAGCTTACGTGAGCGGGTGGGCAGAAACTGTCACAATGGCTCCACTGCATTTATTCTCCTAAATGAGTAAGCGCCTTGTCCTGTCAGTCATGTTTCACTGACCTTCACAGAAAACCATCGCAGACCTCTCTCTGCTACTCGCTTTGGGTGCGTTGTCAGGTGTCAGTCTCGGTGGGTGGCTAGACAAAGAGCCATACAAACAGGTAGACAGAGGTGCAGATGCTGTGAGACAAACAGTAAACTAGCAAAGAAAACACGGCTGCAGGACAAGCGAGTGAAGAATACTAAAACATAAGAGGCGAGCAGACAGGAGACAGCCAGTCAGATATGCAGATAAACCGAGCAGGCTGTCGGCAGCTGGACAAATACTGTTTCCAGGCCAGCAGACAGATAGTTAGAAATGCAGGCATATTTCCAGCTAAGGTGTGCTGTGCACGTTGTTATGCTTTGCCTTACTGAGATGTAGATAAGTCCAATGAGTTGGCACAGAGTTGGCAGACAGGCATATGAGCGAGACTGCAATTTGGGAGGACTTCTATGAATTTATCCTGCTAGCGAGACTAATTGAGACACTTGTACATGCGAAGGGGACAGGCTGACTTTCATGACAGGCCTTTGCACATTTCAACAAGTTGTAAAGACACTAAAAAGGGATTCAAGTGAAACAGGAAGTACAGTGCCTACAGAAATGCAAATCATCAGACGTTCAGAACAGCAGACTTTGAGTATAACTTCACAGTTCACTGAGATGTAGGGAGATGCCGGAGGGAAAAAAGTCTGGGGAGTCTATATGTTTCATCCTACAGAGCTGTGGAGAAGTGGCCTGTGAGCCGGGTGACAGATTACAGGTCACTCATGTTGCCACGGAGACTACTGCGGCTGGCGGAGATGAATCACCCATCAGCGTTCTTCTGTAAACCATCAATCACCTCTGACTTCTCACCACAGACACCAACACCCCCTCCCTTTGGGTCCTCGCACCTCCCCTCGACACACATACTTGTGCATTAGCAGGATTCAGACTGGGATCTCACAGGATATGAGTTCTGCTGACAAATCAAGTCAAAGTATTTGAGAGAATCCGCCCTTCTTTTCTCCTTGCTATCCTCACTGTCTGCCTATCCATTCTTCTCTTTTCTCACTTCCACATATCCCTTTACCTGTCACATCAGTGCAAGCCTACTTTTTTGTCATCCTCTTCCCTCTCTGTCCTTTTGCTCTGTTTTCTATCCCTCTTTATCTCACCGTCCTCCAAGTCTTATAGTTTATCACCAACCTTTTGCGCTTTCTATCACAGTGGTATATCAGTCTCGTGTGTCTTGCCTGGGCATCTCACTGCTCAGCGCCACAGAGCGAGCAAATCACTGTTGACATTTTAAAAGGCATTGGATCAAATGGGCCACAGTGGGCTGGGAACATGGAAGCACCATTTGTTCAATGACTTCAACATCCCAGTAGACGTTATCATTTGTCTCTGGTCTGGCCAGTTAAGCGTATAGGTTAAATCATATTGACTAGAAGAATCCACAACCATAAGTCTAATCAGCGTACTTATGCCTGTCGTACACTTGTGACTTCCATGCCTGTGTTCTCATCTTGTATTTTGCTCTTTTTCAGATATCGAACGTTTGTTTCTGAGGATGCAGGTCCCAACACTCTCGTTGCAACAGTTCTGGCCAAAGACCCAGATGGCGATGGTATAATCTACTCCATAACAGCAGGCAATGAGGAGGGAAATTTCATCATTGACAGCCAGAAAGGTGATACTTCTTAATTTCCAAGCCCTTCCCATTTACACTTTACATTTTCAGTCTGTGTAATTGACAGGCCTTCCATCAAATAACACATTCAATTTGCTCTAATACATTTCTGCTACAGTGTTATGCAATGAATGCCCTCTACTTTCAAAGTCAATGTGGAAAGATATTGAAGTTGATATTAAAAGCTGTAATTTCCAAACGGGCACTGCTCTTTTATTATTGAAGGTCATAAATATAAACCATCATATTATTTTGGGAGATTTCCACAGTGGCGTTCTCTGTTGCAGGTACTAATAAGAATGCCTACCATGGGTTTGGTCTTTTGAGCTTTTGGTGACTGCACACTTTATCTTTTTTATTTACCCTTTGATCCGAAACCAGTGGCAATCGCTGTGACATTTGTCACCCAACCCTTTCAATTCAATTTCACAACAACTGCTCTATCATTGCTCACAATCTTAAGGCCACGCTCTGCCAGCTCCCCTTCTTTTGTGTCATCTTTTCATATTCCTTTCTATTCTTTCTGTGGATGCTCAACGCAAGAAAATGCAAAGACTAATATCCTTTGGGTGCAGAAGCTCAAAATATGGCTTCCTTCTCACTGTTTATAGAAAGGGTGCATGCAGCAGTCCAGTGAATTGGTGCTGGAGCTTGTGTCCCATTTGTAAACAAGGCTGACATTTAAGCTTGGAGAATTACAATGTGCATGCCACAGTTCACTTATTTTAATGTTGTGGTGCAGTGATGTCAACGTCATGCACTGTCATTAAGAGAGCTAGTCCCCCTTTTCTGCTCTGTGGGCAGTGAGGATCACGCAAATTGGAAGAAGGGGGAAGTCAAGCAGTCGCATCTATCTGCCTCTGCTTGCAGTAGTGTCTTTAATCAAGAGCATCGAAAGAGATGAACAGAACACAACAAGAGAATAAAATCCTCCCCATGCTCCCACTTCAATGAGTTCCCCCCTACATCACAAGCTGCTTACCCATCCTGCAACCTCTCATGTTTTTGTGTTAGTGTTGACGAGAAAAGATGTTGACTCAGATTCTGTGTCCTTTTATCCCACCTTTTATCTTGACTGTTAACATGAAAGCAAACAAAGGGGGCTAGAGAGGAACAGCTATTAGGCATCTGCTGAGCCTGGTTAACCTGACTCACTTATTACTTCTGTTTCCCTTCAAGTGGCTAAACTGGACAAGCATCTTTAGACAAGAGCATGCAATTATTAGATTAGAGAGGTGACAAAATCACCACTGTGAAATTGCTTTTTGGATTTGCTGAACATATCAGATGTTTCTTTTACCTTTTTGTGGACTTCTGAGGTGAATTTCTATCACATTCTCAACAGGCGTGCTTATTTATAGCACCTTCCACAACGTGCAAGGCCACAGTGCCAATAATATCATGCTTAATAGCGAATGAAATTGTGTTTTATTGTGTATAGTTTAACGGCTGCGTAATCTTTGTAGGGTTGATTCGCCTCCGCTCCAGTCCCCTGCCAAAGCTTCAAGGCCTGGAGTATGTGCTGAATGTAACTGCCACGGATGACAACACATCAGGCGGCCCACACTCACTCTCCTCCACTGCCCGTGTCATTGTCGGGGTTGATGATGTCAACAACAACAAACCAGTTTTTGAAGAGGTGAGGAGACAATGCACTTTTTAGTTCATCATTTACAATGATTCAGTGTACTGTGAGTGCCTGTCCTTTAGCTTTGGATCAGTTACGCAGAATGTGGGCCGTGATTAAAGCAACACCGTTATTTTTCTGACTACACTGCTGAAAACACAGGCAAAAAATGTATAAGATTATGTAGTTTATCTGTTTTATGGCAAAAGGTTACATATTGTTGCTTTAAATAAACATTGTTCATCAATTGCAATTACTAGGTTTACCTCACTCAGTGAAAGAGTGCATATCTCATGTTTTATTTTGTTTTGTTAGCTGCTAGTGTTGTATACATGAGGGGGCATTCACAGCCATGGCTTTACAAATGTCTACTGTTTGTTGAAGTGATTCCCACTGGGTCACAAACAGTAGACATTTGTGGCAGGCAACTTGTAATGGTGCAAAGTTTGTCTAATGATATGAATATTATTGATGTTATACCCAGAAAAACAGTAGACATTCTGAAGGCCATCAAAAAATCAGTTTGCAGAGTGGTATTGCTCTATGCATGGTCCTATGGTCTTAACAATATTTTTCCCTAATTAAAATTATCTAGGTCATCAACGTGAAAAAAAAATGAACCCACCCAAATTAGCAGCTGGCACGTTGTTTTGAAAGAACCTGCTCTTATATACAGTAACACATTAACCACATAACCATGTTTTATGTCACCTTGGAGTGCGATAATTGTTTCAAATGATCAAGATATGTATTTCTTTCAAATTCTGTTTTTTTCTCCTGGAGTCACATTTGTCAAATTTTCATAACAGAGCTGACAGGTGCAAGTTAGAGTCAAAACAGAAGTCAGATTCTTTTAAATACAAGCATTACAATTCAATAAATCACAATCCCTGTTTTATATTACAGTTTTGTTTGTTGTTGCCTCTGCCAAACCCAGGCATACTAATACCTGATAGTGCTCTGAAATATAACATGCTCAAAACATTGTTACATTTTGTCTACCATATGCCTGTCTGTGCACCAGACTTTTTTCTTGCGTCTATCATTTTTTTCTCCTCATCCCACATTCCCACTTGAACATTTTTTGCCCCAGTGTACTCATTTCCCTGGCCTCCGTTTCTCTCCTCTCTGCTCTGTTTTCCCATGAGTTCTGATTAGCCTTGCACACCCACTCTATCTTTAGGCACTCCATCGGGATTTCAATTAATCCACCGGAAAAAAAGTGCAATATCATCACAATATACTATATACCTGTTTAATTAACTTCTGCCTTAATTAGACTTGGGCAAGAGACGACTTGTGTGGGTTGGGTGCCTGTCAAGTATTTTGGCTGGGCTGCCTATCTTTGGTGCACTTTATCTTAAAGTTTATATGTTTTCATCAGCAACCTATTGGCCATACACTAATCACAGCCATCCTGTCACAATGTATCCTCACTTGCTTTGATCTCTTTCTCTCTTTCCCCCTGTGTGCATCTGCTCCTCCTTGCTCGTTGTTTTTCATATTTCATGGTCATTCTTTTGAAAGAGTAGCTAGCATTTATATCTGATTACAAAAAAAAAAAAAAAAAAAAAAAGCAGCTCTCCAGAGAGCAGCACCTCCTTTTCTGGGGCACATGTTCATTAGGGGAAATAGAATGAGTTCTTGACTTAGATAAAGCTGCTCACTACTACGTCTTCAAAAGAGTTCAGCTCAAGTGTTTTCATTTCCATTGATATGAACTACCATATCTATAACTTTACATTGTGATTTATGCATAGAATGTGTAATGACCTTCTTGTTAATGAGATTATTTTGTTTGATCCCTGTGTTCTCATTAGTGTTAAATTTCCTGATGATATTTTTCTGCAGTCAAGCTGAGCTTTTCTTATTGTCTTTTTCTTCCATTTCACCCCTGCCCTCCCTATTTCTTTCTCTTTCTTTCTCTATCTCAGTGCCAGCAATATCGTGAGCAGGCCTCAGTGCTGGAGAACCAGCCAACAGGGACTTTTGTGTTGCAAGTGCATGCTGTGGATGCAGATGAGGGAGCAAATGGAAAAGTCAAATATGGCTTAATGCACAGAGACAGCGCCATGGCGGCCTTCAGAATTAACCCAGAAACAGGTTGAGTGGTCATGCACTGTCTGGTCTTTAACAGATCTCACATGGAGTTCTGTATGTAGATACTGCTTTTGCATTATAATAACTGACATCGCAAAAGGTCATATTAGTTAACCTGATTTGATGAACCAAATTAAGTAGAAACTTCCAGATAATTGGAAAAGATTTTTTCACGAGATGTGTCCTGATATGTTGAGTCAACATGCAATACAATCTTTACAATCATTAGATTTCACAAAGGAGTCAATGGAAATATGCCTCAATAAAGATGGACTCACGAGTGTGTGAATGCACTGTCAATGAGGGAATTGAATGGATGTATTTATGTGTTAGGTGGGCTAACATGCTGATCATTCTTCTGTATTTACAGGAGAAATTGTGACAGCCAGGCGTTTCGACAGAGAGCGGCAGAGAGAGTATTCAATTACAGTAACAGCCACTGACTGGGCCGAGGAGCCACTCATTGGCATCTGCACGCTCACTATCCAGATACTGGACCAGAATGATAATAGCCCCAAGTTTGAGAATCTGCGCTACGAGTGTAAGTGCGGTCATTATACACGCTGCAACATACTTTAGTGTGAATCATAAGTGATGCTGGAGCAAGACTACAACTCCAACAAACAGGGCTTAATTTAAGGCTAAATGCCCCTTTCATTTTGGTCATTTTAGCTTAATTGAGCATGTGCTGAATCTGTGAAAGATTGTAAATATGCCTTAATTAGTTCTAGGCAAAATATGTGGTAGATGGTATTAGATGATCATCATGTCTGCATTAAAATAACCCTGTTTTTCAAAGCAAGCATTTGAACTGCAAAGTGCTGATAAAATAGTGTGAATAAGAAATAAAATGAGTTGTATTTACAATCCTAGATATGTGTGTTGTCCTAGTATTTTGTTTTGACAAAAATACATTGTAATAGTGTGAAAAACAATGCCATGCTAATGCTTGGGACATTACGTTAAGAATCATCAGTAATCAAATGTCATGTTACCCTTTAGTTTGAGTTGAGACAAGGACATAACCCACAGTGCACCTTTGACCATGGATTGCCCTTTTTAAAGTATTAATTCTAACCATTTTAGATTTTTTGAGAGAAGACACATTGGTTGGGACTAGCTTCTTGCGTGTGGCCGCTCACGATGATGACTTTGGCACTAATGCAGCTATCACTTACTCCATGTCCCCGGAGCAACCTGAGTACTTGCAGGTCAACCCTGTCACTGGATGGATCTACGTTAACCAGCCCATCTCCCAGGTCAGTCACAAGTTATTAGCAGACTCACTTTTAGCAGGCACACTCTCACACACACTAAGCTGTATCATATGTTAGCCACTGGGTCTGTGTCAACAAAACTAATGAATAAGCCATCTCCAAGTCTGCTCCTCCCAATCTGGGCTATGCATACTCCCAGAGGTGCTACATGGGGAAAGAACACTGAGAATTGAAAGTGATGGAGCAAGCCTAATTCAAGCTAAAACAACTGATTAAAAATAGATTTTCACAGCTTGGGATTCCTGGGGTCACATCTGATGATGATGGCCAAGTTGTTACTAAATATTGTTCTCACATACTATACGCTTGCAGTGAGATGTATTCCTTGTACTTTGACTGTAATGGCATATGTTTTAAAATTACTAATCATTACAAAATATTGTTATTTATGATATTTCAATAGGAGACTGTCTGTAGTAGTAGTAATAGACAAGTGATGCTTTTGGAACTGTTGAGCTAATTAAAGACCAGAGGGTGGATCAACCCAAGTACCCACACATTATTATCAAGTTATTCCAACTTCATTATTTTGAAGTGCAAAAGGTTGATTAGTAATTTCAGTGATATGAACCTTTTCGAATGTGTGCATTTTTTCTCAGAGCAGCACACTTCTTCACTTGTTCTCATGTAAGAGCTGGAAACGTGTTCTAGCACTTTGGCGATCTGTATAATTTAGCACACTTCTTAGCACACTAGCCTTAAAAGTGTCACAATCACAATACAATATTTACACCCAAATGAGCAAAGGCTGTCTTAACAACGCTTCTGCATATTTCACAATGGTTTCAGAAATAATTACAATCAAAGCTGAGTTACAATTATGTCACCTTTGTGCAAACGTTCTATTAAGATCACTTTCATACCACACTTGACAGAAATGTCTGCAGTTTAGCTCCCAGCTGATTTACTATTTAAGCGATTCAGTCCAAATCCAGGTTAACAGTAGCAGCAGTTATTCTGGTGATATATAGCACAGTATGTATAGAACTACAGAAAATGAACAAAGAGGCCAGCATTCATTTTTTGCTGCTGATGGTAACCACTATATTTTATGGACATGTCCATATTTGACTTATGATTGCTGTACACTTTGAACCTAAATCCACTAAGTCTATCTTGTCATTCAATATATAAAAAATACTTTACAGAATACGAAAGGTTTCAAGCTTCGGGGGAGAGTTGTACTTGCTCACAAATACTAATGTGATTGTCCAGAGAAGAGAAAATGTAATTTTAAAGTAAAGTGGGATTCCTTTTTATCTGACTGCTGCTGCACAATAATAGAGTGGCTGCAATTTGCAATGATAGAATACAGTTCATGGGTGAAACCTTACAACTCAATTACTATTTGGGCTATAACAATAAGTTGCATACTGAGGACTGTGGCAGTGAAATGCAATTACCTTCAGCAGGCCAAAAGGCACATTAGTTTGTAGATTTTTTCCTCTTGATATGAGTCTTATGATGATTTGCATTGTCTAATTAAGATGAACAAAAACATGCCCTGATGGCCTCTTAAGAAAATGCGTAGCCTCCCTGCTGTGGCCACTTTAAAAATATAGAATTTCTCACACACAGTTCCTATCAGTGTATTGTACTGTATATACAACAAAAGCAGTTCTGAAAGAATATTCTGTACTTATGTGATTATAGTTTTAATAAATTATTGGAAGTAGATTTTATTTTCTTCAAATTATTTAACTTAATAGAACATACTATGTTTAGGTTTAAACAGGAAAACACTGCTGCTGATTATTTAGGGTTGCACAGATATATTGTGTTTCTTAAAAAATCTAAATAGTTTCAAATACAGAGAGCCTTTGAAATATTGTGAAGTGAGGTGCCTCATGATAACTCTGCTATACTTTTATATTTATATTTAGCAGCATCAGAGTCAGATGTATTATCCTAATGCATATGTGCATTTGTATGAATACAGTTTAGCATACTTTAGCATACTAACATTTACATTTAGTCATTTAGCAGACGCTTTCATTCAAAGCGACTTACATTAAGGTTCCATTCACCAGTGTTACAGCTGGAACACCACTGGAGGCAGGTGGGTTAAGTGTCTTGCCCAAGGACACAATGACATTATGAACTGTAGGGAGAGCGGGAATCGAACCACCTACCTTCTGGTTGAAGGACGACCGCTCTTACTTGTTATTGCAAAGTCAAAGGAATACTTGAACTGCTGGAAAGACAGAAAGTTTAGGTTTTTATTTGCTTTCAATTCAAGTGACAAACAAGTCAGTATCCTTGTAATTAGTTAAAAAAACAATATAATCCTGAGCCCTAAAGTCTTAATTTATACTGTGTCTACAGAGGACCTACATCACGAGGGACATCATTGCGACAGATGGAGGAAACCGGAGCACGTCTGTGGAATTGGCTGTCACCATTACCAACGTAAAGAACCAGCCTCCTCAGTGGAAAAAGGACAGCTATTATGTGACTATTCCTGAGAACACGGCCCGGGACACACCTATAGTGGTAATGTGTCTGCATGCTTATATTTGTTTGCTCACCTTCTTGAAATAACTGCACAGTGTAACCATTATTAAGACAATGTGTTGTCTTTGTGCTAAAAATGCACCTTAAATGGCTTGTCAGAAGGGCTAACATCTGTCACAGTGTGTTAGTTTGATGCCGTAGGTAAAATATTTGATAGGATGACTTTGGCTAATTAAATCCTTTCAGAGTGTCTCCTTTGATGCCAATCTGGAGATTATATTTCATAAATATTTTTCTCCTAAGGTCTTTGCAAAAGGATTTATACAGACATAGACTAGTTATATCAGTGGCAAGCAATTTGGTTCTGACAATTATTATTATTTTTATTTAACAAGTAGAGAGCAGCGTACTGTCACCAACTTGTTTATTTGTTTAAACCCAAAAACACTTGTTTAGTTTTTGTGCAGAAAATATCCACAAATGTCCTATAAACTTGTTTTAAAATCATGTCATACCAATTC
Organism: Perccottus glenii; assembly: GCA_024416835.2. Lineage (NCBI taxonomy): Eukaryota > Metazoa > Chordata > Actinopteri > Gobiiformes > Odontobutidae > Perccottus > Perccottus glenii. Next base: position 16,165,836 of record CM044563.2, on the reverse strand, counting down.
ATTACCTATCGTAAACGCAAATCCTCGTTTGAGTAAAGTGAGTTGTCTTGGGTGAGACTGTCAATCAAATGGGATCATAAAGCTTGGCCTGGCTGCATGGGCTTAAGCTGGAGAAAAGCATATCCAGGAGCTTTTATTTTACCTGTGGGATCCCAACCTTTACTCTGTTCACTCTTTCTCATGTTAGAAGTGTATTTGTCTGTTTTTTCTCTTTTGTTGCCATAACCTGAAATCCACCTTTTGCTTCCCATTTAGACCATCAAGGCTACATCTCAGCTAGGTGACCCGAGAGTGACGTACAACCTGGAGGACGGATGGTGCCAGAAACAAACATGCCAGTTCGCTTTTACCTCTCCCCAAACCGGGAAGATGGATCAGCCTCCATCTTGGTGTCAGAGCCGCTGGACTATGAGACCACACCTTTTTTTTCTTTAAGAGTTCGGGCTCAAAATGTGGCGGCTGTGCCTCTTGCAGCATTCACCACCGTTTATGTCAACATTACAGGTACTTGATGAGTTCAGATAATTGTTTTACAGTATACTGTATGTCTCGAGGGAGTTTTAAGCCTTTAGGTGAAGAATTTAAGTACTTCTTGGTACGATCATGTTAACAATTAAATAATGAAAGAAGATCTGATTCTTACTTTGTTAATGTGCCCAGTTGGAAACAATGCTTTTGGCAACGGATGTTTAATTTCTCATCTTAGGAATAAATTGACCTGTTAACCCCTTGCCATTAAATTCTCTTTCTTTCAAGATGTAAATGACAATGTGCCGTTTTTCACATCCTCCATCTATGAGGCCTCAGTGACAGAAGGAGCCCAGATAGGGACATCTGTGCTTCAGGTGTCTGCCTATGACAAAGACCTAGGTCTGAATGGAGAGGTTTGTACTTGTGTTTTGTACTTGTTTTCAATCTTTAAAAAATCTGTTCAACCTTACCTAAGGAATGTGTTTTTATTTGTGCTGAACCATTATTGTCACGCTGCAAAGCACATTGTGCAACGTCGGACCACAGTGCCTCCTCAGAAAAGGCTTTTGTTCACAGTTGTCATGGTGGTTAAGGGAGCTTTGCTAGTGCAGCAGGCTGAATGACGGCCACTGACAATGTTTGTGGTACTGTGTATCGATTAGTTCCACTTGCAATAAAGGGACAATACTAGCAATATGATTGAGACCTCCTGGCTTTTTGATCTTCAAAGACTTTATTTTCCTAAGATGTTGACTGGGTTTATTGTAACTCAGTTGTCTTATTCCCTGTGCTCCGCAGATTACTTACTCTCTACTGAGTGACAACAGTGGTGACCACAATTTTTTCCGTATTGACCCAGCTTTTGGGATCATCTACACGGAAGCAGTATTTGATCGTGAGGCACGCAGCTCTTATTTGCTTGAAGTCCAGTCTGAGGATGGACAGGAATCAGCGCGACCTGGGAAAAACAAGCAGCCAAACTCAGGTACACACTAAGAGTGCTACACCTACACCTAACATATTTTAATACTCTTAGAAAGTGGATATGTTTGAAATATTATGTAACTAAGGTATGTTGAGTTTCTGGTGATACTTTTGCTATGTTGCAGCCTCAATAACATACATGCAATAACAAAACAATATGTTACATAGTAATGTAAGTAATATGTTAACTCACAATCCTTCTACACCACCAGCATGCCAACACCCTCAGACTGATACTGCGAGAGTGTGACTTAGCAAAGTTACATTTAAACTAACCTCTAAAGTGTTGTGGCTAAGTCATACAAAGTTTAACCATTGTTTATTGCACAAACCCACAGGGCTATAAAGAAATTGCTTCTTTCCCACTATTGTGTTTTTAACAGACTACATGAGAATATATTGACTACATTAATTTACACATTGGGACTCATTTTCAAAAGTGATGTTTTTATTAATTTCCCTTCCATTGCCATGACACACCAGCCTCTATCTGTTCTCTGTGGAACACTACTCTTTTTTTTCTTTTCTCTCAGAACTGTACGGTACGGCCTATGTCAGTGTACCATGTCCTCTCTGTGGCTCTCTGGCAGTCATAAAACATGTCTAGAGTGATGTAATTGGAGGTCTGTGTTCCAAAGTGGCTCTCTGCAAATGTTTATGATGAAAATATTAGGGGTGATTGGGTTTCAGCAAAGCCTTCTCTCTGGGTCTGTCAAGGCTGCTTACCATTTCCAATGAGTCTTAGCTGTGTCTTATGCTACGTATCTCTACATCCAGAAGGGCTCATCTCGTCTGCAAACATTACCTGTCTTCCTGCGTTACCCCTGGGGTATACCAAGTGAAGAAGTAAAGCGTTGAAACCAGCATAGAAAATAGAGACACATTACACCACCATCCTCTCCTATTGCAGGGACGCCAAATTAACATGTCACCTATGTGTTTTGTGAGCAGATAATTTCTCTCCAGCTAAAGAAATAAACAGTATAATGAGGAGGGCACTGATAAGACACAAACACTTGTCATCTTATAAATATTTAACCTCACAGCAGAGAGGTTCTTTATCTACTCACTGCAAAAAAGGCCCTTGTTGAAAAGGTTCAGCCCCATTATTGTTATTCTCTTTGGTGAAACTCCTGTTAAAACAATAAACTCTTGACAAAATGAATTATTTATGTAATTTACAGCACATTCTCTGTGAATAATGTTTTGTCTGATTCTGTGTCACCAAGCCACACTATGTCGGGTTAAGTGCCTCTTCCGTGCCAAACATTGACAATAAATTGTAAAATCAATGAACAGATGGAGCATAGTCATATACAGGAAATGTGGGTGTGTTGGGGCGAGTGTTTATGCATGTTGTGTCGTTTAATCTAATGCCATATTGTCATTCCTGCAGACACAGCGTATGTGCGGGTTTTCATCAGCGACGTCAATGACAACAAACCAGTCTTTGCTCAGCGGCTGTATGAAGTTGGGGTTGACGAGAATGCAGATGTGGGCCTGACTGTTGTCACTGTTGGTGCTAACGACGAGGATGAAGGTACGTCTGATGAGGCAAACTAGGGAGTTCCCATGGAGAATTTAGTTTAGCTGCTCCCTAAAGGTTATGAAAACTATCCAACCAGAACCAATATGAAAGTTTTTGTAAGCCTCTTTGAAACTTCTACAAAAAGTTTCCGTACTGCATTGATTTTCATTTTACACCTGAATCCCCTTTCTTGAAAAATATTTTGGCAGCTTATCACTCATTCTTCCTGCGGTGAGTTCTTGCCAAGTAGGCACATTTTTCGCAAGCCTTTTTCCTTTGTAGGAATATTCATTAAGTGACCCTCTAAGCACTGTTTCCCTATATGCGCTGCTTAAATCATGCAATGTGCTAGATTTTAGTAGCATTCATCAGAGAGCTCAGTAAGGCACTGTAGCACATATGTTCCAAAAAGACTGACACGCTCCCACACAGTAGGTGGGCGGGATTTAAGCAATAAAGCAGTTGCTCATGCTCAGTACAGCAGCAGCCTAAGATCCCTTTATCAAGCGTGTTTGGGTCCGTTAATCAAGTATTTATGGAGAGCGGGGGTGCAGCTTAGACTGGGCTGCTGCACTAATGATGAATAGCAGTGGCACAACACCAACCCCCTATATTAAACTTACAATACTATTGCTCTTGTGCCTGAGAGGCCACAATCAATCTGTCTTGTTTAAAAATCTCCGCCCTGGGCTTGACTGCTGTAAGCCTGTCAGTTCACGGTGGGAGGCAGGGAACACTTTGTCAGCCAGGATTGTGTTAATAGTGCAGATTAGTGTATTTACATGGGATTGTAGCTACTTGAACCCAGCAGGATGATTGAAAGTGAAGACTGTACATAGCAGGAGATCATCTTATCTTTTGCCAGTGTTAACCCGCCAGATTGGACGGTCTCCACAGAGATGAGATAAAGTCAGATATTGACTTCCTCTTTACTAAACTATATCCTCCACCTTCTCTCAGGCTTGAAAACCGTTCCCTAGAGGACACTATCGAAGTGCAGCATGCTGCTTTTTGCTCTCATGCACCCTTTTTACTTTTTTTTCAGCCGTTTTTTAATTAGTATCTGATTAAAGTAGAGGAGACGAGGTACAACGTTTCCATTTAATTAAGTAATCAAAACAAGTGGGGAATACATGAAAACCTACTAATGCTTGGGTGTTGGAGGAAATGAGGTGTAATACCCATGTGTTTTCAGCCTTCTGTTGCTGTACAACTGTAGTAAGAAGGAATAAAAGAACACTGTAACAATAAGGCAAAGACTAGGAAATTATTTTAGATGTATATTCAGCAGCCTTGTAAAATGGTGCAGAAGTTTGACTGTTAAATAAACAGTTACTCTTTTGTTTTGAAGATTCCCTATTGTGCTTTTCATTTTTTATTTTGCCAGTGGGTTAGGAAACGTTTGTTCATGTAAAAGGTCTCCAGTGTTAAAAAGCTCAAAGCCCCTCAGCCAAGCCTCAAACTCATTCCTGTTAAAAGGTGATGCAATCAAGTAACATAATAGGCCTTTATGAAGGGATTAATGTGCATGACATTTCAGCTTTTCATTTAGCTGTTAGGTAATCACAACAACACAGCCAAAGCACAGCTAAACTATGAGAGACAGGAATAATGTGTGAATGTTTCTGAATATTGTGCTAACGTTTGTAATCCAATGAATGCATGCAATAATCACAGAATGATTAATCAATGAATGAACATTTGAAACAGATTACTGTAAAAATCTGGATTTGTTTTCTCAATCCTCATCATGTATTCTCTAAAACCTGCCACAGGGGCCAATGCCAAGCTGCGCTACCAGATAACTTCAGGAAACAAAGGTGGTGTTTTTGACATCGAGCCAGAGGTTGGGACCATCTTTATTGCACAGCCGCTGGACTATGAGCAACAGAAGAGGTACAAGCTGTTGGTCCTGGCCTCTGATGGGAAGTGGGAAGACTATGCAGCTGTAGTGGTGACAGTGGTTAATAAGAACGATGAAGCCCCGGTGTTCTCGATGAATGAGTACTATGGTTCAATCACGGAGGAGCTCAACGGGTCACCTGTGTTTGTGCTACAGGTGAGAGACTGAAATTAGCACAGCTAAGAGATGTTTTCCTGCAACTTTGCAGTAATTACTGTAATCCATGGATCTGTAAGTACCTTCAATGTTTTCTGCTGCACAAACTCTGTCTAGCAAGCTTACAATTTTGCAAAAAAAATCATCTGCTCATATTTCATGTACTATTGTAGCTTGAAATATTCAGAGATTTTTTTTTCTGGCTTGGTGGAGAGACAGTAGTGATTTATTTTCTATGGGGAAATTTAAGCAAACGAGAACGTCAGAGCTGCTCCAGGCCAGATGCAAGAAATGAACCTGATCAAAGCTCATTTCTTTAATTTAGGTGGTCAGGAAATAGAGCAAACACTTAAATAGGGCTGTCGAAAAAATACAGAAGTGAAGAAGACCTCGGCGACAGCTGAAAAGAGATAAGAGGAAATTGTAATTTGGGTTTGACTGCGTGAATGAATATCCATTTTCTTAAGGCGTGTGTTTATCTTTCCAGGTGACGGCCACTGACCCAGACAAAGACGCAGACCAGGGGGCTATACGATACTCTATTCATGGCCAAGGTGCTGAGTCACACTTCATGATCAATGACCTCACAGGGGAGATGTACGCCCAGCGCACCGTGGACCGAGAAGAACGTGCTGTGTGGCGCTTCGTTGTCATGGCGACCGATGAAGAAGGCGAGGGTCTTACGGGCTTTACTGATGTTATAATCAATGTGTGGGACATCAATGACAATGCACCCGCCTTCTCCTGCGCTCCAGATAATTGCCACAGTAGCGTGGCGGAGAATTCACCTCCTGGAACATTTGTTGTGGAAATGACAGCCGTGGATCTTGATGATGCCGCTGTAGGTCAAAATGCAATCCTGACATATAGAATTATTACAAATGCGTACAATGCCAACAACGCAGAACTTTTTGTTATTGATTCCAGCACTGGCACAATATCTGTTTTGGCAGAGGGTCTAGACAGGGAGACTGCTGAGAGCTATCACCTGGCAGTGGAGGCCCGGGACGGTGGAGGTATGACGGGCACTGCTACAGCCACAATAATCATCACAGACATTAATGATCATGTGCCAAAATTTAGAGAGGACTGGTGTGGTGCTCGGATACCTGAGAGCGCAAGTGTGGATGCTTCAATTTTGGATTTGAGTGCTGTGGACCCTGACGCTGGCACTTATGGACAAGTTGCTTTTAGTATAGTGGCAGGAGACCCTGAGCAAAAATTCTACATGGTAAGCCACAGATTAGAGAAGACAGGCACTCTTAGACTGAAGAAGAGTGTGGACTTTGAGAAAGCAGTGGATCAGAGGTTTAATCTTACTATCAAAGTGGAGGACTCTGACTTCTCCAGTTTTATTCACTGTGTGGTTCTAGTGGAGGATGAGAACGATAACGCTCCTGTTTTTGACCCTAGCTCTCACCTGCTCTCACCTTTACGTGAGGACATTACTGTGGGGACTAGCATCATTCAGGTTGTAGCCACTGACTCTGACTCAGGCTTGAACGGAGACATTTATTATACTATTCTTCCCTGGTCTGACCCATATGGACATTTTACAGTCAACCGAGCTGGCGTGGTTACAGTGAACAGGCCACTAGATAGGGAGACGGTGGCAGGTTATGATCTTGTTGTCATGGCGACCGACAGGGGCACCCCAGCCTTGACTGGCAGTGCCACGGTCCACTTGCAGCTGCTGGACATGAATGACAACGGGCCGGAGCTGGAGACAGACTACACGCCCGTGTTGTGGGAGAACAGTCCAGCGCCTCAAGTAGTCTGGCTCAACCAAAGCTCAAATCTTCTTCATGTCATAGACCGGGACTCCCCAGAGCATGGTCCTCCATTCTCTATTTCTGCCTTCACAATACTCCACTGACTTCCACCTCCAAGATCATAGGAACAGCTCTGCCACTCTCACTGCCCTGCGTAGATTTGACAGGGAAAGGCAGAGGGCGTTTCATTTGCCTGTCATTATGATTGACAGCGGCCATCCTCCAATGACAGCCACAAGCACCCTCACCATCACTATCGGAGACCAGAATGATAACGCACATCAAGCAGGAGAGAAAGATGTTTATGTGCATAGCCGTAAGGGTGAGTTGATCGCTTTCCCTCATTTCAGTCTACTTGCCCCTTATGTTTAGCTACAAAGAATCACACTGCATAAAGAGTTTTAATGTAGAGGAACCCAGGCTACAGTAGAAAGTTTCTTTCCTCATACCTTTGCAGTGTAGTCTGGAATTCATAATTGCATTCTTCCTTTTAGATTCTGAGAGTGTTTTGTTATGGTAATATCACTGTCAAATCCTTTCTCAAGCCTGCAGCATTCTTCACTTGCCAGCCTTACGTGCCTAAAGCCCATTTGAACATCCCATTATGATAAGGATCATGAATGGTTTTTATTTTCCCCTCCCTTCAGCAAAGTTGGTTAGGCATGTTGACTTGTTAGTGTTTTGATCGCACACTCAGCTACATGGCAGTTTTGGTAATTGTGGAAAACAGGAGCACAGTGATTCATCCAGGCTACCATTGTTTACCCAGCTGCAGTACTCTGGCACTGCAGGTCGATAATAACATAATCCATACTGAGATAGCCGCGCTTCCTTAAGCTCCCCGCTCTCTGAAGTGGAGCACTGAGAGTCTATTCATTTCAGCAGTGGGGCTCCACAGTTATGAGCATAATAAGTAGAACAGAACACAAGAATGCAAGATAAGGAGAAGAGAGGGACGAAAAGATTACTGTGGGCATCAGCAGATTCTGTCCAGACGTAATCAATGGGGGTGTGTTTACCTTAAACAGGAAAAATGGCAAATGCTGTTCTAGGGAAGGTGTATGCCCCAGATCCAGATGACGGGGACAACAAGACCTACACACTGGAGCCAAGCGCAGCCAAGTAAGAGCTCTTTTGTTAAATACATATCGTTTTTTTTTTTTCTGCACACATGCTGATCTCCAAATTGCTGCCCAAGTATAAATACTAAAGCAATACATCACCAGAAGAATTGTCAGCAGTGTAGTATGTGAAAAATAAAAAGCATGTGAACTCAGCAGTTGGGCTGTATTTCTGTAACAAGGCTTCTTTCATTGATATCACTCAGATGCAAACGTGCCAAACAGGTACTCTGGCTTCAAATAGAAGCTTCACTCTCCAATAGGGCTTTAATCATGACCATCACCAGTGATTGCCATTCTGGATAATGTGATCAAAGTCAAACAAACTAAGTAATCTGAGTCCATCTGTATGATGATGCTGAAATGGAACGGCTACATGAGCACAGCCTGACTCCATCAGGGACCTTGTGCAGCTATTTAGTATTCACACCCTCTAGATCAGATTAGAAATACCAATTGCACATTTGTTTTATTCATCTAACAAATTCTGACAGTTACCATGACAACTATCCAGTTCTTTTAGCAGACAAGGATATATTTTTTGGGATTTAAGTTCTTCTTCTTCTGGATTAAACCCAGGTACTGTTCACCAATTTTGTTCTTGTCTGTCTGCCATCTGTCCACTATTCCTCTTTCTGTAAAAGAGCTCTGGACAAAATGAGCCACTTGTCTTGTTCTTATCTCTCACTTTAACCATCCACTTCTACTTACCACTCATCTGCTTTTCCTAGATACTTCAATCTGAACCAGAGCACAGGAGTGCTGACCCTCCGACAGAACACTCCAGTGGGCAGCTACTGGTTGCGAGTTGCAGTATCTGATGGGGTGTGGCCCGATGTGATGTCTGGGGTCAGAGTTCATGTCAGGGAGCTGGAGGAAAAGGCTATCCAGTCATCTGCCTCACTGCAATTAACTGGTAATACACTTATAAGTCTAAACACTAAAGGAAATGTAATTTGGCTTGTAATAAATTCAGTAATGAGGAGGTCATTTCAAATGTACAGGACAAGTCATAAAAATATACCCTTTCTGGTCAAAAACACATATTGGCTGTCACCTCAACATTGTTTTTACAATATATGTGCTTATGTTAAGTCGAGTTGCTTTTATTTTATTTTGTTGCAGATCTTGTATAGTAGGCACTACACAGATTGGATCATTTTCTCTACACCTGTGCTTTTCTTTGTACCTTTTTTCTATTCACAAGTGACAACACTTTAAAAATAAATGCAAGGTAAAATATATAGATTTTTCATCATACCTTTAGTGCTCTTCACATCATGTTTGTATAAATGCACCTACTTTCACCATTAAACATTGAAGTGTCAAATTAAAAGTTGGTGTCTATTTGACAAGTTAATTCAGGTAGTGTCATTTTGGCCATGCAGTGTATAACATATTATGTTGTTTTTAATAGGATTTTCCTTTGCAGTTGTTCCACACAATAGCTTCCGAGCTAGCTCTTTGTTGTCACTGTTGTTCAATTCTTTTATGAAGCAAATTTTGAAAGAGACAGCTTCTGCCACAGGCATGGATAAATTGGTACTTTTCATTGAATGATTATCATCTTGTCAATCTAGTTAACACTGAAATAATAGGCTGTCAGGAAGAACCGACTACTTGCGTTATTTAACATTACTAAGCATTGTAAAACAAGCATTTCCATTGCTTGCTGGTAATAGTTTCCTTATTCTTCTTATTCCTCCAGACCCTGAAGTTTATGTTGAGAGTGTTCATTTTTCTGTCAGTCTCACTGAGCAAATTGGAGTTATAAAGGTCAATTTGGAAGTGTCAGGTAAAGTCCTTGACATTTAAAAGCCATTTTGCGATCAGAGTCGAAGGCTATTATGAATGCCTCTGTCTCAAAGTCATTATCATTTTTTGAGATTAAGGGTGACTACTGACTACATTCTCTGCATATCATTTGGAAAGTGGCACCAAAATGCAATTGATTTTATATCAAAATATTTTATGAATAGCAATATCCACATACATTATCTTTATGTCAATAAAAATATGCAATTTGTTACTTCAGCATCAGCTTATTCAACTAATAAATGATTTGGTGTAAAAATGGATCGATATAGGAAGACATTAGGCTTGCGTTAATGGAATGAGAAACTCTGTAGACTTTGATCAACACAGAAGTTGTCATTGATAAGTTAGTAGTTCTTACTGCATGTACCCCTTCTCTCTTTGTCTCCTGAAGGCATTACAGCAAGAGATTTTATCGACTCTCATGTCGAGGGGAAGAGTCGGCTGGAGATGTTCTGGGACTTCCTGTCTGAAACGCTGTCCGTCAGACCAGCGAGCATCAACGTTTTCAGCATAGCAGACAGAGGGGATAAAGCAGTGGACATTCATTTCTACGTGCTAACTGATCTGGGCTACCTTCACCCAGAGAAACTGCATGGTGTCCTCGCAGCACATAAAAAGAAGGTATATAGACCATCTTGTCTGTTAGATAGAGATCAATGCTCATATATCAAGTGATACCCTCGGGAGCTTGAGGGGAAGAGATAACAGTGCTTTTTATCTGCCCTCTTATTTTTACACCAACTTTCCACATGCGTACTGCCTGGCCCTGTCATCTTTTCTTGTCTGTCTCATTTATTTTACCATGTCATACTAAGCTATCCACCTTGCTGGCAAGTTACTTCAAGTTAATATATAAATACATACACAAACATAACAAGTCTCTAATAATCTTGAAATATTACTGTGCCAATCAACATGGTTCTTCAGCTGCTGTCTTTACAAGCATCACAACACAGCCTGCAATGTTAAATGATGAACTGCATGTAGTGTGTAATATTGTCTACACATGTTCCTTTCTATCTCGTCCCACTCCCCACAGCTTCAGTCACTTCTTCGTGTGAGCATCAAGCAGGTTCAGGTGGATGAGTGCACTCACGCAGACTGCAAGTCTTCCAGCGGCTGCTCCACCGAGTTAAACGTCAGTGACTTGCCCACCCTGGTCGATTCAGGTGCTTTGTCCCTCGTCTCAGTCAAGGTGTCATCGACAGCTGTTTGTGGATGCACTGCCAGGGAAATGACACATCAGCCTTGCTCTTTCTACCCAAGTAATCCCTGCCTTAATGGGGGAACCTGCATTGACACACTGAACGGTTACAGGTGAGACACACATCCACTCTGAATTACACCTAATGAAACAGCAGAAGGACAAACTGTTTTTGTGCCGCAGTGCTCTTTTGAGGCTCTTGTGAGAGTGGATCCTTCTCCTGTAATTTGACCTGACTTGTTTTAGCTGCAATGTGTTTAGTGTAGTCAGCTAAATCTAGAGTAGAGGGTGTTGTTGTTGAATATGTACATATTCAGTGTATGTACGCATAGGGAAAAAAAATTGTTGTCTTTTTAATTACAATAATTTGTTTGTTTTATTTCAGATTTTTGTATTCACATTTCAGTGTTGAGATTTTTTTTTCTAATTGAAGGATGCATCATTTTAGGATAGGTTGAGGAACTCAAAACGAATAATATTGGTTGAATGACACTGGATTATATCCATAATGGTGCTAGATAATGTAACTAGATGAAAATCCTTCAATAATAATTTAACCAAAACCCTGTTGATGGTTGCTTCAGTGGCTCATTTGGTAGAGTGCATACCACATGTGTAGAGCGGCCTGGGTTCTCCAGACAGTTTACCCCATGTCGTCCTCATGCCTCCTGTTCCAATAAAATATATATTAACTGTTGAAAATAACCATGTGAATGTATATACAAGCATGAGTGTGCCAGGAATGTTTATGACTTTTCATAATGTCAGATCTTAGCAACATTATCTCGCAAAACATGTTGAACCAGACATCTTTTTAAAGCCTAACATGCAGGTTTTACTTAAGATCCCAGTAAATATTGTATGTAGCCAGCACCTTGATTCTTAGTAAAAAAAAGATCAGCAATATATCAGTAATCAATTCTATAACCTAAATCTTCAAATGTTCGCTCCTTTTGTAGTTGTCTATCACAGAGGAAGCAGCATGCAGTTCATTTTAAGCACACACTAATGCCCAGATTAAATAAATATAGGGCAAAGGGATTAGCACAACTCTGGCCCCCCTCTATGATCACAACTTCTCAAAATCTCATTTAATGCCGTTTACATGAACATGCAACTTTGTCAACGGAAAACTGTGCAGATAGGGCAAAACAAGAGTAATGCCTATTTCTTTTTTTGACTTTTATCTTTTAAATTGTCTCTGCTGCAGTTGATGCTTCTGAGAGATCCCTTGTTGTAAAAGAAGACTATCTCCCTCTCTATATGTGCTATGTACCCTATGTCCATATGTGAGTTGCATTACAACCATAAAGAATCCAATATTTGGGCAGTTTCCTTTGTGAAATGAGCTTAACATGCAACCTTGGTCTGTAGCTCATCAGATATTGTCAGTCAGAGTGTGAAAAACATACCCCTGTGCTCCTTGATTTGGCTCTACTCTCATGAGTCACATGAAAGAGCAACCAAAGACTGAGGTGCCGTGCTTTACTTGGGCATATGTATGCATAAGGCTACTCTCTGCCTAAGCCGTCCCTTTTTGCTTTGTATAGATCAGTATTCCTGACATGTGTTGGCCCTCTGCAGAATAAACAGCAATGGGGAGAAACAGCCCCTAACAGCCTCAGTACACACAGCCTTCTTCAGACACTGCATGAAAATAGATGGCTTTGACATTATCAGCGAAGCCAGCTTGTCTCACATGCCTGCAGTGGAGGGGACAGGATGAGATCAACCGGTCTCTTCCATTCCCACCATAGCTGTGATTGAATGAATTGTCTCTCATCACTGCATGTATCTCTACCCTTATGGCAATTTTTTGGTACCGCTATTATTAATATTTACCATTGCAGGCAGATTCACAAACACATCGCAGCAAAGCACAGACAACATTCATTTCCCGCTAATGTTTCTGCAAGAGCGGTGATGCCTAACAATCAGACTCTAATCAAAGCAGATAAGTACAAGAAAGGCAATTGCACAGATGTCAACCAGTGTATGTAATACCTCAAGAATGAGAATGGGCTGGTAGGGAGAAGTGAAAAGAAAAGTCCAGGAAATCAGTGGTTGTACTGCGCATAGAAAAGTGAAAGAAATAGAATTAATTATCTCCTAACAAAGGAGATGTGGTGTGCTGAACAGGAATAGTCTCCAGAGGGTTAGTCTCAGGCAGCTGTGATAGATAAAGAACAGGCTAGAGTATTGCCATGTTCAAAGCTAATTGATTTAATGTACAACTGAATATTCAAGGATGCATGGCTCATGCAAACAATCAATTGATAAAAATGCCTTCTTTGCTGTTTTGCAGGCACTATGGAGCATGGAGTATGTTTTGTCTAAATCAAAAGATTCTTATGGCCAGGACTTTACAAGTAGGCTACTTTGGGGTCTGTGTCATTAGTTTTCAACAAATGTGGATAGAGCATTGTTTATGAGAGTCCTACACTTACCTTTAGGTTAACAGACCAGAGTGCTTTGTTTTCACAGCAACATTCAATTCAGGTATCCAACTGCTTAAACATTAATTGAATCCTAATTAGCCATCCTTTTCCTTTGTTGTCAGTTTGGTTTACACAAGGTTGGCCTTTTTCATGGTAGAGCTTAGTTTATTTATTGCAGGGTTGGACTACTGTAACAGCCAAGGTAATACTGGTCTAACACCAAGAAGTGGTCAAATACACTTATGTGAAACCAATCCCACATCTGTCAGAGAAAAGTCACCTTGCACATGTCCAATGACTGGACAGTGGGAGCATTTCCTGCTGCAGAAACAAAAACAGAACTGACAATTTCTTTTGCTTAGACTTTCCTCAGTTTTTTTATTACTCTGCTACAGGTGCCACTGCCCCCCACAGCTTGAGGGGCCAGACTGTCAGCAGACAAGACTGAGTTTCCTTGGCAACGGCTATGCCTGGTTTCCCCCTATAAGGCCATGCTTTGATAGCCATCTTTCACTGGAGTTTATGACAGAAGAAGATGACGGACTGCTGCTGTATGTTGGCCCATTGGCAACTCTGCTGCCAGGGGACATCGAGGACTACATGGCCATAGGTACAGCAAATTTCAGGTTAATTAGATATTTTCCCATGGCCCACCAGCCGTCAAACTTTGAAATTAATTTTATCTGTTTAATTAGTGGGTGGTAGATTTATGAGATAAAAATATTGTTTGTTCTTACCACAGTCTGTATTATTGATGGACATGGTATATGGAATAAATTTTAGTATTCAGATACTGAACTATTTTATAGTTTTATATATTACGTTTGTATATGTCCCTATTGTAATAACTTACCAGACAGTGCTCTTGAGTGTTGTTTTTGAATGATATTATTTAAGCATATTAATATTTAAATAAATATACATAAGTAAGTACCATAAGTAAAGTGAGGATATATATCCTCTCTTTACTTATGGTAAAGTGAGTAATAATAACTTACAAAACAATTTTCCCATTAACTTGTAGCAATGTCTATTTATCCTGTTAAAAATCTATCTATATAATATTTAAAAGTGATATTCTCTATGGGACCTACTTCATTTACAAATAACAGTTTTCTCATTAGCACTAATTCACAGACCTTGCAGTAATTTGGATGTTGTTTTTCAGAGCTGATTGCTGGGTCACCAACCCTGAAAATCAATCATGGATCTGGAACTCTGGTTCTCCAATTAACAAAAAACGTGGCCGACAGAAGGTGGCATCGTCTTGATGTGAGGAGTAATAGTAAAGTAAGTCATGTATATTCACATTAATGCAGTATAACTTTTTATACAAAACACGTTTTGATATTTGTGGTAAAGGGTTGGAAGCCGATGCATAGCCCATTTACAGTTTCTCACATGCTGGGATGACAACTTTTCTTTTTTTCACCCTATTTTAAGGAAGTGCGCTTCACTCTAGATCGATGCTCCAGTGCTATTGTCATGGAGATGGAAGGTGTGGACTCATGGGCCATGACAGAAGACCGTTCATCTTGTGAAATCCGAGGGGTCACGCCCAACAGGGACAAGTAAGATCAATAATTAAATAAAACTTGTCCATTCCATTAAATAAAATAAACCCAAACAAACATGCAAAGACAGAGAAGTTTAAAATGTTTGACTTTTGGAGATTTGGCTCACCCTGTTTTAAAGTCCACTGCAGTAATGTTAAAGGAAGGTACATTGACAAGAAAATAAAAAAAAAAAAAACTCTTATCATCCACCTGCTAGGGCAGTTTGCAAAAACTGTTTCATTTGCTCTGTGTCATCCATGTCGCTATAATGTAAATATGCTGCTTCTATACTTTTCTAGAGTTCTCTTTAGATGGTTGTCATCAGAACACTAATGCAATAATGCCTTATTTAACACAGAGGCTATGGGACCACATACTGTATTAAAAAGCCTCTTGGCTAATTCTGGTGTATTTAATCTAATAATGAGATTAACATTTCAACTTGTTTTAGCATAAAAGCAGAGTTAAATTTGAAATACCTCACAACTTCCCCTAATGGCAGAAAAGGATAGAGCATCCTGTGCTGGTGGCCATAAAGATGTAAAATGACCATGTAACGTAAACCATGAAGATTGTAGGTATGGTTTAGCTTGGTTATTGCAGATTGTAGCATTCTTTCAGTGTTTTCTAATTTTGCAGTGTGCCAGTGTTTTAGTCCCTATGTAAAAGTTTTTAAACATAACATGCAATACAGTTGTTTCACTGACACGCAGTAAAGTACTAAATTGTGCAAGTAACAAATTAAAGTAACTATTAAATATATTTAATTAACCATTTCTTGTTCTTGAAATGGTTAACAAAATGTATTTATAGTGAGGATTGTCTACAACGACTGATTTTACTCATAAGATAGCAGTATTACTCTAATAGAACAGCAATATTATATATGCCATGTTCAATAAATAGTGTCTGAAACAGTGTTTACGTGCAGGCACTGCAAAATCACTCTTCTAAATCATATTAGAGAGTGAGTCAGACTGTTTTTTAACCCGAGTGTTCAATTTCTCAATGTACCTGGCTGTCGTATCTGGAGGGGAAAAACTGCTGATAAAATCCACAGATATAATCCTTAAAATACAAACTAATCTTTCTGCCCGTGTGCTTCACATAGCTTTCTTGCCCTGCAGTGTGCCATTGCTAAGTTTGCTTTAACCCCAGTGTGGGCTTAACTTACCACTGTGCTTGCTGTTTAATTGCAGAATGATATAATAATTACATATTCCCCATACATTTAATAAAGGCTGTAGTGCTACTTGACATAAGGTTTTGAGCACAATAGATTTTGATTCACCAGTACAAATACATTTTAAAAGGGTAACTGTATGCTTCCAAGATAAGTTTAGTATTTACATTCGATGTTCTATGCCCATTGTTAGAGCCAGAGTGCAATGCCGAATTATTTGATGCCTTCCTGAAATGTAATTTATCCATCATCCGTCTTTTTTCATTGTAAGGCAAACAGCACAAGAATAGAATGCAACACTGGTGTCAGGAAGAAGTATAGTTCTGACAGCTTCAGTGAAAAAGAATGAATGTGTGAATTTGAACCATGACAGCTTATATGATGCGTGTGTGCGCGCCATTCTGCTCACCAAATTCTGCATTGCTTTCTGTTGGAAAGCATTTTGAATTGAAGCCTTGAAAAGTTGCCCTTGCTTTTCTTGCATTCTCCTTCCCTTCTTGTTTACAGCACACTGACAATGGCTTTATTTTTTTCCAGGTATCTGAATGGAAGTCATGTCCTGCAGATTGGAGGGGTCAACGAGAACATTACATACGAATACCCGCAGCTACAGTATAAACACTTTGCCGGATGTATTCGAAACCTGCTTGTGGATAGCAAGGTATTGCATCTGAATTGGCAACCTATATCTTTCTGCAGGGCTTGATTATAAACCCTGTTCTAGATGAATAACTTAGATATACAGTATATAGATCTCAGCATTGTTATCTATAAAATCTTTATTTGTTGAATTCTGATGACCCTCACCTTTTCTATGTAGCTACGGAGACGGTTTTATTACAATTGGACATTATATATATCACTTCAGCCTTATGATTTGTCAAAATTTTTTCAAATCTACAGACACAATTCAATGAGTGCTTTTCTAAATGTTTGCTCTCAGATTGCAGATTCAAATAATACTCTTGTTCTCTTTTGTAGCTAACATATTGCTAACGGCTTAAAATGGCCCCAGCCTGCAGTGTATCATTAAACAATCAGTAACCGCTACAGATAAGAGTTTATGGTGTCAAATCACAACATGGAATTTTCTGTCTCACACGGCAATTACGTTTCTCTTTACACATCCACTGTGATTGCAAGGACACAGAAATCCAATCCTCTTCTCTTTTCTTTTCTGAAATGTTGTCCCTTTAATATATATTTTTTTGCTTCTTTTCTTCCATTTCCTTCAGTTGTATGACCTTGGTTCTCCGGCTGAATCGTCCAACACTGTACCAGCCTGCTCTCTTGTTGATGACCATTGTGAAGACAAAGAGCTGCTTCCATCTTGTGGCAACAGGGGGCGCTGTTATGGCAAACGGGGTTCCTTTAGCTGCCTGTGTGAAGCAGGATTTACAGGGCCACAGTGTGAAAAAGGTAAGAAATTTGCTGTTTTTTATTTATTGTAAAGTACTGTGCGTTTTAGATACCTGGAGTGTTAAGCTTTGCAACCCATGGGCTTTGCTCTGCTGGTGTGGGAAGATAACCTCACATTACATAAAGAGCTTGTGCAGAACAGCCCGTTCCCCCGCTGAGATATGCAATGTATTTCCCATTTGACAGCTGAATTAATTGAACAAGAGTTTTCTATGTATGTGTGTTTGATGGACAAGCAGCTCCAGAGTTCTCCTTTGATGGACGCAGCCACATTCAGTTCCAGCTCCAGTGGTCAGTCCCAGCAAGACAGACACATGTCCAGGTTGGGGTTCGGACGCGCACCGCCTCCGGTGTCATCCTCAGCTTGCTGTCCCAGGAGCAGAGTGAATACCTACGTCTAGAGGTTAGTCATGGCCGGTCACTCCTCTACACCTTGACAGCTCTGATTGTTTTGTTTGTGAGCCTTAAAATGATGACGAGGGCCCGGACAATGATTGCTGCAAATGCCTGTCAGGCTGAGAGTGAGTAATATCAGGGTTGGCGACATATGGGTGGATACTGTGGAGGCTGGTGATTGACACATGTATGTACTTGACAAGGTCTTTCTGTAAGTCTACAGAACATTGTCAATAAGAGTCTGCTATTTAAAAAATTAGGCCGTCTTTATTTCAAGGTTATTTCTATCTCTGGATAATGTTTCAAGTCCGATTCCGAAGATGAGGAGGCCAGCACACACTGTAATTTAAAGGCAGATAGCTCTTAAGTGAAGGTCAGATCTTGTGTTATAAGCTTGAGGGTTGTGACACAGTTTGCTTCAAAAAGAGTGGCCAAAGTCATGTGTGCATGCTCACTGCTCTCTCTGCCTGAGCTCAGCAAGAGTGGTGCTCACATGGAGCACTTCTTCACCAGACAGGTCTACTTCGATTTGCCAAACCTCTATAATAGCCTGCTTCTATCTGATGCATTGCTTAGATAGAAGCTGACTGACAGACCACATGTGAACAGCACCTGAAAGTAAACGTCCTGTTAAGATTGTCACTTTTAGGAAACTCACAGATCAGATGTTTGCAGTGAACCTGTCTCGATTACGGCTGATTCCGCACCGCTGCTCTGTCTCATCATGTGTTTGTAAGACAGTGATGTGTAAACCATTGGCCTTGTTGTCTTGTTCTCGAAGTTTCATATTACATAAGAAAAAAAACAATGTTGTTCCCTCCCACAATGACAAGAAAAGGAAAAGGCTGTAGCCTTTGCTGTGGGCTGTGAAGCTTCTGTGTGGAGTCAAACTGGTGAGCTGTATAAAATATCTGAGGCCTGTCTGTGGCAGCACGCTGAAGTGTTTTCAGCCCAGTTGTCTCAAAGCTCTTAGAAACACTTGAGCGCAAGTCTGGTGTGTTTGCTGACAACAAGTCCTAATTTAAAGGGCTGTCTTTCTACCCCTTTTTTCTAAAGGGTAGATATAGGATAGAGTGCACACTGAATAAATAACCACACTTTCACAGAAAGGTTACCAGAGGCTAGCTGAGTATAAACATCATGCAGCTCTCCCAGGAATATGGTGTCTCAGTGAAGAAAACTATTTTCTAATGTAGCCCATGAAGGACTTTTCTTTTCATTTGTGGGAAAACCTCTTCGCTTTTAGAACAGTAAACTCTCCATTTGTTTTATTTTTTTTATTTTGAAATACAGTTTAACTTGAAAAGCTTAAAAATGTCTTGTACTAAATTGTGTTCTACAGAAAGTTTACAAAAGACATTTTTTTTATATTGATTGAGTCCTTTTTTTCATTTCTGTCAGACTTGTTGGCTGTGTGTGTGTGCGCGTGTGTGTGCGTGCGTGTGTGCGTGCGCGTGCGTGCGTGCGTGCGTGTGTGTGTGTGTGGGGAAGGGGTGACCAATAAAGTAGATGCATGCTGAGGGAGCAATAGTTAATTCAGGCCAGGAATGTGAATTATCTTGCCCCACTGTTTCCAATTAAGCTTTGGACATGTACAAGCTGCAGTTATGGGAGGGCCTCATTGGTGTAGTCCATTGTGTTCGCTCATCCTTAACTGCAGAAGATAATTGTTGTTTCTAGTATACCTTCCCTTCGGGATGACTCCAGCTCCTGCACTTCTGTAATGTGTACAGCAGCTTTGAAAAGGCAATCTGTTGAATTCATTTTATCCCTGAATTTTTCATGTGCTCCTGGCTACCACAGAGAAGAAGTTCAATTTCACTTGTGTTGCTTGAGCCAACCTTTTTCTCGCTTACCAGCACAGATAATCCATTTCTTATAATCCACTTTTTGAGGTATTTAAGTTGTGGTCACTATCTGCTTTGTCTCAGAACAGTGCAGCATGTCAGAAAGGAAGTTAATATAAATAGCCAACCTTGTTCAGGCAAAAGGGACCATCTATTAATCTCTTCATGTGGGTTAAATACACAAACACAGAAGGTTTTCATTCAGTAAAAAGGTTAAAACTTAAGCTTCTACTAAAAAAACTCTTTAAAAACGATGACACTAAAACACATTCCTTCATCTTTTTATTATATAGATCAGACAGGTTTTCCACGTCTATGAAATATAATTGATTTAAGTGTGCTACTCACTAATTGTAGTGTTAAGCCAATCTTTGCCCAGAGTTCTGTGAAGGGTCTATGTAGCTAATGAACAACCTATAGAAATCATAGTTTATTATTGGCCCCTGTTCAGCATAGTATTGTTGTATTTACTGAATATAAGAGTAGTGTTTACTGGGAATTTTCTTGCTTTAAGACTGTGCTGTGTGTTTCAGGTTATCCAGGGTCTGCTGGCTGTTTTCTACAACCTTGGAGACGGAGATTACAATGTGACACTTCACTCCCATCGCCTTAATAAGGGAGAGTGGCATGAGGTAGAGCTGGACCGTTACGGCAGAGAGTTCACTCTGCGACTGGACGGCGGCGGGGGCCGGCGAGAGGTCACTGCCTCTCCTGGGCGCAGTCAGGAGATAATTATCGACCAGTCATTGGTGATGCTCGGAAACTCGTTTCCATCGGGACACAATCGGAGCTTTCTTGGTAGGTGTCTGCTTAGCTTTTAACAGAAAAAGACAGTTGAAATTGATGGATAGATAAGTGACTAAATTATCTCTATTAACCAGCATTTAAGTAAGCTCTGTGGTGGAGAGTTTAGTGCACCCAGGTGCAGGAGATTGGGGGTTCAGATACTTTGGGGATCAACGCCAGCCACAGTCTATCTGTGTAAATGCAGACGGTTGAGTCAGGGAGGGCATCCGGCATAAAGACATGCAACTCATGCAAACTACTTCACTGTGCCCACCCCCGGATGGGGATAAGCCGAAAGGCACTTACTAACCAGCATTTTAGGTGAAACATTATCATTACCTGTTGAATTAATGAACATGCATTCAATTTTAGTTTAATTAAAAACCTGTCTACAGCGTATTGATCTTTTAGTTTCAACCAAATAAACATGTGAGTGGTCCTGATCTGTATTTAAATGTGTCAGACCAGGTGCTACTCCCAGAGTGAGCAAACTAACAGAGAGAGAAAGACTATCTAGCAAAAAAGGTTGCTCGCTGACAGGTTTGCCTCAGGCTGTTTGTATGTGTGTGTTGAGCTTATACGCTGGTCTGCTGGTGTATGTTGAGGTGTGTCAGTGGGGGTGTGTCTTTTTTTTCTGAGTTTACACCCTAGCTGAGAGTAAATGTGTGTCCATAAAAGATTTTGCTCGAGGACTGGTGTTTACTGTGTCTTTTAGCATTGTAAAATCTCAATATTTTTTTTTTTCCCCTGCTCTTTCCTCTCACTCTCAATGTCTTTCTCTTCAGGCTGTTTACGGGATCTGAGGTTTAATGGGCACTCTGTCCCCTTGGATAGGGAGCAGCCTACAGGTGAACTTCAGATGGTCACTTCTCAAGGCGTCTCAGCAGGCTGTTCCTCAGACACTTGCAAGAAACATCACTGCTCGCCTCCCTTAGTCTGCGTGGACCTCTGGAGACATCACGAGTGCAGGTGCTGTAAACAGAAAGGATAAATCCTGGAAATTAATGAGGGCTTACAGTAAGCAGGCACACTGTGTACACATTTGCATGCAGATATCCAATGCCAAGTGCTGCATACCACCAGTGTTTCTTATTATAAAATTAGTAACACTGAACTTAGCTTGCAAATTCTATTAAGAAACAATGACAAACCTCACACATCCAGATATTAGAATACAATAATCCACAGATGCAAACACGTTCACAGTCTCTTCTTCTCCTTGAGGGAGATAGAAATGAGGGCCAAGGACACAAACTCAATAACAAATAACGCTAAATTTAATATGCTTTGATCCAACACTATGAATTGTGTCAAGGCAAATATATTACAAAAGCAAGTCATTATACTGTAGTAATTAGCCTAATATAGCATTTTATTCAAAAGAAATATGTCTAAAAGTAGTACAATAAGTGACAGAGTTAAACACTACCAACTCCAAGAGCTGTCAGTTAAGTCAGTTAAACTGCCCTATAACATAAATGCAAACGAAAGATTAAAAAAATATAATATTGGCATTATGATCTTATCTTATGTGCCTAATGTGTGTCAGCCAGAGATAATAGCTCATGAGAGTAGCTTCTGAGTTTCAGCTGTCCCTTTAAACTCGGCAGGACCACTTGTTCTTCAAGCTGTGGTTTTGGAGACTCAGATCTCTGTGTGTGACTTTTCACTGAGATGGGATATCCATTAATGGTGATTGCACCACAGCCTCAGGTTATAAAGCACAGTGAGAGGCAGGGGGCATGGGTGAATGATATTCAGGGGAAATTTGGGGCTTATACACTAAAGAAGTGCTACTGCAAAGGCAATCTCAACCTCTTGGTATCTTTTACCGGAATATATATATATATATTTCCATTAGAGTTCTATTTGCACTCTGTAACCTTCAAAGTACATATCTTTGAAATCGGACATAAGCGATGTTACTCCTGAGGGATTTATTTTTACACTGCCACTCTAGGTTCACAGCTCTGTAGACTCAAGTGTTCTTTTTGTCCAAAATGTATTCCCAGATGTGTCCTGTTCTTCTTTTATAAAGCCACCTGTCTCTTCTCTGCACAGGTGCCCCCCAGGCCACCTGACCAAAGAGAGCCCTGTGGGTAAAATGTGTGTCTACACGTTGTGTGCCAGCCGGCCCTGTCGCCATGGTACCTGCGTGGCCCACTCGCCTTCACGTTACTCGTGCCACTGCAGCCAAGGCTACAGGGGGCGGCACTGTGAGGTGACGCTCGCCATGTTCCACGACCAGGGCAATACCCTCAGCCTCAGCTCCATGTTTGCTATCAGCATCTGTGTCATGGCATTTCTAGGTAGCTATGTCGACTATGTGTTCTATTTGTGGTAACCCACTTCTCATCTTCTCTCATGTCTCATAACATCTGATATATGTTTCTATTTGCCTTCAATGTCTTCTCTCATCTTGTCTTATTTTATTTTGTCTTTTTGCTGTCATATTCTTGTATAATTTTTGTATGCTGTTTGTTTTAATGTGCAACAGCCACTGTATTTTTGTTTTCCACCTGTGTTTGTGAAACCTATTCATACACACATCTTGTAGCTGTATTGATCTCTTGAGTTGTGGTGGATGTGATTTTTACATGGGAGGTTGGTGAAAACATGAAACAAATACCTGCAGTGGAAAAAAAACAGGGAGGAAGAAAACACGGCGTGTCTTAATTTGAGATTCACAAGGAAGCTGTAAAAGTCTCCCGAGAATCTGTGGGTTTCTTTATATGTTTTTCTATATTTCTCATCACTTCAGTGTCCCCTGTCTCTTCCAATATTTTGCTATAGTTTCACAAGTCAATCTCACTTTCTGCTTTACTCTTTGTCTGTCCAACTTATTTTATGTCCCACTGTCCTCTCATTTTATTTTTCTACAGTTTTTTTTCTTCTTTCACATTTCATTGTACATTTCATTTTTTGCCAAACTAAATGTGTCCATATAGTGCACTTTGATAACAGTAGCCTATGCAAGCTTTACAGCTCAAATCCCTGAGCACATCTCACAACTGTAAAGGAAGGGCAGTTTACAGACTTGAATATACCAACAAGGACTACTACCAAATTAACTGCATTCATTCACAGGCTTCTCTCAAATCTAACAAGGGCTGAATTTATTTCCTTATTGGTTGTTTATTCTATTGCAGTATCCTTCTTATATTCTGGGGCACGGTGGCAGGAGTCTGCATGTCCTCCCTGTGTTACCGTGGGTTCTCTCCGGGTACTCCGGCTTCCTCCCACCGTGACCAAAGACATGCATGTTTAGGTTAATTGGCAAATCTAAAGTGTCCCTAGAGAATGAATGTGAGAGTGAATGGTTGTCTGTCATAGAGTAAAAAATAATACTAGTACTGCCTGCAGAAAAGCCTACCATGTGTGGGTGGTGTCAACCATGTTAAAGGCTTAATGATGTTATACTATGTTTATATAAAATATATATTATGGGTTACAAATGATACCAAGAAGGAGAATTAATTTATTTTACAATAGTTATTATTTTAGTTATACGTTATAGTAGCACATAATAGCACATAAGTTAAAGGTTGTACAGTTTTGGCGTTGTTTATTCAATTCCACACCTCATCCTCTCTTTAAGAGGATGTAAACAGCTATGGCAACCTGCAGAGAAAAGGCTGTTGCGTATGAACAAATGCAACACAATTAATATAGTTTCAAAATGTCCCCAACAAATGTTAGACAAATGCAGCGAGTTATTTTGCTTCATTGCTTCTCCAGAAACAATGGCATTATGTCCTTATGAAAGTCATGTGGTTTTAAATGTTAAGATTAATGCTATTATTGGCCTGACATGAGAAGATTATTGATTTAAGTCACTTAAACTGGAGAATTATCACATCTGAAAAAAATCATTCATTATTTAGTGGCTCATTACCAGACGTCTGATACACGCCTGAGAATGACTGAGACAATCTAATAGAATAGACTATTAATCTGGACAGCCTTTGAAGACTGACCTGTTAGATGACCTGCTGCAGCCTGACATGTAAGAGGTCACAAGTTCACATATGTATACGCAGTTTGTAACACTCAATATTAATAGGTTATGGGGGTATTCTCTTTGTCAATACATATTAGTTTACCTGGTCTGTTCAAAAGTTTTCTAACTGAATTTATTTAATTTTTTGTGTGTTTTTCACTTTTGGCAAGATTTTCTGTCCAGTGAGTGCAGAAAAAAATGTTGCAATTCTTATAATTAGGGGCTAAAGAAAATACACTGCAAAAATAGATGGGTATGCTTGTGTATGTTGTT
Organism: Perccottus glenii; assembly: GCA_024416835.2. Taxonomy (NCBI): domain Eukaryota; kingdom Metazoa; phylum Chordata; class Actinopteri; order Gobiiformes; family Odontobutidae; genus Perccottus; species Perccottus glenii. The sequence goes on along the minus strand of CM044563.2, from coordinate 16,140,981 downwards.
TTATATAATGAATATTTTAGAGTACACAAAGGCTTGTTTTTGAGAGATATAATATTTAGAGCAGTACAGCGGTTCAGAAGGCAAGGTTACTCAGGTCAATAGGCTTCCCAGGGACATGCAACTGTTTGTTTGTAAATGCAAAGGAATATTCTTAATTTATTATGAGAACGGAGCTGATCATTGAGACTTGATAGCACTATTATTTATTTTATATTATATTCACATGAAGAATGAATAGAATGTATAATATAAAAAACATAAAGAATGAAATACTTCTCCAAACACAGTATATTAGGTCCAACACGCTAATAATTTATATTCCAAAAAATCTTTCATAGTCTGAAAAACATATTTCTAGCTTTGTTAGTTTAAAAAATCTTAAACTAAACATAACTTTGTGCTTTTCTAAAATGAGTTCTAGCCCATTAAATCTGCTCAGTTGTTGTCAAGTCGGTGGTCCTGACTAAATAGTAGGTCAGGCATGTGTGTGTGTGGCTTGTATGTTGTTGCTCTCCCTATCCTCAGTAGGGCCACATAACTGTTTACGAGTCTTTCTGTCAAAGACTGGATTATAAAACGCTTGGCCAATTCAATACACTGTCACTGCCTCTATAACGGACTCAACATTCCCTCCAGGCATGTGGCTAGTATTGGGACATCAGTTATTCTGACACTCCAGAGTGAAAAATATAAAGCAGTCTTCAATATTTGATAATGAATTTAAAGATGATGAAGTATGGCCTTGACATCATTCATGAAAATTCATGCTTTGCTTGCATGCTAAATAAAAGAAGGTGCAGTCTTTTTGAAGTAGCTCGCTGATGAAGCATTTACAGCTCAGCTCAAAAGTTAGATTAAAAGAAAGAAATTAGAAATTCTTTCTACTGTACTTCTGAATGCGCTTGTGAGTAAAAAAGTACTTGGACATACGTAGGTAATATCTATTGAAATGAAAAGTAATGAAAGCACAATTAAAATCTTAACTGTGAAAGTCAAGCCTCTACAAAAATATGCAACTACTCCAAGGTTGTTTTTGTGATTCCTAAGATTAGGTCAGAAAAACCTTACTACTCTTAGAGAACTTTCTTTGATTTTGTCCAAAGATGCTCCTGTTTTATGCTATGAACAACAGCCCCTGTAAATGTGTCTTGTAAATAGGTTGGTTTAACAAACATCTGTTTGTGCGATAGCCTATTGTTTTGTTTAGAGATCACTACAGGAACTGCATTCACACTTATACTGCGCACACACAATATGCCACGCTAAGCGGGACTGCCATCTGGGTGCTAAATTAAAGGGGGACTCCTTCTCTGCCTCAACCTGCATTAAAAGTTAAAATGTGCATCCATTATTAAGTTTTACATAAGCCATCACAGAACAAGCAGGGTGTGAGTTCAGCGTTCAGTGCGTGCTATTGACAGTGCCAGACACACTCATGTCTGACCATACCTCATTAGACCTGAATCAAATCTGGTTCTGGTTTTCTTCATTTTTCATAAGAATAAGAGAAATTAGCTTTCTGTGTGTGTTCTGACACTAAGAGACCATGTAAAGTGCCTGTCATTTCCCCCCCTAAAAGACTTATAAATAAATGATTTATTTCAACTCGTCCTATTTCTCACCTGTCTCATTTTCTCCTCTTCTGCTTCTTCATCACATTTCCCATTACTATGTGATCCTTTCAATTTATTTTCTTTTAAAATGTCTGTGTTTGCAAAGGAATGCTTGAATGTTTGCATGATGTTCCAGACTGTTTACACATGCATTCATCTATAATGCACAGTCCAGTCCAGACTAACATTCATAGTAACAATGGGGGTCACAGAGGCTACAGCATTATGGATTGATGAATGACTGTGATGTTTGTTCTCCACACTGAGTGATATTGATCTCCCTGGACGTACATACACAAGTCCAGCGCAATAGGGGCTGCAAGCGAGCGGTCAAGGGTTTTCAAATGCTCGTCTGTGTATGTTTACCTGCGTGTGCTGTGTATTGAACTTGTGCCCCCACTAGAGATGTGTTTAATATGGGCTCAGGTGATGTTGAGGTTCTAGGTGAGCTCAAGCCTGCGGGATGCATCTTGGAGTGGGTAATTTAGAAGGCAATAGGGGCTGGCATCTCTCATCGAGATTCTGCTGTTTTCTCCATCGAGTTTCAACGTAGCGATGAAGTCATAGGGTCATAGCTGATCAATATGACTCTCCCTCTGCCCTGTACTGTGGATGAACACCTTAGGAACAAAAGGGGAAGCTTCTAAGCCTGGCTTTTCTATGGGAAATGAAACCAGCATAGCAATGAGGTACAGTGGCTGAGGTGGTAAAGGTATTTTTAATTGAGACCCATCTTTTATAACAAAGACTAACTAAGGAAGTTGTTATTCCATTCCTTTCTTTATGAATACTAGGCTGTTAGTGTGACCCCAAAGAGCAGTTGATACGTTGATTCTCTTTCAAAGCAATTACTTTAAAAATACAGACTAATGTGATTATCATACATTTGATGAAAGGTTTCCTATTAAACTAATATAGAGTATGAAGTATTAGTTGAAATAGAGCTCGTTTCGTATAAAGGATAAAGAGTCAAAGGCCAGACGGAGGCCATAAGAATGACTAAAAAATAAAGAGTATGGAAAAGATAGACAGGAAGGATAATGGAGGCGTTCTAATCCAACAGAAAAACACAAAAATATGCAGATAAAAAAGAACACATGCAGGAAGAGTGAACTAGTAAAAACAGATAGTGAGAAACAGAAACTGAGTAAGAAGGATGGCAGATGGGTGCAAAATATTGGTTGAGATTAATGGACTTTAAAGGTCAGTGCAGCATGTTGTATAATTCAGCACACAATAGCTGTGATTGATGTGTGTGCTTTAGGACCTTTTCCTGCTCGGCGGACACAGCATTCCTTCTCTGTGCTCAGCTGAGCCACTGAGGCTTTGGCTTTAAACTGGGAGGAGTACAAATTCAGTTAATAGGTTTCCAAGGAACTGCGGTCTTTGATAAGACAGGAAACAGCAACTTCAAAGGCAATAGGTGGAAAGGTGCTGCCTCCAATTCCATGTATGTGCCATTAGTATGTCTTTACTTGTACTTCCAGGGTGAACTAATAGATCCTTACAGGACAAATCAGGATTATGGAAAGCTCATTTCCAGTCAAATATCATCATCTACTTTTTTACAAGGATGTCACATTAAAGCTTAGGTGTTATATTACCCAGCTGCAGCTCCGGTTGTTTTTCATTAAGAATTGAAATCATCACTTTCTGCTCACGTTGTCAATATCTTTTACACCCCAAAGATAGTATGTTCCTTTGCACACGGTGTGGTTTTAATTATGTGCAAGTGTTCCCGCTGTGCTAACCTGCTCTCTGGCACCTCTCAGTGTTGATGCTGGGCCTGTTTCTCTACTCGTGCTGGAGGAGACACAAGGGTCTGAAGGAGGGTGTGTACCATGTGTCAGCGCACCATGGCGAGTGGGAGGACATCCGGGAAAATGTGCTTAACTACGACGAGGAAGGCGGAGGCGAGCAAGATCAGGTATGGGATGTGGCAGGATGCAAACATGTTTCCATTCACAGAATCTGCAAAAAGAATCTCAATGCTTTTTAATATTGTTTCTCTTTAACCAGAAAAAAATGTCCTAATCAAATAAAATGCATATTTATAAGAGTGGCTAAAAGAGCAACTGAACAATGAATACAAAACAGCACAGCTTCCACCCACTATAAAATGAAGAAAAAAGATATCCAGCTAAATGCAAGAGATCAAGGACGAGAGCTGAAAAAATTTCAGTGCAAAATTTGCTGCAGCCTTGTTGACTAAGATAACTCTATTCTTGATCCTTTAAATGTGCTTAAAGTCCCCCATAGTAACCCACTCTGACAGTTTCAGGTTATACATTATTCCAGTTTGATGGGGCAGCATATTTAAAAAGCTTTTTTTCCTAACTCTGCTCCCACACTAGGGAACACTACAGTATATTTTGAGAGTGCATATTAATTCATCTTTTCACATCAGGAGCTGTAAAAACCACTTACCACTGTATAACATGTCTGTAAGTACTTTCATAGGGCTTTTTCTGTATGATAAATTAAAAACGCATAGCACGGGAAACAAGCCAACTCACAGCAGGATTTTAAAACTTTGCAGGTGCTTTCAAAATGAAATCCAAATATTCAGCCTCTGGGGATGAGCTGGGTATGAGCTAATTAGTTGAAATTAAACAAGTACACACCAATAGCTGCTAATGCCTCCATTTTAATTGTGCTGGTAATAGCATTTTCCCAGCTTTGCAATCAGATAATTAATTACTTGAATAATCAATAGTCTTGCTGGTGCCAACATGTCTTACCTAACATGGTGGATCTTACTCTTTCACTTCTAACAGGTTTATTTGTGAGCAGAGGCATTAGGCGGGCTACACTGCTCATAGCACAGACTGTCATGTTTGCTTTAATTGCATAATGAATTCCAAATGAAATGACACTGAAAATGCTTGTCTGTCCCTCTTTAATTCGCTGCTCATTGCTATGCTCTCTGTTGTTTGTCACAGAATGCCTTCAACATGGTGGAGCTTCAGCGTTCCCTTCAGGCCAGCCCTGCACAGTCACTTCGATACAGCTACCCACAAAGCATCATCTCCTACCCTCAATCCAAGCTGTCCCAGGACAACAACAAGAAAAGCCTGCCGAATGGGAATGGAAACGCAGCCATTGCTTTGCGTCTGGCCATTCCCTCTTCGGAGACAGAAACTCTACCTTCCCCTCTGACTTTCCGACGCTCCCAAAAATCCCTGTCCTTTTCCAGCCAAGACTTGGCGCGCTACCTGTGCGAGGTCATCAGGGACATGGAGCACCCGGGGGATATGGGCACCATGACAACGCCGCGCCGTCCCAAAAGTAAGGAGCGTGGTCTGGCTGCGGTGCGCTCTCTTAGCTCCCTAAATGCATCTCAGGGTTCTGAAGCGAGGCTACAGAGTGGTCGAATGGACAGGTTTAAAACACTCAGAGCTGTGGTTAGCGACTTGAGAGGAGACTCTAGGACCGCAGAGGGCCAGAGAGACAAAGTGAAGGAGAGCAGAGGGCAGCTCAACTGTGAGAAGAGCGGCTGAGGCTGCACTCCGATAAACATTGCTTAAAGTTGGGAGACAGCAGCAGCACTTATCAGAGGGAGATGGTGGTATTCCAAAGGGAGATAATTAAATGTGAAACGACTCTGAGACTTTGGAGGTTGCCTAGGGTCTTATGTGAAGTCTATATATGTACTGTATTGATGAAACTTTGAACAGTAACCCTCTTTGATATCAAAATGTTTACCAATGAATGAGAAATGTATTGTATTGTTTACTTGGCATTGCACTGTACAGTATTTATCCCACAGAAGGCACTTTTTGGAAGCGCCCTGTGTCAAATTTATGTCATAAAACTCTGCAAGTAGGCAAATGAGTTTCCCATGAGATGCCATTGGATCCTCTTTGTTGTTAATGACTCATGAAATTGTTTATGTGACAAAATGGTTTTGTTTCATTTGTACCATCTCTTTCCTTTTAAATAAATGAATATCTTTGATAATATTTGGAGCTTGATCATGTTCCAGCATGAGTTCAGATTAGCGATCAAATCTTGTGTTTCTTTGAAGTTCAAACTTACTTTTATCATCAAATGCTGGTCATGGTGAGTTTTTTTTTTTTTTTTCCCCATCAAGATGTTCAACAGACACCACGAAAGACATCTTTGTTATGACAGACACATTGTTATTGCTTCTAAGTATTTTTAATTTGCTTTCCATAGCTTTACTTCTGGCATTGATTGGGACAAAATGTATCACTTAGGCATAACATCTGTTCCCATCAGACTGCTAAGATTATCTCCAGAAACAAGAGGCATTTATGAGAAGAACAAAGTCAATTTGAGGATTAATCATTCATGTCCAGTGCCTGTAGCCTTCTGACCTGAGCTTCTGGGAATCTCAAGTATGAACTCAAAAGCGGCGGGGCTCCCAGCAGGCTGCCCTACACCATATTTAATTGGCTGGCATTACTGGAGTTAAACAGCTGTGACACTGGAGCGAGCCGCTGGGGAAACAGACATGCTGGTCTTGATGTCTGTATCCGGTCTGTCTCCACACCTTCATCATGCGTCACGCTGAGAGATGGGTGTGGATTCAGCCCCCTGTAGTGTGCACATGATTATCCATTTTGTCTTAATGAGTATAATTTACACTTGAAACCCTGGTCATAAAACACAACATGTATACATCTTCATATGAGTCAGTCTTGTCATGTCATTTTCAGATGAATGTGTTGGATGAGTACACACTGCCATCTACTGGCTTACTCGCTTCACTGCATTACCGCAGACTGGCTGTTTATCTCCGCTCCACACAAGAGGGATTTCTAAGAG